>OY992533.1:95370580-96570580 GCA_963921185.1 Dasysyrphus tricinctus | reverse complement strand
CTACTGGTGGTACATCTTTATCGATAAAAAGATGAACTTTGTGTTTGTTGTGTTTTCCTATTCCTCTGAATACTTCTGGATATTTGTTTTTGATGTTAAGATTGAAGTTATTATTTGTTAAGTGTTGGACAATGTGGATTATGTTGAGTTGTTTAGAGGCGTTGTAACTGAGTAGAGATGTTGCATGGCTAGCTATTACATATACTATTTCGGCTATGGACTGTTGTTTGAATGTTAGATTTGCAGTGAATTTTCCAATTATAGGCAAGGATATGTTTGAGTTGTATGGAATGATTTTTCCTGTGTGTTTTGTTAGTGTTGGTCTATTTGGTAGTTTGTTAAATATATTGTTACTAATAATTGTTGCTGTTGATCCTGTGTCTATTGTAAAATTTGTTGGCATGTTGTTAATTGAAACTGTTACTGTTGGCAAAGTGTTGTTATTGGAATCATTTACGTTAAATGCTGTTTTATGTGTTTCATTTTCTGTTTGTTGCAAATTGTAGGTTTTAAAAGTATTTGTTGGTTTAGTTTTCATGCAGACTTTGGCAAAATGTCCTTTCTTTTTGCATGAATTGCAAAAGACATTTCGTGCTGGGCATTGTTGGAGACCCTCAGAATGCCAGGTATTGCCACAGTTCTTACAGTTGGGTTTTGAATTTGTGAATGTTTTTGTTTTGTGCGCGTCTTTGTTTGTTTTTGCGCGCTTTGAGTGTTGATGTTGTCTCGCTCTCACATGGTTACACTGCTCGGGTTGTTGCTGTTGCGCTTCGATTTTAACTGCGTGCTCTTCAGACATTTCATATGTTTTTGCCTCTTCTAACAACCTCTGAAGAGTTGGCTTTGTTTGAAATGCAAAATCTCTGAGTCTATGCGATGTTGTTGTGCATATGATTTGAGATTTGATTTCTTTGTCTCTGTCTGTGAAATCACAGTTGGAACTCAATTTCAATAGCCTGGCATAAAATTGACTAACTGTCTCGTTTGGATTTTGCTTTGCCTGCCGAAAGGAAAATATTTCGAATTCAACGTTCGTTTTTGGTGAAAAATATTGCAATAGCTTTTGTTTCGCTATTTCAAAGCAATCCATGTTCATTGTTTTTGGTTCACCCTTCTCATCGATTATTACCTTTGTTGTTACGGTCGGCTCAGGCAAATTATGGAAAATCTCAAACACGTCTTCTCCTGCGTAGTGTAATAACAATGCTTTTTGCCTGTCTATGTTATTAATATCACTAGCAATTAAGAAGTTTTCAAAACGAGCAATCCATTTTTTCCAACGATCACCAGCGGTGGTGGCGTCTTCATTGTAATTGAAAAATGGAATTCTTCCCCCTTCCATGTTTAATTTGTTGTTTTTATGAATTAAATTAGGTTTTTTTTTTTAATTAAACTCGTACCTTTTTTTATCCTCGTCGCCAAATGTAGTGTTGTTGTTTGTTAATAATATGTTTGTTGTTTGTTATATTTGATAAACGTTTACCATTGAATAAAACACGTCCGATTCACTTAACTACTTTATTTGCACTGTAACGATTATATTTAAATCTTTGCTCTCATTCATTAATGAGGGCATCTTACTCTAAGGATATAATTGGTATAAATGTAAATGTTACCAAATTGCTTAAACATTACACCAAGTACCAAAATATCAATGCTCAAATTATTGCAAAACGCCATGGGAAAAAGTAAGTCTTATTTCAAGTATTGCCCAATTTATGTGATGCTATGTGATGGAGATACAATGTATGTACATGCTGAAATACACGATTTTCACCAAAAACAACGTTTCTTTTTAACATGTTCTTTTAATTTTAAAATTCTAGTTTCGTACCTACATACCATGTCGGGTACGTGACAGCAGTTATTAAGCACAAAGAAGTATTGCTGAAATGCTGAAATACACGATTTTCACCAGAAACATCGTTTTTTAACATGTTCTTTTAATTTTTAAATTCTAGTTTCGTACCTACATACCATGTCGGGTACGTGACAGCAGTTACTAAGCACAAAAAAAGTATTTTATTTTCAATAATTTTACTTTGTTCAGTAAATCTTAAGTCAATTATTATTTTGTAGAATATAAGAATATAAAGCATATTGTTGTACTTGTTCGAAACTTATCTAAAATAAACTAAGAATACTTCAAACTATCTAAAGATGTGAAGCATTAATCTATTAATTCGCTTTGTTGTTTTAATTTTAATAAAAATAGTGGAAACTACTTACGAAAGTTGGGTACGTGACATGAAAATGGGATGCCCTAATGCATTTTGTTAAGCTGTGTATTCAAAAAGAAACTGCCCCAATTTATTATATATTAATATTATATATTAACCACGCTGTACTGAAAGAAACAACAAAAATACACACGAAAAAACACAAATATCATTTTTCCGCACACAATAAATGGCCTGGATAATTAATTGTGTGCGAAAAAAGAGTGTAGACTTCTCCAAAAAATATGCAACAATTTTCAATTTCGTTCATCGAACAGCGTACTGCAGAACGAAAAGTAAAACTAAATTTTTCGTTTATGATTTCGTTGGACGGTGTTCATACCAGCTTCATGTGAGGCGACTCATTTTGACGTCTCTCTTTTGTATCTCATTCTTATTTATTGAAAAGAAAGAGATGGAGAGGTGAGGCAGAAATTTTCAAAAAATTTAAAAACTTCTGCCTCACCTAGCCATCTCTTTCCTTCCAATAGATAGCAATGAGATAAAGGGACGGAAGAGAGACGTCAAAATGAGTCGCCTCACGTGAAGCTGGTATGAACACCGTCTTGTGTCATTTTTGTATGGGATTTTTCGTTTCGCATCAGCAGCGTACTAGGCTTTAGCTTAAAATTTTCAGCCGCTTTCAAGCATTGGACAAAAATCAGAACGTATACTCTGCTTTAAATCAGTGATCACATTCCTTTAACCATTGTGTTTCTGCCCTTAAAATACAAACGCTCTTACAGCGGCTTTTTTTGGAAAACAGCTGTCCAAATATTTTTGACAAATGGAAAAGAAGGTAAATATTTGATTTTTCTCTAAACTTTGGGAGTAGTGATTTTCGTCCAAGTGGATAAAAAATATCTTTTAAATAAAAATGTCTGAAGAAATATCTTCCAAGGAAGAATATTATAAAAAATTAGAACACTGGGTTCGTCAAGCACAACTTCTGCAGAATGCTACAGCATGTTTTCCATACTATTTGGCTTCTAACTATCCAAATTACTTTTCACTGAATGGGGTGAATGTCGATGGATCTATTCCTATCCCTACTCCTGTTGCTGCGACAAATCAAACTTCAAATACTCCAAATGCCGAACGTTCAAGATTGAATATCCAAAATAGTAAATAATCATATCTGATGAGATAAGAGCGATTAACTTTATAGTAAAATGCTTTTATTGCAGCTTCCAATTCCAATCAAGACGAAGGATATGAATTCGTTGTTGCACCTCTGTGGAAGCGTTTTGTTGCTGAGATGGTAGATGTTTCTATTCTTTTGCTCCTGAAGGTGGCACTTACCTTCACATTCTTGAATATTTTCGATTTGGATTTGTATAATTATACCTGTAATCCCCATGAAACATAGTTACATAAATATTTTTCCTCTTTGCAGAAGTTATGAATTCGATACTGATTACTTGAGAAAGACTGTAAACGATAGTGATACCAAATTTTTAAGCATAGCAGATTTGCTATCACTGTCGTCTGATCTCGTAGCCCTTGAAATCCTTATGAAGGTATTTGTTTGCCTCTATGAAGCTGTGTGGACCATGAATGGACGTGTTATTGTGGGTGGAGCAACGCCGGGAAAACTACTCCTTCGCTTAAGAATTGTCTACGTTGAATTCCTAACAGTTAGATTGGATGAACCAGACTTGAATGGAAATGGACCAATACGTGCCATCATGTATCCAGCATCGAATCCGGGTTTCCGAAGAGCTTTTTTTCGTGCTTTAGCCAAGAATCTGGTTTTGGCTTTACTGTTTCCGGTTTGTTTTGTTTTCTTGTTTTTAAAGAACAATCGAACGTTCTATGATGTTATAACAAAAACCGTTGTCGTTGAAGAAAATCCATCACCTCAACGTAGAAGTCGTTAAAATGTTGAATTTTGTTTTATTTTTATTTTTTTTTTTTTTTTTCATAAATGGCTTACACCATGTAAATTTAATTTTTATTTGAATTTTACAGCATAATTTTGTTTTGTATTTCACCCTTACCAAATGAAAAAAAAAATAACTTTTACATTCTAAACTAAATACATATTTGAATATTGCCAAAGTTATTGAGGGGAATATTTATTTTATTTATAAATTTCTTATTATTTGTATCATAAATAAACTAACACAATGAATTAATAGTCTGGGAGGCGATCTTAAGATTACCCATTACCCATTTTGAAAAAACGGGATACCTACCTATCAATTCGAAATAAATAAATAAAAGATCTTTTATGTCTAAAGAAAACTGTTTATTTCATATATATGTCATTCCATTTTACATTAAACCCTATAACATACAAAATAAGTTAGATATTCTCTTCAAACATTAACGCCCTCCTCGATTTCGATATACTTCTGTAATATTTTAAACATTTCAACCTTGGCTTTAATTTTATGAACTCGATTCAACTGCCGCAGATAGACACACACGCTCTTGCAGAAGAAGTCGTCTTCGTTTTCAGTATTCTCGCTAGCTTTGGAGGTGTTGTTTTGTTGGCTGGTTTGGGGCGATGATTCTACTGGATTTTCTGCAATTATTTTGCAATTCTGGATTGTGGTATGAGTTGGACTATCACCTTCCGCTACCATTTGAACTTGATACTCGTAGTTTCCTTGATTTATTAAAGGTTCCTCCTCGTCAACCTCCTCAGTTATTTCGTTATTTGAGTCAATCAGCATGGACACAGTGTCGGCTTTTTCTTCCTCTTCTTCTTCATAATCATGGAAAATTTCTTCGACGTTCACTTCTTCGCTTGTGTGATGTCCTTCTGATTCCAACTTACAATTATTCGAATAGCTACTGTCACAAGTGCTGTAGTCATGCTTCTCTAACCTACCATCCCAACTGGTTTTTGATTTAATTTTGCAAACTATTGAACTGCGTTCCCTTAGGAAATTAAATGATAATTTAGAAGCCCTTCGAATCAACCATAAATATATAAACTTACTTGCGTTTGCGAACATACGGTCGGAGAAAGTCCATCTCTTTGTAAAACTCATCTTGCTGGTATTCCATGTTGGGATTGAGGCGTCTATTTTTTAGCTCTCTGGTGTATTTATCACGCAAGCATGTCCATCGACGACGTGCATCATTCACTACATAAAATAAAATTTATTCCCAAAATCAATCAAAGAAACCTTCCCTCTCCTCTTACTGTTGATTCCTAGGTATTGTGAGAGTTCCACCCATATTTTCTCTTTTCTATAAGCAAACTTAAAATCAGAGTTTGTGTTGTCAAAGAGGGCCGGAGTAGCACGAACCCCACGAATGAGTTCCAAATCGGACGGATCCATTTACTTGCCAGTTGGGAGTAAATATTTTTGTTAAATAAAAAGTAAACAAAACAAATACCAAACAGTTTCCGTAAATTCGTAAAACCAGAAAGTTATGTGATGTGTGACAGAAGTTTATGCTACGATAGTGCGTGCATGAAATATCACGTTCACGTTTTCTTCACGGTTCACGATGGCGATTCGTTGTGCTTCACTTAACGAAAACGACAACAAAGAGAGTTGCCATTTTCAACTTAAATCGTGATACAAATGGGCGCGTTCAATGTTTGAATGGATAGCCTATCTAGGATAGCTTTGTATCCATGTATGTGTTTGAACGCAAGTCAGCTGTTGTTGGCATTTCTCATAGGATAGCTTTGTATCCTAAAATTTTTGGGATAGCTTGGGATCTTTTTTCTGCCAACAGCTGTTTCTTCATCAGCTGTGTTATAACAAGGGATTACAACAACACAAACCTATCCAGATCGCTTAAGTTCGGTGTTTGAACGTGGCCAATAATTGTATTGGTTTACACGTGAGTTTGTTTTTTCTTGCATATTATACTGCGTTTTCATTAGAGCCGAAATGAGGTAATTTCGCAAATTTAAAAGAAAGTGTTTTCATCTAAATTTGCTAATTTCGTTTGACAGCCCTGGTTAAATGAATGAATTTGGTTTGACAATTCACATAATTTAAAAAAAGCAAACAGGAAATCGTTTAGAGAAACTTAAAAATCTTTGTATCTAATTTAAGTTCAACACAATTTTTTTCAAAGAGGGAGGAAACAATCAACAACCTCAAAAATTGTAAAGTAAGTTTTTCAACTTAAACAAAATGTTTGTCCATTGTAGTAACAGCTTCTTTTCACCCTAGCTCCTCGACTTTTGGGTCAAATAAAAGGTAGACAAATTCCTGAAACGGAACAGTCGTCTTGAACGAATACTGCCTCAATCTAGTCAAGGACCTATCGAAAATTAAAATCAAAAGAAAGCCATTATTATTTGCCTTATTTTATGCAGTCCTCCAACTCATCGACTACATTTTCCCTTGGACCAAGTGCGTGTTCAAATTTTGTAACAAAAATAAGTGAAAAAAGCCGATTCACCTGCAAAAAAACTTAACAATGTGGCTCAGAAACCAATATAATTAAGTTAGTATCTTTATCACTTCATGAATAAAAACACAAATGCTCAAACAAAAATATCCATTTGTCAATTGTTTTCTTTTATATTTTTTCCATATTCCATATACATATGTACATAACTCGTATTTTCTCGACTTCTGATTCAGGTTACCCAAAAACAAGTGCAGTGATTTGAGGTGCTCTTGTGGATATGTTTGGCAGCGGACAAAAGGTTTGAGACCGATTCTAGTAACTACTATTTGCTTTAAGGTAGCGTTTTCCATATCGAGGGTGTGGTAGATTGTTTCTTAAGCTTGGTGTAGGATATCCGATTGCCAAAATGTTCCATCAAGAAGTCTACTTAAAGAATCTTCCAGCTCAAGTATTTGATTGTATTGTACACATCACTTCATTGCCTTTGGCCATTAAAGGCTCTTTATCCTGGTAACGAAATGATCACTTATATACAATCATCTTTGTTGATTGATGCGGGCTGATCATTGTATATTTGAGGGAAGTTTCTCTTCCCTTATCACATCTCGTTGAAGAACATCACATTGGCGGACTTCGGCAGGGATCAGATCCACCCAGTTCTCCTCCCTGAAGAATTCCGATTTGCAATCGATGCGAATAAAGACTGGATTTCCAAGCATACACATACCGAAAAGCTACTATACACAGCAATAAGTTCACTACAAAAACAGTAATAAAACACATGAAAGCATTATTACCCAAGGGGCACGCTAAGTTTTTGATTAGTTGTGGTGACTTCTGAGTAACATAGTGACGGTCGCATTTGCTAAAAAAAAACTAGTCACAGGAACACCACTGTAACCAAAAAAGCGCAGGGGTGGTCCTATTGTGCAACTAAATTCAAGCTACTTTGTAGTTACACGTAACACTTGTGTAATCAATGTAAATCGTGCAAAATAAGTTTCTTTATACTGGATTGCAACAAGTTTGAAAGGTTTCAGTCAAGTTCTTATTGACTTAATAGCAACAGATAAATTTGTCTTAGGGGAGTTTATGAACACTAAACTGAAACCTACATAAACTACATAACTAGTTTCAAATAAATATTTTTCAGTTTCAGAAATGTATTTCTTATTTAAATATGTAACTAAAAATGTAGTCAGACATTTGTGATGTGACAACTGTTTTTTTTCCTCTTTTATCAATTAATTGAAATAGGTTATATTAAATAATTAATTTTCAAGGTTGTAAGTATTTAATGTTCACTACGCTCGCAGTTGAATCAACTAATATTCATTGCTACCCCCTTCAAAACTTGCGCGCTCGTAAAATTGATTGAATTTAAAGTTTTTTTGTTAAAAAATTAGTGCCCTTCTATTTTTTAAAAGATTTTTTTTTTGTGGAAATTATTATCAAATATTAAAATATTATTACATTTTATAAATTCTGAAAGTGAAAAATCATTGTTTTAATATATTAAATTAAAAAAACAATTATAAACACCTAATTTCTTGTTTTTTTTAAGACAGAAACATTTTTTTCAGAAAAAAAATATGGCTGATAGAAAGTTTCCTTTCTATAACCCCATAGCAACTGATCTTTTAATTCAGTTCAGGGTCGGATTTAGTGGAATGGTTCACATGAGTGAAATTCAGGATACTGATGTCAATGACGACAGCAGATAATATCATTATTAATTAATTTTTGACACGAAATAATCATTTTTGTTCCAGGACTAATGATTGTGAATAGTGTAAATTTAAGCCTAATTAGCCATGTTTTTAAGCGCATTTCTATCTTCGCTTGAAAAAAGCAAAGATAAAAATGCACTTAAAGGAAAGGCTTTTTTCTGCTGGGGTGCCCAAAGGAAGCAAGATAAAAAATGATTGAGATGCTTCCGTCATTTTGCCGAGATATATGAAAGTGTACAAAAATTTAAAATCGTTAAATTAGTGAAAAACCTTACTAAACTAAATAAAAGGGTGAAATTAATGTAAATATAGTGAATTAGGTATGTTACATGCAATACTTTATTTGAAAAATATATATAAAAGAACATGCAATGCTGCATTAAATCCTGTAAACACGCCTATAATACGGTGTAAAAATTTTTCATTTCACTAGTAAGTTTTGTCTCATATTTTTCATAAAGTTATGCGACGTGATGGTCTTTAGGTAAATAAATTATCGTAGAATACTTTTAAACTATTGAACACTTCTTGGCGAAGATACAAAACTGACTAGATAGAAAGGGGCAACAGCAGACAGACATCTAAAAATATTTTATTTAAAACGTTGAAAAAACTTTGCATTATGGTTGCTAAATGGAGTTAAACGCCTTGCCATCACCAACAAAAACTAATTCGTCCCTGTGCAATAATTTTTCATCAATCTCTATTTGTTTTTTTTTTTCCTTACTGCTTCACTCACCCTCGTTCTTTTTCTTTGCCTAAATGATCCTAATGAAACTGTGAAGAAACTAATATAAAGTTTAGTTCTAAAGATGTTTCAGAAACTTCTTTGAAACATTTACGAACACCACATTAATTGAGCGTTCTTTTTCTTAACAAATTAATCTTAGATATTTTTAATTTGTCATACCTGTTAAGTGAACACTTAAAATATTTTTTCTTTGTTTTTAAGATTTGTGTATCTGCATTATTTGTATCGTTGCAAATGATTCGCTATGATTTGGAGTTGGTTTAGGAAAAAGTTAAGTACTCAAATATTCATATAATTAACAAATCAAATTCCCTTATCAATATTTTTGTAAGAAATTGAATCATTGAACCTACTAATATCTCTCTTTTTCATTTAAGGAGGGGCACAATTCCCATTATAATAACATTTGTCCAAGTCGGACTATTTATGGATAAAAATATAAATTTTAATAAAAAATATCTAAAATGAAAATCGACAATAGAAAATACTAAATTGAAAATAACTACATACATAAATAAAAATTCCAAATAAATTCCGAATCCAATAAAACAAAACAATAAAATTTTGGAATAAATGAACGATGAACGTTAAGAAAAGTTCGATCTAATGAAGAAAAAGAACGCACCTCCTTTGAAACAACATGCTTTCCCTCAGTGACTGTTCAATAACAACGAAAGTGACAGACACAGTTGTCATACTAGAGTTGCATACAAGTCCTTTAATAACTCCAGAAATCGAAAACAGTTTTGTGACCGTCTGCATGTATTTCTTGTTGCATTTAGGTTTGTTTCTGCCATTTTATTTTCAAGCCAAACATACAAATATTTTTTTAACATGAACCTACATTAGGGTGTCATCAATTTTCCGAAATAATGTATTAAAAGTTAAATAAAATTTAGTGACCAAAAAAAATTTGACCAAACAAATTATTTCTCATCATTGAATTAAAAGTCATAATATTTTATATAAAATTATTGTTTATAAGTTTTTGAGTGGGGGCTTTTAAAGGATTAAAGAACAAATAGAAAAAAATGAATAGCTGCAGTAATTACAAAAATAAAATGTGAAAACAGCAATTAGGCCTATTCTGCCACATCTTTTATTCTGCTATGAATTTTCTGTTATCAACCATAAAAGATTTTCACCATAAAAGATCTTTTATAATTGGTATTCAGGAGTTCGACCTTTTATACATTTCTGTTATGAAACTTCGAAAACGAAATCTGTTACCAAACAGACCTAAAATCTGTTGTCATAATCAGCTGATCTGCTATGAATAAAATTTCGTTTGACAAATAATAAAATTGGCCAACATTTATTTACATTTAATTTGTTAATTTAACTGTATGGAATTCTTGTATTTGTGGCACGCGTAAATTTTGCAATTTGTTAATTAGAATTCAAAGTGACTAAACGATCAAAGTGATTACTTTTGTTTTTAACTTATAGTTCCATCCAGTGATCTGTGTTTTTGCCTTCAAAAATCTTGTTTGTTAAAATATATTTATTTCAATTTATAAATAAAATGATCTATCTGAAAAATAGAAAAAAGATTTACCAACTTTGTTTGCATTTATTTTTTTAAGAAAACATGTGTGTATTTGAAATCATTATCATATTTGTTGCTCGTGTGATTGTTGCATTTTCCTTATTAGAATTCTTTCCTTAAATTTATCCAACTTGAGACGCTGTATCAGGTGTAAGCCAGGAACATCAGAGGGATTACTTTTTTATCTTGGTTCTATTAAGTGTGCAGTGCTTTCATAAACAAAAATAAATTTTTTTTCAATGTTCTTATTTGTTTTATTAAATATTTACATATGTACATACATACATACATAGGTATGTACGTACTTTAATATATTTTCTTACATTCCTCACCTTTTAAAAACATTTATTTGACGAAATAAATGATAAATTTTCCATTTTTACTTCATTTTCCTGCGTACTGTTGAATTCTTTTATGATAAAAGTCACAAAAGTTTGTCTTTTATTCTTTTATGATTTATAGCAGATTTAATAATAGATTTTGGCATGCTGAATACCAAAAATGCGATTTGTAAAAGATTCTGTTATGAGTTCGAAAGTTTGGCAGTTCATAACAGATTTCTTAGCAGATTTAATAACAGATGAAGCATGCCGAATACCAAAATCATATTTCATAAAAGAATTTTTGACAGCTTAAACTTTTGTATAGAAATTCATAGCAGAATAACAGAATAGCAGAATAAAAGATCACGCCGAATAGGCCCAAATACCTATACAAATATAAATTTGTAACGGTTATTGACAAATCGGAGACAATTTTTTGGTAAAATATTTTTTTAGGACATTCATATTTTACTAAGGAGATGTCTGTCATTAAAAAAATATGTTGGGAAATAGACACCCTAATATATGGTAGTTATTTTTGAAGAATCTGACAGCAAGTTACAATGTAGTTGCATTTAGGATTTTATTTAATATTTCTGTCACTTTTTCACTTTGTTACAAAAGTGTTGTATATTAGTTTTACTGAATCATAATGATTAGACACTTTAGAGTTACTTTGAAGTAGCAAAAGATCAAAGTCGCAAAACAGTTTCGATTTTGTTTTTGAGAACGGCTAATTAAAATTAGGTTACATTGAAACAAAATGGATAACTACTCAGTTACTATTAAGCCACACCTATTTATTTTTAGTCCCACTAAATAAGAACAGTGACCTGAATATAACAAAGTTGGAACTCAAATAATTTAAAATACAATGAGAGCATTCAACAACTCAACAAAAACTTCCGAGTTATTCTTGGGAAACCAGATTTTTGAATTTCTTGTTGCAAAATTCAAATCTGTGCCCCTTGGGTAGGTCTGTTCCTTTACTTTGAATTTCTGTGATTTTCTGTGCATTTCTGCGCATTTTAGTCCAAAGTTGTGTCAAAGTTCATATAAAAAAAAGTTTTTGACACAAGTTTGGACTAAAAATCACAGAAACCCAAAGTAAAGGATCAGACCTATTATTTATTACTAAAATTATTATTAAAAATATTATGCACATATGCACCTGATGGTTAATTTTTTGTTTTCTTTTTAAAAAATGCTTCCTTTTTCTAAATTGTGTTTGACGATTTGTTTTTTTTCTTGTTTTCACTTCAAAATTTGACATTTGAAATCAAAAGTTGTTCGATTTTGATTCAATCGAATTCAATAAAGTATGTTTGATTTTTTCACTCCTAATTTCCAACCTAATTTCGTGCAAATTAGGTTGAAATTATCTCATTTCGAAATTTGAATTTGTATGGGAAATGAGGTAATTTGGGAGCTAATTTGCAAAATTTCAACGAAATTACCTCATTTGCTCTAATGAAAACGTAGTATTAGGTGCGTTTTGTTTCCACAATTTCTTTGAAATCTCAAATGGTCAATTTATAAAGGGTGTTTTTTTCAAGAAGAAATAAAACGACTATAATTTAATGTTATGGCCAAGAATTTAGCTTTATTATAAAGTTTGCCATTATGTTTTAAAAATGGTTTCGGGCAAGTGGCAGCCGCAGCTGGCACAAACAAATTCCAGCTGAGAGACCCAATTATCGACCACCAATATCCGACGCGATGGCGGTTGGACTCATTCGTGTTTTCTTTGATACTCTGCTCCACAGCAGCAATAGCGTCTTCGGTGTGCACTGTATGGCGTCTCTGAGGGTGCACATTATCCACTAGAGTGAACGGGGTGCGAAACCGATCCATGGTTGCTCGAATTACCGACTTTGCTGGGCGATTATGTCGACTGAATATTGGACGCAGCGCGTGATGCGCAAACCGAACCATTATTTTGGTAGTTAATTTGCACGATTTACAAACGTTGTTCAGAGTAAGTTTATTCATTATGAAATGGAAAACCAAACTGAGCATAAATCAATTGACAGCTGTCAGTAAGACCACTCCGAAAAAAGTGCCAGATTGAAAACCACACATCTGAAAAAAACGCCCTTTATTTCTGTGATCTCCAAGGACCCAGAAATATATATACATATATATATTTCTGAAATCTCAGAGGACTGAGAAATATAAACACAATTCCTCATAATTCCTCACTCACTATTTTTTGTCGCAGTAGTCCATAAGAGGAAAAGAAAAAGAAACTTGCTTTGACTTCTATGCGAAGAATCCTGGTTATATTTAATCCTCCTGCTCGGTCAAGGAATGGAGAAAAATTTCTGAGAACTCAAGAAAAGAAAACTGGCTAAATGAAATCTTGTATCCATGCGAGCTTTTCTTGGTGAACAGATGGACCATACATTATGGTAAAAAGATTTTCAATCAAAATTTCAATTTTCTCGGTCCAACGCCAAGAAGATAAAAACAGAGAGTATCTACTATAATTTTGTTTTGACATTAGAGCTGTGGGAAATACAGATACAATAACCAGACTGACTCTAAAATGTATGCTTTCGTATTGACAAAAGTGTTTGTTGTTCCGAATTTTTTGCGTTGGTTTGGGAAAACCTTTGCACAGATATTTGTATAGCAACTATTCACGTATTTTTCAGTGGAGTTTTCTTAAGCCTAGTACGCAAATCGAAATTCTCTCCAAAATTTAGCCAAGAATGGCAGGTACGTGGCTCCAGCTAAAAAATAAAATTTTAGTGTACTGTATAGCTCTTTTATCTGTCAAAATTTTGTACGTGAAATAATTGTTCAGCATAATATAACTCTCCAGCTAAATTATATCAGGTTCTTTTATTTTTGAGATTTATGTGAATTTTATATTCTGAACATGAAAATCGAAAACGAGAAATATGCGAGAACAAACGATTTATCAGTACCAAAAGCAAATATTAAACAAAAAATTCTTTGAAATGGTTGGGTAAAATTTCTTTCCCGAGAACAGCTGTTTTTCTACGATATATTCTTCACAGAAATGTTATGTCAAATTTTAGTTTTAGGTGGTGTTTGGAGAGAAATGTGAGAGAGAGAGCGAGTGTGATCTGCGTACTTGGCTACTGCGTACAAAAAGGAATTTGTGAAAATTTGCAAAACATTTCTGAGAGAGTTTTTGTAAGAATTTATCACGTTAGTAAACAGATCTACAAATGAACGCAGCCATTGAACAAAAATTCTGAGCGCACCACTTTCTTTTTGACAACTGTCATTTCTGCACATTTTGCAGACTGTTTTTTTTTTTTTCAATTTAATTTTTAATTCAAATGTCAGCGGTTTAAATTTTCTCAATAGTTTCCCTCTTGTTAGAATTGGAATATTATATTAAAAATTTTTAATATACAAAATAAAAGTATAGTAAAAGACTGCTATGAAATATCTGTAATTCGCTTAAATATTTATTCAGTTACCTTCTTAACCCAAATGCTTCACAAAAAAAATGCCAACATGTTTCACTTCTAATTAGCATGATTTTGCTTAAGTTTTTGTTCAATATAATTTTTGTTATTTCATATAAACAAATAAATAGTTCAGCAATAATGGATGAAGTTTGTGTATCGCATTTGTCGGATATAGAAATTGCTGAAAAAATGCGTCGCAGTAACTACGAAAAGTTCAAAACTCTTGTTAGAATGCATCTTTCCTTTCAGCTGGATCTAAATACGGATGAGTGAGTTTGTGTTATTTAAAATTATAGTTCGTATTTTTGTTTATTTCGGTTCTTGGTCTTATAATTTTAGGTTTGATTTACCGTGCCATGAGGTAATTTATTATGAGAAGGGAAAACTGAAGAAGTGGAATCGTTTATCAAAGAAAATGAAGAGCTGTACCTCTGGGAAAGCTAACTCTAGTCCCCCAGAAGCGAATCGTTCTTCTTTAGATATGAACTTTATTAAGCAACTTAGGCATTTGAAAATGTTCATTCTGATGGAAGAAAGTAAGTATATATTTTTTTTTTAAATCGAGACATTTTTGTGCAAATCAGGTAGGTACCTATAAGCATTTTAATTTTTCTCTTAAACGGGTGTGAAAATTAGCCAGTTTGTGTATCTGAGATCTCGAAGGAATCAGTATTCCCATTATGTATAATATTTTATAGAAACACAATTTCTCACAAGCACTCGGATCGACTACTAAGCTTCTACTCGACTACTAAACTACGTTCTACTAAATATTCACCCTATTATGTTTGTCGTTTTACTAAAACGACAAGGCTATGGAAGCGTAATATAGATAATTCTGTTTCATATGGCACCACAGTCATTCGTCTTTAAGTCAGTACACCTTTCGCAGTGGACTAATTACGTGATTAGTTATTCCGTTATTCCAAACTCAGAATATTAGATTTTGAGTTTAATAAAATATCGTTTTAGCACTCCTTTTATATCAACCTAGAAGGAAAGATATTCCTGACAGATGTCGACGTATTTAATCGATCAAACATGATAAGTGTGACATAAACCCTGTTCCTTGGTTTAGTCCCAAACAGTTTCAAACAGTTTCAGACCGCCAGATTTGGTGCGGACCAGTACAATTTTTCAAGTGTGGAACGACTTCGGACTAAATCTGGCGGTTTCAAACTGTTTGAAAGTCGGCAAGGAACACACCTATAGGTTTGTCTCGGAAATGCCAAAACAAATCGTCGGCTTTAAGTGTAAAATAATTACTGTAATTTTGGTTTTATTCAAATACTGCGAAGACTTTTGTTTAAATAATTTTTTATAAAAAATGCAAAATAGGAGTTACCTGCTTTTCACTCTAGGCCGACGAAATGTCTTATTCTGCTGTTTATTCATGTTATAGTAAATTATAAAAATTAAGCTTTGCACTTGAAAGATAAAAGATACCAAACAGAAATTTAAAGCAATCTGAATGAAAAGAATTATAATTTTATGAATGGATCAAATAGCTCAAAACTATTTGCGGGTGGCAATGGTGCAGTAGATGTAGTGCTCGACTGCTAGCTTAGAGGTGTGGGCTCGAGCCCATTCTTGGCATCATTCTTTTCTACATTCTCCCAGCTTAACTGGACGCCACCCGTGAGATTTAATAAACACCTTGATCTCAATCCACTGTGCCAAATCTTTCCTATCCTCCTACTCTTTCTAACTACTGCCGTGCAATTTAGGTTGCATAGGCATAGTTAAAAAATTTATTATTAATTATTACTATCAAAAAACGGTTGTGTACATATTATATTTTACAATGATTCTGAAAAAAAAACCTCATTCCTCTTTCAGATGTAATTCAGGAAGGTATATTTCGAAAAACAGGTTCAGCCTCAAGACAAAATGAACTGCGTGCTCTCATTCAAAGCGAAAAGCAATTGGATCTGAGCAATGGATATTCAGTTCATGACTGTACAACTGTCCTTAAAAGCTTTCTTGCTGAACTGCATGAGCCTGTGTTAACTGACGCTCATTATCCAGCTCATTCTCAAATTGCTCCCCTGTGCAATGCTATGCCAGCTGCTATAACTGACAAAAAGAAGGAACAGCACATATTAAACTCAATGCAATTACTTCTACTATTGTTGCCCCACGAAAATCGAACACTGCTTCAGGATATTATTGAAATGCTTCATATTGTTTCGAGCCATGAAAATGAAAATAAAATGTCTTCGGAAAATCTCGCCACTTTATTTGCACCCCATTTAATTTGTCCGAGAAATTTACCACCAGAAGCTCTTCATTATGTGGCCAAAACAATGTGTGCCATCATAACCTACATGATTAACAAAGGCTTAGTTGTATTTGAGATTCCTGCAAAACTAGCAACAGACATACGTGCTTACTTTCTCGAACGAAAACGAAAAAAAACTATGTCGCCCGAACAAACACTCGATGAATCGATTTCAGATATGTCGACTGTTAATACTGTCTATACATTTGTTGATCGAGAAAAAACAGCGGCGGCGCATAGTTCGAATAATACAGACACAGAGTTGGCACAATTATACGCTCATATTCAAACACTTCCTGAATCATCAAAGAAACGAAGATTAATCAAGCAGTTTAATAAACAAAATGGACAAGGTCAGTACTTTTAAGACTGAAAAGTTCAAAATGGTGGTTAAATTTTTTGTTGGTTATTTTTATTTTTCAGGAACTCCACTACAGTTGGTGACTTTGAATCGAATTAAACATTCTGAGCCCTCACGTAGTGGAAAATCTATCAGTGATTCCATTAAGAAGCATATATTCCACAAGGGCATAATATCGAGGACACCAAAAAGGACGGCTGTCACATTAAATTCTCAGGGTGTGAGTAAAACTATAATGTTTTTGATTTTAATTTGCGCTAAGTCTATTTGCATGTTTTGTTTTGTTTTGTTTTGTTTTGTTGTTTGAGTACTAAACCAAAATCCCGAAAATTTATCTTAAACTCAAGTCTTGGTGATTCTTATAAAAGAAATCGACAAGTTTATTATCATCTTAAGAAAAGTTGTTTTCTGCACAAACAGAAGGGTTTTACTTTCTCTAAAGCCTTTAGTGCAACTATCAAAATTGAAATTAAAAGTTTAAATCTTGTAGTACCTCGGGGCATAATGGTTAGTGCGTTGGACTGTCATGCCGAAAGTCTGGGTTTGATTCCCAGCCGCTGCCACCTAAAAACAGATGTGTTTTTTCCGAGGTGCGGCAAAAAATAGTAGGTCCCCTCCATTCCTGCCAACAACACGCACTTAGGATTTGTTGAGAGTTGTAAGTCACAAGGCCCTGGTTCTCCACGAGCTGTTGCACCACCAAATGTATTTATTTTAATTTTAAAAATTTATTTCCGCGCACAGTCGGTAGAGTATATAGGATTATATGGATGTGCTATTTAGACTTTGAGCAGCAATTGATTTCAATCCTGTTCTATTATTTGAGCATAATGCTGCGCATCAAATTATTTTACTATTTTTCCCAGAAGTAGTATGACAAAATAAGCTTAAATAGTTTTAAAATAAAAATATTAATGAAAAATAATATATATTGAATAATTTTTGAATGAACAACAACAACTTGCGTGTGTTAAATTGGTGTCCTGAACTCAAATGCAATTGGCTCAGGTTTTTCGAGTTATTCGAATCTTGAAGTTTGAAAAACTCATTTGTCTTTTATTCGAGCTATTTTCTACCACGAAATACTTTATCTGAATAAAACTTTGCGACATCTAACAGTTCTTAAAAGTTAAAATTATAAAAAAATAATAGTGCTGAATCTTATTTGCTGATTTATTTCTGTAGTATATATTTAGAATTTGTATTATAAAATGGTTAAATGAATTAGAAAACTATCTTTAATAAACGGTTTCTTTTCTTGGTTTCTTCAACTCACATAGACACCCAACTTCTCGACAAAGAATCCAAAACTACGTGTCCTGTTTCAAAGCCCGATTTCAAATGTACCCTTCCATAGCAATTTAGGGACACCATCTAGTTCATCACCATCATCATCTAATATATTTTCAATTAAAACGCATCCTTTGAAAAAATCTATTTCTTCATCTTCTCTATTACTAACAAATTCAATGAATTCCCGCCAAGATCATACATCTATTTCGGCACCAGTCAGTCGAACTACTTCAAGTGAATTAGAGGAAGCTTGTTGTACAACTCCGTTGAAAATAGTTTGTGAAGATACATCTTATGGAACTACCTCAACACCTGTTCCCAATGTCCTAGAAACAAAATCTGTAGCATGGACATCTGCAAAGATATTAAAAAAAGACGAAGAAATAAGCAATCCATTAACTCCAATGAATAAGCAAAATCAAATAGAATATCAGTCAAGGTACAAATCTGAACCGAATCTGAGTCGAATTATAAAAGAACATAAAGAAATCCAAATGGCCAAGAGTAAATCATTAACGCGAAAGCTAATAAAGGGTGTGAGCATGGGAAATTTACGACTACCATTTGCTAATGATTCTAGTAAAAGATTTGGACGCTCAGCGTTGTCGTTAAAGCGTGATTTAAGTGATGAAAGTGGAACTTTTCAAGAAGAAAACGAATCAGATTATGAATTCGAAAAAGCCATGGAAGAAGAAGAAGAAGATAATGATGATAATAATACAATTGAAATGACCACATCTCATCTGTCGTACTATCGGAATTTGGAACTCATAACAAGTACCCCATCTATGATGCTCGAGAGAAGATCAATGTCTCCAATAACTAAATCGACACAACGAATGCCTAAATCTATGCAGGTAAACTCTTAACTAATGTATTAATCCAGCAGTTAATTTAATTGCATGCATATATATATATATTTAGATCCCTTTGATCCGATTTCGAATTGTTTATTTGATAAATGTTTTTATTTTGTTTTGAATTAGGAATCTATCATGACACCACGTTCCAGAAAACCTGTAATGCTTACGACAACCCAAGGCTCCTCGGAACAAAATCAGACACTTTACCCAAGCGATTTATCTAGTTTTCGAGAACAAGATGAAGATTCGGCTGTAGGCCAAATTTCTTGTGGTCCAGATCAGATACTTTCGGACAAAAGAGAAGAAGAAGAGCATGAGGGCGGCGGCGGGGCAGAAGGAGTTCTTTCCAATCATTTCAAGTAAGTGTTATAATAAATATCTTTGACTTTAACGGTTCAATTTATTTCTCAACTTGCAGGGATTACCTTCTCAGTCGCAGTGTTTTGACCGCCAGCCCCGTAGACTCGTCGTTCTTTAGTCAAACGGATGTCTATGGTTCTACGCAGGATATCGAAGATTTAAATGAATCTCAAATGAGTTCAAGTTTATTATACTGCCTTGATGGTAATCGGCCCGTAGAACTCGAAGAAAATCTGCCAACATCAAGTGCAAATTTTGTGAGTCGCAAACGAGCAGCTTGCAATGATATTATAGAGGAAAATAAGGAAAACAACGTTAGCAAAACGGATAACTTTTTGCTTACAAAAAAATTATTTATAACCGAATACGAAGGCAATACAGGAGCAGAAACTTCGATATGACAAATAAGACTTTATTAAATGTATAAAAACTAAATAGAAAACCAAACATAAAATATATAATAAAAATTATATCTATTCATATATATATTTATATATTTAATGGAAAAGGAAGAAATTATATGATTAAGTTTTTTTTTATAATTAAATTCTATCTTCCCATTTTGTATTTTATCTATTACGTGTTAATATACGTGTATGCCAAAAATGGTTTGACAAATAAATGTTTCTTAAAATATAAATATTTTTACTTTAAAAATACATGTTTGTCGGCCAAAAGCTGGTTTAGAAAGATGGTTCCTCTTGCATCAACGCAATTTCTCAACATTTCGTTGTAAAATTTTTCACTTTTTTCCCCTCTTAAACAAATTATTGTCTAGAGTAGACGATCATCTATCGACCCTCATTGAACAGTTTTTACCATGCTTTATGTCTGAATTTTTGATAAAACTTTCTGACCACAAACATTTTGCTTATTTTTGGTATGGAAATACGGTGCTAATAACCTACGGAAAAACTATAGCTGCAAAATTTGTAGAACGGGTACCCAGCTTATTTTTAAATTCCGTTTATAGAATACAAGAATGAATTGAATTGTTAAATAAATATTTGATTTGATTCAATTTCCCCAAAGTAGACTATACAGACAAAAATGATTGTCCTCTAGCGGGCTATTAAAAAATTCACGTAGAAAGAAAATACTTATTGGAGACTATACAGTTTAGTTTATAGACCTAGTGAAAGCAAAAAAGTTATTGAAAGTAAGACCGGTTATACCTATTTTTTTTAGGGTAAGAAATTTGTAAAGAAATCGGGCTTAAGAGAACCAAACAACTTGATTAAATAAAAAGATTTTAATAATTATAATTTATTTATTTAATTTTATTAAAAGCAATCCTCATTTATAATATCAGAATTCACAGCTAAACCTCTTTCTTTCAATGCCTTTGATATCAACCTGTGCTTTTCCTGTCGCTGTTCTTGTTCTCGACGTTGGGCATCAAGAATTTCTTCTACAGATATTTCTTTTAATGGTAAATTAGATTCTTTTTCTCGATCCTTTAATAAAGTTTAAGTTAAAAAAAATATATAAATGTTCAAGCTTATAGCGAAATAAATAAATTATGCCCACTTACAATTTCACCCAAAAGAACCACATTTTCCCCACGAATAAGGAAAACTCCTCTTGGAATATCACCATATTCATTTCCAACGTGAATTCTTTCGATTGTCCTGTGCAAAACTAAATTGGCAAATTGATCAACAGAGCGAAGATAACCAATAAGTGTTCGTCCATCTCTTAGAAGAACCATTAGTTTTTCTGTAAATAATAGATTCAGGTTAGTAAAGAGAATCTGAAAACGTAGTTTGTATTTGTGTACTATCAACTTCTTCAAGTAAGTGAGCAGTTCCAGCTAGAGGATTAAGGTCATCCATTGTTTATGTTTAATTTGAAATGAATTCCTTTATAATCAACAAATATTTGTGTGTTTTTTGTTATTTCATGGAAAAATTAAACCGAATTCGAAATAAAAATGCAGTTTAGTTTACAGATTACAGCAAAACACTTGAAATGTCAAAATTGCATGACGTTGACGTCTTAAAACGAAAATAGCTCTGTTCGCTTAAAAATTTGCGTATGTGAGCGGTAGTTCCACAGATTTGTTAAGGCCTGGACAAACAGAGCCCGGATCCGGCGGCGTTTTTTGTGAGAAATTACAAACAAAAGGTCTGATCCTTTACTTTGGGTTTCTGTGATTTTTAGTCCAAACTTGTGTCAAAATATTTTTTTTATATGAACTTTGACACAACTTTGGACTGAAATGCGCAGAAATGCACAGAAAATCACAGAAATTCAAAGTAAAGGAACAGGCCTAAAATTTGATCACCGCGATCTATTTTTCCCAGTGAAGTATTCATCGTATCGTATGCCACCTAGAAACAGAAATATTTTTCGCAAGGTACTGCCTCTAGCGAGGAACTGACAAATCCTCCAAGGATATAAGCTGCGTTTTTTTGTATGTCCGTCCATATGGAGTTTGGCGAAAAAAACGACATCGGGACATTTCAACATTTGCCTTGGTCTGCCATTTTGTTCTGAACTATCTTACCAACAAACATTTGACATTTCTATACAAATTATCGATAACACAACGACAATGGCAGTCTGGCAATACCGTTTTATCGGGACAAAAGTTAACTCCAGTTAATTATCTGGACTTATGTCCAGTTGCACCAAAATTCACTAAAAGCGGTTTTTGCTAAAATGGAGTTAAAATTTATCGGACTAATAAATTTATTTGGGTTGCACCAATCTATTTTGCGCATTTTTTAGCTAAAATGCAGTTCATGAACCACCCCTGGATTTTATCATATGTTTATTAAACTGAACGAAAAAATTTAACCAGTGCAAGTGAGATAGAAATAAAGAAAATGTGAATACACAATAAACAGAAACAAGGTATTCTCATTAGATACAGACAATGCGCCATCTTGGTGTTTTTTTATTATTATTTATTATTTTCTTTTTTTTAGAGAAATTATGAAACTATTGAAATAGATACCAACTAAACAACACTAATATTTTTTTCGACACACTCTTGGAAATTATGAAAAAATATTTTAAAGCGACCAGCGACTTCATCGAATTCAGAAAATGGATTTCTCTGTGAACCTGAACAACTCCGACGCGACGTCTCGCAATTTTTTGGTTAAGTTCGTTATCAGATGAACACATGATGGCCAGTCTATAATTTTTCTGGAATAATTTATTTATTTAAGTAGTGAATTATAAATAGGAAGCAAAATGCCTTCACCTGTTATTTTCGTTATTTTAATTTGGAATTAACAATATTCCGTCAAAGAAAATTGAATTATTTTGTTTGTACCTACAAATGTACCTAGACATGTTCGTTTAAACTCGCTTTTAAAATTTATCTGGAGGAAAATGGAATTTTAGTTTATTGGTTCGTTTATTGGCCTGTTAGATTTAGAAGTGGTTGGTGCAACCGATAAATGTCATTTTAAAATTAAACGAAGCAATAAATATTTAAAAGAGGTCGGTGCAACTGGCCATTAGCTAACTCTATATGGACATAGTTGTTGTTGCATTTAACATGTAAATTGTTTTGCTTTGTTGTCACACAATTTTAACTGGAAATGCAAAAAAACACAGCTATAGTCATGAATAAGTGCTTCGCATCAAGCCGTTTGGACTCTGCAACATATTAGGTCTGTTTGGTTACTGAAATTTCGTACGACGTCGCACTACATTTCACAAATTCCTGTTTGTTAGCTCCAAAGTGTAGCAACGAGAGAGCAAAATGAGAGTGCAAGAAATGTCCCCTCCATGAAAAATCTTGCAAATTTCTGCTACACAAATTTCTGTGTGCAGGAAGTAAAAAACTGTCAAATCCACGTCTGTGTGTATTTTTGTTTGTGTGAGTCTTAAGATTTGCCTGTAGTGTTTGATAGTGTGTGTCACGTTTGAAGTTTCGTACACAAAAGTGATACAAAATTGGTTTTTCACGTTTGTTAACTTTGTAGCAAGTTTTCCCCACTATGAAAGAATTTTCCCCTTCTTTCAATAATTTGACAGTTTTTGAACATCGTGCTACAAAAGTAACCAAACAAACCTATTGTAGGTCCCCTCCATTCATGCCAATAACACGCACACGGGAATGGTTGAGTTGTAAAGTCACTAGGCCCTGGTTCTCCGTGAGCTGTTGTGGTACTCAATTTATTTAATTTATTTATTGGTCGTATCACCGGATTGCGTTCTGTTTGCCCAGGCCTTAACCCAGCGGCTCCATTGGCAATATTTGAGGCAATAAATTGCCTCACTAATTGCTATTGCCTTTAATAATGCAAATGGAGACGCTGTGTCAATGGCAATGGCAATATTGCCTAGAAGATGAGAGGTGATTATTGATTTCCATCTTCAAGGCAATAAATTGAGGAAAAATGGGGTTCCCCGTAATTGTGAATGGCTTCTTTATTGATTTTTTCAATTAAATCGTAGAATATGAGAATGCACATGACAAAATATAGTGAATTAAAATTAAATTTTATTAAAAACAGGGGATTTGAACAGCATTTGACTGCATTTGCAGTCAAATATTTCTATACACATATTTTATAATTGAAATTGCCTGGCAATGAAAATGCCCATCCAAGCAATAAATCGCCATTCCTATTCCAATTGCAATTGCCCCAAAAATTGCCAATGGAGCCACAGCGTAAGAATAGGCGTTTTCCTTTGGAGGTGGCGAAGTACTTGCAAGTACTTTGCCAGCTTTTTTCAATGGAACACATCAAACTGCTTTCCCATGTAAAATGTATCTACTCGCGCATGAGAGCATGTGCAGTTCGTAGTACTAGATTAGGGTTTTCATCTACTCGCAAGTACTTCGCCACCTCCAAAGGAAAACGGCTAATAATGGATTCTGGCTAACCGTTCCACCAATCTCAGATATACAATGCATTGGATTAAATCGGAATAACTTTTATCTTCAATTGTCTCATAGGAATGAGACAAAAAGCTATGGCTTGCATTTATAATAAAAAAGTTTGTTCAATAATAGATGGTCAGATTTAAAAGGAAAACACAAAATAAATGTTCAATAATATGAACAAGTAAATAGATAGGTTAAATAGATTAATCAATAAATACAAACCTAAAACATTGGCTGACAATAATAGGCGTTTTCCTTTGGAGGTGGCAAAGTACTTGCAAGTACTTTGCTAGCTTTTTTCAATGGAACACGTCAAACTGCTTTCCCATGTAAAATGTATCTACTCGCACATGAGAGCATGTGCAGTTGGTAGTACTAGATTAAGGTTTTCATCTACTCATAAGTACTTTGCCACCTCCGAAGGAAAACGGCTAGTAAGAAATGCAAGTGCTCGAATGCTCAGATGACGCAATGCGACGTTTTCTAGCAAAGAGCGAGAAAAGCGAAAGTGTCATTGTTGATCCGAATGTTTCGCTTTGGAAACTTTCGAGTGTAAAATTTAATTTACATGGGGAGAAATGTGAGCAACCACACTGACGTGATGTGACATTGCTAGTAAAACAACGACAAAAGCGAACAAAAGCTACCTTGTCGATCTGAACGTTTCGCGCTGACATTAGTTTCAAACGTTTTTTCTTAATTCAGCTTGTGTTTCTGGCTTAAGTATTCATCTTCGTAAACATAAAACAAACGGATCCTAAAAAATAGTTTTCATTTCTTTTCGATGTCGCTAGTATAGATAAATAGAAAAGTCATGACAGACATGTCTTGTCAAAATAAAAATAGTCTAGAATCATATTTTCGAAGGTACTTCTTGTGAGACGCGAATTGGTAAATGGCGATTAAAAATACGAAATAAAGTGAAAACTTAAAAAAATTATCAACAACAACTGCTAAAACACAAAACTATTCAAAAATTCAATATACAAATTCACAAAGAACTAAATAGCGTAAGTTTTCGTCGATAAAAATAAAATATATGTATGTATATGTAATTTCATATGAATGTTTCTTAGGAAGATTTAACACATCAATAAAAAATCATTCCCTACTCGAAAGTACTTACGAGTTAACAAAAATGAATTTCTTACTTCGCCAGCAAAAAGCTGTTTTCAAAATTGGCTTGAAGTCCCCGGTTGGATTCTCAAACAAGTGTAAGTTTTTCAACATTTTTGTCTTCTAAATATTTTAAGTTTCGAAGATAATGCAAAATTTTCCACGCATCATCATAGAATTACATCAGCTGTGCGTCTGTTTTGGTGGTCGTGTCGCATTTGTCGACAAAATAATGGACAAGGTAACGTGGGGGGTTTGTGGTTATTTGTCCTTGATTTGATGCCCCAATGTCTGGTTGTTATCGTTTTCTCTTGGTTTCCATAATTTGTGTGTATTCTAATAAGATAGGTGTGCCTGGTGGTGCTAAATCAGGAGTTTAGCGATCAATTTAGGAAAAGCACAGACGAAATAAAACTTTCTTCTTCTAGTTTGTTCTCATGAAGTTTGAGTGGGGATGAGTGCGTGAACTTACGTAAGTTTTTTATTCTTTGTTAGGTAGATTGATGTTTCTGTTGCTGTCATTGCCGAATTTAACCATAACAACATATTTAACTTTAAAATCAATTCATGAATAAAACCACCTGTTATATAGAAAGCAAAACGATTTTCTTGATTTTAGTTGAAATCTAAAAGCTCATTAAACAAGAATATCGACGAGTTGCGTGATTAGCCGACTGCCATGACACATTGTTGTTGCTTGTTTGTTGTTAGTTTAATTATCGTTTCTTATCGAAAATCTTTCAATTCTTGAGACGGATTTATAAAATTAAACAAGGTGATTTTTGAGACAGTAAATACAAAGTCCATTTCTTTGAATGTTCATGAATACATTTACTAATTGAATAAAGTTCTAATAGCTTTATTGTCAAGTTAAGATGAGTCAAATCTGCCGGCTGAAATAGGTTAGATTGAAATTCGGTGTATCTATGTATGTTTGTTGATGAGTGATCCCATATAGGTACATACATATTTCTGATTTGTATAAAAACGATGCGACGCTGTGAAATGCTGAGAATAACTTTGTTTTCTTCGTTTCTGCAGCTATGTATAAAATTTGCATAAGTATACTATGATTGATTTAGGCGCATATTGAAAATATGAATACGCAGATTTTCTGTAATATGTAATTAATTGTAAATCAAAAATTACGAACCTAGCAAGGTCTCGCACTAAATTGGGCCTAAATAAGTTTGAAATTTCTCAGATGGCGCTCATGATGTAGCCCATCCAGCAGCCCGGTGGATGCGTGTTTTTCTTTAGGGTTGGACTCCAAAATCATCATCTGCTGCGTTGTTTATTCACACTTTACTTTTCACGGCCTTCGCAGATCTTTTATTTTTAGAGTGTTGACCAAATCGACGTTGCCGTTTAGGTTGTCGTTTAATATTCCCATTTTATCAATTTATACTTACTCACTTAAGGCAAAGGTGCAGCCAGGTCCTCTTCGACTTGCGTTTATCACCTGAGTTGCGGTATTCCTCTACTGCGCCGTTTCCTGGGAGTACATTCCAAGATTTTCCGGAGCTGGACATTGGTTTTCATCCTTTCTACATGGCCTAGCCATTTTAGTTGATTTTTAAAGGATTCTTGAGTTGCTCGAGAGGAGGCTTTTCTAATCAATTTGCCAAGAGTAATATTCTTCGTCTGATTTAATCGCTGTGTGAGTTTATAACAGGCAACAGGTAGACACAGTCCCTAACCTTCCGTCCAAGGCATCGCGTCAGGGTTGAGTCTTCTTATTAAATGACAACATATATTTGGTCTTACTGTCATTGAACGCTTGGCTGGGAAAAATAAACCTCCTTATGTAACTTCTACTTGGGAGTCTTAAATGGGATTAAGAGTGCTACCATACCTCATTTTTCATTGACCTCCAGCCCGCTTTAACCAGCTTCGATTTACTTATGGTTTATTCATTCATATGTACATATGTACATACATATAAACTAATGGTAGTTTTTTATAAAGCTCAAAATAGTTGGCAACACTAGGTTTGTTCGATGTGAGCACTGGGGCGCACTTGGTCGCCCTGAACTCGCTCTAATGTGTTTTATGTGACACTTTTTTCACCCCAGTTTATTTGCACTGTGTTCGATGTGTGTTCGGGGCGAGCACTGAACTCGCTCTTACGCACCCCAGGTTTTTGCTCAGGGAAAGAAATCAAGCTGCGAAATTGAAATCAGATGTTTGTAAAAGTTGAATGTCAAAGGAGAAGGATTAACTTTGCGAATTTTTATGACGATATAAATAATAAATGTGAAATATTTTGTATACTATTTTGTTACTTTTTATTAATTTACATACAGTTGTGAACAGAAAAATAGCAGTGGGTTGAAAATAAACGAACAAATGATATATTTTTAGCCGTTCTTGTGGAATACTGGGGTTAAGGTTCAGTGTTGGGGAGACGTTGCACATACTAGCGGGATCAAATACCACCATAAAAAACAACCTTTGACTCATCTTCCATAAAATATAACGCTCACAGGAAATCCAACATAGTTTCTTGCAAACTGCACCCGTTTTTCTGGATGTGTTTTGGTGGCAGGTGGCTTATTTTTCGGCATGATTACTCCTAAAATTGCCTCCAGGAGTCCTCTTCTCCAATTCATATCACTCATAAAAAGATTGAGCTCTTAACGAATCTTGATTGTCGATTTTTGTGGATTCTCTCGAAAAAATCGCACGATTCTCCTTCCGTCATGGGGTGTTATTTTTCTTTTTCCATCTCTTCTTTCTGGCTTTTGAGCATATTTTATAGAAATTGAGATCATTTAAGCCGAGCAACAACAAATGTTGTGCATTTCCTGGTATGACTTGCCTTCTCTGAGCTGCAATAGAATTAATTTTCACTGCTCATCAGTGAAGTGTTTAATACTGCCCACTTTTGCATTAAAAAGTATTAAATATGCTTGTTTTACTTGCTTTCGGTTATAGCACTTAAAAAAAGTAAACAAAATAGAATATTTACAAAATACTGCTATTTTAATGTTCACTTCAAAAACGATCCCTAACGATTAAATCTACCGTTATTCTGAACGCTAGGCAAACTAACTAAAGCTATCTCTTTCTTAATTATGCTAATGATTTAGGCTTTCACTAAATGCATTCTTTTTTTAATTGGAAAGTCTACAGCCGAAAATAGAAGGCTTTCAACAATGTCTGTGAAAACACTGCTATTTTCATGTTCACAGCTGTATATATTAATAAATACAATGCTAAAGAAAATCAATGGATGTCTAGTGCTTGCATAATGAATTTGAAGCTGCACAAAATAGTATCCAAGCACCTTAACATTTTTATCATACAAAATTAGCACTGAGGTGTTCGATGTGAAATCAAAATCCGGGCAGCCCCAAGTTTTTTGACATTATTGAATGACATTCCCCAGTGCGCCCTGGGGCAGGGAACAGCGAACAAACCTACTGTTAGATAAACACATGGGTATTACCCCAAGGTGTTATGGTTAATGCGTAAGACTGTCATACCAAAGGTCTTGCGCTCGATTCTCAGTCTTTGACACTAAAAATCTTTTTTTCAAAGGTGCCTCTTGCGAAGTGAAAAATTCTCTAAGAGATTCTCTTGTCGTGGAAAAGTCCTCCCCATTTTAGCCTTTCGGACAAGGTAAACATTGTAGGCCCCATTCATTCCTGCCAATAACACGCACACAAGAATGGTGGAGAGTTGTAAGTCACTATGTCCTGGTTTTCCATGAGCTATCGCGCCACCATATGTATTAATTTTGTATGGGCTTGAAAAATTAAATAATTTTCGTTTGTTAAAACGAAAAAAGTTTTATTTATAGTTTTCCAAAATTCTTTCTTTCAGATACAAGACCACACCATCGTTCATTTATTATAAATCATCAATTTAAAAAGTACAGCTATACACATCTCGGTCTTGGTGCAAGAGCTCTGCCCTCATCAACTGTCTATAACACCGGAGATGGCTGGAATGCACATAATTCAAATTTATATGCAAATGATCCCTTTGCCCGGCAAAATCGGTTCATTTCACTCAGCAGTAGTCTTTCTGAGCAATCATCTTCAAAAGTTGAAGAAACTGTAAAACAATTGAAAAATAAGCAGAAAGAGCAAGAAGAATTAATAAAAAAGGAGAACGGTCATATGAAGACCACAGCTCCCGAAATACCGAAACCGGTTCCTGTGAAGAAGTCCCTCAAAGAAAAAATCTGGGATGAAATTGTTCACTACTATCACGGCTTTCGGCTGCTGTTTATCGATATAAACATTTGTCGAAAGCTTCTGGGTCGAGTACTTAATGGCAAAACCTTGACACGTCGAGAAAATAAACTTCTCGTGAGAACTACTTCTGATTTGTTCCGATTAATTCCGTTTTCGATTTTCATTATTGTGCCGTTTATGGAATTGTTGCTACCAGTTTTCATAAAGTTTTTCCCTGGAATGCTACCATCGACTTTTCAGACTAACCAAGATATTGAAAATAAACTGAAAAACAATTTGAAAGTGCGACTAGAAATGGCAAAGTTCTTGCAAAAAACTCTAGACGAAATGTCGGTTCAGCACAGTGATCATAATAGTGAAGAAGCTAAAGCATTCGCCGAGTTTTTCCAAAAGATAAAAGATCCAAATGAATTTGTTGACAGTGAAGATATTATAAGATTTTCGAAACAATTCCAAGATGAAATAACCCTTGACTCTCTAAGTCGAGAGCAATTAGTTGCACTGTGTCGGGTCCTTGAACTCCAAACCATGGCCACAACAAACCTTTTGCGTTTCCAATTGCGTTTAAAACTAAGAAGTCTAGCTGCTGATGACAGAGATATTGCCCGTGAGGGGGTGAATGCGTTGGACCTCTTTGAATTGCAGCAGGCTTGCAAGACAAGAGGAATGAGGGCATACGGTCTGTCGGCCGAAAAACTGCGATCACAATTGCAAGAATGGATTGACTTGAGTCTTAATGAAAAAGTTCCTAATACCCTATTGCTACTATCAAGGGCTTTAATGATCTCAGACGATGCTTCAACAACTCATAAATTGAAAGAAACTATTCGTGTGCTACCCGATGTGCTTGGAACTCAAACTAAGGCAGCCATTGGTGAACGGGAAGGAAAGATTGATAACAAAACGAAGATTGAAATCATCAAAGAAGAAGAAAGAAAGATCAAGGAGGAACGCGACGAAGAGCGTGAAGAAGAAAAACAGAAAGCAGAGGAATTACTGGACAAGGCGCCTGCAATTGACCAGACAATACCATTAACGGCGAGAACAAGCGATATATCAGCAACGGCAGTTAAAAAACCTGCAGCTTCTGTTGCAGATAATACTTTGTCGCCTAAGGATGTGGAACTTTTGGGTGAAGCGTTGAAAACTGTTGTCGGCAAAAACGAACAGTTATTGGCTGAAAAGGAGACAATTAAAGATCTCAAAGAAGAGATTGCCGACTACAAAGAAGATTTGGAAGAATTCCATGAGGTTAGTTATTATCGAAGCATAATTTATTTTCATATTTCATTATTCAATCATTAAGTGCTCTTCACCATACACTTACTCGACAACAATTTAATTTATTATAAATAATCCTTGCAGATCACAACAACCCAAACGCAACTTAAAGAATCAATCAAAGAGAGTCGTGGTGCAAAGATCCTATTCAAAAAGGTCAATTCTATGATTGGGCAGTTGGATAAGGTGCTCAATGATCTTGAAGAAAAAGGCAAGAAACTTCAACAAGCTGATGCCGCAGCAGATGGGCAATCGACGGAGCCAATTGTCAAGCCAGAAGCACTTGTTCGTGTTGATGAGCTTGTAAACGCTATTAAATTGGTAAGTATTTATTTGTAGAATTTATTGAATAAGTTGGTGTGAATATTCTATTTTTGCAATTAAGATGCAAGGAGCCTCCGATGAAGCGAAACTAAGTACGATAGAGAAAGTACTAAGTAAAATAGATGTCGATAAAGATGGTGCAATTAGTGCCAATGAGGTTCTCAAGGTAAGTTATTATATCGTCACCTAATTGCAAGAACTAGGTAATTCAATTTTATAAATTTTGGAGATACCAGGGGGCCAACTATGTAACTCGATTCTACAATAAAAACGTTCGAATTCGCAAAATCTCAGCTCGCTAATTCTTAAGCCAGCGTTTATAAACGGAAATAGAACAGCGTTAATTCAAGATTCTTTGGCACAACGTCGGAAGCACTAACATTTTATCCCACTTTCATACCTATTACCACTTATAATAAGCACTGAAAGCAACTTTCGAATGGAATCGAAAGTAGAATAAAGTTACATAGTAGGGCCCCAGCCTTTATAGAAGCCTAGCTACTGGAGAACAATGGAAAGTTTAATTTGTATGTTCCTGAAACTACACAAATATGCTATATTTGTCTATGGTAGAAAAAGATGAGACAGAAAATTCTTAAAACTTTACAAAATAATAATACCGTTTTTGCCGATATATTATAAAAATAGAAAATTGAGTTACCTAGTTCTTGTAATCAGGAGACGATATTCAAAATTATGTATATTTGATCTTTGATTTACAAAACAAAACTTTTTTCTTAAGGTGGTGGAAACAATTGGTAGGGAAAATGTTAAGCTAAGTGAAAAACAAGTCGAAGAACTATTAGATCTCCTTGACAAAGAAGAAATAATTGAATCAGAAGAAAAAATTGAAAAGGCTATTGCGAAGAGTATAAAAGAAGCTGATAACGCAATGAGAGTAGCAGAAGAAATTCAAGATATGGCACCTCTTCTTGAAGACAAAGCTAAGGACATGAACGCTGCTGACGAGAAAAATCTTCTTGTTGATGCGGTAAAATAAAAATAAAAATGTATTCAGAAAATAAACTAACCAATTTCTTTCTTATAGTTAACAAAGGCAGAAAAAGAAGCCGCGGACTCAAAATCCGCAGATAAAATCTTACAAAAAACACCTCCAGGTATTTCACCAACACTCCCACCAACAATTTCACCACCACCTTCTTCTCCTCAGCCAAATCCAAAAGATAAAATGCTTTAATTTGCTAGTAGAGAAGAAACTACAACAGTAAATACCAAAAATGGTACTACTCGTACATCCTAGATAAATGGTTAATGGTGTAATTCTGTTGAATGTGATAATAACTTAGTTTAATATTGTATGAAACGAAAAAACAAAAAAAAAAAAAAAAAAAATACAAAAAAGAAATCCGAAGAAATAATATAAATATGCATACCTTACCCAGTTTTAAAGTATCAATGGCACAAAATAAGCAAACAAATAAAAGAGAAAATTATGAAGAAGAATGCGGATCTCGATGAGCTTTGATTTCATTTTCTAAATGTATTTTTAAATTTGACCGTAAAAGTACTTTAATATTTACATTTTTTTTTTAGTAATTTATAATTTGCGTCCTGTAAAATTAATATTATTGTGAAGCAAAATAAAATAAAGAAAAGTGATTTGTATGTCTTCAAAGAAGAATAATATTTAAACTTTAGTTTCAGCAAATAACAACAACAAGAATCATTGTTTTATTCGTACCTACTTTTTATATTTAAAAGTAATGAAATTGTAAATTTTTACTCAAATTTGTGTGTGTAAATTTTTGTTATTAATTAAATTATTAATAGAAAAAAATAAAAATAAAGTGAACTACTATGAGGCTAACTTGTTTTAGTTTATATTTAAAAGAAATTAATTAACAAAAATAAAACAAAGAAGAAACTTCCTGAAGTTTTCGACATTTTTATGAAAAAAGTTTTTGATAAGGATTTTTATTTAAATTTATTAAAGTTTTTTTCTACTTATTCAGTCCCACCACATATTCCATCGTAATTGGAAACTTGTATATAATCCCGATAAATTTCGTACAAATTGCCACTAAGAATGGATATTTTTTCGGGATTCTCAAAATTTTCCGATTTGATGACGACGAAAAAGATGGTATTTTTGGAAAAACAAGGCAGAAGAGAGTTGTGATATGTTTCAAATTCCCTAGAATTGGAAGAAAATTTATCTATGTAAGTCCTCAAAAAGCTATTTTGAATCAATAATTTAACAAGTTTAATCCTTAATGCTTAAAGTCTTCTACTTGGGTGACTTATTTCAGTAGTATATAGAATTTGTATTATAAAAAACCTTCTAATATAAACTATGCCAGGCCCCGGGCAAAAAAACTTCCAGCTTAATGATTAAGAATTCTAATCTTTTTGGATATAGTTTAGTGTTTTTTTGCCAAAAAATCAATCTATAAATTGATAAATTTAAAATTCAATGTTTAAAAATCCATCTTATAAAAGTTTTGATCATTGAGAATGATGCAGACAGTTGCTAATAACAAGAAAATAAAAAAAATATAAAAGAATTGTCGACCAGTTTATTAATAAATTGAGTTTAAAAAACCAATTTTCTTGGTTTATCAACTATCAAATTGATAATTGACAACCGTAATAGGGGTGTAAGTTTAACTGAACTTAATTGCGTATGACAAAGGCCCTCACTATGTCACTGATGAGTCCAAGTGAGTAAGCCGGACAAAACGTCGATTTGTAGGACTAAAGGCCATAAAAAGCTATTTTGAATCAATAATTCAACAAGTCCAATCCTTATTGCTTTTAGTTTTTGAGGGTTAGTCAAAAACATATCAAACAGTTCTAGCGTTTTCTTTTATCATCACTTTGTAATGCAAAGAAAATATGGAATTGCAATTTGAGAATTCGGTGTAATATCACGAAAGTTTATTTAGTTATTTTGCAATAAGGCTACAACAGTAAGATTTTAGATATGAATGATAACATTAAGTGGTAAGTATTAATTTAAACTCTTACAAACAAAATACCAATTTACATACATAAATGAAAGCGTCATCAATCACTCCTAAACGACGACCTCCTTAATAGCCTTTGATGCATATAGCAATCAAGTGACTATGACTGTAATTTGATAAATTCGTAGAATAACTGAATTATTGTATAAATATCCCTCAATTTCCTAAGGATGCTCATTACGAGTCATTCATCATTTTACTTCGATTCATATTTAACAATTCAACCATTATTTGTTTTCCAACACAAAAACTTATCATTGATTGCCAAAGCTTATATTCTATAACATGGCAGTATTTGTTACACCTGAGTCTGTAGTGCTTCAAAAATTTGGTCGTTTTCGACGTGCATTTTCAAAAACTTTTAAAGAATTTTGTGAAATAAGTAGTATTCATGGAATTAAATACTTTCATGATAAAGAAACAAACTATTTTGGAAAGTAAGTTTTTACTGATTATAAATTCTATTTTTTTTTTGTTTAAATTGATATATTTTAAGGTTCATGTGGATAATCATTGTTGTAGCAATGTTCTTTTGCGCTAATGCAATGGTTATCGTATTCTACAGAGAATTTTCAAGCAATCCAATAAGAATGAACATCGAAAGTGATCATACTCCATTAACAAACTTAATGTTTCCAGCTGTGACTCTTTGTCCTCCAACTATGTACAATTTACCAGCAATTAAAAACATTTTTCAAAACTTGTAAGTAGAGCAATTTTGCATTTCAGCACATTTTTTTATAAACAAAAAAATCATCGAAATTCAATTTTTAGTAAATTTTTATCTATTCTTTAAATTTTCTTAAAAAAAAACAGATTTTACGATTTTGGTTTAACTTAGTAGCAAAACTGTTTGACTTTTAATTTTCCAAAACTTATGCATTATTGATTAGGTCTACCATAAGTTTTTAGATCTTTGAAAACCAAATTACTGGTGGAAATGGATACAAAAAAAAACATTTTTCAATAACATTTTAACAATATGCGACCGTTATTATTCTCTTAAAAGGATTTCGGGTTCTTCGGAACCTCTTTGTAACTTACAAAAAAGAATAATTTTAGTTTGTATGTATTTTATAGAACTCTGCCGAAAAATGTTAGCCAGGATGAAGCAATTAAAGCACTTGACCAGCTCTATGCACTGGTGGGAAAAGTGAGGGTCTTCGAAGAAAAGAAACTCGACATTCTACAAAAACTGGCCAACGGCAATAATATGACAACACTAGAATTTCTTCTACTCATTCGTTGGAATTGTTCAGACTTTATGTATCGTTGTCGGTTTCGTTCAAAAATAATGCCATGTAGTGAGTTATTTAATCTGGGAAAAACTTATACTGGATATTGCTGTTCATTTAATTTTGATGATTATGGGTAAATACTCCGACAAGGAATTAATTTCAATAGAAAAGTGCTGTGTATGTATGTATGTTTGAATTTCAGTGTAAAATATCACAAATATCGTGCTTTACAATTTGGACCAGAGGGTGGTGTATCAGTGATTTTGAAAGACACAAAACCAAATCAGGAAAATCTTCACCAATTTCTATCATCCGAAGTTGAACTTTTAGTTCATCAAAACATTGACTTTCCACATAGAACATTGACATCAAACTCGATTCCAGTAAATCGGGAGACTTTTGCTATGATTCGACCAACAGAAATAGTTTGTTCGGAAAGCTTTAAGGCTCTTGCTGTCCAGGATCGACAGTGTCTGCTTATCCATGAGCATAATATGCGTTATTTTTCAGCCTACAACAGCGATAATTGTGAATTTGAATGTCGTGTCTTGAAAACTTTTGATTCTTGTGAATGTGTACCTTTTTTATATTATTCAAAAAAATCGAGAGTAAAAGTTTGTGATTTTACGAATCTGCCGTGCTTGTATAAATCTTACAATTATTTTGGTATTTATAATGACAAAGGTCTGTGTACGCTAGGGTGGTCGTTAAAAAAAGTCTTCATGTGTGGGTCTAAATCGGATCTAAATGAAGAAAAACAAATTCCCTAATTTTTTCATATTTTTCAATTTCTGTAGTCGCTGCAGGGGTTAACTTAATTGCACATTTTTTTCTATAGGTACTGTGTTTCACGTAAAATGTGGCAAACAAATCAGGACATTAGGCAAACAAAAAAATAAAAAAAAAATACTTAAAATGAAAGTAAATATATTTAAAAGCAACGGTAACACTTGCAATATTATTATGCAATTAAATTAACCCCCACAGCGACTATAGGGGTTGAAAATAAAAAATCTGAAAAAATAAGGGAATTTTGTTGTCTTCATTTGGAGCTGATTAGGCCCATCCAAATATAAAAACTCCTCAAAAACCTATATAACGACGATCCTAGTGTACACAGCGAACTTTAACTCTTGAAATCGGATACTCTTTTTACTTTTAGATAGTACAGTTGACAGGAACAAGACGATAGAAACTACAAGCGTTTGTTACTGTCCTAACAGCTGTGAAAATGTCGAATATGATGTCAAGATAACACAAGCCCGGTTGCAGACTGCCATAGAGTCGTTTGATCCATTCTAGTAAGAACATTCGCAATCATAGTAAAATTAGATTTGATAAGACTGTTTTATTTATTTCGGTTAGATTTTTATCTTAAAAATTCATGCAAACTGTATTTACCTATATGTATTAGATATTTATGTCCAATTTAACACATGTCAACTTCTTTGAAGTTAAATAATTTATAAAACGACCATTTAAATCTACAAATGTTTGACGGGCAAGACAATAATTAGACAGTCTTATCATTTGTATTAAAATCTAAAAGTTAAATTTATTTTCCAAATATAGCCATGGAATTCGAGAAAATTTTACAGTTGTACACGTATTTATGAACTCTCAAGTTTATCGGAGGCTACGCAGAGACACGCTGTCAGATATTATTATCCTAATAAGTAAGAATATTTTGTATTTTTGTAAAAAATTAATATTTTTGTATGTTTAGAGCCTATCTTGCAATATCTCTGTTAAGTTCTGCTTAGGTTATTCAATACATAAATATTGAGGATTTAAAACCCATTCAGGTGGGTCATATCATGTTCCTGTGTTCTTATGACTCTGCGCCAATATTCACGTATATAATCAGAACTTTACTAAGAAATTGTGAAACAAACCCTTTCGTAAAATAATAATTTTTTCTTTGGTTTTCAGGTAATCTAGGAAGTTCTTTTAGCCTATTTGTTGGAATGAGTATGATATCTTTGCTGGAAATCTTGTACTTTTTTACTCTGGTACTTTTGCAAAATTATTCGAGACAGGCTGATGTCAATCGAAGTGAAAATCTTACCACTCTTTGAATTTTGTAACCTTTTAAATGCTTGAAAAATAAATGAATGGCTCAAGAGCCTTTATGAAGTAGCTATTTCTTGTTTTTGTTCAATGTAACTTCTATGGGGACTTTTGCTGTTTAGAAGGCTAACATGTGAAAAAACCTCATAGCAAAATAGAAAGAGGGGGGTGGGGGAGGGGGTGACTCTTAAGTTAAATAATTTTGGTCTCTTCATACAGTCTCTCGTGGTAGACGTGATTCCAATGCATCCTATCGTAATGTATTCCTGTGCCGAGATCTTCTCGAAGATTTCCAGCTTGTTTAGGGAAGCAGTATGTAATTCGCTTAATGAGCGGCTCTAGGATCTTGCCAGCCCATATGTAGGATATTCGGAAAAGAGTATAGCATTTAATTGGTCAGCAATTAGCCGAAAAAGGTCAAATTGTCAGCCATAGAAAATTTTCAACCGATGATGGTTAAAGACTTTCAACCTAATTTGCAAAAAATCTATACCATCTGAAAGGCCAATTAGATCGTCACCCCTATTACGATTGTCAATTAGCAAATTGATAGTTGATAAATTTTAAATTCGATGTTTAAAAACCCAACTTATAAAAGTTTTGATCATTGATAATGATGCAGACCGTTGCGAATCACAAGAAAATTAAAATATATAAAAGAGTAGTTAATCAGGTTTTTAATAAATTGAGTTTAAAAACCAATTTTCAAGGTTTAACGACTATCAAATTGATAATTGACAATCGTAATAGGGGTGCATGATTAAAGGTCAACTAGTGCAAGTGGTAGGTTAGGCATAGATGTTTAAAATGAATTTTTTAAATTTTGAAGGTCATCGGAAAGGCAACTAGAACGTTTTTGCGTATATCCCACAAATGATGTAACATACATAACGGGTGACCTTGAAAAGTTTTAACCATTGATTACAATTTTTCTATGTGGCTGTCCAATTACTGACCAATTCGATGGCACTTGTTTTGGGTCCCAATTTCCCAGAGCCCTATTTGAGTACTTAAAAGTTACAACTGATCGAAAATCAAGTCTAGAATTCTCTTTTCAAATTAATTACATCTCTCTCTGCACCATGTCTTAACAAAATCCGATCGTAACACCCTTAAAGGTCTGATGAAGAATATTATTCAATACACGAAATTAATGCATACTCAATACAAAAATGTACATACATACATAATGTAGACATAATTTATGTACATAAATTTACAATTTTTCAAAAAATAAAAGAGCTTACAACTTATAAAAAAATAAATTATTCTAATAAACTGGTGCTTTATCCTTTTTTACAGTTAACATTATGAAGCCATCCGTAACGCCAGCTAGTAGCTTCTGGAAAGTTGTACTTTGTATCAGGGCTATGATCATAACGCATTGTAAGGTAATCATTTCGTTTTCCACTTTCTAGCAGTTGTTTCTGTTCTATGGAAACACTTTTCATTGGTCCGGCGAAATTTCCTTCGAAAACATTTTCCTCCTTTGAAAGGTCATAGGATGCGAAACTTGATGATTTCTTTGGTTTTCCTTTTTGAACGGATCTTACTACGCAATGGAAAGGTGGTTGAGATTTTGTTGATGGTTTTTTATGATTTTGTCTATTAAATGATGAAACTTTATCTAACGAAATTGGCATAATGATTTGAATTTGGTGCCTAATTTGATTAAAACAAAAATGAAACGATTTATGAATAAAAAGTTGACAAATTGAATTAAATTTTCATTTGTTGATTTAAAAAATACTTTTACGAATCGACATTTTTTTAAATTCCAATCTACAATTTTTTTAAGAAGTTTATGTGTTGAATCTGTACATGTACGTAATAAGCATTTAATTTTTGTTAAGTTCAGGCAAAACTTACTTTTTCAAGTTTTTTTTTTTAAATTTAATATTAGTTCTTTTTATTCATTATTCCATAGTTAGAATTATCTTTAAAGTTTTTTTGAGTTTAAAGAATTGATCTTTTGACTTTTAAATAATATCTTGTTTTCTAAATGAAGAGTGGTTTTATAATTGCGTCTTAGTACAAATGTGAAGTAATATATTAATTCGAAGACAGATAAGGCGCTTATTCCCACGAACACGCTGTAGCAGTTTCCAAGATTACCTGCAAAGAAAGCAAATTTTAAATAAATCAAAATCATTTATTAACGGCCATATACATTATTCACTCTAGATTTAAATTAGATTTAAGTAAATTTTAAATTCAACCATTATATCCGGATTTATTAATTCCAAACATATTAATCCATGTCCATATTATTCACTCCGAAACATGTAAATAGCTATAGGTACATATGTACCTCTTAAATCCAATGGATATCTTCTATAATTGATTTACTTATTAATATTAATAATTTAACTTATTGTATCTTCTTATTTCTGGGAGTGGAAAGCAGCTATAAAAATTTCAAAAAGCAGTGAATAATATTGAAACAAATTTCACCTTTTAACCTAAGTATACAGTTCTTCTGAGCAAACAAAAGTTTTGTGGGGAGAAAAAAAATTGTCCTCAGAGAAAAAAAGTTTGTGGTTAAATGAAATTTTTTATCCGTCTTCAGTTTACGGGTTGCAAAAAAACTTTCTATGAAAAAGAAAATAATTGCTTTAAAACACATTGACTGCCAAGCCAATTTTCTGTAGATTTCACTGGGTGCCAAGAACTTTTTTTGTTAACACAAGTGTTTTTCTTTTATAAATATATTTTTGTGTATATATATCTATGTTTGTGTTGTCCTGGGAAGGACTTTTGCCTGGCAATCAATTATGATAGCCATGGCACAGCACATTAAGTTAAGCTACGAGCAGACGATTTGCGATAGTCGCAAATCTTTGCGAGCACTGACGTCACGAAAAAAATCGCAAATATACCGCAAATGGTTTAGGTTTGACAGTGCTCGCAAACCTGCAAATACACGTGTTCAGACGATTTGCGAATGTTGTCCCAAAGTTCTCAAATACATTTGCGATCAAGCTGCTCGCAAATGACATGCTCGCAAATAAGATCGCAAATTTTGCAGCATATTTGCGGGGTGTTCACACGATTTGCGCCAGTATTTTTAGAAATCATATTTTTACTCGTTTGCAGATTTGCGAGCATGATATTTCTCTTTTGAAAAATTTGTTTATTTGTCGACTTTTGTTCAAATAGTCTCAAAATATTTTAAATACAAGTGTATGCACATACATACATTCATACATACATGTGTAGTATGTAAATTATATGTTTATTTTTGTGTTGTTTTATGGGCTGTAGGTCAATTTAATTTTTTTTTTAAACTACGTAAAACTAGTTTCCATAAAAAAAAAAACAAAAGAAAAACAAATTTAAATATATTACAAAAATAATCAAATTAAGAAGGTACATACATACTAAAAACCACGGCCAATTACTTCAAGTACAACAACAAAATTCATCGCAAATGTCCGCATTTGCAGTGATCCATTTTCGTGTGTTCGCAAATGGTTGTGACAGTCGCAAATACTCGCAAATTGTCACAAATGGTTTTCGTGAGTGCTCACACGATTTGCGAAAAAGTCGCAAATGTATTTGCGATTGGGGCCTCGCAAATCATCCGCAAATGATTTGCGAGCATTTGCAGGCTGTCCCAAAGATGTGTTCAGACGATTTGCGACCAAGGATCGCAAATTGTGACGTAAAAATGACGTCATACTCGCAAATATTTGCGACTTTTGCAAATCGTCTGCTCGTAGCTTTAGACATCTATCTGTCCGTCGGAGGCCAGTTTATTTTTTTATTTTCGATTATTTTCATTTGGTTCTTTCTTTGGTTTGCAGATTTCAATTCAAAACTAATTTATAATGCGTAGAAGACATATTGCTCAAACTGAAACCGATACAATGTCGACTGATTCGGAATCTGACTTGGATTTTGGCACCGATGATTCTCAGGAAGATCCTGCTTGGCACCCAGAAGAAAACTCATCCGATGAAGATGGGAATGTTTCGGATGTCCTAAGAGACATCCTCTTAGAGGAAGAAAATGAAGATTTACATTCGGATGATGATGGTGGTGCAAGAAATCTTCATCAGTGGAATGAGTACGTGGGAAGACACAAAGTCTTCGAGTTTGACGGGAAAAAAGGCCTCCAAATTGAAATTTCGGATCAAGCCTCACCCAGTGATATTTACTCCCATATTGTGGACGAAGGGCTGATCAAATTTATAGTTGACGAAACTAACCGTTTTGCTGAACAGATTATAGCAGCCAAACGGAGGTCCAAGCATGCTGGAATGAACCAGTGGATTCCAACTGATTCCGCAGATATGAAGAAATTCTTTGGATTGATGATGTGGATGGGTTTGGTACCTCTTGGCCGCATGGAAGATTACTGGGAAACAAAAGGAGTATACAACATGGCGCTGCCTAGGACAATTATGTCCAGAAATCGTTTTCAGGCCTTGCTTTCGATGCTTCATTTTGAAAACAATGAAACAAGTAGCCAAACCAATCGACTTCGCAAGATTGAAAAATTGATTGATCATCTTCAAACCAACTTCAAAGCTCTTTTTTACCCTGGCGAAGATTTCGTTACTGACGAAACTCTAGTGCCATGGAGAGGTCGTCTTTTATTCAGACAGTACATACCAAATAAAACACATAGATATGGAGTGAAACTTTTCAAACTCTGCTCTACTCATGGATATACATGGGCACTTAGAGTATACACAGGAAAATCCGCTACGGGTGAGAGAGAAATCGGACTGGCCAAAAACGTGTGTACCGAACTTTGTCAAGGACTTCTCAATGAAGGAAGATGTCTTTACGTTGACAACTTCTATACCAGTTATGAATTAGCTCAGTCCTTCTTGCAACAGAAGACCCATGTTGTAGGCACCCTCAGAGCTAATAAGCGAAACCTTCCGAAAGAAGTCCTTCTCGCTAAATTGAAAAGAGGTGAAGTTGTTTCCAGAGAAGATAATGACGCAATCGTCGTTTTGAAGTGGAAAGACACCAGAGACGTAAGAATGCTGTCTACCAAACACGCTACAGTTTTGGTACCTGTTTCAAACAGACGCTCTGCACCTGTACGCATCCAAGAAGCTAGTGCCCAGCCTTCCACAAGCTCTAATCCACCTCAGCTACAAGACCAAGAAGGAATACGCAAAGATTGTCAACTAAGCCTGAAGCAGTTCTAGCTTACAATAAAGGCAAATCTGGGATTGATTTGTCCGACCAAATGGGTTCTTACGCAACAACTCTCAGAAAAGGCGTGAAATGGTATCGCAAACTAGGAATAGAGCTGTTGTTGGGAACGTCAGTGGTAAACGCTTGGGTAGTGTACAAAAATGTAACCCAAACTAAAATTTGCATACGCAAATTCAGAGAAAAGCTTGTCGCTGAGCTTCTCAATATGCCATCATCTTCATCTCGACCAGAGCAACCACGAGCAAAGCATCACCATTTGAAGGACAGGCTGAATGATTCTGGAACTAAAATTCGCAGAAAGTGTAGTGTTCGCTATAACCGCATAACGAAAGAAAAAGGTCGAATTTGTGCTCGAAAAGAAGTAAAACAAACCTACACTTTCTGTGAAGATTGTCCAGAACAGCCCCAAATGTGCCGCGATTATTTCAATCTACAACATAAATAAAACTTCGGGCTCAACAATATTCTAGTTCCTTTGAAAATAAAAGCAAAAAAAATCCTAAAATATTTCCATAAGTTCCTAAACTTTGCTATAGATATAAGATAAAAACATTGAAAATGAGATAAAAATTGAATTTTGAAAAGTTTATATAATTTTTAGTTATATTTAGCAAAGAAATGAAAATTAAATTTATTTTGTATTACATATGTATTTATTTGAATTAATAATTAAAATCAAAAAAAAAAAAAAATGGCTGTAAAATCTTTACATTCATGAATTTGCTCAAACCAAGTTTACCTAGCACATCACTGGGTGCCAGGCTTTTCGATTTGTATTGAAATTTCTTCCTAGTAGCTATCAATTTTGATAGCCAAAGCATTATATGAATACATACCTGGCTATCATATTTGATAGCCACGGCACCACTGAAAACATAACTGGCTATTAAATGTGATAGCCATGGCAGTCAATGTGTACATAGTTTACAGTTCCCATGCGAACAAAAATCAAAATTTTCAAAACAATTTTCCACCTATTCTATGCACCTTCTTGTATACTAATACACAAGGCGAAACTGTTTGCCTTGGCCTTAGCCACCCATTGAGGATTGAGGCATTAATTTACCTTTAATTAGTTTACTAAAGTCCTAAAAATGGAAAACAATTATTTTTGGACGCAAAATTCATTTGCATGCAAGTAATGAATTGAGGTGAATGCATTTTTTTGGAGTGTAAACCGACCATAAACAAAAAAAAATATTGTATTCACTACACTTTTTTTTGCGTGCAAAACAATTGCCGGTCCATTGTTTTGCATACCATTCCATTACAGCTATGGTTTTTTTTTTTGCATGAAACTGTAAACCAATAATGCAAAATAGTTGTTTTGTATTTCATCTCAATAATTTTTGACATGCGAAAATATTTGCATACCTATATTTTTTTTGCACGGGAACTGTAAACTAGGCTTTTGACAAAAGCATGTCAGTGACTCTGTTTCGCGTGAAAAAAATTCTTGGTGAGTATCACAATTCTATAAAAAATTGAACGTCAAACATTATTTTTGCTTATAAAATCACTCCCATAAGAAATATCTACTTCCCATAAGATAACTTCTTCAGTGTAAATCTCAATTTGTCAATGAATTGACATTAACGACAACCTTGTTAGTCTATCATCACCATTCGAATTTTTTAGGTAAGTTTTTAGACTTTTTACTGTCAAAAAAATTAGTCACTAAAATTTTAAGAAGCTTGTGCACCATAAACAACTTATGGCACTATATCTTGCCTACCCTAGCATGAATTCAGCCTATAAACTAGAAAAAAAGTTTTCTTGCTTAGTTTTTGCCCATAATTGAGGGAATCGGAATGCACAAAGAGGGTATTATGGACTTAGGGTTCTCATCATCTCATCTCATTTTAAGCTGACTTAAGAAATCATCAAGGTATAGGTACCTTACTATGTCCATTAAGCTTAATACCTAAATTCAGAAAGTTTTGATCATAATATCTGTGCCTTGGTTCTAAAATAGCCAACGTACACTTTTTACAATTTTGGGTTAAGTACACTTTTTGACTCAGTGGAAGATGTTTTACGATTGCAATAAGGGCAGATATAATAGTTTTTAAATAATCACAGACCCTTTAAGCATTACTTACCCGCAAGAGAGACAATATTCCACACGATGTCACGTCTAATTCGACGATATTCTTGCGATTGCAGAAAAACGTGTACCACTGTAAAATTTCTATGGAAGCCATCACTATACGAATATAAATAGATATCAAACACAAAATATATAAAATGATAAGTTGTGCATCAAATAAAATTAGAAACGTGGAGGCAATACTTATTCAAAGTCTAATGCGATGCGAGTTTTATGCGGGCCTTAACACCTAGCAATATTATTGCTCAATATCTAGTACTGCGCAATAATATTGACTTTGTAAGGGCCGTATCTGTGGTAAGATTTGTTTTCAAGCAATATTTGTTAAATGTTTATTGAGCGATGATATTGCCTGGTATAATGCGGGCCTTACACCGGGCAATATTATTGCTCACTAAACAGTAAAAAATTATTGCGTGAAAACAAATCGTAGCGCAAAATTACCCAATACAACCCTTACACGGTCAATATTATAGCGCAATATTTGATATTGAGCAATAATATTGCCTGGTGTAAGGCCCGCATAATGCGAGCTTTAATAAGCGTAAATTGTTTATATAAATAAATTAAACAACTTACTAAAAAGGATCTGCGACATCAACTGTTCTTTCGATATTACCACTCGTTAAACGTATTGAATATTCAATTTTCTTGCAATTATCTAAGCATTGACATTGGTCTCGTAATCTTACAATCAGTTCTGAAATTAAAATTTCCTTAGACAAAAATAGATAAAATAATATTAAATCCTGTTTTTACCATGATTATTCCACATACAAGAAATATGTTCAACATCACAAATCAAAGTATTTCTCTGTGCAAACATATTGAATGGAACACATTTGCATAGTTTTAGGATAATATAACTCAAGCATTCCGATACACAATTTTGTCGAGTATAATCTTCGAATAAATTCAAATAGGTTTCAGACATAAGGGTGCAATTACGTTCATTAATTTTGAGTCTTTTCCAAACTTCATCTGAATAAGTTGTCTCAATTGGATCGTATCGCAATAAAACCTCTTCATTTCGATGTAAGAATTTTCGAAAAGTTGTTTCATCTGGATATGCACTTGGTCGATGAATAAGCATTTGAAAGCGTTGAGCATTCGAATTTAATTGTTCATTATCGAATTCTACGTCATTGAAAATAAGTGAAAGTCCCTGACGAAGTCCATGAAGATTGGATTTGAAATTTTGTACTTTACCACTTTTATCGACACGCATTGTACATTAACGATGGTTGTATGAAATGAAAAAGAAAAGTCAACTAATTAGAATACCGAATGGACTAAATAATAAATAAATAATGAAGCGTGTCTCTTCAATATGAGATCGTCGTAAAAGACGCAAGGTTCAGAGAGACTTTCAATGTAAAAGTGACACGTTCTATTATGAATGGGTCTCGTGCAACTAAAGTGCTGTTAAAAATCTCTACGATTTATGGGACCATGCATCGTTATGACTGTCTCAACGTTAATTAATGTTCTTAAAGACTATCGCATGGTTGCAGAGATTTTTAATGGATGGGCCTCGAGTGACCTGAGGTCCTTTGAAAACCTCTACAAACCTTGGGACCATCTCAACGAGATTGGCTCGTTCTTTTGTAAACATGTACCTACCTTGACTGTCTAGAATTAAATGAACAGCAAAATCCAGCATGACTTTTATTTATTAAAAAAATCTCACTGCAGTTAACGATTTTCGATTGAAATCGACAACGAAAGAAGAACGCACCACAATCCCATAATGTATTCGACAAAAATGTTATCAATGTGTAGTTATTTAACTTCATAACATCCTTAAGAACTGTAAGCTCACCATTCAATGGCTTAATCTTTGAATCAGAAAAAATATAAATTTGATAAAGATTTTCCAAGACAAAATCTTTAGTAAGTCCTTGTGGAAGTTCACTGTAATTATCAAACAAATTAATTTGAAATACTATTATCTATTGTTTTAAAATTTTATAACTTACAAGGTTTTAATTAATTTTTTAGCCTTTGAGTGATTAAAAAGAGTGCCAGGACACACTGTTACAGATGGAAATAATATTTTTGCTGAAATTGCATGATCTGTTTCGATAATCATACGAACTGGATTTTCAATGAAACCAAAATAGAGAGAAGCAGCCATTTTATTGGCCAAGAAAATCAAAGTCAGAATTGTTAAAGCCCACAAGATCCTTCAAAAAGAATATAATGTTTTAAAAAAACAGTTAAACTTTTATAGGAAAGAGTGGGACATTCAAAAAAATAGTGTACTTAAAATAAAACTTTTGGTTGTAATTAAAAGATCTCAAGTGGAACACCTTTGAAAATTTTCCTGGCTTAAACAACTACATATACACACACAAAATTGTATGAAGCTGGACTTTGTATTTGATTGTCTCTGAAAGCCTTAAGAATAAAATAAACATTTCGAATACACCTCCTAGCACTTTCCCCCATTGTCCCCTATAATACCGAGTGAGTCAAATTTCTATGGTGTTAATAATTTCTGTTTATTGTTTACGGTTTTCACGTGTGTTCAATTAAAGTTTATTAATCAAATTTCTAATTTATTCAAATTTAATTTTACAAAATTCTTGTAATAAATATTTAGAAAAAAATAGTCTTACCTTGTTTTGTTGAAAAAAAAAAATTAAACATTAACAAAATAAATAGTTTTTCAATTTCATGCTTTCACTCCAAAGCAAATATCATAAGGAAGCTATAAAATAAAATCATAAACAATTATTGTATTTTCACTATAGAGACATCCAATATAAGCTTAGATCTGTTCTATTTTTAATATAACCATTTTATTTGGTTTTGTTTATGTTTTTTTTTATTGGATCTAGCAGTAAAAATATATATTTTTTTTATGATTATCACAAAAAATGAGTCACAAAAGACAATCACAATATTAGGACTATAATCCAGGTTGTATATTTTTGAAATGTAAGGTAAATGTATACTCTTGGCCTAGATTGCATATATACTAAAAGAAATAATGCCAATAAAATAATTATAAAAAAAGCTCTTAATTATGTTAAAAATCTACTTTTCATGTTCGTTTTTACACTGCTTTTTAAATATTTATTACGGTTTTTTTATTTTAATTTTCAGTGAATTTTTTGAAAATAAAAACTTACGATTTAAATGTTATGTTTAAAAAAAATGTATTATGAAAAAACAGTATTTTAAAAAGGAGGCCTTAATTGCGTTCCTTATAACAAGTTGGAGAAGTGACGGAGAGAGAAATGTTTAAACCGATTATCGTAAAATCTACCTATCTTTTTAGTCTTACGTTCTCTGGCCCAAGATTTTCAAAAAAAAAAAAAAAATTGTTTTACTTCCGTAAATAATACAAAATTGTTAAAAAATAATTATCACAAATTCCTTACAATTTCTCAATGAATAGGTATAATAATTTTGTACCTTTATAAATTATATACATTTTTACCTTAAAATCTTACTTGTGGTTTTATCTTTAAAAAATGTCATTCCATGGAAACTTGATACGGCACAATATTCATCAAATGTTTTACTCAAAGAATTTACAAAATGTGAATTCGAAATTTTTTTCATTTTAGTTTCTTGATTTTCCTATACTTGTTGTTTTCAACGGATACTTGAAATTACTGAATCTTTTTATTCAAACAAAAATTGAAAAATTGTTGATGAATATGCTATAAACTACTAATGATTTTGATAAAATCAATAAAATAATAAAACAAAGAAAAGGAGGTTCTTTGTTATTATGAACATAGATGTCTAGGTCATTGTTTAACCTTGAAGATTCGAAATAATTTGGTGTTTACCATAGAGCACTTTGAAGACTGTTTTTAATATCTGTTTTTGTGTGTATGTCTAGTTAGTTATTTCTTCTTAATCTATTCATAAACACAATCTAAAGCAATCAATGTATTAAACAGGGAACAATTGAAATGTCTGGAATTGCAATGTTCAGAATTAAGGATTTTGAATACCTACATACATAATTTCCAAATTTAATCATAACGAGTTAAGTTAATTACATTTAAATCGATATCGGTAGTAAAATCATGTGTCTTTACATACATATGTACATACATAGGTACATATCGTCCCTCTTCTCACGAACTGACGTATCTGCTTTTTCAATATTTTTCAGGAGGGCAGTTTTTAGTTTTGTGTCCTCCTTCTTTAAGCGTTACTTCTGTGTTTTACAACGGTTTTGATATTTTTTTTTGTAAAATTACAAGAATATGTTAAAGTTTCAAATGATATGAGATTCAATGTAAATGCAATACTTATAATAGTTACAAATAACCGATCAACCAGATACGTCAGTTCGTGAGAAATTTTAGTGACAAGTTTTAGTGTCGTGACAGTATACACAGACACCACTGTTTTGAAAAAAAACTTATTAGTGAGACATTTTAGTGTTGTGACAGTATGCACAGGTATAACTATTTTGAAAGAAACTCGCCCATCAGCCTTGTATTGACAATTTTTGTTTGACAGAGTATTGTAAACAGGAAGAACCCAATGGAATTTAAATTTAATTTAGTGATAGGTCAATAGCAACATCTTAGCATAAACTTAAAGCGTTTTTATTTCTACTCACTGACAAATGCACCTATTACCTAAAACCACTTTATTTACACAATAATTTGCAATAAAACGGAAAACTGCTACCCACATAATTGCAGTTGCGTCTGTTCGTGAGAAACTTTTTACCTAAAATTGCAGTTATGCCAACTATGTCATAACGCATTGAACCATGTTCCAGACATTTTTCAGGGAATCTAATGATGTATAAATATGCAATCAAGTTAACCAAGCACATAAATGCCCAAATCTCAAAAACTACAATTTGCGAGTTACGTCACTTCGTGAGATGAGGGACGATATGTATATGGTTGATTCTCAGCAAATTGATATTTTAATACATAAATGTAAAATATTCATGAAAGATTAAATTCTTTGAATCCAAACTGCAAACGTCATGCGAAAGGATATGTGTCAAGTAAGCGAAGTAACTTAGACGAATCGAAAAATGGGTAGGTGGATAATTTACCGCTAATTAGTCGTTAATTAGTTGTGACAAATTAAATTTGATCGTGCAGTGTTTTCTATGTTTTTTTTTGGGTGCTTTGCTAACTCTCACCGATTTAAAAATGGATAGATGCATAGTTTGTCGTTAATAAGTTGTGACAATTTCAAATTTGTCGTTCTATGTTGTCTATGTTTTCTTCTGGAAAAGTGGTAAAACCTCCTGAAATAAAAAATTTTTTGCTTAATAATTTGCCGTTAATTAGTTGTGAAAAAAATCAATTTTGTCATGCGATATTTTCTATGTGTTTTGGGTTACTTGTTTTCTATGAGTGTCAGGTTAGCAAAGCCACTTTGACAAATCGAAAAATGGGTAGGTGGATAACTAGCTGTTAATTAGTCATTAATTAGTTGTGACGATTTCAAATTTGTCGTTCAATGTTTTCAATGTTTTTTTGGGTGCTTTACTAACTTGATATATGTATGAAAAGCTAAATAATTTGCCGTTAGTAAGTTTTTAATTAGTTGTGAAGAAAATTAACTCAATCGTGCAATGTTTTCTATGTTTTCTGAGTCTTACTAGCTTTGATATAATGTTTGTGAATCACCACCTAAAAAAGGGATACAAAATACTTATACCAAATGGTTTATGGTTTGCTAATCTGTCTAGTCTTTAATTAGCTTTGATAGTTTCGAATTGGTCGTGCAATGTTTACTACTTTTTTTGGGTTCTTTGCTAACTTCATATCGAGTTTGCATAGCACCACCACGAAAAGGAGTAAAAACTGCTTAAAACGAATGGTTTATGGGTAAATAATTCATGGTTAATTAGTCGTTAATAATTTTAGACTGTTAAGAATTTTTCATTCTATGTTTTCTATGTTTTTTTCTCAAAAATGGTCAAAACTTCCAAAACTTAACATTCTATTGCTTAGTAATTTTTAATTTATTATAGTTGAGACCAATAAATTTTTTTCGTTCGATGTTTTCTATGTTTCTTGTTTTATTTTCCTTAATTCATATGAAATCAGCAATGTGAAATTCGCGTATAAAAAAACAACAAAAAGAAATTTTTTATCAGACGTTAGAACCGATAGATTTTTATACTTTTCGTTCAAAACTATTCTTTATAAGCGATAATTAGTAATAGGCGATATCGCTAAAGGTCATATTCGAATTGGTATCGTGTAGAGGACAGTCTTAGCTTTCATTTGATACCCCATTTATATAAGTTGCTTATATTATAGGAATACATTTAGCGGAAAATGCAACCTGAAAAGTGCACTTTCTAACCATTGCGACCAGATAAAGCTTGTCCGACCAGTAGTTTTATAAATGTTTGAACTTAGGCTATCAGTTGGCATTCAATTTTTGCGTGGCCGCGATGAGATAGGTAATCTTACGGTCGGCTCCCGGACTATTATAACCGATGTCGTTATAACCGATTTTGAATGTATCACGGGTTTTAACTTCTTGATTCCTTTTGTATGATACGAGCCAAAAGGACCTACGACGTGGGAGCCAAAACTTTGAATGCATTTTTTGAACATTTCTTTTGAAAAAACCGGACATGATTATTGGAACTGGGTTTTGCCAGTTATGAAATATCTTTAGATTTCCAAAATATTGGTTTGGAAAAACAGTTTTCACAAGCGTGACATCGACCGGAAGTCGATAGGTATAGGCACAAGTTTTTTGTTTTGAAATATAATTTTGTTTAATTTTTGGAGCAAAAAATTGCGAGTTTTCAAAGTCTTTTGTACATGCTGTACAACATCACATATATGTAAACTGAGAGCCCACAGCTGATATTGGATGTGAGCGTTGCAAACAAAAAGTACAAGCGTGGAATGCTTCAGTAAAGGCTATTCAAAAAATCAAAGTCTTGAAGTCCACCGGGGTTTGAGTGATTAGACACAAACAGTATTTTGAAAAAAATATGAATGCATCTTCGAGGGCAATCGTGTAAGCTAAAATTGGTTTTCACCCCTCCCTAGATAAGCTCTTTGGATCACATCACATCACATCTATGGGCCATAGTTCTTATCTAGTATTAACATCATTTACTGAAAGTAATTTTTAACCAAGCTATTTCTGAAAATGGGTGCGCTAAAGTGAACATTTTGTTTAGTCTTGAGCATTATCTTTAGGTCTAGTTCACACGGCGATGCACCCCACGTTTTTGCAGTATAAATAGAACCTTTCACACGACGACGCGACGCACGTTTGTACGTTAAGCGTTTGGATTTTTACTGATGTTTGGATTAATATTGCCAAAAAACATGCAGTGCATTGCCGTGTGAACCTAGGCTTAGGATCTGACATAAAAAAAGAAAAATGCTAAATTGTCAAACACCTGTTACTAATTAAAAAGTACTATCAAAAATATCAATTTTGTTTATTTTATCAGATCTTTTATTTATTTTATCAATTTGATCGCAAGTGAAATCGAATTAACAAGAAAATAACTTTCTAATCAAAACCAAAAAGCGAATAATATCGAAGATCACAAATTTTTGGGAACTAGTTTAAAATAATTACCTTCTACTTTTATATACAAAAAAAAAACAATTAATGTATTTATCTTAAAATTGTATTGAGCTATAAGGTACCTATAATACAGAAAATAAAATTGAAAAGTCACTCAACACATTTTATAGATAAAATAAGAAATTAAAAATGACAAATTTTGCCGCATATTTGCAACTATCACTAAAGCGGGCCAGTCACGTTAACATGGTTGTATAAGCAATCGGAAAGTGTATTCCACAGGCATCAACAGTGGCCCCATTATCATCAGAGAGGCCGTCAAAACCACCTTAGGCTTTCAAAGTGTGCAGTGTGCAGAATTTCTAATAAAATATTTAATTTGACTAATTTGACTCGTTCCAAACTAAATTTGCCCCAATCTTTTCACAAAAATTAAAATTATATTTGGTTCTATTTATGCATGTGGCATATTATGGGTTATTCTAATGTATATACATTTATTAGTGTTGATTCAACTATTCGTTTATTTTACTCAACTAACAGATATTCAAACGTTTTTTTTGGGGTAAAAATTGAATTATCAAAGATTTTAATCAAACAAAAGACCAACAAGTCTGATATTTGATTGTGATTAAAAAACGGGCTCTGCAAAACGTTTTAGATTAGAAAAAAAAATAATAATGTCATTAAGTCGTCCAGAATCCGAGAGTATCACGAACGATAACAAAAGTCTAATAAAAATAAATGTCATATCATTTCACTGTAGGACTTATCATCACTTTTGTTTATACCATCACAAAATGCCATGATGAACTTATATCAGATTGTTTTTTGACGTTTTATTGAAGGAATAAAATTATTTGTTTTAATTTACGTATGCATGTATGTATGTAAGTTTGTATGGAAGTACAGTTGTTAACTTAATTTTAAGTTAACAACTTATTACGTTTCGATGGAAAAGTTAAAACACATAACTCAATAATTAATTGACTTGATTTAATATTACGTTAACTTTAAAGCTTTAATTGAGAGGATTTAATAATGTTGGTATTATTTTTGTAATAAATACAAATATCACCTGATTTTGAACCTCTATAAGAACCAAATAACTCGTGATAATACGTAATTCCCAAACCCTTATGAAATTACAAATCGGAAATTAAGCTACAAAATAACAACTTTTTACTCCGTTAAAGGATGAAATCAAATATTTTAAGTGTATAGAGGAACGGGCTTCTCAAAGGAAAAAATTAACATCAGGAAATCAAGGAAGAGCCCGAAACGGAGCCTGCAAAGGATGGCATACAATCCTGATTATATGAAAAACTTCTTCAATCTGATAGTTCCATATCAGTAGGACAAAAGTGCAAACTGAGAAAAAACCCTCTCTGGAGCAAATTAAGTGCCCTTATATAACTATTCCATTTCTGCTACCTATAATACTGCAGATAGATGCATCTTGTCAAAGGTTGATGAGAATGCCTTAGGCTGTTTTTCATAGAAAAAATCTCTTAATGATTTTAGGTCCCATCTGCATAGATGGGGAGTGGTAGCAAATACAAGAAGGCTGTGCATCGAAACCAACTAGGGAAAAATTAAAAAAGTGAAAAGGCTGGGATTTCTCCTCAGGGTAGTCATGTAGGGCCATTTCTTCTTTTATTTTAGCTATCAATGAAGTTTTATGTTTGATGATAGTGAAATTTTAATTTTTGATAAAAAAAATTATAAAAAATTACTAAAATAGTGGAGGTCTCAGCCTTTGACATACAAAAATATGTTCCCGAAAAGTGGTAACATTGAAATTTTACCCGACGGTAAACCTATTTTTGAAAATATCAACCGTTATTTTAAACATGGAAATTTTCAAAGTAATTTAGGAGTTTTATTTTATTTCACCAATTGGCTCACTTGGGCGCCATTTTTAAAATGGTGTGCAATTGACAGGATTACAACAATGACTTTCAAGGTAAATTTCATCCTTAGCATGTCAAAAATAAATTACAAATATAAAAATAAGGTCATCCCGCAGAAAAAAGCGCAGGGATTTCCTGACCGCACTACAGATTTGGTGCCATTTTTTCAAAATGGCGACCAAGCCACAGGATTATAAAAATGTAAAATGACTTCCAACCTTATAATTTCATCCTTAGTGCGTAAGAATCATAAAAAAAATCTTCCCAAAAAGCGCATGGGATTCGGTTTCCTGACCGGAATGTATCTTGACAATAATCAAATTTGTTTCAAGAAGTGTACGAATAAACTTTGTATTGAAAAATAATGTAAATAAAAAGCTGAAAGTTACCCACAAACATCCTTAAGAGTGTTCCGGACTGAAATGGTGATTTCATGAAGAAGATTGTGAAGCGTGTACTTGTCCGATCAAAACGATTAAGGTGTCTATGGACAGATAAACTTATTCTCTATGCCATCATTGGAAAAAAAATTTAATTTTGTGCTCCAGATTTTGGTAAAAGCCTCTAAGAAATCGAGAAAATGGCTAAAATGGTTTTATATGGTTGACTTTAAAAAATCATAGCTCCGTTTCTACTCATCCGATCTTCATGATTAAGATCTTAAAATTAAGCCAACATGACACGCTACACAGTATACAAAAATCATTGAAAAGGGGCAAACGATTTCACACAAAGGGTGAATAAGCCCCCTTCAATTCGATTTGCAGCATTCTAAATTCAAAAGTTGATGAAAAAATTCACAATCTGAATTGATTTTTAGCTCAAATTGAAGCCCATTTAATTATTTTGAAATTGTAAAGCACAGTTATAATCGAAAACCAGGCCTTAAAGGTTAACATAGCCAATAACTGAAAAAAACGGCGAAAATTTCTCGGTTTTTTGCGTATTTCACAAAGTTGCGTTCGGCGCTCAAGGTCGAAAACTTGGATTATTGCTAAGGCCAACATCATAAACAACTCATCTAAAAATCAGAACTACCGCATCTGAGGCAGAACCCTCCCACCCCCAAGAAAAAGGATACTAGACTGAAAACAGTGAAGTTGATCATGTTAATTTCAGTTTTCTCAAAAACTAGAAGTCATTTTAGCATTTGGTTTTCAGTTTTTAACTAAGAATTAATAAGGGCATTGAAAATCAAAATCAAAAATAGTACTTAATACCATCAAATAAAAAAAAAAAATAGATTAACAAAAAAAAAACCGTCTTTTTCTCAAAATTTTGAGTTTGAAAGTAAATTTTTCAAAACTATCAGCTAAAAAAACTTTATTTAAAAAAAAATTAAAGAATGGATTTCTGGTTTTGAGATGAGGAATGGATTTTCGTCCAGATATTACCATTGTACTTTTATGGTTATTTTTCTATTTGAAGTCAACTTTTCTTAAAATTGCCCCTCCCGCCTAAACGGGGGAATATATACCCCCCATCCAGTACTATTGTTTTCTTCTTTTGGCCCAATCTACACGCTCTATTGCTGTGATGCAGCATATGTCAAAGACCATGTTTTTGTTATTATACTGTTTTATATACTACTTGTTGTTTTAAATTTTGTATTGCTATATTTTGAAATGCCGTCCCTTGGAAACCGTTATGTCTACAGAACCGGCTTTGGACTCAAATTGAAGAAAATTTAGTAAGGTTGAAATCGTAGAACAATGTTTTATTCGGAAGTTAAGGCGTAATGGTTAAAATAGCCAATAAGTGAAAAAACCGCGAAAAATTCGCGGCTTTTTGGATTTTTACCAATGTTGCGTTCGGCGCTCGAGGTCGAAAAATCAGATTTAATACTAGGCCAACATCATAAACAACTAATGCAAAAAATCAGATCTACCGGACCTGACGCACGGTCTCAGTACTATGAAACTACAAGGTTACTGGACTAAATATAAAGTCAGTAAATTTTGTATGTACATATCTCGTGAGAAGAGTACTTTACATTTCAATTACTAGAGAAATGTGTATTCACACAGCAAAATGATAATATGACCATCTCGCACGCAAAAATTGGATGCCAACCGATAGCTTTAAAGCAAACATTTACAAAACTACTGGTCGGACAAGTTTTTTCTGGTCGGAATGACTAGAAAATACACTTTTCAGATTGTATTTTCTACTAAATGCACCTATAATAAAAGCAACTTCTATAAATGGGGCATCAAATGAAAACTTAGACAGTCCTCTATACGATACCAATGTCCAGACAGACTTTTTTTGGCTCTTGCGATGCGACGAGTCCGACCACTTTTGTAAATTCAGGGATTTTGTGCATCCTTGGATGAAAATGAAAAAAAGTGGTAAAGGTCACTTTCCTGGCTATGTGTGGATTAAAGCTATCGGTTGGCACAGTGGCGTAGCGTAGGGGGGCGGAGAGGGTGGTCCACCCCAGGTGGCACTTTATGAGGGGCGGCAAACTTTGCCGCACTATAAACGGAGCAACGAAATTAATTGTTAAATTTTGTCGCCCTCAGCAAATGTATTCATGCGAATTACTGATTTTACAATCCAGGTGGGATTCTAAGTGAGCAGAAAGGCTACTCATTGAATTTCAGTGACCGAATTCACGGCTCCATGAATTGAAATACCAATACGTGAAACTACGTTGCTGATTACCGAAAGTGCGCTGCAGTTCGCATAATTATTAAATTTTGGCGGCCCTAACAAAATCTGTCTGGGGCGGGCGGTACTGAAACCAAAGGTTTTGTCGTCAACGAAATAACCTTTCAATAAAAACAAAACACCTATTCCCACTAAAATGTTTTCAAAAAAAATGTAGGTAATGTTGAAGAAAGTAGTTCCTTTCGACGATTTTTCTGAAATTTCGGAAATAGAAAATTATTACTTAGGGTTATAGCGACCAGTAAACTTTTTTATTTGGATAATTTTATATGTTATCATACCATTCCAAATATATTAAAATCCACAACTGGGATGCACGTACGTATTGTAAATTAAAACATGGAATTTATGAGAGAAAAATGTTTATTTTTATTCGATCAAAGTGCCAAAAAAAAATGCCATCTGAATTCATGATGAATTTTTGGAGAATACAAAAATTTCATACAGATTTAACTTAAAAAAAAAAAACAAATATTTTGATTTTTTAATGGGAACATTTTTTTGCAAATTTAAATTCGTAATATTATTCATAGATATTTTAAAAATTTGAAATTCACTTTGAAAATCCAAAAAATACTTTTTTGAAACTTCGGTTCTAAGGACTTTTTTTTTTAACTTTTTAGGAGTTTCTGTATTAAAAAAAAAATGATTAAAATCAGTCACAGTTTTCAAGAAAACCAAAAGTCAATGTTTTTGAGCTGTTTTTTGAGAAAAATAAGATTTGGTTAAATTGCTTAAAAAAAATTGTATGGTAGGCTGTCAGGTCACAGATACCGTTACTTTTGATTAAAAAAAAGTTAAAAAATATGTGAGGGGAATGATCAATGACTTCCAGCTCCTAATCCGAAGGAATAAACAGACAATCCAAATCTAATGTTCGACGGTGAGAAATCATTTGAGATATTTTTTTCATAAACAAAATTTTCTTTGGACTAAAACCTTTTAAAAACAATGTTCAAGTTGTGTGGGACCTAAGAACTTTAAAAATTATTCAAGTAATTATAGAAAAAGTATTAAAAGCATTTAAATCGTTCTTTTAATTGTATAAAGAGTCTGATAAATAACTTAGAGCTCAAAAAAAAGTATGCCATTTTATTACTTGAAAAAATATGAATATATGCAAAAAAAAAAAAAAAAATAAAATCGTTGGAGCCGTTTTCTAAAAATTAATTTTTTTATATATAAAATTTTTGTAACATTTTTCAAAAAAAATTGGTATGCCAATTTTGAGTATATGTTAATATGCATTTAAAACTGAAATTTCAAAACAATTCATCAACCCGTTTTTGAAATATTGAATTTTCAAAAAAAAAATTTGAATCTCTTCTTAAAAATCCAAAATTTATTTTTTTAAAAATTCTGCTATGCAGTATTATTTATATTCTAACAAAGCTTTTGTACAAAATTTTTTATTGAAATCGGATGAGTGGTTAATGAGAAAACCAAAAATAAAAAAAAACCGTTATACGGCAGGTACCGTTAATAAATGCTTTTGGTGATTTTTTTTCTTACTAATTGGTACATCATATCTACAATAATACACTGATTTTTTTTATCAAAATCGTTGGAGCCGTTTTTGAGATAAATAAGCTTTTCCTTAACGGTTGTATGGCAAGTACCGTTAGTTTTTAAGCTAAAAAAAATTTTCAATTTTCTTTCTGGAGAGTTTTAAAAAAACCTTAAGTTCAAAATTTGAAGAAAATCGCTTCAGTGGTTTAGGCTGTAGGTTGAGGTACGGACAGACAGACAGACAGACAGGCAGACAGACAGACAGACAGAATTGTGCCACCCACTTTTTTCGTGTTCTCTATCATCGTAATGTCATGTTTGATTGTTATCTCGAAAGTTTTTTTTTGCACGAATCCAAAATTTGCCATATAGTACCTACATAATATCGCATTTGTTTATGCAGAAACTTCTTAAAAATAAAATAGTATTAAAAAAAAAATAAAAAAAAATATATCTTTTGGATGTTAATTTTTTTTTTGAAAACTAAATAATTTCGAAAATAAAGTGGTTGATTTTTTAAAACTCGGTAACCTACACTGGGGCACATTCAACATGGATTCTTTCCTGAATTCAAATGACACAAAAAAAGAAGTACAAATAAGAAATATTTCATTTCGTATTACAGAAAACTGCTTAGCTTAGTCAAATAAATCTTTAATATCTGAAAAAATAAAGGTATACAAGATTTTTCTAAAATTATTTTTGAAATTATGCTCAAAGTCACACAAAAAAAAGTGAATTGCATTCTGTAAATTTCCCAAAAAAAATGTTTCATTGATATCTCATTGATTATTACTAATCTTATGATATGTACGAACCATTCTGAAGAAAATTATAAAAACATTTTTTACTATCAAATGGGACAATCCTTCGTGGTCGTGGTAAGTGCCTTACTCGCTCTCGTGGAAAATGCCCCATGCACTATTTCTCTAAAAAATATTCTTTTTACAAAGCTTATGAACATAATTTTGTAAGGAATATTACATTGATATTCAGACCTAACACTTGAATTTGACAGCCATTAAATACCGTAACATAAAATAACTGGTTGGCTGGTTGTGGATACACTTAAAACATCTGGGACCCCAAAATTCATAATCACAGCTAAAACTTATATAAAAGTGAAAAAAAAGAACGTCTAAAACAAAAAAAACAGCTAATTCCTATTTACTCATCTGTCTAATTTACTCATTGACCTCATACTTAACCTTCTTGTTGCATAATTACTTTACCTTGTCCATTGAAGAAGTGCGCCCACTCCCTGTTGAATAGCCACCTTATCTAAACATAATAGCTCCTCAAAAAATAGCAACTAAACAAAAATTCCATCTGAACATAGTAGGCCTTTTATTCAATAATACTTAATGCTAACAGAATATATCTTAATATCTACCTAACACTAATCCCTATCAAAGTTACTTTGATATCACTACTTCAAGAAAAAAATTAAAAATTCAGATTCAGACAAACAAATTTCAAAACTTCAACCGATGATGGTTCACTGAAACCGAAACGCGTCGCTAATTATATTAAAAATTTATGTTGTGATACAATTAAAATTTAATAAATTAAAATTGTTTTTTAAATCATTTTATTTTTTATTGATTAGCATATTCATATAGATGCACAACATGGAGACCACACCATAAAGAAATTATATAAGTGTTTTCATCCCCTACCCGAAAATCCATAAAATCACCGTTTTCAATCCACCCTTCTCCAGTTCTGGTGACAAAAAAAACCTGCCAGACGAGTTGATTTGAAATCAAGACTCTTGTACCTAACATACACGTTAGTAAATTTTGGTAATAACTTTCACCCACAAAGTTTGCTCTCAGCTCTGAAACTACATATATGTGAAAGTGCTAAATATTGCCGTTATCTCCGTTCCACGGTATTCTAATTTCTTGTATTTATATTTAAGTTAAATAATATTTTCTTTCATCATTTAAAATGCCGGCCTTCTAACCTCACCCATTAAAAAGATAAGAATCAAATACTACACAAATTCAAAAAACAATAGCATAATTTTTAAATTTCAAAGATTTTTTTAACCGGATATAATGTATCGCGGATGTTATCTATCACGAATATCCCCCCTTAACCGATTATTAAGATGTTGGGTATAGAGAGTTTATCTTTTCTAGTACCTACCAAACATTTAGCCCGTTCATATTTTGCAACATTATTAAGATCGTTAATGACTCGCAAAATTGTTTTGAAACTTATCATTATCATATTATTGTATTTCTTGCAAGAAAAATTAATTTAGTAAGGGCCAGTTTCAAATGTTCCGGTTAAAGTCTCAGATAGCTTATCCGGAACTTATCCGCAAGATAAACTTCAACTTTTGGTTTCAAATGTTTCGGATAGTGATATCCGACTGATAAAGTTTCGGATAGCCTATCCATCCGTATCAATTTGAAAAAATATAGTTTCAGACCATTTCTTCGATGAAGAGCAGAGAGCATAGAATGCGGTCAAAAGAACTGTCCTGGATTTATGTAAATTTTTGAAGACGAATTTGTGTAAATATCCTACATAAAAAAGCAAGCCACTCAACCAAATAAGGCCACTTCTAGTTGCGTCTAACCCGTAGTTTTTTTTTTATCAATGAATAAACGGACACATGAGATGTTTATAAGTATATAGCATTCGCAAATTAAATTAACCAAATCGCAAATAGTTTAAAGCTAAACGCAAATAAGTTTCACCCAAGCGCAAATAGATTTAACCCAAACGTAAATAGAACTAACCCAATCGCAATTCGATCTAAAAAAAAACGCAAAACTATTAACAAAGCATTTTTACCAAAACGCAAATTGAATTAACTATAGCTTGATTTATTGTTCCAGCTGTATTTTTTGGGTTTAATGGATTTTGGTACTATCCATAATTGTTAAAAAGCTATTATTAAGGGATTGGCCTTTTATTTTTTCAGTAAGTTCTTCGAAAAATGCGCAAAATTGGTTGCATTTACAATTGGGGTTTTGTCAAAATCTTATGGTGAACTTTTCCTATTGTTATGAGCCTTCTATTTCTTCGCCACACAGCTGGAACAACACGTTGACCCCGGGTTAGTTCAATTTGCGTTTTGCTTAAAATGATTTGTTAATAGTTTAACTATATTTGCGTTTTGTTTATATCGAATTGCGATTGGGTTAATTCTTTCTATTTGCGTTTGGGTTAAATCTATTTGCGTTTGGGTTGAAACTTATTTGCGCTTAGGTTAAACCTATTTGCGATTTGGTTAATTTAATTTGCGAATGCCATATATTATATACATATTTATTGAAGAATATTATAATTTATTACAGCTAAGTATGCACATACAAACATACATCTTAACCATATTCAAATATTTTAAACCGCAATGCATTGTTGAAAAGATGTTTGTCCATAGTGACACCTCTTGTGGTCTCTTCTTTTCTTCTTTATTTTTGAATAGGGATATATTTTTCTTTCTTGCTTGTAGGCCAAAATCCTGATTCCAACGTTGAGGATTGGTAACTGCTACAAGTATCCGTCGAATTATTGTGAATTTCGCTTTAAATCAATCCGTCGTGGTTCGAACTGAGTTCAAATCTTTAAAATGCGTCGCGGTTCGAACTGAATTGAAATCTTGAAAATCAATAGGCGAGTTCAGGAAATTTAATTTTCAGGATGTTTTTGATATTTGATGTTGTTCTCTCAAACTGTAAGTGTCTGGTAAATTTATCCAAAAGCAACTTTTATCTGCTGGATAGGGTTATGTATCGGATATCTATCCGAACCTTAAACCGGAACATTTGAAACTGGCCCTAACCCCTAAGTATTCTAAAATTTTTACAAACAAATATTTTGAATACAAAAAATTAAAGAACAAAATAAATTAATAATATACCACCTTATACCAATAATAAGTTTTCCAGTGAGAAATATTGTCCAAAATTGAGTTTGAAAATGTTCACTTTTGTACTTTTTCACGTTTCAGCGCTGGTGGCGCTTAGCAGCCCCGGATCTACGATTTTTCTGAACCGGGGCAAAAACTCGATTTTGGCGCCCCTGCCGTTTTCGATTAAAATGAAAAAAAAAACACATATCTACTTTGTTGGATTTTTTTACTAGATACAGTCCATACATATTCAGCAACTTTTCATTATAGATAAGAAAATTGACAATGCCTAAGCAAAAATTATACACAGCCAAGGTTCGTAGAACGATAAAAATATGATTCGTTCTCTCGTGAAAATTCAATTTTTTTTGATTCGATCGCGAATCTTATTTCTGTGGTTCTTAATAAAATTCATTTTCATTCGAATCAAATCTGTAAGGATCTGAAAAATATTGTTCGTTCCCGAATTTATCATGAGAGAACTATAGAAGATCCATTCACAAACCATTCAAATAAGAAAGAAAAATGAAATTTTACGAAAGGACAAAACTTCGAAAAGCCAAAGTTACGCAAGATAAAGTATCAAAGTACAGTTCCGAAAAAAGTTTTGAAATCCCCGGGATTTCGTTGTTCCTTGAGCGTTTTCAATTAAATTGACAGAAGTAATAGCTAGCTGAGTTGTAACAGACAAAAATATTTTCAAAATAGGATGTTTCAAAAATATTTATCTACATTTAGCAACTTCGTTCTCCCTTGAGCGATTGCAATTAAATTTACACAGGCGATAGCTGTAACAGAATTGTAACAGAAAAAAATATTCAAAACAGGATGTTTAAAAAAATGTCAACATTTCATTACTTTGTTGTTCTCTGACCGATTTCAATGAAATTGACACACACAATTTCAATCCCTAACAGTACGAGATCTAAGCAGCGTCAAAACACAAGTCATTTTGGCTGGTTCTCTGATACGCGTAAGGGTAACTGGTGGACAGTATTGTGTTATCCGGCATTTTGAAAAGGGTGTTTAAAAAGGTAAATGCAATTTTATCGGGTCCTATAGAACTAAGAGTACAAATTTTCATTTTATTTCATTAAGCATCCCAATTCTAAAGTTTTTCAGTCACATGAATTTGGCGCCCTTGTTGGCTGCCGCCCGGAGCACAGCCCCTGGTTTGCCCCCCTATAGATCCGGGGCTGGCGCTTAGTGGTTGAAAATGAACCGCCGTGAAGTTGGCTCTTGGCAGTCCATATATAATGTTGTACCTCGTGGCTTGATGGTTAGTGCGTAGGACTGTCATGCCGAAGGTGTGGGTTCGATTCCCAGCCGTGCCACCTAAAAACAGAAATGTTTTATTCGAGGTACTGCCTCTCGCGAGGAACTGACAAATCCTCCAAGAGTATACTTGTCATGAAAAAGTGCTTCTCATTTAGCCGTTCGGACTCGGCAAAAAACTGTAGGTCCCCTCCATTCCTGCCAACAAACACGCACACAGGAATGGTTGTGAGTTGTAAGTCACTAGGCCCTGGTTCTCCATGAGCTGTTGCGCCACCCAATTTATTTATTTATTTATAGTCCATATATAATAGGTCAATGCCTTATACCTTCAATACCTACACTATAGTGTTAACCTAGAACCCAAAGTGCAAGATATTTTTTCTTTGTTTTGTCAATTATAAAATTATATTTTTCATCGAAAGTAATCTCGAGTTACCTTCTCACTTGTTCAAATTTAAGTAATCTGGTCACACTTTAATTTATAAGCCAACAAAATAATAAAGAGTATCATGATATGTGTGATACAAACGTGCAATTTAAGAGTCAAACTGTTCATTTGATTATAACGTCATTTATAAGGGTAAAAACGAAAATGATTGCCATTGTCACAATTCGAAGGAGAGTAATCCGTTCGAAAGTCGAAGAGTAAATAAGATATTATATTTGTTTTTGTTGCGTTAACAACATGCTCCTAATCGCATCAAGCAATCACAAAAAATATATACAATATTCACCTGCTGCTGGCTTTCAGCTGTTTATGGCGGTAGACAGAGAATTTGTTAAATCGCGTTTATCTCAATCGCTATAAATTGCGCTAAGTCAATATAATATCTCGGTGGCGTTCGGTGTTGTAGAGTTGTTGTTTTTTTTTTTAGTATCAACGACATTTCTCCGTTCAATCGTAAGCAACTCGATTGAACGAAAAGAAAGAAAAGTTCTATTTTATTATTTTATTTCGCCGAGTACGAGTAGTATTAACATTCGTCATCATCACACATCATCACACTGTATAGTTGTTGTCGTCTTCCTAAGCTTCCCATAGAACACTACATGTGGGGCTGGTGGTTATATAGAGTAGGTACTTTATACTTAAACGATCAATTAGTTGAATAGGTGTTCCACTGCTAAGTCAAACGCCAACGCCAACGCCGGCCACCAACATCGTCAATCGCCTTCGCCGCCGACTCTCAATCTGATCGTTTCCTCCTTTTTGCAAAAAAAAAAAAAAACGAACAAGTACGTTTGCCAAAATCGAAAACGGAATTGAAGATAAAGTGTTAGTAATAAATAAAAGAACTATACACTTTTTTTTTTAATAAATTGTGTAACCATCAAGTGATTGTTTTGTCTTCGCGCCCGTTGACGTCTAATTACCGCTATTATTTTTAGTTAGTTTCTGTGATCCCTTTTTTTTTTTAATTATTATAATTCGAAATCACTCGTTTGACATTTCTTTTGTTTATTTTTTTAATTTGTCATTAAAAAAGGGAACATGACTATTATAAGTTCGACGAAAAATAAAGGACTTGGTCTTAGTGTCAATAAATCAACAGGGTAACAATTATTTTATCTGGATTCAGCAGCATCCTTTTACGATTATGATCAAAGAGAGTGCAGTGTTGACGTACACAAATAAATTATAAATCAATATTATTTTGTTTATAATAGTTCTTTTTTTTGTTGTAATATATTTTCGTCTGTGAACACAATTTTTTGTTGTCGCTTGTACCTGTTACGAAATAATTTGTATGCTGACATATTAGAGGCGAGGAAGAGTTCTTCATCAAGGTGAGTGTCAACGACAACTTACGACGCGACATGCAATATTTATGAATATTAAGTACCTGCTACATGTTTTTATGTTTTTATTTGTTTTTAATCTTTATCATTTGTATGGATAAATAATATTAAGGTCAAGTTTACTATTAAAAATTAAGATGAAATTTAAATAATCTTTTGTGGGAGTAAGATATACAGTACCTGATTTTTTCGAATTATTCCATTAAATTGTATAGTTCCATGAATTTAATTATTATTAACTATATATGAGGTAAGGCATAGTATTGATAACCAATTAACTCACTTCTCGTGAAATTAAAAATTAATCCGTGTTGCCATCTTTTACGGGACACATTTTTCGGATTGAAATGAGAATTTGGGGTAGTATGAAAAAGTTTGACACCTGTCAATCAACTTATTTTATTTTTAAACAGAATTCAAGAAAGACACGTATTTGTTGCTGGTGGCAATTTTCTAATCTGTAGGTACCTTGATTTCATTTCTACTTAAACTGTATCAATTTGTAGATAGGTATTAGCTAGTCTTTTAAAACAAGTTGACTTTTTATAGTTGTTTCCCTTAAACTGGTCTTACTTTTTGACCTTTTTCTGCGAAAAGCCTAGAACTTTTGACCATTTTCTTTGATTTTCTCATTAAAAGCTCTCGAAATTTATAATATTTTCAGTTGTTTAATCTATATTTAAGGTAAAACCGGGTGTGCGAAGAAATCGATCTCTTAATTTTAGTTCCAGATTTATGTGAAAATTTTCAAATATGTTTCCTTGGAAAATAAATAAATTTGGTAGTGCACAGCTCTTAGAGAGCCAAGATCTAGTGACTTACAACTCCCAACTATTCCTCTGTGCGTGTAGTCAGCGGAATAAGGGGCATACCTATACCTACTGCCGTTGCATTGGTGGTATAAAGAGAAAGGGTGTATCTCCCTATTTGTAGTTTTGTGATACCTTTATGCATTTTAATGTTTTTGCTGTTAAATTAAATAATATTGAAAATTTAGAATGTTTTTTTTTTTTTAAATTATATTTATTACATATTTTATTATGCGCTTAAAATTGAGTAATTTTGGCGATTACCAAAAAAAATGAATATCCGGCTTTTAAGCTTAGCATAGCCACATACATACATATGTATATATACAACTTGCTTGCAACCTACGAAATTTGCGTTTGAAATTTTAAGTATTTGTAGTGGAAATATTAATTTTTAAGCTTCACAAACAAAAAATAAGACAGGCTATTCCTGCAATGTCGTAAGTTTGCAAATTGTGTTAAATGACATAGACTTAGAGCCCACAGCAGATTTTGGGTGTGAATGATAGCAAAAAATGAAGTACAGGCGTCGTAAGCTTCATTAAAGGCTATTAAAAAAATCAAAGCCTTGCAGTCCACAAATGGGGGCCTTTGCGAGTAACAGTGCATCGAAAAAAAATATGAATGCAACTTTGAGGATAATCGTGTTAGTCGAAATTGGTTTTCACCCCTCCCTAGATAAGCTCCACGAATCCCATATCACGGAATCTGAGATCATTTGAGTGTTAAATTCGCCCTGCCAGACTGTTTAAAAAACAAACCGTTTTTGACTTAGAATTTTGAATTTTTTAAACTGTCTGGTAGGGCCAACTATACACTCAAATGGTCTCAGATTTCGTGATATGTGATCCGAGGAGCTTATCTAGGGAGGAGTGAAAACCAATTTCGGCTAACACGCTTATCCTCGAAGATGCATTCATATTTTTGTTTTCGATGCACTGTTTCTCGCAAAGGCCCCAGTTGTGGACTGCAAGACTTTGATTTTTCAAATAGCCTTTAATGAAGCTTTCGACGCCTGTACTTCTTTTTTTGCTATCACTCACACCCAAAATCTGCTGTGGACTCTCGGTCTAATAAGTTCACGCAATGGTTTGCATGAACGCCTTTTTTTATTAATTTGGTTAAATGCTAAGTAATTGAATCAGTTAAATGTCAAAAATGTATTTGATAGATTAGGTGTGTGACAGGTGTGTGACAGATTTGACGTGTTCAGTTGTCAAAGCTATTGGGTCTGTTTGGTAACTGAAATTTCATACGAACTCGTACGACATCGCACTTCTTTTCACAAATTCCTGTTTTTTTAGTTCCAAAAAGTTGCAACAAGAGATCACAATCAGAGAGAAATAAATTACACCTCCGCACGAAAAATCTTGCAAATTTCTGCTCCTCAAATTTCTGTTTAGAAGGAAGTAAAGAACTGTCAAACCCACGTCTGTGTGTATTTTTTTCTGTGCGTTTTAAGATTTGTCTGTTGTATTTGATAGTGTGTGTCACATTTGACGTTTTCAACACTAAAGTGATACAAAACTGGGTTTTATCCGTTTGTTAGATTTGTAGCAAGTTTTCCCCTCTATGAAATTTTTTTCCCACTTCTTTCAATAATGTAATAGTTTTGAGCTTCGTGCTACAAAAGTAACCAAACAGAACTATTTTTAAATGGAACTAATGCGAAATTGGAGTCTCGGAACGATAAAAAAATGTAAAGGTTGAATTGTAATAGTCGGAAGCTATCGGAAGCTAATGTCAAAAACCAACGGAAAGTAGCTTTCTAAGATCTCAAAAAGAGAAGTTAGATAATGTATATTCCACTTGAGAAAAATAATTAATCTATCTCTTTTTTCGTTCCTATTTCACCAAATGTCAGTTTCACTTCCGTGGGGTGTGCTCGGGATCACTCTTTTCTTCCGAAAGCAAAAGTTAATGAAACCTGACGAAAATTAACTACTTTTCATTGGTATATGACATTTGCTGCTGACAGCTTGCAACTATTAAAAATCTCCCTAACTTATGTGAAACATTCGTTGACGCTGACAAAGACAACAATAACAATACGTTGTTGATGGAGCTTCGTCGTCGTCAAATAATGATTAGCATTGGTTTTGTAGAGCCTTCTACCATAATAATTTACAAAAAGTTGCTTTCCTAATCATTGAGTAAATGTTGATATCGTGCTTATTTTTTCGTGTTGAAACTATGTTTTGATTTACAACTATCATCACCAAATAATCGCAATGCTAAAGTTACAATACATGGTCTGAGTATTTTTTAGATTTCTGAGATATCACATATGTATACCATATTTCGGAACACGCCTAGTTCTTAAAGTCACAATGACGTTTTGATATGTTTACGCAAATAAATTTGGCTAATTTTCCACAGCAAAGTTCTTGGATAAGACTAGCCAAATTGTGTAAACCATTTCCCATACAAAATTTGACAGTTCATTAACCAAATTATAAACTTAACAAAATCGTTAACTAATCTAGTATTTTACGACGTTGCATGAATACCCTCACTGGTTAAAGGTTCCAGAAATGGCACTAAGGCTAGGACCGCACTTGCGATTTTCAATCGCTACGATTAAAAAATCGCGATCGCAACAAATTATTGCCATGCACTCACTTGCGATTATCTGTCGCGCGATTATTTAATCGCAAGAAATAGAACAAAAAGCTTTAAATATGAATGCACGCACATGCGTCTATTTAATTTCGCGACAGAAAAAACGCTCAAAAAATAGATCTGGTTCCATTTTTTTAATCGCTGCGATTTTAAAGTCGCATATGTGTGCATTCACATTTAAAACCATGTGTCTCATTTCTTGCGGCTAAATAATCGTACGTTTGAAAATCGCAAGTGCGTGTATAATTTTTTCTAGTTGCGATTACGATTTTTTAGTCGCGCTATTTTAAATCGCAAGTGTGAGCACAACCATGTAAGTCCGTTTGTTTCATTTTACCTTTCGACAATCGCATCGCCAGAAAAATGGAACAAATTTTCGACTTTTAATCGTCGCGATTTCTAGGTCGCATGTGCGTTCATTCTTATTCAAATTCATGTGTTCTATTTCTGGCGACTAAACAGACGCGCGATTGAAATCGCAAGTGCGGTCCTAGCCTAACTCATTTTTGGATTTAGGCGTTTACGCTTTTTTCTTAGGATGGCAGTATAACTTTCTGCCAAATCCGAGCGGATTAAATGAAAAGTGATTTTTTATGAAAATGATATACATAAGTACTCCTAGAGGATTTGTCACTTCCTCATCCAGTAAGATGCAATACTCATGAATACAAAATTTTTGATTTTAGGTGGCACAGGCTGGGTATCAATCACAAGAACTTCTACGTGACTGTCCAATGCACGCCACAGGGAGATATTTTGAGATAATTAGGTATATGTATGTATTCCGAACATTGCATAATGAGTTGGTGATGAGAAATTCAAATGACAGTAAAATCATTTCCTATGGGGTTTTTTTCCCAGCACCTATCACACAAATAATAGCAATTCAATTTTGCACATTTTAAATTTTCACAATGATTTTATTTGTCTATATCAGTTTATCAGTTTAAATTTTCATTTTCTTTTAATAAGAGTGTAAACACACCCATAGCGTCACAATTGTAAAATAATATGAAGACAATTATTGACCTGTAGCTGACTAAAAGATCTTTATCTTGTTTTTTGTTTATTTTAAAGATTTATTAACTAATTTCTAGGTGGAGTTTTTTATTTTAGATACATTTTGACAAGGTGCAGCACTAATTTATAAACAGTTATAGTTATGGCTTTCATTTTTATCATCTTTTTTTTTTTGGGTCAATTTTGATTAAATAGATTTATCTGTACCTATATTTATATTAAGCAAAAATCACCTCAAAATAATAAATAAAATAATTGGAACATAATAAAAAGAATAATTAAAAATGAAGATATTGAGTTATAAACAACGATTTTCTTTGAATGCTATATTCACGTCAATTGCTTTTGTTTTCAATAAAATTCGTTACTCATACATATTGATTAAGCAAAGCAATATAGTTTCAGATAAATCAATTAATAATAAGCACTTTTGCATATGATTTTTAAATTGAAAAATTCAATTTTTTTTAGAGGAATATAATTCAAATGAAAATAAGAATAGCGCTGCAAATCTAAATAATACAAAAAAGAAATAATCGATATTAATGATACTCCTTGGAATGAAAATAAAGTAGATAGAAGACGACGAAATAATTGCACTTACTTAGGTATAAGTACTTTCTTGCTCTAATAGTTTATGAATATAAATTGGTTAAGAAACATTGAAGATTTTAAAAGAAAATTAATTAATTTATTAAATTGTTTTTAATAAAACAAAAATGAGTAGAAGTGAAAAAGTCACAATACTTTGCGATATTTTTAATTACAACAAAATAGTTTTAAATATTTTTAGCTTATGCAATCTTTCGTTTGTGCTCAGTTATATGTAGTTATTAAAAAATTATAAATAATTGGTTAACTAATTACTGAAAAAAAAGAAAACAAATTAATGACATGGCAAAAAAAACTACACTTTTTGGATTTGTGAGTTTTTTTTAATTAAAAAAATTTATTAAAAGAAGAGCAATTATAATAGTGGTTTCCAAAAATGTGTAGCATCAAACCTTTCCTTAGAATAAAAAAATTGTAGAAAATAGTTTTTTTTTATATATTTTCTTTCATTCGATACCTCATTTATGAAGATCGAGAAAAGTTTTTTAAGGTTTTCGAATATATTGAGTCATTTTCGGAGAATTTTGTTTAAGATAGGCAACTTTTTTCTTGAGAATTATATATATATTTCATTTAAATTTGTTTACAAAATATAGATTTATGAACGATGAAGTGTCAAAAAGCAAGTCTTAAATTAGTAACAGTTCCAAGAAGAATTAAATTTTGAATTTCCTACTGAGCAAAAAGCTTTTAAACATTTTAATTCCTGTTTTGATTAAAATCGAATTTGTTTGTAAAAAAAAAAAATGTAACCAGTTTTAGCGTCATGTTGTTCCTGTTGAATAAATTCTCAAGAATGTAAATTATTTTAGAGTAGGAAGAAATTTTGAATTTCTAAAAAAAAATTTGGTGGCCAAGATGCACAAACCAGAGGTCAAGTTAAAAAAAAAAAATACAAAAAGCTTTTTGATAACAATGAAAAGAAACAAAAATGAAAAGTTAAAAAAATAACACTTAACAAAATAAATAAAAAACCTATTTTCACATATTTTTGATGTGCTTATTCAGCCTTCAAAAATTGCATATGAATTTTTTCTGTCAACTCTGGTTTTTTTTGCCCTCTCCTTTAAGTTGTATTTAAACATTTTGGCTATTAGAGCTGAAGTTTTGAAATTTCGAGGAAAGTTAACGAAACTTAGGGCGGTATAATAAATATATGTTTATTTTTGTGTTTCATTTTAAAAGTGCATTATTCTGGCCTTAGGACAGTCGTGACACCACCAAGTTGATGGCATATTAATGTGTAAGTAAACGAAACTTAGTAAGGTATGAAACACTTTTATGTTCTTTGTTGCATTTTGAAAGTGCATTTTGGTGGTCAAAGGGCCACAGAATCGCTTCCAGGTTGCTTGCACTGATCCAAATAGTAGGTATTATGCACTTTGAGCAAAACTTTCACCAGCTCTCGGTCTAATAGTGGCAGCCCTTAGAGAAAATTCCGAATGGAAAAATAAGTTTGGATGTTCTGGCGATAACTCTTCCCATACAAATAAAATTACGATTTCATAGTCTTGTCAATATGGATTTTAATCCATGTAACTTCAGTAGTGATCGATCAATTAATGATTCCCGTTATAATCTGCAAAGAAAATCTAAAAAATTGAAAAATATATAAAGTGAAAATAGTATAACAAAAATAGTACGTATACGCCGTAGTGGACATATCACGGTTGATATGCAATAATAATAATTTTTTATTTAAATTTAACTTCCACCATGGTGTTATTTATTCTTTTGGTACTTTATAATATGTTTATACATATTATTTTTATATTGTAGAGAAAAGTACAGTGGACGTTTAGATGCATAGACCCACACAATGGACGGTGTGAAGAGATCTTCTTTGTTGAACTTCACCATCATAGTTATGGAATATGTTAAATGAAAGGCTGGACATTCATATTTATGCGATTTGAGTAACTAATATAAGGCAAGTTTTGGACTCGTAAAAAAACAATTTCGAACTTTTAATCAAACCTTACTTAACGCAATTCTGTGTGCTTGCATGCACGTCTGTCAAAACGACAACCTGCAGCCCATACACCACTGAAAATTTTCTTCAATATTTTTGAGCGTTAGGTGAAATTCAGCATTTTCTCAGTCCAAAAGATAACTTTACTTGCCATACAATCATTAGTAATAAGCTGAAGTTTCTCAAATACGACTCTGATTGATAAAAATCTAAAATCTGTGAAAAAATTTAGAGCGAATAGGTTGGAAGTAGAAAACAAAAAAAATCCTTTCGAAGGCAGAAGTATTTCCCCCCACTTGGGAAGCCAATTTTGATATTATTTTGTAGATTTTTTTAAAGCCAGAACTCCATTTTAAAGGTTTATTTTCAAAAAAAGTTCTTTTAATAAATAATTTGAGCAAAAGTTCTTTTCAAACATAAAATTTTGAAAACAAAATTTTTTCTTCAAAATGTTGAGTTTGCCAAAACTGTTCATTAAAAAAAAACTTTATTTGAAAATAAACCATAGCATTGGACTAAATAAAAAAAACGTGGTTTTTCGTTATTTTGTGGTAACTTAGGTACAAACGAGGTGTAAATTTGTTTAACAAAATCTACAACGCCACCTTAAAGTTCTGGTCTTCTTTTTCAAAATTCAGTAAAAATCTTGGCATTTTAAAAAGCTACAAAATAAAACTGTAAGTGTTGCCGCTGTTTTTTAATTAATTTTTTTCTATTTTATGCAATTTTTTCATAACATTTGTTCTCCACTCAAAATTTTAACGTTTAGAGGTCTCTCATTGCCATTTTGTTTGTTCCATACAAATTGTATGGGAAAAAGTTGGGAGAAACTTTGAAATTTTATAGCTTCTTAACAGTTGAACCTGGAAAACTGATGACATATTTGAAAAGAAAATTTAATTTTCTAAAAAAAAAGATCTTAATCAAAAATTAGATAGGAGTTACCGTTTAGAAGATATACAGTGCTAAAATAAAACTTGTTTAGATTTCACTAACTTTGAAACTAATGAAATAGAGTATAAGGATTCACAGATAAGAGAGGCAGACATATTGCTTAAATTTTACTTTTAGTTTTTTTTCAAAATTCAGTTATAAATTCAAGTACTGCACCAGGTGTCTGCTACAATTCTTTTCTGATATAAAAATTTACATATCAGAGAGGCAGAGACTGAAAATATTTTCTTAGTTAAAGTGACTGCTTTTATTAAAATGCAAAAGACCTGAACGTATCAGGTACTCCAAGAAAAAGTTCATTTGCTTACATCGGAAAAATAGCTCCTTTTATTGTGGGAATTGGTTCAGGGAACTAACGCGCCCTATTTTTAAATAACGAAAACTATATAGCCTAACGTATCAAAGAAACAGATGAACTGCTATCACGTTTTTTTTTCTGTGACCCCCGTTCCCCAAAGGTACTATAACTTTCCATGGTCAGGAAATCTAATAGAATGTTTCCACTTAATTTGAAACGTACTGAAATACTGTTAGTCTACCGACCAAGACTATTGTGACATAACCTGGAAAACAGCGAAAAATGGGTTTTTTTGACTTTCTAACGGAATATTTCAAAAACGTGATCCGAAAAAATCTTTTTGACCAATTTTAGCCTAGTTCAATTAAAAGATGTGAAATCTCAACAATTTATTTCAGCACTGAATATCTTCTAAACGGTAACTCCTTTCTAATTTTTGATGGTGATATTTTTTTTTTAAAAAATTCAATTCTTTTTTCAAATATGTCAATGATTTTCTCCCAGGTTTAACAGTTAGGAAGTTACTAAATTCTAAAATTTCTCCCAACTCTCATACAAATTGTATGGAAAAAACAAAATGGCGATGAGGGACTTCTAAACCATAAAATTTTGAGCTTATTATCTTACAGACATTTTTGTTGAGTCCGAAGCTACCTACTTTTCATGGTATCAATGAAATCAAAGCAAATTCGTTAAATTTGACCCACCTTAGGTACTATACATATTTACATTCATTCAAGTAATCAGACAGCATTCTTGTTTTTGTGCTCTAAACTATTTTAGAAGTAGGTTTATCAAACAACTTTCATGTTTTTTTTTTCATTTTTGTTTAATTTCTTTGTCAAATTACTTCAATGTCTAAAATTCTAAACAATTTGAACTTAAAGAGCAAGTTCATGTGATCCCGTCGGGAATCAATTCAGTTGGTACTTGGTATTAGGCATAGTACAAATAAAATTATAAAATTAACTGAGCAAGATAAATAATTCTGTGGTGTTCTTACTATAATAGTCAACTGATTGTCATTCGCGAAAAAATTCAAAGTTTTTTTTTCTGGCCATAAAGTCATTAAAAGATATTTGAACAAATATTTTATTCACTAAAGAAAATAGTTCATAAATCTATCCATTGAACACGATTACATGAATATGTCCTCCTGAAAGCATAATGGGATTCTCTTTCACCATGAATATTGGCTTCTATGGCCTGCAAAGCTTGCGGGTTATTAGCATTTATTTTCACTAAAGACGTTAAAGAGAAATAATTGTGTTTCATCAAATCATACATTCGCTATTTTTGTTTGCTTTTAATCGAGTTTTTAGTAAATTAATGATTTGATAAACAGTATGGTGGCACGTAGAACCATATAAACACATATCATCCGAATCATTTATTTGAAGAAATACTTACTGCTTCCTTATTTTTGATTACGTTGGTGATATTGAATATAAAGCAAAGAGGATTATTAATACTTCGGCACAGAGTGAAAAACATATTGAAACAGTGCACCTTTATTTTTGAAGTCATGAGTTTTTTTTTTGTGAATTACTTTACAAACTTTAATTTTCACTTGTTTCACTTGACCTTATTAAGATTTTTCTACATATAAAAATTTAGTATTGCCTTCAAGCAATATCAGTAAGTGTTACGAATATTAAATCAAATAATTATAACACTAAATATTTCTGGTATTTATTCAAATGTGAATAACCCACCCTTTTAGGGTAGAGGTAATTAGACTTTGTTTAAGACATTTTATTACAATGATGGCAAATATTTAGAAAAGTCTAGAAATATTGATGGAAACAACTTTTTAAGCAATGGAATTTTTTGTTAATACTTAACAACCTTGACTGTTACTAATAAAGTTTTTTTTTTTTTCTGTTTCTAAGTGTTTCTAAGAGTTTTGAGCTGTGATAATAAATAAACAAATTCTTTCTATTTCCATTCTGATTGTAATGTTTATTACTTAATACCTTTAAAAAGTATTCAAAAAGGTGTTAAAAAAAAACTTGATAAATGTACGCGAATTTAATTTATTTTTGTGTTAAATAAAATCTAATAAATCACTAACTCTCTGAATTTGTCTTGATTAACATGCACATCAGGAACTATCAAAATATAAAAAAAAAAAAATGTCTGTGAAATTCCAAACAATTCATTTTTAATGTCACAATAAAAATCTCGAAAAATAACAAGCCATATGAATGATTAATATTCTTTTTGAAGTAGCGCAATAATAATATTTGCATACAAAAATTTGAGAACACAAATTGAGTTTTTTTTTTTTTGTTTTATTATTTAATTTGAAATGTTATTGATCCCCAAAAAATGTATTCACAAGAACTGTAAAAAAAAAACAATAAACAATATCTAACTCGATAACCTGAAAACAAAAATGCAAGCGACGACGACGCGACGGATGAATGCAAAATTAGATTGAAACACTCATTCGAATTCTTTTGGAAAATGTATTTATTTTTTGGAGGTTCAACGTCAATACCTACATATATTTTTAAATTTTATGAATAAACAAAAAAATATTTAAAAACAATTTGTATTCAAATATCATCTTTTTGATATTGATTAATTTGTGATGGTGATAGAGTGGAAGATTTAAACGGATTCCAGAGGCGGTTTTAGAGAGAAATGTTTCGAAGTTAAGAAGAAGATGCACGGCTAGAACCGGCTCTTATGGTTCAAGGCTATAAAGTGAGATATGTTTGCAGTTAAAGATGTTACGAATTAGTTTTTCAGTAGCTATAGGTACATAATAACATAACGAGATAGCGCGAAGGTAGAAGAAAGTACAGGTAAAAAGTTTAATCAGGTTAGATATATTTTCGAGAAATAAAAAAATTTGTATGAGATTTAATTCTTCTAGAATAGGTAAATTCAAATTTAAGTTTTTCACCAAGGAATTAGCTAAAATTTGAAACAATTCCCTCGAAAGAATGGAAGTTCTGACTTGAAGTTTATTTAATTTTATCTTTCTTGTTTTATAATTGTTCTTGTTGGTTTTCATTAGTTTGGATTTTTTTTCCAAAAATATGAAAGATTGAAGGTCCTAATGTAGACCATACACCAGGCAGTATTATTGCTCAATAAAAACAAACAAAAATATTGCGTGAAAACAATTCGTACTGTAGTAACTGCGCAATACAGCCCTTACACGGTCAATATTGGTCAATATTATTGTTCAATGCTTGTTATTGAGCAATAATATTGCCTGGTGTGACGTGTGAGGTTCGCATAAGTTTACCTTTTGTTTTAATTTTAAAGTTGAACTTTATTTATTTACATTTATTTTTCGTATACAAATAAAACATTTTAATGTTATCTTGCTTAAATTGTCTATATTATACAATATGTAGGTATTGTATGTACCTACATCTTAATCGTATAGAAACAAAAACAAAAAAATTATAAAAATTTGCTATCTATCTATGTCAAAACGAAGTGCTCTAGAATTTATATTATATTACCCTTTACCTTGAGTTTAAAATTTAACCACACGCTGCATACATTTCTGAAAGCTACTACATATACTCAGGTTTAAGTTTGATACAAATTATATAATAAATAATTATATATAACTATTTTATTTATGATTATATCCTATTCTTCATGATCTGACTTTGAATATTATAATGTATATGTATGTGGTTATCATATTAATTTGTTTCACAAACTAAAAAATTAAAAAAATGATTTCATTTCGATAGTTATTTCTTAATAGGTAGATTTTTCTAAAGGGGCTTAAAGCCTAGTACATAATATGTATGTACTTGTGAATCATGTCGTGAATCCATACAAAACTTGCATTTTTATTCGCCAGTGACCCGTGAACGTGCTCGTGATGCTGTGTAAAGAAAAAAGTGAAGCGTTTTCGTTCACGAGCCATTCCCGTGCAATATGTACGGGAACTCTTGATGAATAGTTGACAGTTCCATTGCAAATGCAGAAAGTTTGTAGCAACTCGTATAGTTTCTCGCTTATGGTTGTAAATCAAAAATTGAAAATAAAATTTAAGCTTATGGATTTGGTGGTTTTGGATTTCTACTTCTTATTTTTTAATAGTTATTTGAAACATTGTGGCTTTAAAAATCAAACATTCACAACACATTCACAAGTCTGTGCCAGACAAAAATCACTTTCTCACTATCTCTTGTTCACTTCTCGAGGAAATATGTATGCACTAGGCTAAGCTTAGTACGCAGCTTAAACTAAAAAATGATACAACGATATCATTAACGAAGCAAATACGTAAACGTTTCTTTCTGCAGTACGCTGTTCGCGAAGTGAAATTGATAATTATAGCAGATTATTTGGAGAAGTCTACACCAGGGCTGCCAGAAATCATGATTTATCATTATTGTCATGTTTTTTGGACCCAAATAATGTTTTAATGATTTCGAGTCCAAAATAATGATTTTCTAATTTCAAACAAAGAAATACTTTTTTTTATAATAGCTTTGAAAAAAAAATGTATAAACTACACTACATCCTCAAACGACGAACACATTACAAACACAAACATAGTTAAAATGACACTTTGACTCAAATGCATAACTACATTTTTGTTTCTGTGATTTAATTTCTTGTACGATACTTAGCTTTCATTGTGATTGCTTGAGTTTTTTAATTGAAGATACTAAGCAAATTTTTCTCTGATTTAATTTTAAAGAAAATATTCTTATGGACGTGGAGATTCTGGCTCCACAGAATAGCACTTGTTAAACATTTTCCAAATTAAGTGAAAGAAGATCAACTCCAGGAAATTGACAATGAGTGGAGAGCACTGAAAAACATAGATTTAAATTTTAGTCTAGATGCTGAAGAATTTTGGAAAGGCGTAAGCAAGTTAATGCAAGCAGATGACACTCCAGCTTTTCTACAAATGTCGCAATTTGTTTATGAAATATTTTCACTGCCACATTCTTCAGCCAATACGGAGCGCGTTTTTTCTGAAGTTAATATTAGTTTTAATTTTAATATTATAAAACAAAATTATGAAACAGCCTTGAAATTGATTCATTAAATGGGTTGTTGCATGCTAAACATTTGCTTAAAAACCAGACATGCTATAAATTTATGGTTCATACAGAACTTCTCAACAGATATTACACGAATATATCGATACCTTCCCGTAAGAATGTATTAAGCGACATTTTAAAAATTTTAAATTAAATTTTTAAAATACCTCTTATTCAATTATTTATTTAGGTATTTTGTTGTAGTTAACAGATTTTTCGAAGCATTTTGAGTTGAAATTCCCGTCCCGAATCTTTTTATTTTTTTAAATACATAAATAAATAACTGGACCAGAGGTTTTTGTCAATGCCTTTAAAATTTTTGAAATGGTGCTTAATACATTCTTACGGGAAGGTATCGATATACTCCAAAGAATTCACATAAAAAAATAAGTGTTTGCTAACGTAAAATTAAAAAAAAAATATTTTATACTATCTATATTTTTGATTTTCAATGTGCTATATAAAACCTATGTACCTGAAACTGTGAAAAAAATAATATAGCACTCATAAATATGTATAAATTATAATAATTTATTTTAATGCTCGTATTAATTCCATTTTTGTATTTTTTAATAAATGCTCTCAATAAATATTTGAAAATATTTGTTTTACTTGTTGCGATGTAGTTTAAATTTTTTAATATCTCCTTTACCGTTTTCTTACTCAGACTTGTAAATCATGATTTTTTAACTGAAATCATGATTTTTAACTATGTTTTTTTTAAATTTCTGAGTGGCAGCACTGGTCTACACCAGTGTTTCCCAACCTTTTTTGTGCTATCCCCTACCAAAACTTTTCCAAAATTCTTATGCCTCCAACATTATTCCTAGTCAACAATTAAATTAAATTAAATCTCAAGCGGTATAAGTAGATTCGTTCGTTGAAGTTTACCCAGGTTTTCTTGACAACCCCAAAGTGTGTCAAACAAAACTGGTTTTTTCGGTTCTCAAAAAGTACTAAAGAATCTTCAATTGTGTTGTTGAGATAAGCAAGAAACTGAATTTGATTTAAAAATTAATAAAACCAAACCACAGTTTCTATTTTCTATCTCTATTTATTATTATCAAAGTCAATTTGTCAGTGGCGTAGCTAGGATATTTGCCGCCTGGGGCAAAACAATAATTTGCTGCCCCTTCGGTCTAACAATACTTTATAATAAAATCGGTCTTAGAGTTGCAGACAAAATTTTGACTAAAATATTTTTTTATAAATGCAAGGAATTACATTCTGCAAAATATTGATACACGCCACTTTGCCGCAATATCAGCTGAATGAAAATTTTTTGTTTCTGACCTACTGGGATTTAACTTTAAACCGACTGTATATAATATAGGCACATGAGACTTGAATTTTTTTTTAAGTTTGCTTTCGTTCAAAAATAATAAAGTTCATAATTGTTCATTAAGCGTGTCTCACCAAATAAAATCTCTGAGAGCTCAGATATTTTTAAAGTGGGGCAAAAAATCTCACCTGAGCACTAACATTTTTTCCAGAGATTACTGAGACGAAAATTTTTTGGGTTAATTTCTCAATGTTCTTTTTCAGCTAAAACTGTTCATTTGACAGCCAAATTGCAATTTCTCGGTGATGTGCAAATACGAAATCGATACAAAAATACAGAATAGAGGTTGAGTGTTGATAAAAAGGAAAAATAAATTGATCTTAGTATTATTTTTCATTCATTTAATAAAGTTTTGTGCTTTAAAATATAAATATTTAAAGCAGAGTTAAAATTTTGTTTCCATAATTTCAGTACGATTGAACAGAGTATCTTTCTTTCACCAAAACATTCCGCCTTCGTCAACTTGATATTAAGCGCTCGGTGAGACACGCCTATTGTTTCATCAGTACTCGACAGCGAATTTGAGAAATTGCATACTGTTCATATTTCTCAGATCTAATGATCATGAACCATGAAAGGGTCAAAGGCAAAGCAACGGCTAAGTCACTACTGAGTGTCTGACTACAGAGTTGTTACTTCACTGAAATTGCAGTAGATTGTTGATCTAATACATTTTTTCTCAAAATAAATCTGCTGAAAAATCAACATACTTCACTTTATTTTACGAACAAAAATTAATCTTTAAGCTTTTGCAAAAAAAAAAAAATCACATTTTTTTCAAATTCTTGTGTTGTGTTGAATGCAGCCATATGTATAGTTTAGAGCTTTTTATGTTTGCTGGTTTTATGTTTGAAAAAAACTATTGTTATGTTTTATTTATTTTTATTCATTTATCAGTTTTGTATAAATAATATTTTTATTTTGAAAAAAAAAAACAAATTTTCTGCGAAAATATTCAATCGAAAGCATTTTTGTTTTTTTTTTCAAATTTAACGTGACACATTCTTTGAGAAAGGTCAAACCCTCTGAACTTAATTGAGAGAATTAACAAACACATATGTATATATAAAGCTACAAAAAAGAATGGTCATTACGAAAGCCATTTTGTTTCAAACTTTGAAAGAATTGTTAATTTAAAAAAATAAACTTTTGTGTTTATTAATTTCTATAATGAGCAACGGCCATGATTCTGCCGCCCCTAGTGATTTGAATACAATGAAAAATTGTACGTTCTTATACCTACCAATGTTATAGAATTTTTAACTTAAAAAATAATACTTTTTTGTTTATTTCCAACTTCTGCAATAAACAACGATGATGATTTTGCGCCCCTATTGATTTCAATTTAATAAAAATTGATTTAAGTATTTATTTTACAAAAATTAAACTTTTGTTTATTTCCAACTTCTCATGAAGATCGAGGAAGATTTTGCCGCCCCTACAAATTTGAATACTATTAAAATTGTTTTTCTAATAAAAATTTAATAAAATTTTCAATAAAAAAACTTCTGTAATTGGTTTACATCCCATAAATAATGAAGATGATTTTCCCATTTGCCGCCCCTAACTCCTGGCGCCTGGGGTGACCGCCCCCTTCGCCCCCCCCCCCCCTAGCTACGCTAATGCAATTTGTGTATTTCTTGAATAGTTTCTACCTATTTCAAAAACAAAAGAATTACCTGCAGCACGTGAATCCACAACAAAAAAATGCTTCAGAGCTCAAACCACTTTGATTGTTTATTCTTTATCTCAACTCACCCCAGCAAAAAACCTTCATGCGAGTTCAGCGCTAACGTAGGTCTAATAAAGAAACAGAATCTGCTGGCCAGGGTGAGTTCAGGGTTTTCAAAAAATCCTTTGGTGCGACCCCAGGTTAACTTCAGGGCTCAAAATATGACATATGATTGCGTCGACAAAGGTTGCATTTTTACTTGCGATATAGGTACTATGCTGGGTGTCCTGGACCTGAGTGGAAGTATTTTAGGGTGTGGTTCTTGGGGTTGTTCTCCCCTCCCTGAGGCAGTTTCTGAAACATTGATTTTAAATGCAAAAAAAAAAAAACATTAAAAACCAACGAAAACACATCTAATAAGCGAATAGTTTTTGACAAATTAAATTTCAAAGTCAAATTAAAAAAAAAATGTGATTTTTTTCTTAAGTCGATATTTTTCAAATGTTTACGTAATTAAGTGCTTCTTTCGTGTTCAATATTCAATGGCTTCATTATTTTTAGTCCATTACCAAAAACCAAATGTAAAAATGTTTCTTAGTTTTTGAGAAATTAAGAAAAAACAAAATGTACTTTTACCAATAAGCCCGAAAAAAGGGTTAAATTATTGATAATTCATGAATAGATTAATTTTTTCGGGCTTATTTGCTAAAACAACCTTTTGTTTTTTATTAATATCTCAAAAACTTAGAAAGATTTTTACATTTGGTTTTTGGCAATGGACTAAAAAACAATGAGATGAGGGCATTGAACATTGAACACAAAAAAAGCACTTAATGACGTAAAATTTTGAAAAATATCGACTTAAAAAAAATCACATTTTTTTTTTAATTTTGACTTTGAAATTTAATATCTCAAAAACTATTCGTTAAGCAACTTGATTTAAAAATCAAATGCAAGAATGGAGTATTAGCTTTCAACCAGAGCACATTATTAAATTTGTTTTCTTTGATTATTAGTGTTTTTTTTTGCATTAAAAGTCAATGTTTCAGAAACTGCCCCCTCTGCCTCAGGGAGGGCAAATTTCCCCCCATACAATTTTTTTTCTTAGAATAACCCCAAGAACCACACCCTAAAATACTTTTTCTCAGGTCCGGGACACCCTGTATAGAACAAGTTTTGGATACGAGAAAAAAAAATAGAGATAACAATCAAACATGACTTTTTTAAGTTGGATTTGTGTGTAAATGGAAATATCCACACAAGTGCAGGGCATGCTGCAAGTTATACATCAATTTATATTGAATAATTTTGAATGAACAACAACGTGACATTACGATGATAGAGAACACGAACAAGTGGGTGGCACAATTCCGTCTGACTGTGTGTCAGTCTGTATCTGAACCTACAGCCTAAAACCACTGAAGCGATTTTCTTCAAATTTTGAACTTAAAGCTTTTTTGTAAATCTCCAGAGAGGAAATAGAAATTCTGTTTTAGCTCAAAAAATAACGGTACTTCCCATACAACTGTTTAGAAAAAGCTTATTTATCTCAAGAACGGCTGCAACGATTTTGATAAAAAAAATTAATGTGTTACTGTAGCTATGTTGTACATTTTAACAAAAACTGTTACTATCCATTCCTGGCACATAACGGTTTTTTGAATTTATAGTTTCTCGTTAACGGCTTAACGTGATTTCAATCAAAATTTTTATAAAAAGCTCCTTTAAAATAATACTGCATATTAAAATTTTGAAAAAAGTAAATTTTGGATTTTTAAAAAAAACTAACAAATTTGTTTTTGAAAATTCAATATTTCGAAAATGGGCTAGTGAATATTTTTGAAACTAGGTTAGAAAATGTGCGTTAGTAAATATTCAAAATTGGTATACCAAAATTGTAAGCAAAATTTTATTTATAAAAAATTAGTTTTTAAAAAAACCACTCCAACGATTAAAATTTTTTTGCGTAGATTTTTTTAAGTAAATGGAATATTTGGCTTTGAACTCTAAGGTATCTTATGAGTGTTTTTGTACAATCAAAAGAACAATTTCAATGCATTAAAAAGATTACAAAAATTGTATTTATTTTATAGTTATCAATTGAATACAATCATTTGAGAACTCAGAATTATTTTGCATTCTTTGAACTTAATTCTTTCGAATTCTTTGGCTTTCCTTGCATTTGTTTATCCTCAATAAATCCTTACGTGCTGCGGCTGGCCCCGTCAAACATTTTTCACCAATAACAGGTACAAAATTCGCCCAATACTCCAAGCCAAATGCAAGGGTGGATCCAGATTTGTACTCAGACTTCGGCTAAGTTTTTCGAAAATAATTTAATAATTATTTGCAGAAAGTTTTATACAAAAAACCTGGTTTTCCCAAAAGTTGCTGCCAAGGTGCTTGTGTGCAAGTCCAAGCAATTATGGGTAGAGCTTCGGGTAAAGCAAAATGTGTTGGTATTGTGAACAAAAAACGAACTCGCTAACGCAAATAACTTCGGTTTTCACCGAGGCTTGAAGTTGCTTCATAGTGCTGGCAATTGGGAGCAACTTAAAGTTGACAGTGTTTACAGAAATGTTTAGGCAGACAAACGGTTATTGGTTCAATACCTCAATGACCATTGTTGATATGACTTACAGCTTAACGCAAATGACTTGACTTTGTATGTGGCTCTTAGTCTAACAAGAAATGCTCGTACCCTTTTCAGGGTACGAAAATGCTCGCACATGAGCCCTCATAAAATGTTCTCAGCTCATATTTTCACCATGAACGTACACAGGGCTTAAAGGCTTCTGAGTGCGAGTGCAAAAACTCAATAGCGAAACGCCCGCTCATATGGGCAAGAACGAAAACAGCGGGCGAGTGCAAATGGTTGTGAGCGCTTATGCGCATACCTGCAAACCAAAATCTCGAAATCTCGCAAAATAAAAATCTTGTTTTTCAAAATCTCGCTTTTAGAAATCTCGCATTTACATCTCGAACCTAAAATTTTAACCAAAATCTCGTAATTTAAAATCACAACAAAAACATAAATGTTAAAAAAAGAGCCAAGTTCTTATGTGTACAAGAAACCTGTGCGTAAAAAGTCAGCCAAAAAAAGTAATGAGATCTAAAATATATGCCAAGATTTAAGTTCATGAAGTTAAATATCAAATATCTTAAGTAGAGTAATATCGAAACAATTCCAAATCATGACAGAAATTAGGTAATTAATGATTACTGATTAAAATTTGGTGGGTTCACTGGTCAAGTTTTCATACATTTTAAAATTGTGATTAAGTAAGTATTTAAGAGAAAACTTGCCAAGTAAATCCAACAAATTTTAATCAGTAATCATTAATTACAAAATTTCTGTCATGATTTGGAATTGTTTCGATATTACTCTACTTAAGATATTTGATATTTAACTTCATGAACTTAAATCTTGGCATATATTTTAGATCTCATTACTTTTTTTGGCTGACTTTTTACGCACAGGTTTCTTGTACACATAAGAACTTGGCTCTTTTTTTAACATTTATGTTTTTGTTGTGATTTCGCTCCTTTTTGCAAAGATTTATTTTGCCAGGTGAAAGTCAAACCCTACCGCTCTACAAAGTTTCATTATTCTTCGACAACCGAAAGTGCTCCATACAAATAATAGCAATTCTGATAAAGTGGGTGGATGGCACCCCCCCTGAATGGACAATTCCAAATTTTCGAACCCTACCGTCGTAACAATTTTCATTGTTCTACAACAATCGGAAAGGCTCCATTTAATTTATAGAATATTTAAGAAAGTGGGTGGATATCACGCCCCCTGAATAGAAAATTGAAGATTTTCGATTTTTTCCTTTGTATGTACCACAAGGCCTACCGTTGTGCGAAATTTCAAGTTTCTACGATGTCGGGAAGTGCTCCATAATTTTGATGATCTGTCAGTGAGTCAGTGAGTCAGTCAGTTACGGTTTTTGCGATTTTTGAAGTCCTATATCTTGGGAACTACTAATGCTAAAGAGTTGAAATTTGGTGAGCCACCTGTGTTTGATCAGTTCAGCAAATACTCCGAATTTGAAGTTTCTGACTTTATTGGTACTGAAGTTAGAGGGGGGTTGAAAATCGCCTGAGTTTGTTCCTGTAAAAAGGGTGTAGTGCCGCGAACTTGGCTCTTGATCTCCCTAAACAAAATATCGCAAGTTCGCACAGGGCTTTTACAAAAAAATAGTTTTTGAGAATACACCCAAGAGTATTTTGCATAATTTTCTCTTTCCAAGTGATAACTATACCCGATAGTAAAATAATAACAAAAAATAGAAAATTCGTACTTCCTTTATTACTGTTAATAACCTCCGTAATAATTTTTGTTGTCTTCTACGCCTTTATAATGGAACTAAAAGTGTTTTCTAGTTCAAGGCCAAATACGATTTATGTAATTTGCACTTGACACTTTACAACTGGATAAACCAGCTCTTTATTCTCCCTCTCTCTCTCTTGTTCTTTTGACAACAATAATATTACAGATCAAAAGTTACAACTAATAAATAACAGTGCGGTCTAAAAGTACTTAGGCACTGGATTTACATATTTTGCAGAAGGTTAAATATCTCGCAAAATTGTATTGCATTGCAAAATCTCGCACGAGATTTTAATTCAAAAATTGTATTTGATGCAATTGCATTTTGCGAGATTTTGATTTGCGATATTTAAGTTTGCAGGTTTTCGTTTTTGCGGGATTTTGTAATTGCGTGATTATGAAAAGTGAGATTTTGTAATTGCAAGATTTCGTTATGCGAGATTTCGAATGCGCGATTTTGATTTGCGAGATTTTGTAGCTAACCCTTTATTTTTTAACGAAAGTTGAATAACGTCAGTTAAAGGTAAAAAATATTTACTAGTAAAATTAGCTTGGAAGATTTTTCTCTATTTTCCTACGCTCTTGAGTGAGTGTTTTGATATCGCACATTGCACATATAAAGAGAACGCTCTTGACGTGAGCGTTTATAAATCGAACGTTCGCAGCGCGAGCCAAACTAAAAGAGCTGAGACCTTGATGACTCATGGGCGAGCGTATTTGGTAAGTGCTCATTTGAAAAGGCATCCTGATTTTTACCTTTGCTGCACTTATTAATGTGCGTGGCATCAGCAGAAGCAAAGTTAAAATACATTTTGAGAGCCAACGCACTGGTCAACAAGGTTTTTGTTACATAAACCAAAAAAAAACTTTTGTATAGGCTTCAGGTATACTGCACTCGAATCCAGGTTCACAAATATTCTATCACATCAAGTTTTTGGTATATTTCAAAATTAAAAAAAAAACGTTTTTTCGCTGTTTCACTGTGTTGCCACGGTTTTGATTATTGTGTATTCCATTTAAAGTATGTAGTATTTGTAAAAAGAATCACCTATCAATCCTAAGCACGGGAATAATTGTAGTTAAATACTTCAGTTTTAACAAAGTTTTCAGTTGATAATTGAAAATTGTATTGATAGAATTATCTTGAAATAATTTCTGCAACAAATAATGGTACTTCTAAAAGATCATAAACATAAGAAGAAACTCACCGTTTATTATCTAAACGCGTGAATGGAATTTCTTGCGTTATAAATAAGTTAAGCCTATTTGCGAAGCAACAATTTTTAATTTCTTATTTAAAAATAAAATTAATTTTACAACTTTAAATTACACTATTAAATATAGTTACTATGGGAATTTATTTGATAAAACAGATAAAACAAAACTTATACAGCCTTTGTATCCATACAAAAAAGAACATCATCAGACTATTTTAGGCTCTAAAAAGACAATTAATTCTTAAGAAATTAAAAGATAAAATCTAATCTTTAAGGTATTTTCGAAAAAAAACATGAACTTTGGTTTTAAAAACACAAGTTTAATTTTGAAACAAAAACAAAAAACAACATTCAATTTCTTGTAGAAATAATGACAGAAATAACTCGTTTATTATTTTCTTCACAAATATGTAAGGGAGTCGAGACATGATAAGATTTTATGGGTCTAGTAGCTGTAAAAAAAGGTATTGACTATCGTGTTGTTATTTTATTAATCAAAAGTCTTAGGTAAATCATTATAGACAGAAAATATTGAATTAAAAAATTACTAACAAACAATAAAGATAACAAACAGAAAAAAAGTAATTGCACTATTATACATGAATTGAAAAACAATTACAATCACTTAAATAACAAATTAGTTTTCTTTTTGTTTTTTGATAAAAATAAATAATCCAGATTAAACTTGAAAAACACAATAGAATTTTTTCGTTTGACAAATTTTACTGTTGCATGCGTATTTTTTATTATTTAGAATGTTCGTAACTTCAAGTTTTTACTGTTCCTGATGATAATAGATAGAGATAACAGTTGAATAATATTTTATATAATATGTAAGTAACCAGAACTTGTTTTATTTATTGGCCTGAGGCTCAAGAAAAACAATTATACTGCCATCAAAAATGTCAATTATTCTTTATAGGTAACCCATATGGTGCCGTGCAATAAGACCCACAGTAATAAAGCCCGTGGGTATTTTTTTAAATAAAAAGAGAAAAAAAGCTGCGGGCTTTTTTTCTCCTTTCAATTGGCAAAAAAAAATCCAAGGGTTTATTTGCTTTTTTTTGTGGGCTTTGATTCCAAATTAAAATGGAAATAAAACCCAACTAGTAAAAATACCACAAAATAGAAAATTCAACAATAATTCCCATAATTTTTAGGCTTCATCATGCTGTACGTGTTAACGCGTTTGGACTTTCCATACATACTAGCCTGCCTGGCACCTGAACATACCCTAAGTGCAGATGACCCAAAAAGAGAGTTAAAATCCAATTAACCCGTGATTTTCGCAAGAGTTTGCACCAGGAAGTAAGGCCCCAAATAAAAAATGAAATAAGGCCCCAAAAAATGTACGGAAAACAACAATAACGAAAATTCTCAAACTTTTGTGTGTTACTTAAATATTTACATTAGGGCCTAGTTGTATTAAGAAATAAAGCCCCAACGAAATAAGACCACAACATTAATTTTGGGCCTTAGTTTCATTTTATTAACTATTTGGGGTCTTATTTCATTTTAAATAATTTACTTTAAATTGCTAAAAAATCACAAACAAATGTTGTGAAAATAGAGGACCAAGAGCTTTCAAAATATGGCTTTTGTTTTGTGTCACGCAATCCTTATATTGAAAAGCAATAAGGATCCGACCCATAGAATCCGGTGCTTCCGTTGCGGCGACGGATCCATTGACGTTTGCCAGATGCGACGGATTGAGGTAACCCAATGAATACGTTGACATTTGCATATCAACAATTTGAAATTCAAACACACACAAAAAAGTTGCTGTCAACGCATCTGTCGGAGAGGAAAAGTTAAAAGATCGGCTACTCTGTCCGTTACATCTGACGCATGCGTTGCTTATGGGCCTGTTCCCATAAGAAAACATGTATTTTATCGAGGCTGTTCGTTGAATACGTCACCGCAACTGAATGCAATTATTTGGGAATGCATTCATTTGCATTCTTTTGCCATCATTTTATATTCTTTGAATTCCTTGCATTCATTTGAGGTCTTTGTATTCATTTGCATTCATTTGGATTTTTTGCATTCATTTATATTCTTCAGCGAAAAATTAAGGACAATTTAACTAATATACAAAATGCTGAAAAATTCAAATGAATGCAAAAACTCCAAATGTCTCAAATGATTGCATTCAATTGATTACTGTAAGAAGATTGAGGGAAAGAACTGATTGCAATCTTTTTAAGGCAAATTAAAGGTGTTTGCAAAATTTGAAGTCAATGAATGCAATCTTTTTTTTTTAAATTTAAGTCACAGAAGATTGTATTTACAAAAGATTGTATTCACAAAAGATTGTATTCACAAAAGATTGTATTCACAAAAGATTACATTCTTTTAGAACGCTGATACCTATGATATTATCGATGTTCAGCAAATATACCCACATTTTTTTTTATCAACAACTATTTATGTCAATCTTATCCCGACCTAAAAAGTCCTTAAGGAAATTTGTTTAACTCGCAAGTCTTTGTTGATTTGAGTTTACCTCCCCTAATTCTATAAGAAACGTGCTTTTTATTATGATCTCCAGCAAAAATCTCAGAGGAAAAACGTTATAAACTGCTGTGGGTTCCTAAAAATGCTTCGTCACTCTACCGATTTTTTTGTTGTTGATTAGATACATATAGATTTGAAATGCAATTTGTAACAATATTAATATAAACCTTTTTTTAACAACGCTTAGGTATAATCAAATTGCCTACTTTAATCTAAATTTATAACTTCTTTAAACCTGCCTTTACCAAATAGCTATAAAAGTGCTTAGGAAATAATTTATTATTTTAGCCACCAAATGTGATTATATTGTTTAAAAAAAACCCCACTTGAACTTATATTACTTGGAAATTACGATTAATGAAATTCGATCTTTTGCAACACAAAAATTTTGATTGATTTTAATCTCTTTTAGATTAAAGCATTTTTAGTTCTTTATACATCACGCCAGTGGTTATATAGCTTTTCGAAACAAACTTAGGATTAAGATAACAAAAAAACATGTGCTATTAGTATGGAAAAAATAATATTGTTAAAAGAATAAATCATTTGTTTAACCGGCATAGGCTGAAGTGGATCTATAAAAAAAAGTGGTAATGATTTTGTTCCTTGAGTTGTGATAAAAAGAATTGATTCTAACAAGTGTTATATTCTTGTATTTTGGAATCTTTACTATGGAATTTATGTAAATTCAATGATTGCACTGTAGAAATTGTGCATAATCAAGGATAACAATGCTGTGATAGGTGAGTTTGATAAATTTTCTTATGATAAAAGTGAAATAGTTACTCGCTTATGATAAGAATATAAGCCCTGCAATTTATTGTTTAACTGATATTTATCTTTTATTTGGTTGAAGAAGTTCTACAAAAAGTGTGGCCATGGTATTGATCACAAAGTTTTGATTAAATAACTCAATTATACTTTCATGTGCATTCTTTAATTTTCTGATCCATGCTGTGATAGTACTCGTAATGTGAATTAAAGGAGTCAATTGATTCCAGAATTTCAGTGAATGAAAAATACAAAAAATATATTTAGTTCATTTGTATTAAGTTTGTGATATTTTACATTTGAAACAGTGAATATATCCAACGTATTTAATTTTAACCTGCTTGATCTATAAGGCAAGTATTGGTTTCTTGTTAATAAAAATTTCGAGTTCGAGAACTGTCTATGTCCGTTTGCCAATCGAGTTTGTTCCTATTGTAATTTTACTAAAATGTTGTCCTAAAATTCGAACAAATTTCGAAGCAATATAGACAGCTGAGTTCTTGTTCAGTCAAAGTTTTAGAATAATAGGCATGTTCAGGAAAATGAGATCCTAGAGGGCTCAGCAAATTTTATCCGTCAAAAAGTGAGCAAGCCAATGCAATGTTTTTTGTCTCAGTAATTCGACATTTTGAATCCTGTTCATGAGGCTGAGACTGTTCAAAGCTCCGAGATCTCATTTTCCTGAAACTTGCCTTATATTTTCTTTTGTTTCGAATTGGGAAGCCTTTTTACTTGCGATTATAGGTACTATAAGGCAAGTTTTGGATTCGGTCAAAAAAAAAATTGAGATAACAATCAAACATGATATTACGATGATAGAGAACACCAAAAAAGTGGGTGGCAAAATTCTGTCTGTCTGTCTGTCTGTCTGTCTGTCTGTCTGTCTGTCTGTCTGTCTGTCTGTCTGTCTGTTCGTCTACAGCCTAAACGGCTCGATCGATTTTCTTAAGACTTGGTACTTAGTGGTTTTTGGTGATTCTGCCGACACGTTTTTTTCATTTTTTTTTTTAGAACCAAAAATAACGGTACCTGTCATACATTTTTTTTTGGCAAATTTACATAATCGTATTTTTCTCAAAAACGGCTCGACAACTTTTCTCAAAAAAAAATTCAATAAATTTATTTTAGTAAAGGCTTTCTTTGGGTGGAAAACCATTTTTCAAAAATGGTTATTAATGGTACCTCCCAAGGAACCATTTTTTTGATTTTTGATTTTCTTCAAAACGGTACAACCGATTTCAATTATTTTTTTTTTCACAGAAGCTTCCAAAAAATATAAATAGTTTTGTGTACCAAAATTTTTGAAAAAAATGTTTATTGGATTTTTAAAAAATGCTTCAAAATTTTTTTTTTGAAAATCAAATATTTCGAAAACGACATGATCGATTTGTTTGAAACTCGATATTTAAGACTTTTTTAGTACTTTCTAAAATATTTTTAGAAAAAATTTTACATTTATGAAAAAATAACGGTTCCTTTCATACAAAAGTTAAAAAACCGTAAAGGAAAATATTTGTTTGCTTAAAAACGACTCATACGATTTTGATTAAACTTTTTGAATATACTGAAATTAGTACCATCTACTACCAAAAATTATAAAATTTTACACTTTGCAACTATTAATAGTACCTGTCATAGAACGTATTTTTTTATTTTGAATTTTCTCGTTATTGGCTGAACGGATTTAGATGATTCTTTTTATATACAAATTTCAAATAAAATCAAATAATATTGCATATCAAAATTTTCAAAAAAAAAGTTTTTGGATTTTTAAAAAAAGTTTCAAACTTTTTTTTTGAAAATTCGATATATTAAAAACGGGTTGACAATTTTTTTTAAATTTTGTTTTTATATACACATAAATATATAGCTTAAATCTGCATACCAAAATTTTTTCTTAAAAATGTTTTAAGAATTTTATATATAAAAAATTAATTTAAAAAAAACCGCTCCAACGATTTTAAAATTTTTTTTCCCATACAATCATATTCCATCATGAATTAAGATGGCATACTTTTTTTTCACCTCAAACTGTCAAAAGAGTTGTTTTAGCTAATTTAAATGTCGTATTTCATGCTTCTCTACATTTTTCTCTCATAATTTCCATGTTTGTATATACAATTTTCTTAAACTCGCAGTGTCTTGAACATAAGAGCAAGTACGTGCGACCCAGTCGTGCATTTTATTTACTTGCGATTATAGGTACTATAAGGCAAGTTTTGGATTCGTGCAAAAAAAAAATTTTGAGATAACAATCAAACATGATATTACGATGATAGAGAACACCAAAAAAGTGGGTGGCAAAATTCTGTCTGTCTGTCTGTCTGTTCGTCTACAGCCTAAACGGCTCGATCGATTTTCTTCAAACTTGGTACTTAGTGGTTTTTGGTGATTCTGCCGACAAGTTTTTTTCATTTTTTTTTTAGAACCAAAAATAACGGTACCTGTCATACATTTTTTTTGGCAAATTTACATAATCGTATTTTTCTCAAAAACGGCTCGACAACTTTTCTTTAAAAAAATTCAATAAATTTATTTTAGTAAAAGCTTTCTTCGGGTGGAAAACCATTTTTCAAAAATGGTTATTAATGGTACCTCCCAAGGAACCATTTTTTTAATTTTTGATTTTCTTCAAAATGTATGACCGATTTCAATTATTTTTTTTTATACAGAAGCTTCCAAAAAATGTTAATAGTTTTGTGTACCAATATTTTTGAAAAAATATTTTTTGGATTTTTAAAAAATATTTCAAATTTTTTTTTGGAAAATCAAATATTTTGAAAACAGCATCATAGATTTTTTTGAAATTCGATATTTAAGACTTTTTTAGTACTTTCTAAAATATTTTTAGAAAAAATTTTACATTTATGAAAAAATAACGGTACCTTCCATACAAAAGTGAAAAAACCGCAAAGGAAAATATTTTTTTGCTTGAAAACGACTCCTACGATTTTGATTAAACTTTTTTCATATACTAAAATTAGTACGATCTACCATCAAAAATTATAAAATTTTACACATAGCAACTATTAGTAGTACCTGTCATAGAACATATTTTTTTATTCTGAGTTTTCTCGTTATCAGCCTCACGGATTTTAATGAATTTTTTTATATACGAATTTCAGATGAGATTAAATAATATTGCATATCAAAATTTTCAAACAAAAAGTTTTTGGATTTTTAAAAAAAGTTTCAAATTTTTTTTTTGAAAATTCGATATCTCAAAAATGGGTGAACAATTTTTTTTCAAATTTTGTTTTTATATACACATAAATATATAGTTTAAATCTGCATACCAAAATTTGTTCTTAAAAATGTTTTAAGAATTTTATATATAAAAAATTAATTTAAAAAAAAACCGCTCCAACGATTTTAAATTTTTTTTTCCCATACAATCATAATCCATCATGAATTAAGATGGCATACTTTTTTTTCACCTCAAACTGTCAAAAGAGTTGTTTTAGCTAATTTAATTGTCGTAGTTCATGCTTCTCTACATTTTTCTCTCATAATTTCCATGTTTGCATATACAATTTTCTTAAACTCGCAGTGTCTTGAACATAAGAGCAAGTACGTGCGACCCAGTCGTGTATTTTATTTCTAAATACAAAAGCTCTGAACGACAAATTTCTAAATGACATCGTGCTAAAAAAAAAACAAAGTTCTGAAAGTACAAAGTTCCGAAAATCAAAGTTCTGAAAGGAAAAAATTACTAAGAAAACTTATTAAAAGAAGAAGTTGTGATAGGACAATGTTATGAAAGTTGTATTCTTGTTCTTTTCAGTGTTTTGAGACCGAATATGTCTTGAACCCCATGATTTAGAGCTTAATGGCCATATAATGAAATGAAGTACATGCAAAAACCTTTTCAACGACACGTATGACATATATGTGTTGAGTTTTGGACCAGTTCCCATACATTTGTATCCATTCTCCTTCATTTCTGAACAGTCATTTAAAATATTAACTTCGGAAAATTTGGGGGGAAATGTTAATTATTGTTAGTGCTTAGCTTACTTTTCATATTTATAAGAAATTGTGCTTAGAATTTTACAGGAGTTCAAAAAATTTTTAAAACAGTTTGTCATGATAAAGCTGCCAAGTACTTGATCCACTGTATCATTGACACCCTTCACATGCCATGAAAGTAAAAATAGATTTTATTCTTATACATTTTAACAACCTGTTAATAATTACTATTGATTTTGACAGCAAATTGTAAAAAAATAAATGAAAAATTTCAATTAATGTCACAAATTTTGACTTTGAAAAGATAATAATTAACGTAAAATATTTTTTTTTTTTAACATTGTACATAATAATAACAACAAATTAATAATTAATTTGATTTCGATTTGCGTCAAATATACACAAAAATAACTGGAACTCGCATTTTTAGCTTTTTATCTTAATCTTAAAATCTTGCAAATTCTTATTAACAACCTTCAACAATTATATGGGAAAGTTTGCTGTTGTTTTTCTTATCCAGAAATCAAGTAAATCGAGTTTAAGGCAGATTTTTGTATAAGGAAATAATTTAATTTGACCTTCATTTTGATAAAATAATTGAACAAAAATCTTATCATGCATTTATTGAAGTCGTCTAAAATTTCTTATTTTTTTCGATTAGTTTAAGATTATTGAAAGTTTAAAGAAGTAATCCAAATAGGAGCCCAATATCCAGTAAGCCCCAAATACCAAAAACCCAGAATTAAAAAAAAAAAAAAAAAATCCAAAAAGGCTAACACCCCGGAAGGCCAAAGCAACGTAAATGCAATCCCACAAAATATATATTTAATCACTCGAGACACATTTTTTATTTATTTTGTTCTTACATTCGAATATTAGCCTGTTCTTTAATTCCTTAATTCTTATATAAATAAAATGAATGACTAAATCACTTGAACCTGCTTTTGTTGTTCAAGGCTTTAAGGAATAATAAAATTCTTCTTTGATATTTTTGTTTATAAACAAAAGTGCAATATTATTTTTAAGAGTACATACTTGTGAGTCAAATTGAAGCTACATTTGTTGTTTCATTAATAAAATATGTCAAAAAAACTATGAAATTTGGTAAGATAACATAATTCCGAATGCCAAATCCTGAATGGATGAAATCCCGAATGGACAAAATCCCGAATAACAAAATGAAAAATTTGTTTGGACTGTTTTAGTATCTTCAAGGAAACCAAATTTTTTTTTATGGCTTGAATTCTGTTCATTTTGGCATCATGACATTATTACGAATGATTAAAATTTCGAATGTAAGAAATTTCGAAATAAAAAATTATAATCTTGAATGCAAAAATTGGAACTTACAAAAATCTAAAGAATTTACAAAAATGACGAAATGTATAATATGGAAAAATGACTTCCTCAACCCATTTTGAATATCCTAATCAGCAAGTGCCAATAGGCATGAAAGAAAATATAAACTAAACATTAAAAAAAAGTAGGCTAGACTGGTGCACGGTATTTTTAAATAAAAACAGTACTCAGCTATTCGGGATTTTGGCATTCAGGATCTATACTATTGGGGATTTTGTCCATTTGGCATTTTTTCCACTCGGAATTTTTCGCATTTTCGGGATTTTGGCATTCAGGGTCAAATTTTCACATAGAACTGCTTAAGTGAAATTTTTATACTTTAATATTTTTCGGTATTTCTTTTAGGATTTTATGTTCGTGACTAACGGAATTTTGGGTTTTGAGTTTTAAGGATTTGAGGGTTTTCGAAATTTGGGGTTTTCAGAGGTTTATTTTACAAAGTCTGTATCGCATGTTGAGGAAAATAACCAGAGAACTTAAAAATGACAGATTTTTAAAATTATTCAAAATCCTTTCCTCTGATAATGAGAAAATTCAAAATAAAAAAAAATGTTTTATGAGTAGTTTAGTGTAAATTTTTATAATTTTTGGTAGTATATTGTACTAATTATAGAATACACAAAATCGTAGGATATCCGTTCTTAAGAAAAAAAAATATTTTGCTTATCGATTTTTACTTGCGATATATGTAGGTACTTTAAGGCAAGTTTTGGATTCGTGCAAAAAAAATTTGAGATAACAATCAAACATGATATTACGATGATAGAGAAGACCAAAAAAGTGGGGGGCACAATTCTGTCTGTCTGTCTGTTCGTCTACAGCCTAAACGGCTCGATTGATTTTCTTCAAACTTGGTACATAGTGGTTTTTGGTGATTATGCCCACACATTTTTTCATTTTTTTTTTTACCAAAAATAACGGTACCTGCCATACATTTTTTTTTTTAATCGTATTTTCCTCAAAAACGGCTCGACAACTTTTCTTAAAAAAAATTCAATAAAATTATTTTAGTGAAGTCTTCCTTTGGGTGGGAAACCATTTTTCAAAAATGGTTATTAATGGTACCTCCCAAAAGGTGAGAATTTTAAAGGTTCTTAAGTTTAATTTTAAAAATATGTATACATAGAGCGCAAAATGTTTATGCTCTAGAATGCTAAACCAACTCCTGTAATGGTTTGATTTGAAAAAAAGAATGCTATCTGAGATCAAAAAATATGAAAACATTTTTTGAGAAATTATATTTTTTTTGATATAAAATTTTTAAAAATATTTTTCAGGACAAATTGGGTATGCAATATTTAATATAAAAATTATCAAGACAATTTTGAGAAATCGAGTTTTCAAAAATAAAAATTATTTTGAATTTTTTTTAAATAAATTTCAATATGAAATAATCTTTGAACTTTTTGTAAATCTTTCTTAACGAAATTTTATTTAAAAACATTCTTTAAAAAATTTTAACCTAAGGAACTATTTTATGAGAGGTTCTGTTAATAGTTGCCCATCAGTAGAAAATTATTGTTTAATAGACTTTTGAAGACTGTTCGATAATTAATGCGGACTGAATATTTTTTTTCCAAAATCGAGGGAGTTGTTTTTAAGAAAAATTAGATTTCACATTATAAATTAAAAATATTTTTTTTGATTAAGCTTAAAAGAGTGTTAAAAACCTGTAAAGTACCAAGTTTATAAAAATTAAATTGTGTCGTTTTCGGAATATTGAGTTCAAAACAAATTATATATTTTAACATCAAACAAATATTTTTTTCGAAAATCTTAATGCACAATATACTATTAAAACTTTTTGGAAAAGTCTACACAAAGGAAATTATCAAAATTAGTTAAACCATTTTTATGAAAATCCAAAACCAAATCTATAACCATTCATCAAAAAAGTTGTTTTTTTTGTAGGTTCTCTCGTGAAATATTCAAAGGGAATTTAATTTTTGATTCGGTCGCGAATCTTATGGTTTGGTTAGTTTTCTCGATCAAATTAAATCTGCTTGGATCTGTAAAATATGGTTCGTTCCCGAATTTATTTTGCAAGAACTGTTGAAAATCCATTCACATACCATTCAAATATGAAAAAAATGCGATTTTACGAAAGAAGAAAGTTTCGAAAAGCCAATGTTATACGCAATATAAAGTACCAAAGGACTAAGTTTCGAAAAAAAGGTTCGAAATCCTCGGAATTTTGTCATTAATCGACTTCAATTCAGTTAATAGAGGATATGGCTGATACAGAATAAAAAAAAAAAAAACATTTTCAAAACAGGGTGTTTCCAGAAAATGTCAACATTTTGCAACTTTGTTGTTCCTTGGGCAATTCCAATGAAATTTACACAGGTGATAGCTGATACCAAATTTAAAAAAAGAAAAAGATATCGTCAAAAGCGTGTTTAAAAAAAATTGTGAAGTTCCTTGACACAGGTGATGATAATGATTTTAACATATTTTTAAAACATCCTGTTTTGAAAATCATCATCATTGTGTCCTGTTACCCCGGCTGGGGCATAGGGCATCAACAAAACGTCTCCATCCTTCAAGTCTGCTGCAAGGTATTTTAACTGTGGCCACGTCTTTCTCTGGGACTCTGCTTCCGCTAAGATAGTTGAAAATATTTTTTTTTCTTTTAATTCATCATCTTCACCTGTGTCAATTCTATTGAAATCACCCAAAGGCCGATAAACCTGCAAAATGTTGACATATTTTTGAAACACCCTGTTTTAAAAACGAATCGTCGTTAAATCACCTTTTTTCGGAGCATTAAAAACAATGTGAACATTTCTGATATTTTTAAAGGTTTCTTAATACATTGACATCCAAGCTTGCCTTCAAAGGAGTTTGACAATTAATGGATTGGCAGATGGGGGACGAACAGGCGCGGATCCAGGAATTTAGCTTGGGGGGGGGGGTCATGATATTGAAACATCATACCTAATTTTAACGGAAATCTCTTGAAATAAAGGGTGCGGTTAAATTTTAAGGGCCGATGTTGAATGTGAACCACACCTAAATGTCAAGTTTTTTTCTGCATTACATTTGACATTTCTCAATTTCAGACTACCTCAATTTGAAACATGGAAAGATACACAGTCGAACAACGCGTTAAAGTTATTCAGGCTTATTATGAAAATGAGCGCTCAAATCAAATCAGTCAATGATCAATTTTGAAGAAAATCATCTTCAGTGATGAGGCACATTTTCACTTCAGTGGATTCGTCAATAAGCAGAATTGCCGCATTTGAGCAAATGACAATCCAAGAGTGATTGTCAAAAAACCAATGCACCACAAAGAGTGACTGTTTGGTACGGTTTATGGGCTGGCGGCATCATCGGGCCGTATTTTTTCCAAAATGAGGCCGGTCAGGCAGTTACTGTGAATGGTGTTCGCTATATAGGGATGATAACGAACTTTTATTGGACCGAATTGGAAGATATGGATGTGGACGATACGTGGTTTCAACAGGACGGTGCCACTTGCCACACAGCTAACAAAACAATGGCTCTTTTGCGCGACAAATTCAATGGCCGTATCTCACGTGGTGGCGATGTCAATTGACCGCCAAGATCATATGATTTGACACCGTTGGACTTCTTTCTTTGGGGTTATTTGAAAGAAAAGGTGTACGTCGATAAGCCAGCAACAATTCAAGAGCTAAAGGATGAGATAATTCGGCGCATTAACGGCATAGAACCTCAATTATGCCTCAGCGTCATCGCAAATTTGGACCATCGGATGGAGGTGCCGCCGAGATCGCGGAGGCCATTTGGCCAATATTTTATTCCATACATAATTGAACCATACCACATAATAAAAAGAAATGACAATAATTTCCTAAATAATTTGTGTTCTATTCAAAATCAACATCGGCCCTTAAAATTTAACAGCCTTGAATTTTCTACATTTCTGGTGATTAGAAAAAGTCCAATTTTATCATGACTTCATAACAGTTGAAGGCATTATCAGAGATCTTTGCCGCTCTGCCGCTTACTACGTGACCAGGCCCTAAGACTGTATCGGACTCATGCTTAGAGTAATAGTGCACAAATTTCTTGTTGCTGGAAAACTTAGTTATCAACAAGATTAAGCTCCATTTCATACTTTTCAGACAATTATGAGAGTATGATGAACATAAAAGATTGGAAACAAAATTTACAATCTAAACAAAAAAGTTGACAGTAACTAAAAAAAGGAAAAGTGTCGATATGAAACCAAAAAGCTAGAAATAATTGCAAATATGTGGTGAAATCCATGCCGATGCCGAAATGAAAAAACCTGTTAGCAAAGAGGAGGGTATTTTCTTACATGGATTTTTTTTTTTAATTTCATTACAAATTTGAGTACTGCACCAAGTATTTGCACATAATTTTTTTATTATAAATACAACTAAATTTGTTTGGAGTTTTTCAATGCGTTTTTCCAACATTCCGTTATAAATCCAGGTATCTCCTAAAATAATTAGAATTTATTAATTTTATTAATTATGGAATTTTTTCAAAGCCTTTTTTTCAAAATTCCATTTAAAAATGCAGGTACTGCACCAGGAGTCTGTTATAATTTTTCTAGTAAAACAGAGTATAATGATTTACATAATAAAAGAGGCAGACACACTGATTTAGTTAAAACTGTTTTTTTTTTTTTGCTTTAGAAATGCAGGAGAGTTTGTATGGAGTTTTTTAAAGCCCTTTTTCAAAATTCCGTTATATTACCAAGTACTACAACAGATGTCTGCTATAGTTTTGTTTTAACAAAATAGAGTATTAGGATTCACATAACAGAGAGGTGTAGACATACACAATGGCTTTTGTTAAAACTTTTTTGTTTGTTTTTGAAATATATCGGAGCTTGTATGGAGTTTTCAAAGCCTTTTTTTCAATATTCCATTATAGATCCAGGTACTGCACCAGGCTTCTGCTAGATTTGTTTTCTCTTTTGAAAAAGAGTACCTATACATATTTATATATCAGAGAGGCAGACATATTGCTTAAGTACAAAATAAGCTGTCTTTGCTTTGAACTACAGTGGTTTTTGTATGGAAATTTTTTAAAAATTCCGTTACAAATCTGGGTACTGCACCAAGTATCAGCACATAACTTTTTTTTAATAAATTAAAATTAAGTCTTTAAAAGACAGAACATATTCCTGTGAAAATTGTGGTTTTTTAAACTTTAGAATACAGTTGAACTTATATGGAGATTTTTAAAGCCTATTTTTCAAAATTCAATTAAAAAACTAGAAACTTCACCATTTGTCTGCCAAAATCTTTTTTTCAAATATAAAAATTAACAGAAAACACAATTTTTTTAATTTGAAAAGAAACAGTGAAACGTGAATGGAGATTTTTCCTTATTTTTGTATCTCAAAATTCCGTTAGAAATCCAGGTACTGCAACTGCTGTCTGAAATAATTTTTTTTTTTTGATTATACCTATTTACTATTTTTTATTAAAATATAAAAGACCTGAAGGTATTACTCCAAGATGTACTACACCCTATGACTGCCTTTACTATTTTTGAATAGAAACAACTTTAAAGTCTAACATATCAAAGGGGTGGACAAACTGCTATCACGTTTTGAGGTAGATTTTTTTTACTTTTTTTAACCCGGTGGAATGCCCATTCCATGTTCAGGAAGTCTAATAGAATGGCTCCACTTATCGTACAGAAATACTGTAAGCCTGCCGACCACTGGCTCTTAGACTATAATCACCGCATATGAAAACCATGACTGGTGGACACCCTATATATATTATCTAAGAGGGTGCGTGTCCAGGGCTACCAGTAATTTTTGTAAAAATTTATTTCTTGACCATATCATTACGAAGTTAGAATTTGGTAAGGAAAACAGAAGCTAACCATTACATTAATAGGTCATGGTTTTCGTATAGTTTACTAAAATATATGGAATTACCCAAAAAGTTTATCTCTGTCTTCTAATGTGTTGAATAACAAGTAAAGATTGCTCGTATTTCTTCTTTTCTCTGGAGCTCTGGGGGGGGGGGGGGTCATGACCCCCATGACCCCCCCCCCCTGGATCCGCCACTGGGGACGAACTATATTTTGAAGATTTATCAGCTTCTTAATCATTAGAAAATATTTATCTTATTCAAAATTGCAACAAAAATTATTCAACAAAATAAATAGCTTCACAACCGTAGTGAATGGATACTTGATGAGGAATGATTTGTTTTAAGGATCTTTTGATTCTTATCTTATATCATGAGAGAACTTTTTCCTATCCGAATCTTATTTCTTCGTTCTACCACGAACGAGAGAATTCGCAAAAACTACAATTATATGGGTTATGAGAACATCGATAAAGAATGATAAAGATACCTATTTTATGATTCGCAATTGATTTGCATCCGAACAGACAGACAGATTGAATATGAGACACACTTTTTTTGTTTTCCCTGTCATTTTTATGACAAGTTTGATCATAATCTCGAGCTCAATCTTTGCTCTTCCATATCATCGCAAGTAAAAATTGAAATTCTCATCGACTTCTTAATAAATCTTACAATAAATACTAGCTTGACATTTATTTCTATTTAACTTCATAATTTATTTCTTTTAAAATTAACGTGAAAGCCAGTTGTTCATTTTTTTTTGCACGTATACCAGATAGGTAGGTATCTACCTCTCCTTTCAAAATATTTAAAAAGAAATTATATGTAGATAAATCAGACAAAACAAAATTGACACAAATATTTTATGAAATTTCGCACGTACATACTTTTTTTTATTTCTTAATCTGTACCGGCTTTTTGTTTAGGGTGTGTACGTACTACATACAATTAATGTTCAGTAAATATTTTAGCAACAAAAAAACTATTGTTCGTCTAAAATATTGTATACCTTAATTGGCATCAGAATCCTATTAACCAGAAGTATAAAGATACATACGTTAACTTTGACAGACAAACTCAATTTCAGAGAGTCTATAGCAAAATAGTAATCTCTTCTCGTCTACCTGACTATTTGTTTAAATTTGTAAATTAATAACCCCAATAACTTTATACACTTCCTATAGTGAGAGCCAATAAAAGTAGATACATAATATTGAATTAAAGTGTTTTCGCAGCTTAAAGAAATTTAACAAACAAAAAAATAGCTTTATACTTTTTTTTATTAATTCTTTTTAAATTTGTGTTCTGTCTTCTCATTTTAGATCATTAATCAAACAATAAACAGCTACAAGCCATCATCATAGGGCCGTAATACAATATTTTTCTCGGTGATTCATATTATCCAACGACGACACGAAAAAAAAAACATCACTACGTTTTAAATCTTCAATCCGCAAGGAAGTGATACAAATTTGTACCTCTGTCATACATAGTAGCAGCAACAGCAGCAGTCACAGTTAAACAACACTCAGTGTGCGTAAAAAAGTTTTGTGTATGGATCGCTTTAGAAGAACTTGCAATCTTTACCAAAGATCAACGGATTTATAGTATTTCGCCATATTTGTGGGAACTTTATCCTCAAATCCTCATCAGTATACTCAAGTTACCTTTGAATTAATTTAAATACGAATCCAGTAGCACACACAAAAAAAAAGTTAAAGCCAAATCTAAACGGCAACAGTATTATTTTTTTGTTGTTTAAGAAATAAATATAAATATTGTTAAACAAAGAAACATAACTACACAAAATGTCGATATCAAAGGAGAAAATTTTCGAGGAGAAGCAAGTCGAGAAGCCACAAAGTAAGTTATAGATTTAAAATAATTAATTTTTTTTATATATTTTTTGAATTTGTAAGTGAAATTTAATTGTTAAATTAAAACGGTATAATATTAGCGTATAAATAATAAGATCCGTTTAAATGATTAAAGAGTGTTGTGTTTTTTTTTTTGTTTAGCTAAAAGCTGTTCAAACACTTTGATAGAATGTTGTTTACTTCATAATGTCAGCTTATATTTTTATATACATATTTTATCCTATTTACATAATCTCAGAAGTATGAAATATAATGCTTTTAATTCATAATCAAAATTGTTCAATTTTTAACGAAATGGATTTTGTGATTCACCAGATGTATAAATTTGCTTAAAAATGTCAAGCTCTTGAGAAGAAAGACTTATACTAACGGCATTTTATTAATTTAATTATTTTTTAATGGCCTACTATACATAATAATAGGTGGGTTGTTCTGCCCACACAATTAAATCAAATTTGCTGTGTAATCTTATTTATAAGTATGTATTAAAGGTACATACTTCTGAAATTCCTAGGATCTTTTAGGCGCTTTTAACACTTCTTCTTCGGGTTTCTAAAATTAAAACAAAAACGTCAAAAATGCGTTTAAGCTGTTATTGAGTTTAAAGATGAAGAACTTCAAATTTCGTGACATCGTAAACGTACTGTCCAATCAAAAACTGTAAATTTCAAGCAAGTTAATATTTTTATGAGAAAATCGGTCTTTGAGTTTTTTGTTTTATTAGCTTCATTGAATATTTTGTTCAAAAATAGTTCAACAAGATTCAAATTGCTGAGACGATTCACTTAAGGTTAAATCATTTATATTCATACGAAGATGGCAACAGAAATTGGTGAATGCAATCTTTTGTGACTTTAATTAAAAGATTGCATTCATTGACTTCACTTTGAGACTGCGAATTCAAATTCTGCAATCACCATTCATTTGTCTTAAAAAGATTTCAATAATTTCTTCCCCCATTTATTTTACAGCAATCAATTGAATGCAATCATTTGAAAATGCATGCGGGAGAGGGGGGGGGGGGTTGGTTGTCAACATTTTTATTTTTGGTTTATACATCCGAGGCATATTGTTAATTTTCAGCACAGTACAGTCTCCTTTATATGACCGGTATCTACAACCCATGAATCTGGTGGAACGCTCATCGTTAGTTCACCTTTTGACGTCTGTGAAGTTAGCAGGGCAACTTTCACCCACGCAATTGGGACCTTGACATGAATTTGCAGTTTTTTTGCATTTTTTTTGCATTTCTATTCCCGATTTTGCAGTTCGCCAAATAACGGTGTAATTTAGTGACCTGCTAACTTCACAGTGAAGTTAGCAGGTCACATGGCGTATCTCAGGAACCAAACGTGCCAGGAACTTGTAGTAAGGCTCCAAATTTGCAGTTTTTTTGCATTTCAAGAATAGGCTAGGTCAGAATTTTGAAGTCCTTTTTTTGAAAAAAATTTCATACTGAACTGCTAACTTCACAGTGAAGTTAGCAGGTCACATGGTGTATCTCAGGAACCAAGCATGCTAGGAACTTGCAATAAGGCTTCAAATTTGCAGTTTTCTTGCATTTCAACGATAGGCTATTTTCAAAATTTGAAGTCCTCAATTTAAAAATTTCCCAAGTTTGACTTCAATATGAAGCAAGTAGGTCACATCGTGTATCTCACGAACCAAGCATGCTAGGAACTTGCAGTAAGGCTCCAAATTTGCAGTTTTCTTCTATTTCAAGAATAGGCTAGGTCAGAATTCTGAAGTCCTTTTTTTAAAAAAATTTCATACTGACCTGCTAACTTCACAGTGAAGTTAGCAGGTCACATGGTGTATCTCAGGAACCAAGCATGCTAGGAACTTGCAATAAGGCTCCAAATTTGCAGTTTTTTTGCATTTCAACGATAGGCTATGTTCAAAATTTGAAGTCCTCAATATAAAAATTTCCCAAGTTTGACTTCAATATGAAGCAAGTAGGCCACATCGTGTATCTCACGAACCAAGCATGCTAGGAACTTGCAGTAAGGCTCCAAATTTGCAGTTTTTTTGCATTTCAAGAATAGGCTAGGACTTCAAATTTTGAACATAGCCTATCGTTGAAATGCAAAAAAACTGCAAATTTGGAGCCTTATTGCAAGTTCCTAGCATGCTTGGTTCCTGAGATACACCATGTGACCTGCTAACTTCACTGTGAAGTTAGCAGGTCAGTATGAAATTTTTTTCAAAAAAAGGACTTCAAAATTCTGACCTAGCCTATTCTTGAAATGCAAAAAAACTGCAAATTTGGAGCCTTACTACAAGTTCCTAGCACGTTTGGTTCCTGAGATACGCCATGTGACCTGCTAACTTCACTGTGAAGTTAGCAGGTCACTAAATTACACCGTTATTTGGCGAACTGCAAAATCGGGAATAGAAATGCAAAAAAAATGCAAAAAAACTGCAAATTCCTGTCAAGGTCCCAATAGCGTGGGTGAAAAATGCCCTGCTAACTTCACAGACGTCACCTTTTGCTTATCCAGCAAGCACCACGAGGTGGTAACGATGTGATTTTTCTTGTTGTTCTTAACATTGTTCTAAATCAAAAGAGCTCTATGATCAAAATTTCGAAAGTTATGTGCAATATTTGAAAAAAATGTCACTTTTTCAATTTTTGTTTTTTTTTTCTTAACACCCACAGGGCATACAGAGATGTCCAACATCGCAACAACAATCCAATCAACAATCAGAAGGTTTTTTCTTGCTGAGCAAAATATGTCATGTTGTTTCATTTCTCTCTAGCCACTACTACTATCTTTCGCAATAATATTTAGTTCGAGGTACAACAAAAAAAAAAACTCACACGCATGTGAAAGTCAAATCTCATGGCCAAGCTTTGACCAGCAGCGTTCATGTCATGTTCCAAAGTTGGTTTACTTTGACATGTCGTCGACAAGACATGGATTTTTCTGCCTCCATTGGTTTTTGACTGCAAATGTTCGTAGTCCGAGCATGGCTCATGTCTAGTGGAGCCAGGATGTAATAGGGGGTCCAAAGGGAGATAATAAGATAATAAGCTGAGTAAAAAGAACATTAGAATCTTGATAGGTGTACTAACGGGTCATTGCGCCATTGGCACAATGGCCACCAGACTGGGTGTATTCGCACCTGACTTCTGTAGGAGCTGTCAGGATGTAGAAGAAATAGAAACCATTAAACACCTGCTCTGCGATTGTCCAAACCTCCAAACAAATCGCCTCCGTTACTTCGGAAACAGGTTTGTTGGAGAACTGGACGATCTAGCGCAAGTCTCAATGGCAAATATGAGGAAATTCATAGAGAGCACAGGCTGGTTTGCAAATGAGCCAGTCTACTTGAATAATTAGTTTAGGAGCATCTCTGCTTTCTTTTCGTAAGGGGATCACAATGGACCAATAGGCCCCCGTGTACGCAACAGCCTTTGCGCTGTGCACGCCCCTCCTAATTTAACCTAACCTAAGGGGGATAATAGATTTTTTTATTTTAAAGTTTTAAAAACAATGAGGGAACTGTTTTGATGAACTCTTGTGCCTGACATTATGTACTTTTATAGACGGTGTTCATCAGACAGGCTTTACGTGAGTCGAATCATTTTGACGTCTCTCTTTTTATCTCACTCCTATTTCTTGGTAAGAAAGAGATGGCGAGGTGATCTGTCTCAACTGGTCATATCTTTTTTCCATGAGATGAATGTGAGATAAGAACGATAGACGTCAAAATGAGTCGCCTAACATGACGTCAATGCTACAACAATTATTATCGTCCGTCAGAATACGAATTTACTCATCCAATACAGTCATAGTACGTATAGTGTCTTAATAGTTTTTAAAAGCTAAGCTTATGCTTTATGCCTTTATCCAATTAAAGAAATCTCCCTTTTAATCAAGATTTAGGCAGTTGATTCCAATATGTAAGTAGCACAACAATGGAAAATTTGCTATTTAAAATAAGTGAATAATAATAATGCCCAAATAGTTTTGCTTAAAAATCTTGCTCAAACTCTATTTTAAAATTTTATCTTACGATCTTTTCACAATCCACATCACAAATCATAATGAATACTGTATATATTGTTACTATGCATTTTAGGACTTATATTGATAATTTCATCATAAAAACATAAAAACGTGTAAATTTGCCTAATCGTCCAGCAATAAGTGATAGCCTTGAATCACGTTTTGTATTTTTTTTAAATTATAAAACAAAAGCAAAAAAGTTCTTTTAAGCTATTTACAAGCATGTTCATACATGTCTATAATTTAAAGATAATATTTAAACATTCAAAAACTATTAGAGTTTAAGTATCAATGAGGTATTATCTTCAGTATCTTTATATGATATACCAGTTTGCCATTTACTTTAAATTATTATTAAAATTAACTTATCAATTGTTATCAGATTATTGATTATTGATTTATGTAAAAAAAAGATTGTGTTTACAATTGGAATGTATTTGGTGACACATTAATCATTTTTGCGATTTAATGATTCCATATATCAATTATCGTCTCGTTTTTTTTTGGAATCTTTTGATGACTAAACACAATTAATTTGATGACGCTGAAAATGCAGTTTGCTCAAATTTTTCTTTTCACTTGAACAATATCCTATTTTAAACTAACTTGGGATAAGTTAAACCCTTTTTAAGTGGTTCCAACTACTAAAATGGTTTTTTTAAACAGTCTAGCAGGGTGAACTTAACACTCAAATGAACTTGGAATACGTGATATGGGATCCGCGGAGCCTATCTGTTGTCGAATTTAAAAACAATTTGTGAAAATTGCAAATTAATGTGTAGGTTGCACAACTAGACAAAATTGAAAAGGAACACCCTTCGTTGTTGAATGCACAACAAAACATGATAAATATAACAATTTATGTGATAAACACTACAATGTTTTTTTTTTAATTTTACAACATTTTGTAATTAAAAACTGCTTTAATTTCATAAAGTCTATAGTTCGGTTTGAAGAAATATCAGTTTTTTTTTAGTTTATGGGAAAACCTGCACTAGTATGTAAATTATATTCAAGCTGTAGCTAAATGAAGGTTTTTTAGATTATAGCCAGATCAGAGGGGAGAAAAATTTCTTGTATGTTTGAAGAAGTTGTTTCCAAGTCCTTTCAACCTACTTAACCGTGAAAGTTACAGGTTGTTGCATTTTTTTTTTAATTAAAAAGTGATAGGTATTGCGGAATAGAGAGAGATGGATCTATATATAACGGTAAATTGCCACATGAGTACCCACAGTACTCATAATAAAGGTAATACCATAAGCGTTTTAATTGAAGAAAATGTCGAATCCAAGTCCCCTTTACTTGTCAAATGTTAATTTTTGTTGTTGTGTTTTTGTGTTATTTGAAGGGTTCTCGAATAGCCATTTTAAATCACTGACACTTTCAATTTTGGCAACCTCATCAATTATTACCTTAGATTTGTGTACTGTGGCGTATACTTACTTTTTTTTATAACGGGCACCGATTCGAATTTTTATGATTTTCGATTGTCAGTTAAGCGCTAAGAGAACTAATAAGTCACACATAGCAGCAACGTATTTCCTTGTAATAAATACCTACACTCATCCATGATTGTGTACATGTGTCTTTGTCTGTATCTCGATTAACTACTCGGGTGGTTGTAGGATCTGCGAATGAATTAAGTGTGGGATCAACAACGTATTGTGATTTCTACATTCTTTATTCTGTATTGATTGTTGATTTGACAATTTTGAGATGTAGATATAACAAATTAATATTTTTAATCCAAACAAACAAACCTGACAATGCGTTTTCGTTTATACACTTAAATTTTCAGTAATTTTTACATCTTGACACAAAAAGTAAAGCAATTGCTGTAAGACATGCAATTATTTGTGAATATGAATGCAGTTGCTGTTTATTATACAAATTTGCTGTTAGTTGTAAAATGCCACATTTTGTAAAATTTATAGCAAAGATTTTTTTGGGTGATTTGATTTTAGTTTTCATGGAAGAACTGGGAAGCATTAAACAGAGTAATTCCAGTTTCCATGTTATTCCAATATCTTTCCGTGCTCAAATCAAATGCTTTAAAGTAAATAAGATTTGTTTTTTGCATTTCTATTTGTTTTAATTCTTAAGATAAAATGCCAATTTTATATAAATACATCAATAAAAAAGTATGTCTCAAATAATACAGATGTATTTCAAATGGATGAAAAATATTTGTTTTGTAAATTCTAAAGTGTACAGTAAAGGCGTCGTTAAAAATGTATGTAACTATCTGAATTGTCAAAAAATGTTTTTATTTTTTTATTTTATTTTCCTAGACATACAGTGAAGGAAATTCTCATAAAAACACATGGATTTTACTCATGTGACCTTCAACCTTCTAAAGGTGGCTTCTTGGATCTTTTTTTTTGTAAATATCTAATGTTAAGGTTGACTTTTATAGTTTGTCTAACACTCCTGCGACAAACAGACAAGTACAGTTTGGCCTTAATTGAGAAGCAAACAGCTTGTGACCACTTCACGTGAAATCATTGACGGGTTGTTAGCCTTTTATTCTGCGCGTGGTTAGCAATTTTTCCATAATATTCGCGAGGAACTTTTCCACCACTGTACTTTTTCATATTAATATTTTCACTTGTGATGTATTTATGTATAAGTTCTAAGAGCACGTTTTCTTTTTTTTTAATTTTAAAATTGATTTAATGTTAAAAAGCGAACAAGAAAAAATATTTGACAAAAAAAGTGTGAACTCTATTTTTGTTTGCTTATTATTGGTTATAACTCATTTATAACAAGTTGTGCATTCTTTAAAAAAATTAACTTGGGAATTTTATCAAACATAACGATGATGGGGAAAATGAAAGCAGTGGGTCCTACAATTCTAACTATCAATCTTTCTTAGCTTTTTTTTTTTTTATTTTTTTCAAAATCAAAATATCGGTACCTGCTAAGAATTTTTTTTAGAAAATTTACAAAATCTTTTTTGTCTCAAAATTGGCTTTACAAATTTTCTTAAAAAATTGTGGTTTTTTATTTTAGTAAATACTACCTTTGGGTGGAAATCTAGTTTTCAAAAAAAGATTATTAATGGTATCTCTCAAGAAATCAATTTTTTGATTTTCGATTTTCTTGAAAGCAGTATGACTGATTTTAATATTTTTTTATGCGGAAGATACTGAAATATGTAAAAATGAAAATTTTACAAAAAATATTTTTTTTGATTTTCAAAAAACATATTCGAATTTTTTTGTTTGAAAACTGATATTTCGAAAAAGCGTCACCGTAGTCGATTTTTTTGAAACTTTGTACTTATGGTTTTTGAACACTTTTTACAATATTTAAAAAAAAAGATTTACTTCTATGAAAAAATAACGGTAGCTTCCATACAAATGCTAGAAAACCGTTGAGAAAATCTTTTTTTTTCTCAACAACGATTGATGGAGGTAGTAACTTCAAAAATAACGAAAAACCACGTGATAAGCTATGATTAGACGGTCAATGCGTTGTCTTGACGTGTGATCGTCAATGCAGAATACTGTCCATGCGTTGACGGTTGCGTCGACACTCTCTTTGACACGAATTTAAGCGTCAATGCGTTGATTTTTTTCGTTGGCCGTGCTATCACCCTATCAACGCAGCTAGGACAATACGACAGACTACTCACCAACGCGTTGACTGTATCGTTACGTCGACACAGCGGATTTTTCTGCCTTGTCAACGTACCCAGCGTTGACCTTCATCTCAATCTTGCAAATTTGACATTTTTTGGGGATTTCGAATACATCGACAGTTGATGGCTTGACAGATGAGAGGGACGAACTATATTTTGACGGAAAGAGTATATTTCAATCCCAATTTCACCCAATCGGCCTCAAATCACTTTTTCCCGAAGCAGTGCAAAAATCTCAAAAATTTTTGATTTTGTAGATGTTTTTGAATCCATCGACATCGTAGCCATCCTTCAATGGAACTTGGCAGTTGATGGCTTGTCAGATGGAAGACAATCTATATTTTGGCGGCAGAAGTATATTTCGATGCAAATGTCACCCAATTACCCTTAAAACAATTTTTCCGGAGCAGTTAATAAACTTCAAACATTTCTGATTTTTAGAACTTTTTTAATCCATCTACATCGGTACCCATCTTTCAAAGGAATTTGACAGTTGATGACTTGACAGATGAAAGAGGAGCTATATTTTGACGGTAAACGTATATTGCGATCCTAATGTCACCCAGTAAAAAAACTTAAAAAATTTCCGATTTTTTAATTCCTCCACGTCCACATTGTATTTTTCGATACACCGCAATCAATGTCGTGTGATCGTCAACGTGCAAAATGATTCAATTTAGCTCTTGTCAACTTCGCGTCAACGTTCATATGTTTGGATGTGGTCAAGTAGTGTAATCAATAATCATCATGGCTGATTTACAATGACGCGTTCACGTTCGCGATGCGTACGTTACATTTAACAAGCGCTACGGCCGCGTCAAGATAAATCGAGCAAAAAAATTCAAACTTTTCTCATCACAAGATGGCCACATACCTAAATTGAAATCGAAATGTCAAAACGCACGCAAAAGTTGAATAATCTCTACTTTCGCGTTGCAGCCGCTTACGTTACGTTGGTTTGTGTACCTACTAATGGATGCAAAATCGTAACATAATGCTCAACGCGTCATTGTAAACACTAAACAGATATTCCTATGCCTTAACTTTTGCGTTGACAGGCAAATCTTTCAACGCAACGCCCAACGCGGCATTGTAAATCAGCCATCAAAGTTTCACGTGTCAATACGTAGACAGCAGAGGGTACCAATTGCGTTGACATAGATAGCACGTCAACGCATTTTGGGACAATATTGACCGAGTGCCGTCATTCGTGTGATCGTCAACGTTTCATGCGTTGATACAGTCTACGTTGACAGTATATTGACGATGTTTATTATGACGTCAAGGAGTGTGTTGACCATTTACGTTGACTGTCTAATCTATAAGCTTTAGACTGAAATGCCAAAAGTTTGGTTCGATTTACAGCCGCTGCCACCTAAGAACAGAAATGTTTTTTAAGGAGGAACTGCATACTGTCAGGAACTGACAAATCCTCCTACAAATTCTCTTCTGACTACATTAAGGCTTTTTCGCTTTAATCTGTACTTCTTATTTAATTAATTCCTTCTTTTATTCAAAATTATTGCAACTATCAAATAACACTCAAAAACTTCCCAAGAAATTTAATTTTCCTCTTATACCAATATTATTGAAAACAATAATTTTTGCGTCTTAACTGTAGAAGACATACATAGGTAACTACGAAATAATATTTGTTAACTGATTGCTGTAACATAAATAAATTTATCTATGTTAGTAAACATTACAAACATTTTTGTGGTATCAATTGAAACTGCGCAGGAAGCGAGCAATACATTAGGTATTGTTAAATATTTGTATGTCTGTATCTTATTTTTAAATCACCTGTCTACTTCTTTGACTCAATTGTACTTTATTTAATTGCATGCCTATGTTTTCTCTGTGGTTTAAAAAAAAATTATAATTGGTCTTGATTATGATAAGTTTCCACAAAAAGCAAAAAAAAAAAAAACATAGGCATATATAGCTCGATGTTATTTGCGGTTCAGTTGATGTGAATTAAATTCTGAAACTATTGAGCGCATCCATTCTTTGATGGCCTTAATTCTATGGGAAAAAAGGTGTTATCATTTAAACACGGCTTAATTATTGCGCTGTGAACAAACTTATATACATTGTAAGGTCTATTCATTGTTAATTGACTTATTGACTTAATGATTTTATTTAAAAAAAGCCACATTTTATGCACCGAAAATCGGTTATTGAATTTAAAAATAATTTATGCAAATATGAAAGTAAACAAAAAATCAATAAAATAAAATATTAAAATGCACAATCACGTGCCAAATGATTTAGTATGTATGTATAGATGTACATACATATGTGTAGTATATTTATTTATAAATCAGTTCACTATTATTTTTTAATTGCAAAACATTCGATTTTGACATTGGCAGTGAGAAGTTGTCATCATCAAAATGACAACAGAACAGAAATCAGTATGCAAAGAGGTTAACTTAAATGTGTAAACAAAGTTCCGGTAGGGGTATTTACATTATTTTTATTTTTTTTCTCCGGATTCGAACTAGAATCTTTTTGATTTAATTTCCTCATTTAATAATAACATAATCAAACAATAAACAATGTCAAGAAAACGTTTAATATTAAATGGATTATGTGACAAGAAAAATAATTATAAAAGTAATTTACAGTGAAATTATTAGGTAGGTATATGGGTAATTGATTTGCGGGAGCAGGTTTTATTAAAATAACTCTAAGAGAATAAAGGTACTTATTAAAAATAATAACAGAGTAAGACTCTACACGGTTTTTGTAGCTGATACAAGAGATTATACGTTTCTGAAGGTTTTTGATGTCCTCTGAATTATAAGAATCCAACCTCGGAATTAATCTATGAAATGTTTGCTGCGTTTTTCGATTTAAGCGCTTCTGAATCAGGGTAATTTTTTAACACGTAGAAAAACAACATAAAATCCTGCTCTATCTCTAGCTTTTTCAATGATACAAAAATTTAATTAAAGAAGCTATTAAGCGAATATGAAGAAAATTTGAAAAGAAATTCTTCTGTTTAAGTGGAGTGACCGAGTTGAGCTCACTTGAACTTTTAACTTTGAAGCTATTAAGCTTTGCAAATAGTGTATAGTCCTAGGACCTGGGAGCAATTAGAGTTGGTGAGGCATCAGCATTTCTCAGGCAGCTAGGCGTTGATTAGTTGAGAGGATTTTTCTTAATCCATATGCTTCGGAGGTTTCTTCTATTTCGCCACTCAGATGATCCTGCAAGAATATTATTTTTATTTTCTCAATTCTTTCTTATACAGGGACGGTTGTTCGTCAATAATATTTTAGGGCATGATTCTTGGGTTCATTGTAAGAAAAAATCGTGTTAAGGGAGTTCTCTATCTCCCCACCTCCAGAGGCAGGGGGTGGGGGGGGGGGGGTTTAAAAAAAAAAACTTAAACAAAATATTTTGTTTTTTTTTAATTTTGACTTTGAAATTTAATTTCTCAAAAATTATTCGCTTAAACAACTTGATTTAAAAACCAGATGCAAGCTAATAAGCTTTCAAAAAAATTATAGCACATTATTAGATGTGTTTTCGTTGATTTTTTTTACATTTAAAGTCAATGCTTCAGAAACTGCCCGCCCTGCTTTAGAAAGGGGAGGGGAGATACAACTTTCCCCCTATACCATTTTTTCTAACAATAACCCCAAGAACCACACCCTAAAATACTTCCACTCAGGTCCGGGACACCCGTATATATAAACAGTTTTCGCCTTAATTCAGTTAGATCAAAAAGTTTAATTAAAAAAAAAAACTTTTCATTAACCTCCAGAACTGTCACTGGAGAAATTTGGCATTTCACAAATTTGAAGTTTGGATTAAACAATTTTAATCTGGATTTTAAAACATTTTACATCTGGATCAAGAGCAATTTAAATCTAAGAATTTAAGGCATGTTTAAAGTGAATAATATGGACGGACATGGATTTAAATTATTGGATTTAATAAATCTCGATTTAGTTGTTTAATTTGTCCAATTTAAATCCAGAGTGAATAATATGGCGGTTAAACAACTTGATTTAAAAATATTAAAATATTGGGGAACTCGCTTTCAAAAAAGCTATAGCACATTATTGTATGTGTTTTTTTTTATTTTTAATATTATTGTTTGCATTTAAAGTCAATTTTTCAGAAATTGTCCCCTCCCTTGTGGGGGGGGGGAGAAATAGAGTTTTCATACGATTCATACGATTTTTTTCTTGGAATGTACCCAAGAATCATGCCCTTAAATATTACATAGGCGTGTAGGTTGAACCAAGACAAGAAAAAATCGTATAGAAGGGGGGAGGGATATTTCTCCCCATTTAGGCAATAGTGGAAATTAAAAAAAAAATTAACTTATACTTACAATGTCATTTTCTAGATTTTTTTTTAAAAGAGACCGTTTTCGAAAACGTCATATGCGTCAAAAATGCATTTACAGAATTTTCTCAAAAGCAAACCGCAAAAGTATTCTGTTCGAAAATGCAAAAACACGCTTAACTGCATTGCCATTGTGTTCCTTAAAAAAAATGTACCAAATTCACATGTTAGAAAACATTGGCTAGTGCAATTTTGCAGTAAAAATATCGAGTTGACAGAAAACGTGTTCGTAAACATCAAATTTATTTGTGAGAGAATTGCCTGACGTTGTTGATCAAAAAGATTTTTTGCAAACAAGACGATAACATATTTGACGAAAAAAAAATTTGCGTCAAGAAATGATGATCAGTTGTCGATCAAATTGACTTTGGCTTGACAGTTTCGAAAACGTAATCTGCGTCAAAAATGCATTTGCGGAATGTGCTTTAACGCAAACTGCATAAAAGTCTTTAGCATTGTGTTCAATAGTGCAGTTTGCTTAAGGGACTTCGTCAAAAACATTGGTCTTCTTCGAAAACGTCAAATCAATGACAGTTTGATCGTCAAATGATCGTCATTTTTGACGCAGACAACAATGGTCATATGCAATCGTCCTGCTTGCACAAAATGGGATTTATCAATGTTTACGGACACGCTCTCTGATTTGTTGAATTTTTTTACCGTCAACTCAATTTTTTAACTGCCCCACAGATGATGTTTTCGAACATGTGACTTAAGCAGTTTGCATTAAGAAACATTCTGCAAATGCATTTTTGACGCAGATGACGTTGGCGAAAACGGCCATCATCTGCGGTGTAATTTTACAGAGTTGACGAGCAAGGTTAACGTGTTTAAGTAAACGTCAAATGCGTTTGCAAGACTGACATGGATTTGATGCAAGCAGAACAATAGGGATAGCTACCAAATTTTCAGTGTCAAAGTGGCAGCTAATATTTTGGCACTTTGGTAGATGCAATTGCAAAGCAAAACAAAAATTCAAAATATTTACACTCCGTTTCAACTGAATAAGGACAACAATTTTCAAAGTTAGGTACTTTCTCCATCTTTTCTAAACACTGTGCATTATTGTATCATTTGATTTCTTATAGTTTGTTTATGATGTTGGGAAAAGAAAACAGTAAGATTTACTCAAAAAGCACTGCTATTTTGTTTTCCGGCTCTCTTGAAAATCCTTCCATACTGAAAAATGGAGCTGTTTTGCGTCAACTGAAAAAGCACAAATATTGAAACTGGTAATAAAAGTTAATGGAAGGAAGTAAAACAATTTTTTTAAATAATTTTTATTTTTAATATTCTCAGACAATGCACAAATTCCAAAAAAATTAACAAACTACATTTGAAAATGTGTACTTATTGAAGTGGAGTGTATTTGCCTCCAAAATAAAAAAGTTAATGAGTGTTACTTAAATATTATAGTGCCAAAGTCTTGAGTTTGACGATAAGAAATGAAGAAGACAGAGATATGTTGCTGATTATAGGAATATTTGCGTTAAAAAATGACGATCATTTGACAGTAAAATTAAAGTTTATTTGACGTCGAAAATTCTTTTCACGCTGGACATTGCATGCCATTATTGTTCTTCGAATTCTAAGGAATTACAGACAAAATTGAAGTACTCCGCATTCACCCTTCACCCCCATTTCAGCCGCTTTATTTTTGAAATCGATTTATTTCAATACTTATTATTGGTCGGAAAGAAATTTTTTGCTAAAAAAATAGTTCAAAATACAATTCTGAACAATTATTGTTGTCATAGGTCCGATTCTCTATAGTTTGTCCCTGAGAAAAAAGAGAGCGCCAAGGTTTCCAAAAACCACTTATTGATAGTTAAATACATGATGAAATTCATGTTCGGAAACTTTACCCTAGATTTTCTTTTAATTTCTATGCAAATTTATGTGACAACTCTCACTTAAGGTTTGTCAATCTTTTACTGTACGATTACTTCTACTGATGTGTCATGCCATGCGTGAAATGGTCTCAAGTACGCAAAGAAATTCAAACTATTATTTTTATTTTCTTATTTTTATTGTCCTTTTTTTTAAATTGTCTTGTGCGTGTGACACTTCGTTGTAATGAATGAGATTTTATCATTCCGCCAAATGACATTTAGTTGCTTATAGGGTAGTTACTAACTATAATAGTCATAGTTTTTATCTGTCTAGGTTTTCCTATTAAAAAAATCCAAACATAACATTGAATGAATCACTATAGGAATTCGTATCACGTTTATGTAATTAATTTTGTTCATTGCGCATCTTATTTCATTGCTAACTCAAGTTGTTGTACATTATATTATTTTTTTTTTTTGTGTTTTTCTTTTTAAAGCGGAAGCAATAATTGGTAGATATAGAAGAAACAATAATACAAAAAAAAAAAAAAAATGCAAGCGTAGGTGAAGTCGTCACAGAGTCTGAAATATTAATAAAAAAAAATTTACATTTTTCTTTATAAAAAAAATATCATTGTTCTTCCCACATTATACATAGTTCTAGGAGCAGTACTTTTGTATTTATCGTTAGAGAGGTATTTGCACGAAAAAAACATGGGTTTTTTGTTCCAATAAGCTCTAATAAATTGATTTATTTATATCCGCTTAAAAAAAATCAATTCATGACTGGGTTGGTCGGTCGTACTTGGTTTTACCTGTAGCGAATAATTAAGTAATGCAGTTGATGATTAATAAACTCAATGAATTTTGTAAAACCTGGAACCTATCAGTAAATTTGGAAAAATCAAAGATCATGGTTATCCGTAACAGGCAATCAGAATTAGGGAATCATGAAAAATGGTTTCTTGATGGTGAAGCAATTGAAACAGTCACTCAATACAAATACCTTGGAGTTACTCTGGAAGCAAACATGCGTTTTTCTTACCATTTAGAAACAAAACTTGCGGCATCGAAGAATCTTATAAATGCTTCCTGGAAGAATATAATTGGAAATAATGAAATCATAACCTCAGCTAAATATAAGGTCTTTGAATCAATTATGCGCTCAGTGATGTGCTACAGTTGCCAAACTTGGGGATACGCCCATATGAGGAAGTAGAAAAACTTCTAAGATACTTCTTAAAAAAACTTTTTCGTTTACCGATGAATACACCAAACTACGTTCTCATGTTAGAAACAGGACTACCATCGCTTTACAATTATACTCTCAAGCTGCATTTTGATTTCATCCTTAAAATACTGAGATCGCCGATGAGTAGAATCCCTCATATACTGACAAGATACACAATTGACAGGAAAGTAGAGTGGGCTAATGAATGGAAAACTCTATCAGAAAAATGTAGCTTCAACTTCAATATACAATATGAAGATCAAGGAGAGTTGAAACGAAACCTATACAAATTGCTAGAGATATATGACATTCAACAGCGCAACGAATACATCCAACAAGCAACTCATTCTGTCAATAGGCTGATCTACCCCGAGCTTAACTTTAGTCTAAACATCAATAACTATTTTAGTGACTCTTATAGTATTCAATCGATATCCCTAATCTGCAGAGCTAGGTGTGATATGTTTAATTTAAATGGTTCAACATTCATTAAAAAAGAAACAAATCTTTGCACGATATGTAATATGAGAGCAAAAGAAGATACTTTCCACTTTTTAGCAATATGCCCTATCTACAGGGACCTAAGATCCATCTACTTTGGGAAGTTGACTTTGACAATGGAGCAAGCAAAGACCATACTGAATGGAGCTAACTGGGCAGCCCTTTCTAATTATTTGACAGCTGCACTTAAATATCGACACAACATAAATACTGAATATCGATAGTTAGTAAAATTTTAATACAAAAACAAAAAGATTATAACACATACCATAAATACATCATGTTTTTATATGTTCTAAAACCAGTTTTAAATTTTAATATTGTAATTATATACATACATAATATTAAAGAAACATCTTCGTTGTAATACATCTTTTAACATTGTTCAAAATATTTTCTTTATTCTCTGAATATCATTTAACTTTATTGTTTAATAATTCATATAAATTAATTAATCGTTTCAATCCGGCAGACGGCAACGCCATAGCCAAAACTTTATTTAACTCATAATAGTATTTATTATTTTGTAATCATAATCGTTGTAAATAAATAATCTAATCTAATCTAAAAAAAAAAAAAAAAATCTAATTAAGTAATTATACGTAAAAATTATTGTATTGTTTCTTTGTGATCTTTCTTATTAATTCAAAAACACTTACATATCAATATATACAAAATAAATTAATAAAACTGCACTTACACAATACTTAATAAGGTTAAATTAAATATAAACTTCAGTTAATAAAATAGAAAATCAGGTCAAAATAATAGTGATATTCCTTATTAAAAATCAAAATTGAAAAAAAAGTGATCCCCTAATTTTAAACAAATTAGTAGGTACTCACATGGTTTTAAAATTGGTGTTTTTAAGCTTTTATTTTCAAAAAAAAATCAAAATTAATATTTGATCCGATATTTTCAAATTTATGGAATAATAATTGAAAAACAGCGGTCAAAAAAATAGTGGTGCGGAGAAAATCCACCTTTAAATATTACAAAAAAGCAAATTTAGGGCAACATTTTTATCATAAGATGTGGTTGAGGGTTTGAACTTAAAACTTTCATTTAGTTGCAAGTCCCTCGTTGGAAATAACAGCAGCACTACGGGGCGTTGCATCGAGATTTTCAGGTTTTCACACCTTTCTACGCTTATCAAACTCTATGACAGCTGTTTAGCCTCCCAAAGGGCCTTATTGTTAGTTGACTGGCAACTAGCAACATATTTCTTTGCATCGCACAACAGCTTCCCAATGGGATAAAAGTCCGGAGACTGTGCGGGCTAGTCCCTCACATCAACTCTCTTTGCGTGGAATCATTGCTTCGCAAGTTTTGGGTCATATTGTCTCACTGAAAGACCCATTTCAGTATCATTTCATCTTCATTTTAACACAGATTTTCTAATCCATGATACCTTCACTTCAATTCGGTGTATTGGAAAAACACGATAGAAGAAAAAAAAAACATGCCCAAACCATTATGCCAGGTCCTCCGTGTTTAATTGTTTTTGCTGTGAAACGTTGATTATATTCTGTGTTAAGTGGACTTCTTACATATTGACGAGGTCTATTTCCACTATATAAAACAATCCTGGACTCGTCTGACCACATTATATTTCTCCAAATTGATGCTGGCCAGTCAAAGTGGTTCCTTTGAGAATTTCAATCTTTTTGTTACATTATTGTGCTGGCATCAACACAAAATATGCCTGTAATTTTAGAAGCTGGCATAAAGGGATTGATTTTGAAATTCCTGACGACTCGTTTTATCAACTTTGGTGGCAATAGCGGCTTCCGCCCGCCAATTTCTGACTTTGGCAGTTAAGTAATGGCTTTTCTAGCCAGTTTCAGCATTTAAGCATTGAACCTAAGTTAGGCCTTCCGATATCAGTCTTCTAGTAAGGGCACGCTATACCGATGTAAAGTGTTTGCCTCTTCCCATTGCTGGCAAAAAAAGGATCAAATTTTCTATAAAAACTATGAAGGTGTAATGGCTAAACATAAACCCACGTTTTTTAAAATGTTCAATTTTAGAAGTGAGAGAAAAAAAATAATATTTCTTCACATCAACCGTTGCACTACTATTAATTTGACCGGAAGAATTCGTAGCTTTGATTAATAACGGTTGTTTATTTGTCATATTACCGTTGCACCAAAAAATGTATGTGTACCCCTTTTGTTTTATAATGAGTACGCAATTAAGGGGCTTTGACTACCCTTAAGATGATGAACACAGTGCGAGCGATTAGGAAAATAGGAAAGGGTTAGAAAGGAGATACCGATGCACATTGGTTTTGAAGTTCTGAATATCAAAATGGGAGGGGAAAATAAAGCTTGGTAAAGCATTCCACATTCATGCTGTGCGGCTAAAGAAAGAATCTCTATACTTGACAGTACGTCCGAAGTTGGGCTCAAGGGTAAACTGATGAGCATTCCTAAAAGCACGAGTATTGCGGTTGAATTTGGTAAAGCATTCCACATTCATGCTGTGCGGCTAAAGAAAGAATCTCTATACTTGACAGTACGTCCGAAGTTGGGCTCAAGGGTAAACTGATGAGCATTCCTAAAAGCACGAGTATTGCGGTTGAATTTTTGAAGGGGAGGATCATTAAGAAAATGTTATTAAGTCAAAGTTTAACAGTTTTTAAAATTTACAAAACCGAAGTTATGCAATTCTTTTACTTGTATTACTTTTATTTGTATATTTATTCTTATTGAAGCCAAGTGCGGCGCTGCTGATACAAAACGAAAAATCCCACACAAAAATGACACAACAAAATCAAAAACTAAATGTTTCGTTCTTCATTTATTGGTCTGTTCAAAAAGCGAAATTCGTAGTAAGGATGTCTACTAAATTTTCAGTGTCAAAGTGACAGATGGAATTGTAAAGCAAAAAAACAAAGGCCTGATTTTTAAATTTTGTTCTAAATAATTTGTTTCCGCATAATTTGTTTATTTCTGCCAATTCCAAATATTTCCAAATAATAATAAAAAAAAAACAAATGGCTGTCAATGTGCCAATGTCTTGAATTTGACGTTTAGAAATGAAAGAGACAGAAATATTGCTGTTTGAAAAAGTCCTATAGAGCTCTGTAACAAAAAGCAACATATCTCTCTCTCGTTCATTAAAAAACGTCAAAATCAGCATGGTGGAGAGTTGTCAAAATCAAGATTTTTAGTGGAATTGTGTTTTTTTTTTCACTTTGCAATTTGGCACTTTGGCACTTGACACTTTACCCACAATGATAGCAGTACCTAACTCTTGAAATGGACAGATTTGTAAAGCTCCCTATTGTAGCAGATTATTTGGAGAAGTCTATGACGGTGTTCACATTGCTACTGAAAAACTAGATTTTCTTACTTTTCAGTATTGATATCTCACTCCCACTCCTTCATTGAAGTGAGATGTGAAAACTGAAATGTCAAAAAAATCCAGGTTTTCAGTCCAATGTAAACACCGTCTATTATTATTAATTGCCCTGACCAGTGTGCGGAAAGATGACATTTGAGTTGTTTTGTTTCTTTCAGTACAGCATGGCTGTCTATTTTGATACGTTTGTTTTTAGTATTTATCTTGAAGTTTGAAAATTAAAATTAATTTCTCAAAAAACTGCTTTGGCAAAATTTAAATTATTAAATTTTTCACTTTTTATTTCTTAGGCTATAGCCAAGTTTACAGTTCCCGTGCAAAAAAAATACATGCAAATATTTTCGCATGTCTAAAATTATTGAGGTGAAAGGCAAAATTAATTGTTTGCATGATTGGTTAACAGTTTCATGCAAAATAAAATGCACGACTGGGTCGCACGTACTTGCTCTTATGTTCAAGACACTGCGAGTTTAAGAAAATTGTATATGCAAACATGGAAATTATGAGAGAAAAATGTAGAGAAGCATGAAATACGACATTTAAATTAGCTAGAACAACTCTTTTGACAGTTTTAGGTGAAAAAAAGTATGCCATCTTAATTCATGATGGAATATGATTGTATGGGAAAAAAAAATTTAAAATCGTTGGAGCGGTTTTTTAAAAAATTATTTTTTTATATATAAAATTCTTAAAACATTTTTAAGAAAAAATTTTGGTATGCAAATCTTAAGTAAATATTTATGTGTATATAAAAATAAAATTTGAAAAAAAAATTGTCAACCCGTTTTTGAGATATCGAATTTTCAAAAAAAAAATTTGAAACTTTTTTTAAAAATCCAAAAACTTTTTTTTTGAAAATTTTAATATGCAAGATTATTGAGTCTTATCTGAAATTCGTATATAAAAAATTCATCTAAATCTGTTTAGCTGATAACGAGAAAATTCAAAATAAAAAAATACGTTCTATGACAGGTACTGTTAATAGTTTCTAGGTGTAAGATTTTATATTTTTTTGTAGTAGATCATACTTATTTTAGTATTTAGAAAAAGTTTTATCAAAATCGTTGGAGCCGTTTTTAAGCAAAAAAATATTTTCTTTTGTGGTTTTTTAACTTTTCTATGAAAGGTACCGTTATTTTTTCATAAATGTAAAATTTTTTTTAAAAATATTTTAGAAAGTACTAAAAAACTCTTAAATATCGAGTTTCAAAAAAATCGATCTTGTCATTTTCGAAATATTTGATTTTCAAAAAAAAATTTTGAAACATTTTTTAAAAATACAAAAAATATTTTTTCAAAAATTTTGGTATACAAAACTATTTATATTTTTTGGAAGCTTTTGTATAAAAAAAATAATTGAAATCGGTCTTACCGTTTTTAAGAAAATCAAAAATTTAAAAAATGGTTCTTTGGGAGGTACCAGTTATAACCATTTTTGAAAAATGGTTTTCCACTTAAACAAAGCCTTTACTAAAATAAATTTTTAATTTTTTTTTAAGAAAAGTTGTCGAGCCGTTTTTGAGAAAAATACGATTATGTAAAATTGCTAAAAAGAATCGTATGGCAGGTACCGTTATTTTTGGTTCCAAAAAAAAAAATGAAAAAAACGTGTCGGCAGAATCACCAAGAACCACTATGTACCAAGTTTGAAGAAAATCGATCAAGCCGTTTAGGCTGTAGTCGAACAGACAGACAGACAGACAGAATTGTGCCACCCACTTTTTTCGTGTCCTCTATCATCGTAATATCATGTTTGATTATTATCTAAAATTTTTTTTTTTGCACGAATCCAAAACTTGCCTTATAGTACCTATAATCGCAAGTAAAAAAGATACCTTGCTGTCATGGAATGTCATGCAAAACAATGAACCGGCAATTGTTTTGCATGCGAAGAAAGTGCGGTGAATAAAATATTTTTTTCGGATGGTCGGCTTACACTTCCAAACAAAATTTTTGTTTTCACCTCAAACTTTATTAGCATGCAAATAGTTTTTGCATCCAAAAATAATAATTTTCCATTTTTTGGCCTATAGTTAATTAATTAAGGGTAAATTAATGACTCAATGGGTGGCTTCGGCCAAGGCAAACGTTTTTGCCTTGAATATTATTCAATTTGGTGCACAGAATAGATGGAAAATCGTTTTGAAAGTTTTGATATTTTTTTCGCATGGGATCTGTAAACTATGCTTATTGCAATAAAACTTAGTTTCAAATATTATTTTACCCTTGACTTTTTTGAGCCTTATGGCTGTTTGGTAACGTTTCGTAAGCTTGGATTTTTTCTGCTATGAGTTCTGATAAGTAATTGTGAAAATTTGGAAAATTTCACGTCAAACATAGTTAAAAGTTCCCATGCGAAAAAAATCAAAATTTTCAAAATGATATTCAACCTATTCAGTGTGCCAAATTGAATAATTTTCAAGGCGAAAAACGTTTGCCTTGGTCTAAGTCATCCATTGAGTCGTTAATTTACCCTTACTTAATAAACTATATGGAATGGAATGGAAAATAACTATTTTTGGGTGCAAACACTATTTACAGCCATTAAAAGAAATGTATTCACCACACTTTTTTTCGCATGCAAACTGCAAACCAATAGCCGGTCCATTGTTTTGCATACCATTCCGTGTCAGCAATGTTTTTTTTTTTGCATGAAACTGTAAACCAATCATGCAAACAATTAATTTTGCGTTTCACCTCGATTATTTTTGACATGCGATAATATTTGCATATATTTTTTTTGCGCACGGAAACTGTAAACTAGGCTTTACTGAACACACCTTATATGCCAATGCACAACAATATTCAATATTCAATATACCTTCTATCTTTTGCATCTTTATTGCCTACCCACTTTAAACCTCCATCCTCAAAACGCCAGAGCATTTACTATGCTCTAGAACTTTATTTCTCATTTAATAAACAATTATATTTCAATAATGTTCTTTGACCCGGTTTTGACAAGAGTCTTGTATTGAATGACGATCTCATCTCAGCATTCAAAGACGATTTTTTCACAGTGTCATGGTTCTGGATATGGGAGGGCAAACAAATTGACATTTTACTACAATACAAGTCGAAAATACACTTTCTGACATTTTACAATTGTAGTTTTATAATTTGTCTTTCTCTTGTTAAACAAAATAAATCGTTGTTGAAAAATATTTGAGTAGAATTTTTGACATCTTGTGTCTATGTATTTCCTTGGAATTATTGTAATCATCTGTCAACTGTTGTTAAACGAGTTTAAACAAGTAAAATAAAATCATTATCACGATGCACGACAAAACAAAAATATTAGAATTTAATTCACATTCATAAATCACCAACATCCACATTAAATCACAGAAGCTTAACACCTTGCATTAATAAAATTAATAATACATAATTAGCTCTTACAATAGTATGAAAATGTTTCAAACCACATTTCCATAAGATAATGACTAAAAAAAGTGTACAATTTATTTTTAACAAAACATTTACAGTATCTAATTAACTTTGAAAATTTATTTTATCACACGAAGTGAATAGGAGAGGTGTAGTTGGTATAATTGAAACACATTTGAATATTTCAAATTTATTTTTAATGTAGGTATTCATTAAAAATTATTGTTTTTTTTTCACTACAATGAGTAAATGTTATTACTAAAGTGTTTATGAATGGGTGCTTAAAATGTTGCGAAACTTTAGAACATAAAGCTTATTATTGTCATAAAAAATGATTTAAAAATTATGAGGATATTGAAGTTTTAAAGGAGTATAATAAGTATATAACTCACTGTTTATTTCACTTAGAGTCCATAAGCATGGGAAAAGCATTTTAATGAGAAATTTGTGTAGACAAAAAATTCAAATTGGTTTGGTTAGATTCGGCTGAAATGGCTGCCAGTAAGAAATCGGCCAAATTTAGAACATTAGTGCGAAGCTTCGTTACCTACAACTCGTTTAATCATTTGGAAACAATAAAGAATCCTTATTTTTTGTGGGTGTTTCTGTTTATATATATAAATCTCCCAAATAGATCCCTGCCTTTTTGGCGGGAGCAGGATATGTAGGATAGAACAAGCCAAGGAATCCTTTAATATTTATATTTGTTTGAAAACGCCCCTTTCTCTGATTTGTGTCAAATTTTTAATATTATTACCTTAAAAATGATTTATTGAAGATCTTATTTTTGTCTAATATGCTTAGCTTCCCACCCACTAAAACGCCCCTTTGTTAGTGATGGAAATCGAGTTAATTAACCTAGTCTTGTAGATTCTTCAAAAAATTTCTTAAAAATAATTGGATCAAATAACATTGGTAAAACGCTTTTAAAAATCATGACTATTATCTTCACTGTCATCATCAGACTTAAGGAAAGTGTGTTTGATTCCAGGACACTCAGGGGTTTTACCAAGTTTAGTGTTAAAAATTGGTCAACCGAAGGCACCATACAAAAATCTCAATATTATGAAGGTGAAGAAAAGTAGGAGGTTTTTTTTTTTGACTGAATTGCAAAATTCACATCACACATATTTATTAGGTACAAATGCAACAACTTCGACGACCTCGAAACCCTATAGGATTAAAGAAATCCTTAAAAACACACTTTTTAAAAACTGATCAGGACATCATCTGTATTTCACATTTTTTTTTGTTTTTATATTTGTTATGCCTAACACTCCATACCAATTTTTCAAAGTTATTGGGAGACTGACAAAAATTCATCCCTTAAAGTAGGAGGTACCAATTTTTGTTTTTTTTTTTTTGCGAGTAAACAAAGAAAAAATCAAGTTTTAACCAAGCTGCATTGTATTGAATCGGAGAAGTCTTAAAGGAAATGATTTGCAATTTTTTTTATAAACCGGATGTTACTTAATCGAAAAATAAGAAAGAATGTTAATATTTTCAATTTAGTTGTTTTGCATTAATACCAGCTATAAAGGGCCATTGCCCCATTGTGCGTCACCTGGTACCAATTTGCACGAATTAGTAACTTAAAAAAACAGACATATGTATGAATGTACATATCATTTGACAAAATTTATAAGTACAATATTTTCACGAGTCCATCTGCCATTTTATTTGTATGACAAAAATATTGGTGGACTTTAGAGCACCTACACAATTAAGTCATGAAAAGTAAATAATTGATATGATGTGGTCGGAAAGTGTAAAAACAATTCGAACATGTTTGCCTCATGAATTCAGTTGAAAAAAGTCAGTCACAATTAAGTCATTGATTATGATTTGAATTAAAGAAATTATTGGAATTTAAAACATTCGTGTAGTTGGGAAGTTATTTTAGGGAAAATCAAATTCAGAATATAAACCAAAAATTTGTTGACATTTAAATGAAATGCACTGACACCCTCCCGTTCCCTTTGGGCATATTGGACCAGTTCATGATTTCAGTTTTCATGAATCGAACAAATCAAGCTGACAAAAATAGTCCTCTGAAAATCGGGTCCCAACAACACGCCACACGCGTTTGGCATCTGGAGGCATTTTTGCATCTATTTTCAGGTTCAAAATATATAAAAATAACCCATAAAAGGTCCCAACCTTTGACATAAAAAAGTATGTTCCAAAAAAGTGGAAACACTGACGTTTTATGAGACGGTGTGCTTCTACTCAACAACTTTCTTTAAAGACTTAAACAGTTTTTTTCAAGACGCACTTGGCAAGCTAAACTCCGTCCTTAATATGTCGAAAAAGTACTATCCCCCCCCCCCCACCTCCGCCTACAACAAAGAAGCTGTAATTTAAGTCTCCACACCAGATTGTGTGCCATTTTTCATATATTTCATCTTTAGTATTTAAGAAATGAGTTCCAATCATAGATAAAAGGTTTTCCCAAAAAGCACAAGCAATTCGAGTTCCTGACCTGACTATTGGTAAAAGGACTGAAAACTGATCCGATATACATAAATCGGTACGTTCAACGCCCCAAAATTTTGTTCTGACTTTTAATTTTCATCTGACAGTTGTAGAATCAAAAACTCGAAAAATAAATGTTTTCGAAAAAAAATATACTTATTTTTTTCTCTTGACTCATAAAGTGAGAACTTATGAATTGGATAATTCACACAATTCGGGGCCGATAATATCGATTAAAGGCTCATTTTATAGGTCATTATAAGAACTAAAAATTATTCTAAGAGCATCATCCAAAAAAATCAAAGGTAACCGAGATAGCTCAAGAAAAGTCATGCCACCCCCAAAACACAGCCCATAGAGGAACAATGGCCCGTTATAACTCAAAGATTAAACAACCTACAGAGGTCATTGATAGCTTATTTTATAGGTAATTTTATTATCTACAAAGTTGAACTGTGACGTTTTGCTGTAAAATGAAATTCGAGCGAGCTATTGCATTAAAACAAAACCAATCTCTTTTTCAAGATAGCGGCTCTTCCCTAACCTCAAATATCCCAAAAACTCGTTTTTATGTTAAGAAGGCGTACCCAAACAGATTCCATAAAACAAATTTTGTACATCGAAAAATGCGATTTCATGCCCTTTTTTTGACTAATTTGACTGGGCTAATACTGTACCCGTTGATGGAATCCAAATCGATCCAAATTTAAAAACAATACAATCTTAAATTCTCACAATTTTTCAGTAGTTTTTGATGATCGGATACAAACAAAAACGAATCGTCCCTGATTGAAACAACCTAGCTTCATTCGCTCGTTGTTTTTATTCTGAGCTTGCTCTGATTGAAAAAAAAGAAATACAAGTTGAGCACTCTAAGTACTCTGAGCTAAAAAAAGAAACACTGATCTTTTTTTGACAGCTCAGTGTTATGCTCGGAGCTTAGTAAGAAAAACGCCTACTACAGACTCGAACACCAAAATCCTTTAGTAGCAAATAGTTTCGCAATAAAAGAGAACAGTCAAATTAGTTGCAAGCGTCCAGAAGCACTGTGTAATAAATATGCCGGCTCTTGGACCAACAACTTAAGGTGTTTTTTTTAGTTCGGAATAAAGCTCTGAACAAAGTCCAAGCATGTCGAGCAAGTTCTGAACATCCTCTAAACCAAGCGTGTTTTGAGTACACTGAATTATTTTTGAAACACAACCAGAGGACTAGCTGTCAAATGCTTTGTGTTCAGAATTTAACACTTTCTACCCAATTTTGTTATTCTGAGCTCATAGAGCACGCTCTAAACATGCAGCATGAAAAATGAAACACAAACTTTCTAGTTCTGGATGCTCACAGCTTTAAAAGAAACACATTTTTTTGGCAGTTCAAGGGCTCTACTCTGAACTTAAAAAGAAAAACGCCTTAAAAAATTCACTATTAAATGGAACATAAAAGTAAAAGTGCATTAATTGTGATCTAAGGGTCATTGTAACGCTGCCAGGTTTATGGAATGTAGTTTGTACAAAGATAAAGTGTAAGTGAACGAAACTAAGGGCCGGCAGCGGCGGTATTATAAACACTTCTTATGACTGTATTTTGAAGGTGTATTATTCTGGTTCTAGAGCTGTTGCGTCTTAAAGCTGTTGCGTTCTATAAAATCAAAGGCATTTTATTTAAGAAAATGAAGGTCAGCTTTGGATTTGTCCCATACCTATGCGAGTGTTTAAATTCATACTGAAAGAAATTTAAAGGAAACAATTGGTACAATGAATAAATTTTTTCATTTTCCGAGGATGAAGTTGGGGGTACAGGCTAGTCTGAAATAAAATCTCATCTAATCTAGTCTAATCTAATCTTTTTTGACTTTTTAAAGCCCTTACAAAATTATCAATTAAGAACGTTAAATTTGTGTTCATTCCTAGTACAAACCTAGATACGAGATACGTACTATTCTAAAGTGGGTCATTTTCAACAGATTCGTCTATTACATTAATTTTTCAAAACGTAACGCATTGATTACAAAAATAAATTATGTATGTTCCTACGTAATTGAAGATCATATCCGCAAAATGTATCATTGAAAATAAAAACACAATGCGTTGTGCAATACTGTAGGTTAAGTACACACATATACAATACCTATACATTGAATTCAAAAAAAAATAAAGCAAACATCTTTTTATGGAGACGAGTATGGGATAGGTATGACCTGTAAGATGCTATTATTCACTTAAATCAATTTGCTCGGAATATTTGCAGTTTTAACAACAATTTATATTTTGTTTGTTTGCATGTAATGAGATCCTCTACATAATATACTTGATGGTGGGGTACAATAATTCATTTCATGACAATTTTTCCGGTTTCAATTTAAATATAAAAAGATACAAGAGCTATAAAAAAAATATAAGATTGAGATATATTTATTCTTATTTTTTTTTTTACAATATGTGCCTTAATACTCATTGTACCTACACATAAAATATTGTTGATATTGTTGATTCATTTATACCTTCAAGTTAAACCAGCGCATGGCTTGGCGGACAACGACCTTAAAAGATAAGCCGCGACACAAGTTAAAGAAAGCTTCTTCCACTTGACATAATGAAGTAATTTTAATTAACACTCTACCCACGTGTTTTATGATGTTTGTGATTTAACTAGACATACTCGTACTCGTACATTTCACTATAGAGGTCATTATTTGATGAAAAATAACCTTCATTTTTGAAAGCTAAATACATCGTAGGAATAAGAAATTTAAAGTGATTTATAATAGTTAACACAACAAAATCTTTTGGTTAGTCAATAAAAAAAAACAACAATTTCCTAGAGTTGTTATGAGGATTCTGATAAGTTTTACAAATAAACAAAACAAACAATACAAAAAAACGGGTTACTTTCTGGCCTATGGCGAAAAATCTTTAAGAAATCGAAACATTTTTGCAAGTTCACAGTCTTAATGGTTAAATGTGATTCACATTACATATTTATTTTGACAAGTTGTTATCCGGTTTTTGTATTGAGCAAATTTATTCAGAAATACATATTTTTTATTGACCGCCAGGCGTGCATTGGCCTTGAATGCACTTGACATACATTTAATTAAAAAATTAATGATCAGATTATTGCACCAGCCAGCCAGCAGCGTATAGAAACGAAGAGCATGCAATTAATTAGCATAAATGTTGTTATTGAAATCTTAAAGGAATCTCGGATACACATAAATCAAAGACTTCCTTTAATATTATAATAAATTTTAGGATCCACTGGATCTTGTTTTAAAGTAGATGCATATAGTAGAGGTGCATATTTATAAACATATTTATGCAGAGTAAGAGGAAAGTTTTGAATTCTCAAAAAATAAAATAAAATGCATGACTGTTCGAACTTGTTTATTATGGTTTGAGTTATTGAAATTTTATGGTTTTGGATAATTTCTTTATTGACAAAGTTTAGGAGAAAGTATGAGTCATTACTTTTGTTTTCATTTTGTTTGAACATTTTGTTTTTTTTTTAATTAACGCGCACTCAAGGGGTTATGACTACCCTTAATATGTTAAACACAGTGCGAGTGTTAGGAAAGTAATATAGGATTTAAAAGGAGATACCGATGCACATTGGTTTTGAATTTCTGCGAATATCACAATGGGAAGGAAAAATAGAGTAGGGTAAAGCATTCCACATTCGTGTTGTGCGGCTGAAGAAAGAATCTCTGTACTTGACCGTACGCCCCAAATTGGGCTCAAGGGTAAACTGATGTGCATTCCTAGAAGTACGAGTATTACGGCGGAATTGTTTAAGGGGAGGAATGCAACTGGCTATTTCACTGGAACATTGTTTGTAAAAATAGCGATAAAATAATGACAGACACGAAACATTGTGGCGGTTTTCGAGAGATGCAAATGTTTCCGTTGTAGCTAGCCACCTAATTTATTTATTTGACTTGTTTAATATGACTGAATTTATCCGTTGAATATGGTGAATGTCCTTGATTTAATTGTGAGTTGTGAGATAAGATTAACGTTGTATCAAAGGAATTTGGCTTTCAAAAAAATGAAAGCGTTTAAGAATACCAAATGAATTGATCTACAAGAGTAAAATTATACTGTTCACAAAATACAACATTTTTTGATTGGTATCAGAGTGGTCTAAGCCCTTTACCTAAACGGGCGATAGTTGTGGATACATCTCAAACAAATCAATAAACGAGTAAACTTAGACTGTAACGATGTTAATTGTAATGAAACCAAAACACAAAATTTACCAGAATACTTTTCCAGTGGAGAGTTTATTGTTTTATTATACATAGGATATGATCTGCATTTGGTTTTTCCGGAGAGAGCCCTGATGAGGTTATGTCGAAAGTCATATATCATTGAAATCAAATGCTAATGGATTTGACAACCTCCATAAATAAACAAATTTGGTGGCGTAACAGCTCGTGGAGAACCAGGGCCTAGCGACTCACAACTCTCAACCATTCATGTGTGCGTGTTGTTAGAAAGAATGGAAGGGACCTACAATTTTTTGCCAAGCCCGAACGGCTAGATGAGATGCACTTTTTCATGACAAATATACTCTTGGAGATTTTGTCAGTTCCTCGCAAGAGGCAGTATACCTAAGAAAAAAATGTCTGCTTTTACGTGGCAGCGCAGTGGCTGGGAATTGAACCCAAACTTTGTATTGTTTTGCTATTTTATTTGGGTTATGAAACAACGTGACATTATTAACTGTAAACAAAATTGTCAATGATTCCTGAGAATACTAATCTTCGTCTTCAAAATTCAGTTCAAGTCTTTTCAATGTCTCTTAGTCTCGGAGATGTTTTTAGTCTTATGCAAATCCTACAAAATACACACTAAATAAGGAATAATATGGCTAAACATGTATAGACTAAGAGGTATTAGTAAACGCATCATAGCATCATGTTGTCCTTATACCTTATAACCTCAGTCATAAAACTTATGCAACGTTGAATAGACGCATTGTAAGCTAATAGTGGCTACATTAAAATATTTTTTTTTTTCATCGAAATGTCACTTTGACTCACACATTTATACATAAATATCTGCATTCTTCTCCATAAAAAAATAACACCGTGAAGGAATTAATTCAATAAAAAATCAACTAATTAATTTTACATTTTTTATGTGTAAACAATGAAATCGAGAGTGCTTCCTGCAATCGTCCGTCCTAAGGTCATGACCGAGGTGGTCGATGATTTCGAGGTTCCCAAAGAGGAGGTCGCCGCCCGTGAAGAATTCGGTAGTTTTCTTCACCAAAATCACCAAACGCAGCAGACTACTCGTTCAAATAACAACGTGGTGTAGTAATTTGGTTTGTCACCGGCAATGTGCTCGTTCTGAATAATTTAAACCACATAAACAAGCTACACAACAATAACAACAATAAAATTGAATTGTTAACAGAATTTGTTTATTGTTTTTTTTTCACAAACAGCTAAGTCTTGTTTGTCAGTTTTAGAAGTTAAACGTAGTAGATTTCCCAATTTTGGTACGTTATTTGAAACAAGCCCTGCATAACTATAATGGTTAGGAGAATATTTTATGAATTAGATTTTATGCAATGTTGAAAAGTGGCTTCATAAGTCCTTATGCACTGCATATGAATGCATGCGAATTCAAGTGAATGAGACTGGTACATTATAACAGTATAAGAGTGGACTTTTCGGAGTATAACAGAGTTATGGAAACATTTAAACTGTATTTTAAAGAAAAAAGTCGTTCCTATTTTTTTTTTTTGAAAAAAAGCTAACGATGTTACATAACCTCAAAAATAGTAAACCACCAAAAATTGTGATGACTTACATCTAGCAAAACATTTTTCAGAAATAAAATGCACGACTGGATCGCACGTACTTGCTCTTATATTCAAGTTGTGTGGGGCTTAAGAACTTTAAAAAATATTCAAGTAATTATAGAAAAAGTATAAAAAGCATTTAAATCGTTCTTTTAATTGAATAAACAGCATGATAAATAACTTAGAGCTCAAAAAAAAGTATGCCATTTGATTACTTGAAAAAATATGAATATATGCAAAAAAAATTTTTAAATCGTTGGAGCCGTTTTCTTAAAAATTAATTTTTTATATTTAAAATTTTTGTAACATTTTTCAAAAAAAATTTGGTATGCCAATTTTGAGTATATATTAATATACATTTAAAACTGAAATTTCAAAATAATTCATCAACCCGTTTTTGAAATATTGAATTTTCAAAAAAAAAATTTTAATCTTTTTTTAAAAATCCAAAATTTATTTTTTCAAAAATTTTGGTATGCAGTATTATTTATATTCCAACAAAGCTTTTGTGCAAAAAATATCATTAAAATCAGATGAGCGGTTAATGAGAAAATCAAAAATCGAAAAAACCGTTATATGGCAGGTACCGTTAATAAATGTTTTTGGTAATTTTTTTTCTTACTTAAAGGAAAATCATACCTACAATAATACACAGATTTTTTTTATCTAAATCGTGATCTTGAGATAAATAAGCTTTTCCTTAACGGTTGTATGGCAAGTACCGTTATTTTTTGAGCTAAAAAAAAAATTTCAATTTCCCCTCTAGAGAGTTACAAAAAAACCTTCAGTCCAAAATTTGAAGAAAACCGCTGCAGGGGTTTAGGCTGTAGGTTGAGGTACATACAGACAGACAGACAGACAGAATTGTGCCACCCACTTTTTTCGTGTTCTCTATCATCGTAATGTCATGTTTGATTGTTATCTCGAAATTTTTTTTTTGCACGAATCCAAAACTTGCCCTATAGTACCTATATCGCAAGTAAAAAAGGAAGATATTGAAAAAATTTGAATTTAATTTTATATACACGAAAATAAGTACTTTCGCAGGAATCGTTGCAAATTTAATTGGCAGAAATTATATCCTTTGGATACATAACCTCAAAAATAGCAAACATTTGCTTTTAAGTGATTTTATATCGGGAATATTTCGAAAGCCCGAACTGAAACGGATTTGAGTTCAGTACCCAATAGTATGTCGTTTCGCTTCCAAAAGCTTACCTATATTTTTTTCTAAGCCTCTGTGTAATTAGCAAGGGTCTCGCAAATCTCTATAATTACCCTTGATAGCCTTTTGTAAGCATATCAATGCAACACTCAATATTACCCTGTCGTAAACTAGATTGTTTATCCAAGGGGTTTTATTTGTACTTAAAAAGTATTTGTATTTGTTGTATACGAAGTATTTCTGGTGTGATAACGAAAGTCTAAAAATTTTTACAAGCAAGGGCGGAAATATCTAAATTCCTTGATTTTCGTTGAAAAAACTAGCTATTTTCTCAGAAGGGACATTGAAAAAATTTGTAACAGGCTGGAGGATGGACTTTGAAATTTCTTGTTCCTCAAAGTTTTAAAAGAGAATTTGTCACATTTGATCTTTCTTTTAGTGCTTAGCCACCGTTTTTTTCCTTTTTGAAGAGAATTGATCAGATTAGATACAACATAGTTAAAGAGAACTTAAATACAAGTCTATAAACTAAATATTGATGTTTTATACCTCCCCCATTTGGTAGTTTTATAAAAAATATTCTAAGTATCTTTTTCAGTAATGGTTTGTACGTTGAACTAACACACTGCCAGAACTTCAGGTCCAATTTCGAATCAGAGTCAGTCCAGTGGAATCAACCAAAAACTTTTTTTTAGGAATACAGCCCCTTGTGAGGAATTGACAAATCTTTTAGGTTTGAGTATCTCTTGGTGTGCTGATGTCTGAAGTGCCAATAGTTTTTTTTTTTTATATGTAGCATTAACAAAAACTTATTGAGGGCGAGAACCACGAATTCACTACCAAATTCAGAAGATAAAAATGCCAGCTTCAAATTCTGAAAAAAAAAAATCAAGTCTCTGTTAGCCCAGTAGGCAGAGGTTTTTCTTTAATAAAACAATACAGATCAAATTTTTTTGATTGGAAATGAGAGGCGGTCGATTTGGAGTATACTAATAAATGGCGCAGCAGTACCTAATTGCTGTGCGTCGGCCACCATTTGCTTTAGCCAATATCTCTAGAACGGTTCATCGTACACCAAAATTTTAATACTTTTTCGATACACAAATTTAATTAAATAATTAATAAAATCTATAATAAATTTCAGAGTTAAAGCGCCTTAAAGTATGTTTTTTTTAGTTTTTGCCTTATTTCTCCTTACTTGTTGTTTTTGTGGAAAGAAAAAAAAAAACATACTTTAAGGCGCTTTAACGCTGAAAGTAAAGACTATAAAGAAATTTTAAAGATAATTAAGTTTAATAGAAAAATATTGATATATTTTTTATTTGATGAACTGTTTTCGAGATATTTGCTTATAGACTAAGAGCCCACAGCAGATTTTGGGTGTGATCGATAGCAAAAAAAGAAGTATAGGCGTCGAAAGCTCCATTAAAAGCTATTCAAAAAATCAAGGTCTTGCAGTCCACAACTGGGGCCTTTGCGAGAAATAGTGCATCGAAAAAAAAAAAATATAAATGCAACTTCGAGGATAATCGTGTTAGCCGAAATTGGTTTTCACCCCTCCCTAGATAAGCTCCGCGGATCCAAAATCACGGAATCTGAGATCATTTGAGTGTTTAATTCGCCCTGACATACTGTTTAAAAAAAACCGTTTTTCACTTAGAATTTTGAATTTCTTAAACGGTCCGGTAGAGCGAACTATACACTCAAATGGTCTCAGATTCCGTGATATGTCATCCGAGGAGCTTATCTAGGGAGGAGTGAAACCCAATTTCGGCTAAAACGATTATCTTCGAAGTTGCGTTCATATTTTTTTTCGATGCACTGTTTCTCGCAAAAGCCCCAGTTGTGGACTGCAAGACTTTGATTTTTTGAATAGCTTTTAATGGAGCTTTCGACGCCTTTACTTCTTTTTTTGCTATCGATCACACCCAAAATCTGCTGTGGGCTCTCGGTCTATTACGTGTTTTTTTTTAAATGCTGACTGACGCCTTATACTTACAGCCATGCTTGAAGGCTTGTAGTGCAATCACATCGAATATTTTCGATTCTGCATTTAGCATAGATATACTAATTGGACTCTTCCCCAAAGAAATAGTTTGTTGGTGATGAACAACTTCCAACTAACTTTTTGATAGGTGACTATTTGATTAACTGTGACTTTTCTGTGCACTTTTATGGGAACAGTTTACCTTTTGGAATATAAAATTAAACCAAGACCTGTTATTGACAGTTCCTGCCATAGAACCGCTCTTTTTATTTTCGAAATTCTCATTAAAGCCTTTATCAGTTTTCATCAAAATGTTCATTTATTTTTAAGCATACGGGCAAGTACCTATGTACGTGTGACCTAGACGTGCACTTTATTTTATTAAGATTTATCACCTTAAAAAAAATCTAGTTTAAAAAATATTTTGTTATTTAAAAGTTTAAATTTTATTTATTTTGGTGATACAAAAACCACTCGTTTAAACAAACAATAGCAAATTTTAAACATAGTCTTTCTAAACGCCATCGTCAGGCAAAAAAATAATAAATTTTATAGATGATTGTTCAATTAACATCTCCCTAATAATTGTTTGCTATAGTTTTGTTTTGTCAATGGAGTGAAAAGTGTGAGTTTGGGTTATTTTTTTTGAAAAATATTAGACTCTGCAAAGATTTTATTCGTGACTGTGTTAATTTTAAGTGAAAATAAAATTAAAATGAACATCGAACGAGTAACACATCACGTCTTATGGGGGTTAAGTGCGTTCGTTCTTAATATAAAAATGTTGACATTTATTATCTTTTTGTTTATTGTTTTACATATTTGAAATAAAAAATCAAGGTTTTATTTAAACACATGACAATGATGAAGAAGTAAACAAACATTGATGCGTCTGGATCAAGAGCCTTTAAAGGATTAAAGGAATGGCTTTATATTTGGCATAATTTCAATGGGAATCCGTAGTTTTAAAGTTCGAATTTTTATTTCAGGTCATCTTCAGAATGTTAAGTGTTTTTAACTTATTTCACTCTATGTACTCTTCATCATTTTAATTTGAGTAAACCAATACAACTGATCTTCAAATCTAAGCTGCTTAGTAGCGGGTGAAGCTTAAGAACCATTTTGTACAATCAAAAGATTTATATTTTATTTGCATTCATTCTTCATCAATAGTCTTAAAATCTTAATTCTTTTCTCCCAAGCAATTTCATATGGCAACACTGATTTTCTTATCTAAACAAACTTTTGCTAGAGCTTTTCCTTAAAGCTCAAATGAGCTCGCTTTGGATAAAGCAATAATTTATCCAAGATTCAAAGCTTTGAACTTTGAAGCAACAAGTAAAATGTTCTACAAAAGAATAATTCTCTGCATATTTAGGGGATGAAATATTTCATCATTGTTTAAATAATTTGAATTATTTTGTATTTATAAAACTTACAAAATCCAGCAACAACTTATGTGTGCATGAAATGGTTTTGAACTGCAATTTATGAACTCTTGAATATATGGCAGCATGTGATTTTGCGATTTGTCAATTTGGAATATTTGATTTGATAAGGACGAGGAAGAATGCATTATTTCCTTTTCTCAATCAATTCCTACGTCAAAATTGGAGTTTTTGGAACTCTTAAATATAAAATTTCATTTATGAACTAAAATTTTTAAGAAAAAAGAAATTAATTATGAAATACTGTATTTTTCAGAATTAAGTACATTTTAATGTAAACCTTGAAAATATCCCTTAAAATATTGAGAATCAACAAGAACAAATATTGGCACTGTCAAATCTATAAGACTGTTCGTTCTTGTTGATTCTCACTTTATGACTTAATAATAAATGTATGAAATTTTGTTAAGGTATTTTGAAATGTAGATGATGAAATGTGGACAATTAGTCATCACTACAATATATCACTACAATGTAATAAAATAATAAAATTCTTGAAATGGCAACACCACAAAAAGACCAAAAAGACATCCATCCGAACCCACAATTAATTAGTCAAACTTGTATGTATTTTTAGGTTTGAACACAAAATTGGCCCCGCTTTCGTTATCTTGTCTTGTGTTTATTATGCTTTCATCAGATTCTAGCATTCTTTATTTCTCTCATCATTCTTTGCTTTAGCAAGCATGCAAGCAAAGCAAGGTAATCTTCATGGTAGGTATAAAGGAATTTTTTGTTGAAAGTTGAAACTGCATCACGCGGATTGTGGTGGAGAAGGGTTGATGGTTTCTTGTTTTGGTTTGTTGTATATATAGTCAGAGTCAGTGGGATTGCTAATAATATATTGCTCACGTGCTATTCGGCTGATTTCTTTTTTGTTTGTTTTGATTTTTATTGCGCGATGAACACAATATTTTTGTGGTTGTAGTAGTTGTAGCAAATAATTATTGTAAATTGTGATTCATTCATTTTGATTGAGAAAATAAATGAACTTTTTTATTCAATGAAAAAAATAATAGAAATAAACTTAGGGTAATGAATCATGTCAGCTATTAAACAGTGACAGTGGGCTATGAAACCAATTAAACATGATTGAATCAAAAATTTTAAAAAGATCTAATTTATAAGGAAGAGTTCATCATTACCATTTGTTTATTGTTAGAAATTCGAATGTTACAACTTCATCACTTTATAACTTCAGTGAAATGAATCGGAATAATTAAGAAAACATAATTTTATAATAAACACTTCAACTTGATTTAACTTGTTTAAGACTAAGGGCCAATTTCAAAGGTTCCGGATAAGGTTTGGTACAGCTGTCCAAAAGATAAAGGTTGCTTGTATTTTTTCTAGTTCATCGTTAAAGTCACTGATAAACTATAACTGATGAATAAATTTATAAGATATTTATTGTTTGACCAAACGCACAGTGAGAACGATTTTCATTTTTGGTTGCAAAAATCGTTACTTTTGACTAAGTTGAGATATTTTGATTTTCTTTTTTTCTAAATATAGGTGAAACTCACAGCTATCAATTCCATGAGTTTTGAAAAATTAGTACAAAGGGTATTTCAGACTATTTTGTTGAAGTGCGACTTTTCTTATCAATTGATTTGTTTGGTAATTATTTGCAATGAAAACAGTCCGGGCTCATTTGAATGGCTTAAAAATGACACAAAAGTCAATATTTGACAGAAGGGGTTTGCGCAAGATTAGAACAAAAATTTGGTACAAATGTGAAGTATAATAAATATTTTGTATTTTCATATTATTAAAAATTGATAACACTTTTTTAGTTGCATTACGTTCAAAAACAAGCTAATTTCGACAGAGATTGTGTTTTTATTAGTGTCAAAAATGAGTCAAACAACCAAAATAAACAAAGTTTTTTTTTCAGAAAACTGCAAGAATATCGATAGAAAATAAGAAAAGATCAACTTTTAAAAGAGGTTTTTATTCAAATATTTGAGTTTTGAACAAGAATAAAAAGTCATAAAGTAACTATTTAAAAAAAGTCAACGAATAAAAATAAATAAAAACTATATTTCTTGAAAGCTTTCGCCTTAATTCGGGATAGCTTCTATCAAACTTATTAGTTCTGCAGAACAGCCCTCTGATCATTTGCAGTTTGAACATGTCTGAGTGCAGGCCCATGTGCAGGGGGGATTGGGGGTTTCAACCCACTCCCCTGGAATAATGAGTATTCTAAGGACTGGCTTCCAAGTAAAAAAAAAAAAAAAACATTTTAAGATATCCTAAGTCCTTACAGTATTGAAATACATAAAATGTAATAACCGTAATGAGTGCAGGCCCATGTGTAGGGGGGATTGGGGGTTTCAACCCACTCCACTGGAATAATGAGTATTCTAAGGACTGGCTTCCAAGTAAAAACAAAAAAAAACATTTAAGATATCCTAAGTCCTTACAGTATCGAAATACATAAAATGTGATAACCGTTTTCGTATGTGTATTACTTCTTTTATGTTACTTATCCATACAATTCTGAGACACACTATACTCGTATGTGTGTTTCATGTGAATTGTACTTTTTTTTATGAACAAATAATTGAGAAATCGTCCGTTTCTTGTCATTTTGAATAAACTTTTTCCATTACCATGAAAAATATAGGACCCCCCTCCCCTTGTACAATTTCTGCACACGGGCCTGCCTGAGTGAGTGAACAAATAAGTGGTTCAGATGGGGCTGCAAACATCTGGAATAAGTAATGGTTCTCTAAACCAATTAATGTATACAAATAATTAATTGCAATTTCAGCCATAACGGAATAAAAAATAACCTTCTCTAATAAAATCCAAATAAAGCAAAGTGGTAAAATGCGGCAGTTAGTTTTCCTAGTTATCGTTTTAAAAAAATTCACAAATTAAATTTCCGTTGAGTTTAGACCAAAGACTCTTAATAGTTAACTACACTTGCCCCTCCCCCTTAAAAAAAACACCCTTTCACCTTGGATATTTTTAGGGGCTCTCTTGATTCTTAGTTCCTATGACAAATGAAACATTCATTCCAAGTTTCATTAACATATCGTTATTTTCAAAGGGTTTTCGGTAATATTTTACCTGTTGTACCTGAAAAAAAGTCATCATTACATAAAAAGGACTATAACTTCTTTTTGGGTGGTTGTATCATTTTGAATTTGGTTTCATTAGATTCAGCGTTAAAAACTATCCTTAAAGCATGTATCATATGATCAGGTTTTACCCAAACAAATATTTTTGTTTGATAGACCTCCAAATTCCCCCCGTCTGCACCTCTTCAAATGCATCTACACAAAAAGCCAATGCGGGGATTTTGGGGGACTTTGGATATGTTATAGAGTTTGCAATTCTGCGTCGATTCCAACTTTAATATTTCATGAATTAATTTTTTCAAGGTTCCCCATACGATTTGTGCTATTTTTCTTGGTCTATACGTGTATCAGCCAAACCCTTCGACCGATTTTAAAAGCTTCTAATATCTCCTGATTTAGTAAATAAATTAATTTTGGATTTAAGGCTCACACAAAAAATAATTTTTGCAACATATTTAAAATAATTGACCCACAGTGTTGTTTTTACCGTCTTGATACACAAGTCATTTCGTGTTTATTAGAAGCGTAACCATCGGATTAATAGTATCGTTAAATTAAAGTCTGTGGACTTAAGAAGCTCGCTTTATTTCACCTCTCGTCCCCACTACGGGTGCCAAAAAAATCCTGCCAGGCTTTTGTTCTCGTTATCAAGATGCATGTACCTACCGATCCTTTTACTCAGATTTCGGCTGCCAGCTCTTGGTCTATGAGGTAAAAATTTGAAAAAATAAAATGATAGAGTTAATAACAATATAGAAACTGTTTATGATTCATCACCTCCACAGGTAATTTCTGCCATATTTTCTTGTCAATAATCCCACTGTTTAATTTAAGTGTGCATTGTACCGTGAACACGAATGCAGTCTCAGAATTCTCCATAAAACCAATAATTTTGCAAACTCATTCTGAAAGGGAAGAACGAGAGCTTATAAATAATTGTATAAAATTTTCATAGTTAATAAAATGATGAGCTAACTTATTTGCTATAGGTATGAAAGTAGTGTAAGTAAAATGCGCTTAGCTTTGAAATATTGTATAGGTAGGTATTTGTTGTTTATAAAAAAAAAAAAAACACAACAAGTGCAGACAAAAGCACAATTATTGAAATTTTGTTGTCATATACATTATGGTATCTATTTAATTTCAATTTAAATTTATTAATCAATATGATTTTTAACGCTGTTTATGACCGAACCGAATAACGAAAGGCTGTTGCAGACTGTACCTATGCAAGAAAATAATATGAATCGACAAAAAAGTGGAAATTTGATTGATTGATTTTTCAAGCTTTCATTATAGGTTTTTTTCCTAGACTTCTATATTCAAGTTAGTGTGATGATAAGGATAGAGGGATCCCCATTTATTTATTTTCTTGTAATTTTTTGAATAGACAATTTGTAAAGTTTATAATTTTTCCATGAAAACACAAAGTAAGGAAAACGATATGAGTACAAACAATGTTATAAATTATTGTTTTATATAATGTTGATAAGGAATAGCAATACGTTGGCCCTTAAAAAAAAGACATATTTTTCCAATGTGAATATGAATCCGAAGATTTCTTTTCTAAGGCCAATCTATCAGCTTTCGAAACTCAACAAAATTATGGTCACGTAACAAAAATTAAATGCTTGGATAATAATTAGTCCTCAATCAGTCCTTTCATTAGTTGGACCATTTTTTAAATTGTTTTTTTTTTTTTTTTTTCAATTCCATCTTTACTCTTTATTGGATTAAAATTTTTTATATTTAGTACTTGACCTTTTTTTAATATGTCTTACGTTAGTTGACAAAAAAAAAGAACAACGAAAAATTGATTGAACTTTTTGAAATTGTCACAAAGGTACACAAGTTTAAATCCTTCTTTTTAGGGAGTGAAAAGAAAATTATCCATCTATTAGCTTTTAATCCCGATTTTTTTTTATTTTTGGAGTGGAGTTTTTTAACGAAGGCTCTGAGATAAGGAGTTAGGGTCAATGTGGGTAAATGTAAACAATTTCATGTTTATTTTTAATTTTCGACTTTATTTTTTTATATGTTTTTACAAAACATTTTGACGGAAATTTTTAAAAGGAAATATGAAATAATGGCAATTCTTTTGTATAAATATAAACAAATATTTTCGAAATTGTTTAAATAACTGTCAAATATGGTATGTTTACAAATACCCCACCTTGTTTTTGTTTTTTTATAAATTCAGGGGTAAAAGCAAACAGGGATTTCATTGACTAGGCATGATAATGGAAGCTTAATTATGGGAAATGAAAACAAAAGCGAATATATAACTTTTGGCATTGAGAAAAATACAAAAACTGCGTGTTTACTTTTACCCCAAAAAAGAATAAAATAATTTAAAATTATTGTTTACATAAGAAAGATTTATTTGAAAAGACATAAAAATACAAAAGTTTGATTAACAGGAACAAGTTGTATTGTTTATTAAAGTATTTCCTTGACAGGGACATATCCCTCAAATGAATAAATTGTGGTTCCATCGTCCTCTAATGCCTCCTTCGGTAATGGAAGCATTGCAATGACTTGGGATACTTTTATGAAACTGATATCTTTCTTCACGATTTTAAACATAGTTTTGGATGAGTTGAACGCAGAGAGCCCTTGCACTTTTTTTTCTTTTTCCCTTAATATCAAGTTGTTCTACTCGGCAAACGTACTTAAATAAATTCGAGTTTCTCTTTCCGCCCTTAAAGGAAGCCAGAACAAATTCTCCCAATCGGAAGTCCTGTCCTGAATTTGTTTCGGCTCGATCATATCAACTTAATTAGGCCCATTCCCATTTTCTCCTTCCCCCCAGTCTAAATCTATAAGGTCATCACCAGCTGGTGTGTATGTGACGGTTTCTTCATCAGAGGATGAAGATGCAATCACATTCTTCTTTCTTTCAAAAGGTTTCTTCTTTAACTTAATTCCTTTTGGAACTCTCTTCTTTGGCTGATTTTTTTCAATCTTTTTTTGTTCCGCTTCTTTCAAACGCTGTAGAACTTCATCCGTAGTTAAAATTTCTCCATATTGAAATTGCTTTAGACGGGGAGTTACTTTTCGTTTCGGAGTTGCGTTTTGCAGCTGAGAAGGAACTGCGAAAAAATGGGCCCCCATGGCTGATGAAGCAGCTAATAATGAAGAAATAAGATTTTATTATCGAATAGAATTTAAATAAGAATATTTCACACCTTCGGAGGTTGAAGGTATCGGCGAAAAATCGGGTGAGCTCAATATATATTCTGGCAAATAGTTGCTAGTTCCAAAATTTGGAGACAACGGGGACTCCATTCATGATGGATATTGGTACTCCATATGCGTCCTGAGCTGCTCTGAACGTCATATTTTTGTTTTGTGCGTCGCAGACCGCTTTTGCAACATCATCCAGTGAATATGATGGTGTCGGCTTCTTCAATATGTAGTTCCGTGGCATAATAGCAATCTTAAATTAATAGAAACCAATTACTTTAATTTAAATCAATAATTTTATGAAAAACATATGTTCACATTTACCCCTAGAATAATGTTCACATTTTCCCATATGAAAAAATATTCTGGGGTAAATGTAAACACATGACAATCGACGTAAATTTCATGAATTTTTGTGATTTTTTTTTCACATCGAATCTACATCAAAATATAAGACTAAAAAGTATTTGCAAATTGTACTTACCCAATTGAATCTGCAAAAATAATTAATTTCTCTGAAAGAATAACGACTTGTTTGGCACTTTCAAAAATGAACTTTCACGGGAAATGCAATTTTCAAATAAATTCTCTTTTGACAGCAATGAGTTTGAAGTATGTGATAAAATATGAATGCCTTCACCGTTTCCACTAACGTATGTGTCAAATAGACATAACTAGAGTTTGATATGAGCCATGTTTTCATTTCCCCCAGTTTACATTTACCCACATTGACCCTAACACTGAAAAACTAAATACAGTGGTTCACAGTGAAAATGGCCCACCCTGAACCAAATTCTTTTTCTTTGAAAAACAGTAGTTTATCGAGTAAAATAAAAAAGTAAACATTTATCTTCAACAGTGAACTCTATTTTTGTTTCAAAAACATCACCATCTTAACAAAAAATATTGAAAATAAACGAAAAACAGAAAGTAACAAAGTAAAGTGATCATTTCATCTCACAGTAAATAAAAAAAAAAAAAAAAACTGTGAAAATGGCCCAGGTACGTTTTAGTTGTAAAAAGGTTAGTGAACGCGTTTTGAAATCTTAGTATTTCGTAGGGAGTCCTTTTTGTCTTATAACTGATTCAAGACAATTTGGAACTGATTCAAAAAGTGATTCCTGCATCAGCTTTTTTTGCAAAAATTGGCAATTATCTTTGGGTCCGGGGATTGCGGGGGATTCTGATCACCCTTGGACAACTATGCAACAGCCATTCCCTAACTTGTTCAGTCGAATGCTTGGGATCATTGTCTTGATATGAATACAAAATGTTTCAATTCCGACCATTAAGGCACTATTGTTTGAATTGATGTTTAAAATATCAAAATAATAATATCTGAATATAATTCCATCAATACAATGTAAGGTGCCAACCCCAGATACTGAGCAGGCACGCCAAACCATTATATGACTTTCTGTGTGCACAACTGTAACACGTTTATGACTTGGATTCATCTCTTCTTCGGCTTTTTCCAAACCTTTAAACTACCATATGATCCAAAAATATTGTACCAAAAAAAAATATAATAACTAATTATTATTTATATATTATTAACGTGCCACTTACATTTTATTTCGTGTCACAGCTAAGCATGGAGGTGGTCATGTAATGGTTTGGGTTGCATGCTAAGCATCTGATATCATTATTTTGATATTTTAAACATCAATTATAAAAATAGTGCTTAAATGGTTGGAATTGAAACACTATTTATTTCTATCAAGACAATGATCCGAAGCATTCGACTGAAATAGGTAGTGGTTGTTGCATAATTGTCGCAGGGTGATCAGAACCCCACCACAGTCACCTGATCTTAGATAATTACTGTCAGTTTTTGGAAAAAAACTGGAAACTAAAATTTAGGAACATGAGATTTCTAGCTTCAGTGACTTGAAAAGAGTTTTACTGTAGGAATCACCAAAAAACTTATTGAATCAGTTCCAAATTTTCATAAATCAGTTATAAGGACAAAAATTCGGGCAGTTGCGTTAATTGAGTTTGTTGGAATAACCAATTCACAAAGTTGAGCCTTGGCTTAGAAAATAAGCTGAACAATGGTAAATCAGTAGTAGCTGTAAAATAACTGCCTAGTTACAGTAAACATTAACATATGCAACATGATCAAACGAAAAAGAGATAATTGGAATTGGAAATTTGCGTTTACTGAGCTACAATTTTTTGAAAAGTTGCAATTACTGATTCACTAATGGTAAAAATTTGGGTGTTACTTTAACCGAGGTATTGTGTTTATCGAGGGTTGCTTTTACCCAGGGTGTACCGTGTACTGTACTAACCTTTTTACAACTAAAACGTAACTGGACCATTTTCACTGTGGGATGAAAAAATCACTTTACTTTGTTATTTTCTGTTCTTAGTTAATTTTTATCAATATTTTTTTTACTTTACTCAACTTACTACAGTTTTTCAAAGAAAAAGAATTTGGTTCAGGGTGGGCCATTTTCACTGTGAGCCACTGTACAAAATTTTCAGAAAATAAGAAGAATAAAATAAATTCATACATGCGTTCAGAGTTTTTAGCTGCTATTTTTAAGAATTATAAAACTATGTACATAGGTTTCTCCGCCGGAAGGAAGAAAATACGATTTTTCGCAAAAACGACATTAACGCCAATTTGTATCTGTACTTCAAAGTTTTAATCGATTTCCACATCTGAAAACAAAAATAATTTTTTGATGATACTGCCTCCTTCAAGGGAGTGAAAAATCCTCCAAGAGAACCTATCTCATGTTTCTCATCTTGTCCATTTAGATTCATTCCATTTCTGCAAAAACATGCACACATAAATGGTTGAGAATTTTATTTCTTTTTTATTGCACATTTTTGACGAGCTCTTCAATCTGTTAAAAAATTCAAAGAAAATGTTCGATACCTAGATACTATGTTTTAAAAACAAAATTTTTATAATAATTTTTGAACTTTTGAAGAAATTAAGTTCGGTACTAGAAATTCGGTTTGAACACATTTTTTTTAGTAAACCCACCTGATCAAAAAAAAAATCAATAAATCCATACATTGTATGAATTTTTAACAAATAAATTAATTAGATACCAATTTCTAATAGAATTGAACAAAATACCTGATTTGCACTTTGCACTTTCTCTTTAAATCAAATTTATCTAAAATACATATACAAAATAATTATATGATTGATTGTTCAAAAGTAAATACATAATACAAAAAAAAATGCGAACTCATGGTCGTACTATATTTTCATTATAAAAGTCTCGACAAATACAGACAAAACAGCATCTTATGTAAAAGACTTTGCCTGCTTCCGCTTCTCGGGAAACAAAACCTAACCATGACCACTTCTGACGATAACAAAAAAAATGTTCTGTTCTGATCATCAGCTTTATGTGTGCAATGTTAAGTGACGCTCAAAAGGATATACCAATGAACGATATTCTTGTACCTTACTATCTACCTGTAGTTTGTATAGGGTTGCCAATGATTTATTTTAAAAATTGTAAAAATATGAAAGAATAAATTAAATAAAGTGAAAAATATGACTGAAATTGAATTTTGCAGAAAAAAAAGTTAATTCTTTTGTAAAATTAACTTTTTGATATATACTAAAGAAGTATAAATAAGTTTATTAAAGTTTTAGACTAAATTAAGGATGTGGCTTGGACTCGAATAGGTCAAAGACAAAGTTAAATGCAAGTTTGTATAGACAAGGGCAAAGACTCAAATAGGGCAAAGGCAAGGCAAATTATATTTGAATGATGACTTTCTTCGACGTACGTAGTACCTCGTGGCATGATGGTTAGTGCGTAGAACTGTCATGCCGAAGGTGTGGGTTTGATTCCCAGCCATGCCACCTAACAACAGAAATGTTTTATCTGACAAATCCTCCAAGAGTATATTTGTCATGAAAAAGTGCTTCTCATTTAGCCGTTCGGACTCGGCAAAAAACTCTAGGTACCCTCCATTCCTGCATACAGAAATGGTTGAGAGTTGTAAGTCACTATAGGCCCTGGGTTTCCACGAGCTGTTGTGCCACCAAATTTATTTATTTATAGTTAGTTATATCGCTTAAAAACTACTTTCATGCATTTACTATTCAAGCAAAAAGAACTAAGCTTTTTTAAATGGGTTTAAAGCAGTTAGCAGTTTGTCATCGATTGTTCGTATGACTGCCCCACATGTATATAACAATGGAATGCTTCCTTGGATCTCGATTTTGTGTAATGTCCTTGATTTAATTATTCAATATTTAAATTTGCTTTCTGGCTAAGCACAATGCTATAGCTGTAAGCTATATATAGCCTGTAGTACTATCAAAGTGAAAAAATGCGAATTTAGTATACAGAACTACAATATGAATCTGCAGCTAAATTTATTGTGCTCAAGGGGTTTGATGTGTGAAAAAAAAATTTCCTGGTGCTGTCATAGCCATAGTTTGTTGAAAGCTTATAACAGCAAGACTATGCAGTCACGTAAAACAATACACGTCTATGTCGTAAAATATATGGTTTTACTAGATGACGTCTACGTCATCGTAGAATTCATGTAGTACGTGACCACATTATCTTGCTGCTAAGCGGTTCAAACTTAAAAAATGAGTTTTATTATTTTTTTTCCTAATGACCATACAAATATTTAAGTGTGTTTAATGTTAAGGGCAAATCCTTGTAAATACCAACGGATTTTAAGTCGAGACTGACCATCTATTCATCGACTTCAAAGTCATATTATGATAGCATTCATCGTCAGGAGCTCTATATGGCGATGGCTGAACTTGGGATAGGTGCCGGGAAAACTGATCCAGTTGTATCGCGTGACATTGGAAAATACGTAATGCAATATGCAACTAGGGAAAAGCCCTTCCGAAATATTTTAAAATGCACAAGGTTTCGGAAAAGAGATGCAGTATCATGTGATTTCTTCAATCGCAGACAGTCGTTAACAATGATGGCAATATTTTGAACAGATCTATCCAATTTCTAGGTTATGCCTATGATAAATCATCGGCTGCTCCCAACAGGCCGTTAAATAAAGAGGCTTCAATTGCAATTGAAGAACAGGTGAAACTTGCTGGTCTTCAAGTAAACGTGGACAAGACCAAATACATGCTATCAACAAACAATGAAAGATCTGCCAACCGGCTTGAACAAATCGTCACTGTTGATAGCAACAACTTCGAAGTAGTAAAAGAGTTCATCTACCTTGGAGTAAGCATTAATCCAACGAACGACATCTTAGTCGAGATCCAACGAAGAATTATCGAAAAAAAAATAGTAAACCGGGTTCAAAACTTCTCACACAAAGAATGAAATGCACGCTATAGAAAACCTTCATACTGCACGTCCTGCTTTATGACACCTAGTGTTAGGCGATAAGCAAAAAGGGAGAGCTGATACTAAGCTCCTTCGGAAGAGAAGAGGGTAAATTGAGGAGAATAAACTACCGCGAACTCCATGAGTTGTATAGATATGTGAATGTATACACGTCGAATACATTGGCCTGTCCACATCGAGCGAATGCACAGTAATGATCCAGCCAAGTTTTTGTATCCCAGCCATTGTATATCCAATCTATAGTATTCTCATGAAACACGATTATGTAGGTAGACATTTGGTCGATAGGTTTGCTGTGATCGCCTTACCAAGATCCCTTAACAAAAATTAGCATTACATTTGGACGCATAGATGGCCACGAGCTTTTTTTCTCCATGAGAATACTATAGAATTTATATACAATGTCCCAGCCCTGAGGTTCGAGAGAACGAAGATGACCGCACGTTTGGTTTAGATGACTGGAAGCAGCGTGCTTGGGATCGTAGAGAATAGACCGCTAGCGTGTCTCAGGCTCCGGCAGTTCATGGATTGGGAGCCTGATAAGTAAGTAATGTTAAGGGTGATATACTGTTATTTATTTGGGAAAAGAGTGTGCATCGGGTAAGAGCTTGAATTGACATTTGTTAATTCATAAATGAAGGCTCTACCAATCGTCAACCAAAGGAAATTTCTCCAAAAATATTTCCCAAAGTTTGTGAGTTTGAACCCAAATGCAGGCAGCATTCTTTTTTATATTCCCCAGCCTTAGCTGGGCGGCTTTTTTGGGATTTAATGCGTTAATTAACACCAACATCTTCTTCTCAACTCGAGTTCGAACCTCAGTAGCGAAAATTAAATTTAATAAATCACGAAATGAAGGGGAAACGATGAAAATTAAAAAAAAAAATGATTCCTTTCAGCATAGAATAGAATAAAATAAAATAGTGTTGCCATTTAGTTTCATGTGGTTTGGCTAAAGAATTTTTAGTTTGAAAAAAAGGAGTACCTAGATCTCAAAAAAGCGGAGTGGAGGTAATTTTTTTCGGATTACTGCTTATGATAATTCTGAAATATGAACATTTTATTTCAACGACAAAAACTTTGCTTCGCGAAAACAAAAAAAATTTAAAAAGTTGTACAAAAATTCATTTGGAGTTTTAAGCCTATGGCTCGAAAGTTATTAGTGTTTCACAAATGAAATAGAAGTAAGTTGAAAGTTCAAGTTCAAGATTTTTTTCTGCAGCAATCCATTCCTTTGTCCCTCTAAGATATACATATTTGAAATTTTAGAGTTAAGCATATTTTCAAATTATGAAGTTTAAGACGAAGGCTAACAACTAATTTATGATTTTCTCAAAGATGAATGAAGGTAGATTCAAAAAGAATTAAAAAAAAAAGTGTTTATACCTTAGAATGGCTATAAACATTAATTCGAAAAAAATTACCTCGAGAAATAATAACCCCAAATTTGCATTAAAAACGCATTTTTTTTTTAGTTTTTAGATTCGAATATCTCAAAAACGCGCTTGAGCAATTTCAAGGCCAGATTCTAACTCAACGCATCAAAGACTACAAGAAAAGTATATCTTGGTGCATGTTAAAAACAAAAATTCAAATTTTGTCACGCAAAGTAGTAAATTAGTGTTTTTGAATGGATTTTCAGAAATAGTAAGAATACGTCAATTTTCATCTGGCGTTTGAGTCCAAATCGGTTGTTGCAGGAAAAAACCTTAGACAGAGATTTGTTGAAAATTGTTCATAGTTTCAATTGTACTTTGACATAATTCACGAATAATTGATTGTTTTCGAGCTATAAGGAAAAAACTCCCAAAAAATGCATTTTTGCATTATTTTTTCCATGTTGCGTCACAAAATTTTAGTCGCAAACCTCAGATTCGGATTTAGCACCTCCAAAAACATATAGTAGGAAAAAAACAAAACTACCCCACAATACGCTCGCAAAGAGCCCTTTTAAGCACTAATTGACTGGACTAAGAAGAAATTATAAACTTCGTTATTTAAGAATGATTTTGCGCCTCGCTGAATATAATTAAGGTGTTATGTATGTACATTAGTAGCTGTAAAATATAAAGATATGTGTTTTAATAAAAATGTAATGTTCCCTAATCCTTACTGCTCATTTGTCCGTTTAATATTTTGTTATCTTCTGGATAAAGGCTTTAACAGCCACTTGAATCGGCAGAAAGGCTATCCGAGACTATATCTGTCGGATATCACTATCCGAGACATTTGAAACCAAATGTTGAAGTTCCGGATAGGCTATCTGAGACTTTAACCGGAACATTTGAAACTGGCCCTTAACTTCCAGTAATTCATATTTTTTTTTAACATAAGAACGATGAATTTCTAAATAATGCATTACAGTCTGGTAACCATGCATGTCTACATGTGATCATCAAACATGGGCACATAATAGCCATTGAAATGAACAACTATAAGATATTTTTGTTGACAGCGGAAAAAAAAGTAAACGACATACACGTGTAGTTTCATGTAATTGGCGGGCTATTTGCGTTAGCAAGCATTTTGCATGATGTCAATTCAGCTTGATCGCGTTTTTGCACGATCGAAAAGCTCCACATTCCTTCAAAAAAGAAAAAAAAAAACCTAACAATTTTTCAATGTAGGTATGTACCTACAATATAGGGAGGTATACGAGTACCTACATGAAATATCTAAAAGCTAAAAGGAAATGTATATTCACCATGCATGATGATGATGATGATGATGATAAATACTAAATTCATTAAATAAAAACTTATTCAGAGAAAAAGTTCTCTCGCATTTCTACATATAGAACCGCAAACAACCAGAACCCAGAACCAAAGTGTAAAGTGTTAATGTGCAGGCTGTGCGACATTTATATTTTTTATTATTATAAAACAAAAAACTAAATAAATAAATACTTAAAGCGAACAAGTAAAAAGTTAGTTTTTCAAATAACACTTGTAGATATACTCGTCGTATACCTACCTACAACATTGCATTTCACAAACTTACTTCGCGATACGTCTTGTCGTGGATTGGGCTTTGGGAGACTTGGGGTTATATTATAAAGAAAAAGTTCTCGCGCACTATCGGGAACGGGAAGCATTCAATTCAGTCAGCCGGCACACATCAAGCAAGACCAACTAGAACACATATTTTGTGTGTACAGTATTCCGACTGTACCTTTACTTACTTACAAATCACAGAATTTGCTCTGCTCTGCTGCTGTATTTTGTTCTAAATTAAGAATCCAATCATTTTTTTTAAAAGAATTTTTCAAAGTGAACTAAATAAAATTAAAATAATTTAAAAACAGTCTAGAAACATTTTTATAAGATCGGGATGTTCTTGTCGTCTTGAAAGTGAATTTAAATAATTTTATAAAGAAGAAAAAAAAAAAAAAAACTTTAAAAAGTGACCTAATATCTATTACGATATACAGACTTTACCCATATTGAAACTCTTTTGTCTAATTTTGTCCTTTTTTTTTGGATAAACTAATTAACTGTCACTTTTAAACAGAAAATGTGTTTAAGTTTGTTTTCGTAGTCGGACATGAAATGGTACAAAAAAGTTCGCAAAAAGTAACCAATATGTTTAATATTGGAGTTAACGTTTAAAAAACCCAAAACTTGTTTGTTAAGTTTTTGTTTTCATTTTTTTATTTTACCTAAAATCTTAATTATAAATCAATAAATATGCGCGTCGAAGAAGGAAACCGTCAGCATAATGGACATGTGCTTGTCTGGGATCAAGAGGGACTAAGTAACGTATTTGAGGAAGAGCCAAGAAGATGTACGTATCTTTTATACCTACCTAACCTACTAGTTGCTATCTAGTAGGTATAGTTTAAGTTATGAAAAGGTTACATTTTGTATACCTATTTTGTTTGAAAAAAAAATATAATTAAAGCCATAAAATTAATTTATCTGATTAAAAAAGTGTCATGTGTGTGAAGTTATACCTACATTTTTGATGAATTGGTGAATGTACATAATGTAAACGAACGTTAGTTTGTGTGGCTGAAAAAAAAAAGAATAAAATAAAAAAAAAAAAATGCCCACGTGTTTGTCACGCAAACGCAAATAGCCGCTAAACACAACAAACAGAAACAATACTGAAAGTCTCGTGAGTTGGTTTAGTCTATAGTGGCAGCTGGCAGTGTGTTTGTATCTAAAAATGCGAAAAATTTAAGACACTACTTCTCAATGGAGAGATGTAGGTATAAGTGTTGCTACTGCTACCTCTTCCTCAATCCACTCTCTATGCCGGATAGCCGGATAAAGTTTGAAGCTTTGAAAAAAAAGGTGTATACTTACCAAGTATATTCCTATAAAAGCTCGCATTCAACACGATGATGATGGTATCCGAAAGTTGTTGTTGTTATGTCGCATGTTGAATAGGTATTCTCCATTAGAATTATTGTTTATTTTTTGGTTACGTTATTACCATAAGTTGTTGTTTTTTTTTTGTTTTTAATTATTATTTGGAATTTGCAATATGATATATCATTGGACTTTGGGATAATAAGCTATGATGATGAATGGATGATTTTTCATTTTTTTATTTTCTAGTTGCGTTACATAAATTCAAACTTATGAAATAGAAAATCATTAGGAAAACAAAATAACATTTTATTTAAATTACTATGTGATTTTTTTTCGTTTATTCCCCGGTCATCTCATCTGATAGAAATATAGATGGAAAGCCGCAAAAATAAGACCTGCCTCAGGGCTCAGTCCTGTCCGCAGTACTATTTCCTTTTCGATGTCTGTTTCAGCTGCATGATTTGGAAACGCAATATTATTTAATCATTTGTTTTTTTTTTGACAAATTTAATATATTTTCGGGAATTTCATGCGTATAAGAGTTTCTTTCTTTTGATAATAATTATACACTTGCCCCTAACCTCACAAAAAACGAACATATTTGTAGGGACTCTTTTAATTCTTGGTTCTATCCAAGTTTTCATTGACATACCATTATTTTATATACTTGTTGTACTAAAAAATCATCATTTTTATTTTAATAATAAGCGCGAACTAGAGCACTAAAGGGGCTTAAACTATAACTTTTATTTGGGTAGTCGTTTAATTCTGGATTTGGTCTCATTAGATTCAGCATTAAAAGTTACCCTTAAAACATGTATTATGGGATTAGGTTGTAGTAAAACAAATATTTTAGTTTGATAGACTTTCAACTTCCACCCTCTCTATCTCCTCAAATGCATTTATATCTATACACAAGAAGCCTAGGATATGGTGTTGATAGAGAGTGCAATTCTACGTAGATACCAAATATTAATATTTCATAAATTAATGTTTTCAACCTCAGAACATGGTTTTTCTTGTACTAATTAATACTAACAACAGCTTTTGAAAAATGTTTGCAGTTTTTGAGATATTTACAAAAAATCTGAATATTACCTCTTTTACAGTACAGAATCAAAACTTCAACTTTGAAACGCTATAAATCTAAATGTTGTTTTGCCATCATTTTGTTGTTAAATGAAATTCGATAGAGTTATTAATCAAGAAAACCAAATCACCCTATTCTTTAAGATGGTGGTCTTTTTTTTGTAGAATTTTATAAGCTACAATTTGTACCTTCCCATTTTTTTAAAAAATAATCCTGAAAGTTTTCGAGAAATAAGGAAAAACTTGGGTTTAACCCCCTTTCACACGCCCCAAAATGTTTTCTCCTTTCCCAAATTTAATGTACTTTTAAATCGATGACTAAGACGTCAAAACCAAAATTTAGCTATGCCAGAATTTGTTCGTAGTTTTGCCATTTTTTTGTATAATTTTCCTAGACTATGGATATAGATACACAATTTTCTCCAAAGTTACCAAACTTAAATTTAATCAAGCATTCGAGCCGAGGGCATGGTTCGAACCACATAAGTAAAATCTCGGAGTAGTTTTGGAAAAAAAAGTGGACTTAAACTAAAATTTCTGAAGAAGGTTTGACAACAAGAAAAAGTTCAAATTATTTTGTTGAAATTCGTGAAATCAGGCTTATTGCATTGTAGCTATTAACGAGAAACGAAAAAAATGGAGGGCTATGCAAGAGAAGAACGTGTTATCATTGTGCAAACCTATTACCTAAAAGGAGACACTGCTCGCAAACTTCGCGGAATTAGTGGCATTTGTTAGAGGAACATTTTAATTTTGTAACTGGATTTGGACGAGGACGACATGTGGTTTCAGGACAATCGATTTATTGCAGCTATGATTTCCAGACCAAATCTTCTCACGAAATAAGATTTTTTAAAAGAAGTTTGTTAATGTGCATTTTGACAGAATTTGTCTCTTTATATTTTTAGGAGAAAAGAGCAAACCGAAACAAAAAAGATTATTCTTGATTTGTGCCACCCATCCTACCAAAACTTAGAAGCATTTTAGAGGATATTTTTGATAATGTCTCAAAATCGCTGGGAATCTACTTAAAACTCAAACAGCTAAGGTGCCAGTTATAGCTGTCATTGAAACTCATCATTGAAAATTTTAATATCTGATTTTGAGACGTTTAAGAGGCAAAGTAATTTATTATTTTGATGAACGATCAAAGCTCAAGACTTAATAAATATTTTTAGTTAAATAAATTTTTAAATAGGCCCAACTTTCCACAAAAATTGACTTTTAGTTTTTCAATGATCATTGGTAAGGTAGTTCAATCATTGAAATAAGAAAAGTCTTTTTATATGGCAAGTTGGGCCTATTTGAATAATTGTTTCGGCTAAAAATATTTACTAAGTCTTAAGCTTTATTTGGCCAACAAAATAATAACTGATTTTACTTCTTAAACGTCTCAAAATCAATCATTTAAATTTGCAATGAAGAGTTTCAATGATAGCTATAAATGGCGCCTAAGACGTTAGACTATTAGTAAAGTGCTTTTATCTAAGCCATCAGATCGCATGACAAAACCTTGATTTTTGATATAGGATCAATAAAACAGGTTTACACGGTTTTAAAAACGGGAAAAATAAAAATTTTTGTAAAGGTAATTTTTGGTGTTGAATTCAAATCCGTCAACAGTTTTTCGCTATCAGCTCAGGTTTTTTTTTATATTCCCGTTAGAAAATGTACAAAACGTTTCTCCGCAATTTATGAGGTGATGAAGAAACGCGAGACTATTAAAAAAAAGAAAATAAAAAAGTGATGACCTCAACTGTTGTACCTGAGCGAAACGCAATATATGAAGTAGAGGTCAATTAAACTTCTTTATTTGAACTAAATTAATTTGCTCCACTAAAACAGAAAAATATTATTTTCTAATTATTTTCTTCAAATTCATAATTCCCAAAAGTACTAGTCTTCTTCTTCAAAATTTAAGTTTATCGCACTTGCGATTTTCTGTCGCGCTTTAAATGTGAATGAACGCACATGAAAGATTAATATTTTAGGGAATCGTTGCAAACTTTGTTGAAAAACTACTTGTAATACGATATAGTCAAAAAAAATAAAGACTAAAATTAAAAACGGTTATCTTGGAGAAATATAAAGAATTTTGGAAAGATTTAAATTGGATTTTGAAAAAAAAAGATTAGTACTTTCAAAAATCGTTGCAAATTTGGTTGAAAAAAAATACCAAGTTTTGTTGAAAATAGTGAAATCACGGCATTTTTTATTATCTAACGGGAATATTTCAAGAAGCCGAGCTGATAGCGGAAAATCAATAACGAGTTTGAGCTCAGTGCCCAAAAGTATGCTTAGAAACACTCTTCTTTTTTCCGTGACCGAAGTTTAACCGATATTTTTGTAGGCCCCTTTAATTAGAATATAATTCAAATTTAAAAATTTTGCGACCTTTAGTCAGGTACAACAATTGGGCTCATCAGTTAGATGTTGTTGTACCCTTCGTAGACGCATAATTTTCTAGGCTTCTGAATTTAACCAAATTCCACTAGAACATTATATAATAATTTACAGGGCTTTTGTGCTGATTATTTTATACGTGTCAGTAACCATCGACTAAAAAATTATGCGTCTTAGGCCGCGGCCACGCAGTAAGCGGCTGAGCGGCTGAGCGGAAAAAAAAATATAAAACATATGAAATCACATAGAAGCGGCCACGCTATGAGCGAGCGGCGAAAAAAAATTCTGAGCGGCTAAGCGGCGCCGCTCAGCAACCAAACCTGTTTTAATTTTTAGTAATGTTCTGAGCGGCAAGAAGTAAAGATGGCCAAAGTAAACATTGAGTTGTTAATTTCGTGTGTGCAGTCTCGACCATCTCGGCATTTTAACTACTAATCGCTCAAAAGCAGTCGCTCAGTGCCTGGCCATACGTCGCTTAGAGCTGCCACTCAGCCACTAGCCGCTCAGCCGCTTAGCCGCTCAGCCGCTTACTGCGTGGCCGAGGCCTTAGAAGGGTACAACAACATCTAACTGCTGAGCCCAATTGTTGTACCTGGGTGAAACGCATTTGGACTAAAGGTCGCAAAACTTTTAAATTTGAATTTCAATTCAAGAGTCCACAAAAACAAAAACAAAAATAAGAAATTTTCAATTATTTATACGTTTTTATTCTTAATATTAGAATATTATCTCAACTTCTTTAGTTAATAGTAAGCCCTCGGCGTATGATATTTTTGAAATTATTATTTTGTTTTTAAGTATTTTTGTATGTATATGATTTTAAAAATAATAAAAACAGAAGATCATGTAACTTATAATTTATATATATTTTTCTTTTTCTTACAGCTCGATTCGCTACACGATACTTTGTTACATTCATGTTGTTCCTTGGCATGGCAAATGCTTACGTCATGAGAACAAACATGTCTGTAGCTATTGTTGCAATGGTTAATCATACATTCGTTAATATGGACAACGAAGAAATTATTGATAATGAATGTCCTGGCAACAATTATGAGACTGTGGTAAGTACTTATAATATTGTTACATTTTTAAATTTTACAAATAAATCATCAGAAGTTCATTTCTTCAAATTCATTTTGCTAAGAAATAATACTTGCCTAAGGATTATCTAAAGAATATGTACTATCTGAGTTTTAACCGAAATATTGGTCCGTAGTAAAATTAGTCTTAATTAATTTTGCAAGTTAACAAGAAATATATCTAGTTACATTTGGCATGGCAGCGTTATTTTTCTTTCCTATACGGATATTGCATTGAAAAACTCTCTTTTACTATTTGGTACAAACATGAAAACTCCAGAGATTAATATTGCATTTTCGAGTCAGCCTTACATCGAGCTAAAGATAAACGGGTGGACCGATTTTCTTCATACTTTTCAATTTATCTTTATATTTGATGACAATTAAATAAGATTCAGCGGAATCCCCTCTCTGCAACCAGATAAGTCATCCGCGGGTTCTTAATTATGATAAAGCTGCCTTCTAAAACACCGAACACAAAATTCCTATCTGGAAAACCTTTTTACACAAAAATTTTTCCACATGATTTTCCAAAATTTTGATTTATTTACATAATAAAAATAGATTTTTTTCAATTCCAATAAAGTGCCACTATCACCTCACCTATCGCCAAAAAAATTCCCCTATAAATTGAAAAGCTTTTCAGGCTTATTGTGAGTTTCACCCGGAAAATATTTCACGCGAAAATTTTTTGTTCCCCCGGAGTTTTAAAAGCTATTATGGGTTTCGCCCGATCTTCCCTTGGCCTAAAATAAACAAAAACTTACTCTCTCTTTTTCTTTTCTAAAAATAAGTGACAATTTTAAATCTTAATTACCATACACTTCGCCCGAAAAAGTAATCATAAAAAAAGGAGAATTTTCATTTTTCGAGTGAAGTGTCACCTTTTCCGTGTGGAATGTAGTTCACGTGAAACTCACAGCTAGGCTGATTATGAATTTCACCCGAATGGTTCTTGCCCCAAAATAAACAAAAAACTAGACATTCGTTCACCGAATTTTTGTGCAGCATTTTTTTAAAAACATTTTTCAGGTGAAAATCACATAGGCGAAAAGTGAAATATTAATTTCCCTGGGCGGAATGCTGTCGGGGTGAAACTCTCAATAAGGCTAATTTTTTTTCAAAATCCTGAAATTTTTCATTTTACATTTTGAAGAGCGAACATTTAATTGCTGTGGTGGCTTTTAACTCAATTTTGTTAATAAATTTTTCTGTTTTTCTATTTCACCACGTATGTATTTCTATATTTAATGGAAATTTTCTTTGAATCATATTTTTCAGGCTGAAGAGGATGGAGACTTTGAATGGACTTCTAGTACACAAGGCTATGTGCTCTCATCGTTTTTTTATGGCTATGTCATAACGCAAGTAAGATTTCTTTCTTCAAAATTAAATATTAACTTAATTAATTAACCTCTCAATCCTTCACTTCCAGGTACCGTTTGGGATATTAGTTAAAAAATACGGAGCATTACGTTTTCTTGGCTGGGGTATGCTGGTTAATTCAGTATTTGCCTTCCTAGTTCCTGTTGCTGCACGAAAATTCGGTATTTTTGGCCTGTGTTTAATTCGTTTCATTCAGGGTCTTGGCGAAGGACCTATTGTACCATGCACTCATGCCTTATTGGCCAAATGGATTCCACCCACTGAAAGATCTCGCATGGGGGCTGCTGTTTATGCGGGTGCTCAATTCGGTACAATCATATCGATGCCTTTATCCGGTCTATTAGCTGAATATGGTTTCGACGGAGGCTGGCCTTCGATTTTTTACGTATTCGGTTTAATTGGTACAATTTGGTCAATAGCTTTTTTGGTTTTGGTCTTTGAGGATCCTTCATCACATCCAACTATCGATGAAAAAGAGAAAAAGTACATTAATCACTCACTTTGCCGAACTGATGATACAATTGTATGTTGAAAGGTTTTTGAAGATTTTCGAAGAGAAATAATGAATCTCGTTTTTGTTTTGATTTTAAGGTTCCACCAATTCCGATTAAAGCCATTCTAACATCAATGCCATTCTATGCTATTTTGCTGGCGCATATGGGTCACAATTATGGTTATGAAACATTAATGACAGAATTGCCAACATATATGAAACAAGTATTGAGATTTTCATTGAAATCCAATGGAATACTTTCGGCCTTACCATATCTGGCTATGTGGCTCTTCTCGATGTTTATTTCATTTATTGCTGATTGGATGATCACTTCAAGTCGTTTTTCATTGACAGCAACAAGAAAAATTATAAACAGTATTGGTAAGTTGTTTGTATAAAGTTTTTTGTAATTTTAGAGAATTTTTAATGTAGCATCACAATCTCTATGGGAATCAATAACTTTTTCCGATCTTTGTTAAAATTTTAATAATTTTTGTTTCTGTTTAAAGGTCAATATGGACCAGGAGTGGCCTTAATTGCCGCCTCATACACAGGCTGTGATCGTGCACTAACCCTATCTATCCTGACAATAGGAGTTGGTCTTAATGGTGGTATCTATTCTGGTTTTAAAATCAATCATTTGGATATTACACCTCGTTTTGCTGGTTTCTTGATGGCAATCACAAATTGCTCTGCAAATTTAGCTGGTTTATTGGCACCAATTGCAGCTGGAAATTTAATTGAGGGCAAGGTAAAAATTAAATTAAAATCTTATTTGAAAATTATATTAAAATGTTTTCTTTGTTTTATTTCATTTCCTTTAGCCAACTATGGGACAATGGCAAATAGTTTTCTTCATAGCTGCCTTCATTTATATTATTTGTGGTACATTCTATAACATCTTCGGCTCTGGAGAGCGCCAATGGTGGGATAATCCAGCTACCGATGAAGTGCCACAAACAACGCTAACAAACGGAGCTAGTTTAGCCAATATGCATACAACAACTGCGGCTGTATTACCAGCTGTCGGAATAACAAATTATTCTGAAACTGGACATTAAGACGTTAATAATTATTTATTTCTCTACATAAGAACTCCTCTATACATAAAAATAATATCTATAAAATAGATTCACTTTATGCCTTAAAGTTAAGCAAAAAAACAAAAACAAAAGAAAACTTATTTTTACGAAAATTATACAAAGTAAGATAAAAAAAACAAAAAGTAGAAATATTCTCTTTTTTTTCCTTTATTGTGAGAATGAAATTTTATACGTTATTTTCTATTTTTACATTAACTTCTTCCAATTTAATTTTTTGTTAATTTTAAAATCTGCAAAAATTAAAATTTAAAGAAAAAGAAAAAATATTCATCCTAATTGTGATACATTCAAAGAAAAAAATAAAAAAAAACATATTTATTAAAATTCGAAAAAATTCCTAAAAACAAAAAAGAAAAACAAGTATTTTTGTATTTTTAACTTGGACAAAAAGAAATTACATTTAGGCTCTGCTTTTCAGTGTTGCACAGAGTTTACCCAGCACTGGCTCTTTAACACTGTGAAAGGAAGCGGTCTGTTCCAAAATCTTCAAACTAAACTCATTTAATTGATGAAGAATTAAAAAAAGGAGAGAATCTTGAGGAGTTCAACAATGAAGATGATTATAAAGAAAAATTAAAGCAAATTAAGTCGAAAGATTTGATCGAATAGAAAGCAGAAAAGGGCTGCTGAAAATGATTGACCGGGAAATTATAAAAAAAAAATACCCGGCAAGGGCTAATCGAAAAACAAATATTCAAAGTAGCCAACTGTACACGACTAAATTATACTTTGTACTGCAAGAGTCGAATCAGATAGCAATGAAATCATTTCGATACACACTTTGTTTTTGAAGTAAAAAAAAATTACATAAATCGAAACGCTGGCATCATTGTGTGGACTAAGTGGGTATGTGTAAGTCGGTGTGGATTAAAAGTGCTCAGTTCTCATACGAAAAAAAAATAAATATTTGCAAAAAAATTTTCCACCCATTCTTTGCATAATACTGAACTGCACTATAGTCAAGGCGAGAAGCGTTTGACTATAGGCCTAAAAATAGCAAAACAATAATAAAATAAAGTAAAATAAAATAAAATAAAATAAATTAAATTAAAATAAAATAAAATAAAATAAAATAAAATATATTAAAATAAAAACAAAATAAAATAATAACAGATCATTTTTCCACTATGCAAACTTTTGCTAGAAACCTCAAACTTTTACACTACTCAATAAAATTAAAGGAACAAGATTTTTTTTCAATTTGTTTAAGTGTTTTTGAAGAGCAAAACAAAAAACAAAAGCATTCTACAGCTTCATATTTATTGTTTCAAGTTCTTGCAGTACCGTTATTGCTATATTTAGTTAAATTCAATGTTCAAATAACTTGTTTATTAAGCTTTAATTCAACAATATTTTAGCAAATAATGACGTCATAAAAAATTCAAGGAGCATTTAGGAATAAACCTTTTACAAGATTTTTTAAAGATTTTGTAGAAATTTTTTTTGTGGACCCTTCACCGTTAGTAAGTAAGTTCTAAAATGCGACCTTTTGTGGTTTTTCGGTAAATCTTTCGTTTCTTGCAAATTTTGAATAACAACTTGCATTGGTATGCAGAGGTGGAATCGGCTAAGGCGATAATTGATTGTTGATCATCAAAATAAATATTTTTCTACACGTCGGCCATTCCAAAAACTTCGAAACCAAGCAACTCAATTTCAAATTAAGGAAAACAATATATTTAAATATTAGTACAGGTAAAATAGGATAAATAAAACAAAAAAATTGGTACCACCATGAAACTTGGTGAATACGTTTCATGTACTATGAGAATGAAGAATCAAAAGAGTCTATAAAAATATTTCATATGGAAGGGTGTTTTTTTGAGAGTGGGAGGGGCGTAAGTTGTGGTGTATCAAACGGAAAAATAAACTTTGGTGCAACCAAAGCATATGACACATGTTTTTAAGGTAGTTTTAAATGCTGAATCAAATGACACCAAAAACATGTCGATACAATCTCCGTGAAAAAAGTTATTGTCATTTTTGTGTTAGGATGACTATATTTTCAGTATAAAAGTCAGATATTACCGAAAATTAGTTGAAAATGGTGGTACGTCGATAAAACCTGGCATAAATGGTTCATTTACCATGAAAAGCAATAATAAGAAGAGTCTATAAAAATATCTGTGGTTAAAGGGTGTTTTTTTGAGGGTTTAAGTGAGTGTTGGGGTTATGGTGGGATTATTGCCATAGAACCCTTTACAAAAATAGTAGCCTCATGAGACTTTATAAAAATGTGGTATGAACTACCATAATAAAGAATCAAAAGAGTCTATAAAAATATCTATATGGTAGAAGGATGTTTTCTATGGGTGAAGGAATGTATAAGACTTTTTCCAAAAACTAAAATTGTTTCCAAAAACAAATAACACCCTTTACCCAAGCCCACAAAAACACCCTTTCTTCCTTAATATTTTTGTAAACTACGTAAATACTTCATTCTCGCAGTAAATGAAACACTTTTACCAAGTTTCTTGAGGGTTACCATCCTTTTCCATTTTTTTGAAAAATAACCACACACTTCCCCCTATCTTCAAAAAACACACCCTTCCACGCAAAATATTTCTATAGACTCTTTTGATTCTTCATTCTATAAGTTAATAGCACATTTTAACAAAATCTCATGGAGGTACCATTTTTGTCACAGGTTTTATGGCAATATGGCACCACTATCCCAACTCACAAAAAAAAACACCATTTAACCACAGATATTTTTATAGACTCTTCTTATTATTAATTTTCATGACAAATGAACCATTGATGCCAAGTTTCATCGACAGACCATTATTTTCAACTGGTTTTCGGTAATATTTTACTTTTATACTGAAAATATAGTCATCCTAACACAAAAATGACAGTAACTTTTTTCACGGAGGCCGTATCGACTTGGTTTTGGTGTCATTTGATTCAGCATTTAAAACTACCTTAAAAACATGTATCATATGCTAATGTTGCACCAAAGTTAATTTTTCTGTTTGATACACCACAACTTCCCCCCCTCTCCCCCTCAAAACACACCCTTCCATGCAAAATATTTTTATAGACTCTTTTGATTTTTCGTTCTCATAATGCATAAGACGTTTTCACCAAGTTTCATGATGGTACTAATTTTTTTTTTATTCGAAAGACTTTTCTTACTATTTTACCTGTACTATATGCCAATATTTACAATACATATTAGAGTTAACGAAAAAATTGTAAATATAAAATTTTACTTGTTGTTGTAAAATAGGCAAGTGATCAAAAAACCTCATACTTCATCTTTCGTATCTGGGCATTTTTCGGCATTTTTGCCGCTATCAGTTCTCTATGAATTGTGATGCAAATGGCGATGTGCAGTTAAGTTTTTATAAGTGTTTTCAATACACTACTTAAATTCGGAACTATTTTTCTGATAGGAGTGCTGTAAAAATAGTATTACGCCTCAAAATGACTGACATTTCATGTCATCTCCGTTACCGAAAAATGACTAAAGTTGGTATAAATGGTGAACTATATTAGTGTTTGTAAAATTATTCCGCATACAAAGCAAGACTTGAAAAAGGATTATGGTGGATTTTTTATAGATTTTTAAATCATGTCTTACTGTCTAAAACAGGGTAACGGAGAAGACAAAATTGCACTTTCTCATCCAAATTTCAACGACTCACAGGCACTTTTTTTTTTAAAGTCTGAATTTCTTTGATCCCCTTGCTTAAAATGGATCAAGGTAACTCAAAAAAAAAATATGTGTTAAATTTCATTGAAATCGGTTGACGTTTACACGTGCTAGCGAGCACTTGAAGTTTTTCATATAAAAAACATGGTGTTTTGACAGTCTTTTACTCAAAGGGCCCGTAAAAGTGTAAACGTTGATGGAAAAACTTTAAACTTAGCAAATATGCAAAATACCATAAGGAGTATATACAAACATTTTTTTTTATTTTTGTAAACAACAGTTACTCCATTTAAAATAGCAACAAATGCCCAAAAACAACGATTTTTAGTTAAATTTTTTGATGGGGTTAGTATTATGCAAAACTATTGAAAATATTTTTTTTTGATACTCCTAACAGTAGTTAATTTATGTGCCAAGTTTAAAGATTTTCCATCAAATTTTACAATTTTGCTGATATTTTGAGTAAAAGCTTTGAAAACCCCATGTGTTTTGAATGAAAAATTTCAAGTGCTCGCTAGCACGTGTTAACGTTAACCGATTTCAATGAAATTTTACACACATTTTTCAATTGCCTGAATCACTTTTATGATTGATGAGAATAATTTAAAAATACGAATTTCAATATAACTGAACAAAAAAGAAATCTTTAATCGTACGTGTCTTCTCCTTTACCATTAGCTGTCTTCTCCGTTACCATCTTTCATACTTTTTTCTGTTAGTAAAATGAAACTTTGCATTAAACCAAGGATGGTTTTTGATAAATGTTGATATGATGAAAGTGTGCAAAAAAAATCAACTTCATATATTAATGGACGGCACGTGTCTTCTCCCTTACCGTCTATTTTTTTTTAATAAACTTACTAAATTTCATAATTTTTTGGTGAAACTTCTGTGACGTGTACTTTGTGATGAATTCTTAAAAACCACTGAGTTTCATAAAAAAATATTGATTTCTTAACAAGAAAAACCTTACTACAAGCGTCCGATTGTCTTCTCCGTTACTTTGGAATGGCCGACGTATACATGTAAGGTGATTATCAAATTGAGTATCACTTTTCTGCTATGGTATCTGGGCGACAGCTACATATTTAGGTTTCACTTTCATACATTTTGTTTGATATTTTTGAGAAAAATAAGTTTCGTCAGCTTCAACTCAACTATAAGAAAGTAACAGTCAATTTTCGCCTTAGCCGATTCCACCCCAGATGTGTAGACTATTTTATAACATAAATATTCCTGTAAATTTTCAAATTTATTCACCACACTGTTTTTCTACACCAAACTTTCAAAGTCTTACAAAACAATTTAAGGAACAAATCTATTGTTCCTAAACATTGCGTAGTCGTCATCAAATTGAAAATAAAAACAAAAATGTCTGTCGACATTTTTCACAGTTTTGCATATAGACACTTTTTTAACTTTAAGTTAAATAAAAAGTAAATTTTTTCAAATTTTAGGTTTTTTTTTTAATTTCTTTGAAAAATTATACTCTTTATTTCATTTCAAGTCAAATTAGTATTTAAAAGTGCAGGATGACATTCGGGTTGTATTGAATTCTGAAAAAGTATCGATATTAAACTTGCTTGATTTTTCTAATGGTTTTGGGTCAGTAAACCACTCGATTTTCTTCTTGCGCCCTAAAGCTAATTAAAACTTACCTAACATCCCGTAAACAAGTTGTTTGCATTGGAACCTTGGTTTCCGACTTTGTAGATCTAAGAGTGGGTGTCCCTCAGGGATCTTTGCTGGGATCCCTCCTTTTTAGCATGTTTATCAATGATGTTGTTGATGCTATAAAATACAGCTGGTACCACCTTTATGCTGACGATCTGCAGATCTGCAGTTCCTCTTGGTCTCTTGGAAAATGCAATCAGCAATATAAATGATGATCTGAATAGTATACATGAGTGGGCAGTTAGAAATTATCTTGTTTTGAACCCAGCAAAATCGCAAAGCATTATTATATACAAAGGATGGTCATGTGATTCCTTTTAGCTCTACAGTTAGAAATTTGGGTTTCATTTTTAACAAAACTCTCACATGGAATGATCATGTAAGAAATGTAATAAGAAATATTTATGGAGGTCTTAGACGCTTGTGGAGAATTTCAGTGTACATTCCGCAAGCCACAAGGTTGATGCTAGTCAAAACTCTGTTGGCTCCAATTATAACCTACGGTTCTCCTATTTATAGTGGGATGGATGGAAGCAAACAAAAACTAAATGTAGCTTTGAACTCATGCGTCTGTTTCATTTTTTCATTAAGAAGGTTTGATCATGTATCACATTTGTCTCATTGTGTTCTTGGTGTTTCATTGATGTCAGTTTTCATTATTGAAATTTGCAAATTTATGTTTAAATTAGTACGATCTCAAACCCCAACCTATATATTCGAGAGACTTGAATTCTCAACTTCTTCGCGTACAAACAATATCAATATTCCAAGAAGTTCAAATTTATAGACGCGCAGATTTTTCTTCGTGATTGGTGCCAGAATTTGGAACAGTTTACCTGCTCCATATAAAACAATTATAAATTTAAATAATTTTATAAGCTCTTTAAGTAACCATCTACAAAACCCAGACGTAGCGTTGCATTTTCATTCTTTATTTTTTCAATAATAATTACCATAATTAACTTTCTTTTCTTCTTTCTATACTTTTTTAAACTATTTTATTATAAATTTAAACCAAAACTTTTTATAAGTTCTTGTATAAATTTAAACCAAAACTTTTTATAAGTTCTTGTATATTTATATTCTTTTTTTTAAATAATTTGAATTTTAAATGCATATATATAAATATGTATGTTTTTTTTGTAATTTCAAAATGAAAATGTATATTTGTAAGCCATAAATGAGATCCCATCTCAAGGCTTTTATGAAATAAATAAATGAAATGAAATGAAATGAAAACTATTATTATCAACTCAATACGACCACTAACCACAGAGAATACTAACAAAAATTGAAACAAATCTTTGTTCCTTTAATTTTTTTACTAGAGTATTCGATCACTTAAAATATACGAAGTTCTTGTTAGATCGAAGAGTCGTTTTTGAGAAATTTTGAAACAATTGAAATTCGTGATCTTGATCTTTTTCAAATCTTTTTGTGCGGTGAAAACACCAAAAAGATTTATTTAATCCAAGCTGAGATAAACCTTTGGTGGAAATATAGCATTATTTCGTTTGAGCATGTTCTGATTGGGTTCAGAAAGCACTTTATTAGCTCAGAATTAAATAACTTAGTCAACAGAGTTATATAATGAACACAAGGTGGAATGTCAAATGGTAATAGCTCAGTGCTTAGGTGTGTTTCAAAAATAAAAGAAAGCTCAAAACACGCATAGTTCAAAGTACCTACACATGTTTAGAGCATGCTTGCTACACTTGGACTCTCTTCAGAGCTCTATTCTGAACTAAACAGTAAAAACGCCTATAAAAAACAGACCAACGGACCTTTTGTTTTTGACTCCTCCGTAATCATATTATGTCAATATTTATTAAAACCTTGACAACATTTATTCAACACAAAACTAACACTTGCCCCTTGGAATAAGTGGTACTCATAATGAAATAAATCAAAACTAACAAAAATGATGTATGATGGCAGTTTTTATTGGTAAAAGTTTTAAAAATTGCTTGGGCGTTTGATATTAAAACTAGTAACAATATTAATGAAATAATCTCCAATATTCAAATAAAATATTATGTAACGGTTACAAAAACACCATAACTGCAAATTATGATTTTATTATATTTTGTACACATAAATTCGAAAAACCTTCAAATATAAAAACAAAAAATTGTCTTTTTAAAGTGTAAACCGACTTTCAACATTCTTATCTTATTTACAGGTTCCAAATCCAATATTTATTCTGATAGATAACGCATATAACTATGTAATTGTAACGCATATCTATGATTTAAATAACGTTTCAAGGTTAAGATTGTTAAGTTTCACTTCTAACACGTGTACCTGCCAGTGTTCTTTATTGTAAACAAAAATACATATTTCTTTTTAAGGAAATGAGCGTTCAGATCTTCAAATTTTTGTTATTTGAAGAAATACCAGAAACAATGAAAATGGTAGATGACACGAATCGCACTGGTGTAGAAGGCGATGAATTTAAGAAATAGCAAATAAAATAATGTTTTATCAGAAAATTTCTAATCAAATGACAGTGAAGCGCTCATAGTGTGTTTCATAATAATTAAATCGGAGAGCTCTGATCATATCTCTTCAGAATTTACTCGATACACTCAGACTCTGATGCACAGTGCTCAGCGCAGAGCTTAAAAAGAAAAACGCTTAACAATACAATGTCTTAGATCAAAGTAAGAGTTTTTGATTATTTTAACGCCAAATTTTCTAAGTATGTTTTAGACTTGTTGGAAATTCAAACGCAAAGCCCAATTCCTTACGTAATTTAGTCTTAGTGAAATGGTGTTCTATAAAGGGACTCGAAGTGCGAAGTTCCAGAGTAATTATTTGCAGTGCCTCCATTTATGTTTTCGAGGTCGCTGAACACGAATCTAAGTTGTCCAAGAACAAGCATATACATATGAGAAATCGTCAATAAATGTCAAAAGTACTAAATTTAACATTTTTACCAAGTTTCATGAGGGTACCATTTTTTTCAAAGAATTTTGAAAAATACCACACACTTAACCGGCTCTGGACCTTTGGCACCTCATATGACTCATGTGAGGGAAATGATACAAAAAAATGCTATCTAAATGGTCATTAATTGGTTAGAAAAGGTCAACTGGTCCCAGAAATTGGTCAGCCCTAGATAACTTGTAATCAAGGCTTAAACTTTCTCAATGTCACTCAAGGTCACACGCGCGATTTTTGGCACTTCATTTATAGGAAATTTGGAAAAATGTATACCATCCAAAAGATTTCTAGATTGTGATAAATGGTCAACTACATATTTTCAGTAATTGCTCAGCCATAGACCTTTTTTATTCTTCATTCTCATATAGTACATCAAACGCTTTCACCAAGTTTCATGATGGGATAATTTTTGTATTTTATTTATCATAAATCGATGTATAATGTATATGACAGGAGTTTATACAGGGTGTCCCGTAATGAGTGGATAATACTGCAACTGGTGATAGCAGGCCTTATGACTGCTCAGAAAAAAAAATATTTTTCTTGTGGTCTCCATGGTATAATTTATTTTCGAAAAATTTAAAAAAATTCAGGGTCTCCTAAAATACCTGATTACAACGGCCACCCCTAAAGGATTCTTATTATTTTTGTATTTTTATAATATTCTTGAATAACCGTTCTAAATGATGGGTAGTAAATTTTAACACCAGCTGATGCATTTTTGGTGTTATAATTTTTTAAAATTGTTTTTTTATTCAAAAATAATTCAATATTTTTTTTCACCAAAGTTTGAAAAATAATACAGGAAAAAAAATGTATGAGAACATGAGTGGCAAATTTGATAAAAATTGGCCTGTTTAATGTACTTTCCAAAATGATATAACACATGTTTGTGTCTACAACCATAACCAATAAAATTGGCATTTAATCTACTAAAGTAGTTTTTGAACATTTTATCAGATGAAATTAAGTTACAAAGTTAAGTAAACACTACGACGACGAATGAATGACTCATATTGTTTTTTTTAATTTTTAATGCATTTAAAAATAGCCGTTCTTAAATAAAGGCAGTAACACTTAACACTAGTTGCTGGATTTTTTGTTTAATAATTTTTTTAATTAATTTTTTAATAAAAAAATGATTAAATATTTATTTTCATCAAAGTTTGTAAGTTAATAAAAAATACAAAAAACTGAAAACTTTCGTGGCAAATAATGTTAAAAAATTTCCTTTTAATGTACTTTCCCAAATGGTAAATCACAAGCTTCTATCTACAGCAATAACACATTAAATTGGCTTTTAATCTACTAGAGAAGATTTTTAACACTTTCTCAAATCAAAATTGACTTGTAATAAAATAGGCATTAAAATGAATAAAAGAGTATTATTTGCAAATATTGTCAATTCTCTGTCATTGCATTACGAATAACGTTGTTATACTGGTTTCGTCAACTAAACGAATCTTTGAATTTGATTAAATTAATACTGATTAAGAATGTCACAGTATACACCGCTGGAGTATGCAAATATGCATTTAATATACGGGGAGTGCAGAGGAAGCGCTAACGCAGCTGCAGCACTCTATAGAGAGCGATATCCAAATCCAAATGCGCGACATCCGGACTATCGAGTGTTCATCAGAGTCCACCAATGTTTTTCAGAAGGACGAATGCCTGGTAATGGACGTGTTCAAGACGCTGTGATGAAAATAAATTAGCGCCAATATGCTCGTTTTATTGAGAGGTCCTTCATTAGAAGATGCAGAGCCTGTATGACAGTGAATGGGGGACAGTTTGAACACTTGATATAAATTTATTTAAAAAAACAAATAAATCAGAATTTTTAATACAGTTGTTTTTATTTATCGCATTTCCCATACCTAAATCAAAACCTTTTTGAAAGTGCATACTATTATTTTAGTTAGTGAATTTAGCACTCATAATAGTGACACTGGTGTATCTATTGACTTTTCCTTACAACTCATTTTTTGTTGTCATCAAACTTTGATGAAAATAAATATTTAATCATTTTTTTATTAAAAAATTAATTAAAAAAATTATTTAAAAAAAAATCCAGCAACTAGTGTTAAGTGTTACTGCCAATTTTTATCAAATTTGCCATTCATGTTCTCATACATTTTTTTCCCTGTATTATTTTTCAAACTTTGGTGAAAAAAAATATTGAATTATTTTTGAATAAAAAAACAATTTTAAAAAATTATAACACCAAAAATGCATCAGCTGGTGTTAAAATTTACTACCCATCATTTAGAACGGTTTTTCAAGAATATTATAAAAATACAAAAATAATAAGAATCCTTTAGGGGTGGCCGTTGTAATCAGGTATTTTAGGAGACCCTGAATTTTTTTAAATTTTTCGAAAATAAATTATACCATGGAGACCACAAGAAAAATATTTTTTTTTCTGAGCAGTCATAAGGCCTGCTATCACCAGTTGCAGTATTATCCACTCATTACGGGACACCCTGTATATTACACCTGATCAAAATTGTAAGAAATTATAATCAATAAGAGGACTTTGTAAAACAATGGTGCACGCAGGCGTATACGTATTTTTGTTTGAAGTTGGTCCAATTTAACATTAATTTGGTTTTTTTCAATGCATTCAACATAAGAATAAATAAAATGCACGACTGGGTCGCACGTACTTGCTCTTATGTTCAAGACACTGAGGGCTTAAGAAAATTGTATTTAAAAAAATGGAAATTATGAGAGAAAATGTAGAAAGCATGAAACATTTAAATTGGCTAAAACAACTCTTTTGACAGTTTGAGGTGGAAAAAAGGAATGCCATCTTAATTCTTGATTGAATATGATTGTATAGAAAAGCGTTTTTTTTTAAATTAATTTTTTGTATATAAAATCCTTAAAACATTTTTAAGAGCAAATTTTGGTATGTAAATCTAAAGTATATATTTAGGTGTATATAAAACTAAATTTGAAAAAAGTTTGAAACTTCTTTTAAAAATCCAAAAATTTTTTTGAAAACTTTGAAATGCAATATTTTTTAACTCTTATCTGAAATTTTTATATAAAAAAATTCATCTCAATCCGATCAGCCTATGACGAGAAAATTCAAAATAAAAAAATACGTTCTATGACAGGTACTATTAATAGTTGCTAAGTGTAAAATTTTATAATTTTTTGTAGTTGATTGTACTAATTTTAGCATATAGAAAAAGTTTGATCAAAATCGTAGGAGTCGTTTTTGAGAAACAAAATATTTTCCTTGGTGGCTTTTTACCGGTACCTTTATTTTTTCATAAATGTAAAATTTTTTCATAAAATATTTTAGAGAGTACTAAAAAACTCTGAAGTATCGAGTTTCAAAAAAATCTATCATGTCGTTTTCAAAATATTTGATGTTCCAAAAAAAATTTTGAAACATTTTTTAAAAATCCAAAAAATATTTTTTCAAAAAATTTGTTAGGTACATAAAACTATTTATATTTTTTAGAAGCCTCTGTATAAATAAAATAATTGAAATCGGTCTTACCGTTTTGAAGGAAATAAAAAATTACAAAGTGGTTCTTTGGGAGGTACCATTAATAACCATTTTTGAAAAATGGTTTTCCACCCAAAGAAATTTATTGAATTTTTTTAAGAAAAGTTGTCGAGTTGTTTTTGAGAAAAAAGCGATTATGTAAAATTGATAAAAAAAATTGTATGGTACCGTTGTTTTTGGTTTTAAAAAAAATGAAAAAGACGTGGCGGCAGAATCACCAAAAACCACTATGTACCAAGTTTGATGGAAATCGATTGAGCCGTTTAGGCTGTAGACGAACAAACAGACAGACAGACAGAATTTTGCCACCCACTTTTTTGGTGTTCTCTATCATCGTAATATCATGTTTGATTGTTATCTAAAAATTTTTTTTTGCACGAATCCAAAACTTGCCTTATAGTACCTATAATCGCAAGTAAAAATGCATTTAATATAAGAAAGTGTATATAGTATATATCCTTACAGCGAACAGTACTAATTCCTTGAAGGACAGTCTCGGAAAGTCTTTGAAAGGCTCTGAGATCAGGGTGATGAGTGATGAGCTTCTAATCTTTAATAAATGCTACCTTTTGCCGGTTCATATTTTCTTCTTCTTCTTGTCACTTTTTGGGTCGAAAAAAACTACCCTGTCATAATGATAAAACCAAAATATAAGAAAACTAGGTGTGACAGCAGGTCGGTTTGACTAAAATACCTTGTTAAGCTGTCTGTTGCTACTTAGAACAAACTGTAAAAAATCTGTGAAATCAGTTCAGTAGTTTTTGAATAAGTGAACTTCAAAATAGACGCGATAGGTAATATGACAAAAATCTTATTTTTTGAAGTAAGTCAAAAAATATCAATCGTATGCAAATATTTATTGCAATGAGAGTTGTAGAAATAAAATGTTCAGTAATTTTTTTGTTTTTTAGTTTTTGGTCATAAGTTGAAAATTATGGAACTACTTTTATTTAAAAAAACAAACCCGATTATATGACCCTCTTAAACGATTGGGGAGTAAAAAATCCTTAAATTTTAAATCTTATTGTTTTTTTTTTGTGAATTCCAACTAAGCTATTTTCACAAAGTTGTCATCAATACTATGACAGTCAAACCCCTTTTATTGCACATTCAATTATATTGTTGTTTGTTAAGTTAAAGAAATTAGTTAGAGCGCTTTAAATATTTTTGTAAAGACCAATTCATAGTTTCAATGTTGTTGAAAATAAAAGAAGTAATTTAAAAAGTCGACTTAATTTTTATTTTTTCACTCTTAATTATATAATTATAACGTTTTAAAATTGTATTATTTTTTGTATTGGATATGTTTATTCTTTCGGAATATAACGTGTGTGTATTTATTTGTGCTTCATTTGTAATGGCATATGTTTTGTTTTTATACCTCACATAGGTAGATTTTTTTTAAAATAAAATATATTGTTTAATGCATAAAATGATATATATATCGATACCTTCCCGTAAGAATGTATTAAGCGACATTTCAAAAATTTTAAAGGCATCGAAAAAAACCTCTGGCCCAGCTACTTATTTATGTATTTAAGAAAATAAAAAGATTTGGAACAGGATTTTCAACTCAAAATGCTTCGAAAAATCTGTTTACTACAACAAAATACCCAAATAAATAATCGAATAAGAGGTATTTTAAAAATTTAATTTAAAATTTTTAAAATGTCGCTTAATACATTCTTACGGGAAGGTATCGATATATAATAAGTTTATAATAAGTACATAATATAATAATTTTAAATAATTATATAATAAACCGTAGGTTTACCTACTTGATTTAATTAATTTCATATTATTTACAGAAACTTTATATAGGAAACTTGGCAAGTAATTATAGATTTATAATAATAAGAAACTAAAATATTTTATAAATATAATATAATTATATAGAATGGAATATAACATAGAAGATTAATATTGATTCTTATTCGTTTATACTCGTATATGTAATTTAAAAATATACCTATATTTGTGATAGTAAAAAAATAAGTGCTTCAGACCAAACAATAAGGAAGTCTATAGTTTTATTAAATTAAAAAAAGATATATAATAATAATAGCATATTTTATGTTTAACATATAATATTATTGCATTTAAATTAAGTACCTACACAATCTTAAGTTATAAACCCAGTCAAATGAAGAAAATTGCATAAAATTCGTCTGAAAGTTTCAAAATTTGTTGACATTGAAAAATAATTTAAAATTTTTCAAGAATTTCGAAGGTTACGTTTCCTTTTTTTACAAATTTCAGACCTTTCCACAAAATTCAACAATTTATTTTACATAATGTACGTACTTTTAAGGGTTAATTTTATTTGTATGATTACAATCAACTGGATTTATTAATTTGTGAACCTTTGTCATCTTTTTTGAAATATTCTTTTTAATTATTTCTTAAAAATGATTTCTTTTTCGTCTTTTTTTAATAATTTTTGTTTTTTAAATGCAAAATTTCCTTACATACGAAATTTGGGGGGGGGGGGGGGTATTTACAAATCATTTTACTGACTTAATATATTTTTAAATACATTTGTTTTACACTCTAAGCGACAAAATGGCTAAATTTTGTGCGTAGGAATCATTATTGAGCTATTTGCATAATATATAAATCCTCACAATTTCGATGGATCATAATTTTCTAGATGCCATTTTTGCCAAGCCCGATTATCATCACATTCTTCCATTATGACTTTGTCTTTCTTTTCATTGATTGCAAGGCATTTATCAGATGAACCATGACGCAATTGACTTGTTTCAGCTTTATAAGTCCAGAACTGAAAAAAAATTGAAATAAATTGTTATTAAATGCTTTTTTTTTTAAAGAATATTGGTGAAAATTGGTTACACCTCTTATGAATATTCAATATGAATATACAATAAATTCAACTAACCACGATCGTCACGAAATTTGAAAAACGGGGCATTACTCACCTGATTTCCTTTCGATCCGTGGCAAGGATAAAGCGTCACTTCGGCTCCAGCATAATCAAGACATGCTTCGTCTCGTCGTATTTCACCAGTTTTACTCAGCATAAAGTACTATTTATGTCGAAAAAAAAAACATTGGTAAAATAATAGTAAAATTAAATTATTAAAATTAAGAATGAATGAGTGGAGTGGCATTTTAATCTTCTGTAAATACTCGTACCCTTTAAAAATTATTTTGAATAAAATATGAATTCATAAGCGAATATATGTATAAAGGGGCTTTACATATTAAAGTTCATATTGACACTAATGTGTTTCAAAAGTCCAGGCATTTATGTAAATTATTTTAAAAAATATACAAGAATTTTCCGGTGCAGGGAAGTAACTTCACGGGAAATAACTTCACATGGGAATTAACTTCACCTCTAGTCGGAAATAATTTCAATCTTTTTTGGTGAAGTTATTTCACACTGAAGGTGAGGAATAATTTCATCTGAAAATTGTGTGAAGTTATTTCCCACCTATGATATGATAAAAATTACACAAATGAAAAATTGCGTTTCATTAAATCCAGATTCTTTAAATGAAAAAGAAGCTTTGCATTCACCCACCCAGTTGCATACCCCCTATACATACCTCACTGTTTATTGGCCGTAATGCTGGGTGCTGGCACTGTATTTATGTAAGGCAACGCATTACGACCAATTAACAGTGAGGTATGTATGGGGGCATGCAGCCCCTCTGCTTGAGCACACTATAGGATTTGTGGTATTTGTGGTAGGTGCGAGGCTGAGTATGTGCAAAGTATTTTTTTTTGCATTTAAAAAATTTGGATTTAAAGAAACGCACATTAAAATTAAATTCATTCCCATAAAAAAGTGAAACTATCTCTCAGCTTCAGTGGGAAATAACTTCACTTAAAAAAGTGAAATATGAAGTTATTTCCCAGTGAAATTATTTCCCTGTACCTTTAATATTCGTATAATATGTATGAATTTCTTATGTAATGCCGGGACAGTTAAAACGGTTTTTTTTTTCTAATTATAAACATATTATTTCTTTATGATGGATCCCAAAGTGCAGATTATGTTCCTTAATTGTATATTTTTATAAAGCAAATGGTTGAATATATTTAAAAAGTATTTAATTGCTTTAAAATAAATTGAAAACTGAAAATATTTTTAGTTTTTGCTAAAATAATATTTAAAGTAGCTTGAAAGAAAGGCGAAATTAAATCTGCACTTTTTTTTATAATTTAAGCAAAAGTTTACAATGCCTTAATAAATAATGTTTTAATATGGATGAAAAAATATAATGGGATATAATAATATATTATGTAAATTTATAATTAAAATTATTGCAAAAGCTTTGCCACCAGCTCCAAATTAGTTATTTTTTTTTATAAAAAATATAAACATATTGCATCAATGTCTTTAATATAATATTTTTTATTTATTATATCCTGGAACTCTGGTACCAATTTTATTGAATTCATGCATTTTTATAAAATTATTGTAAAGTTTGTAATATACAAAAATATGAATGTTTTGTAATCAAAAAAAAAAAAAAAAAGAAAAATAGTTTTTAAACAACAAAAACTGGACAACCTCATATTAAAAAAAATTTGCGGTTGTTTTCTTTCCAAATTTAGTTATATTATTTCTTGTACTAAAACATGTTGGTAACTAAAGTTACAATTTTCGTACACAAATCTTGTCCAAATAGAAGTAATTTGTTCATCAATTTGGCAGTAACAATTAATCAGGGTGTTGTTTTGCATAAGGTGTGGCAAAAAGCTAAACAAAACTTTTTTTTTTGTATTTTTTGGAAAAATGTTCTTTGTATTTCATTTTAAGTCAAAAAAATATGTAATCAATGGAAAATTGTGAAAAAGTTGACAGGAATTCTGGTTTCATTTTCATTTTGATGACGACTAGCAATGTTTAGGAACAACACAATTTGTTCCTTTAATTGATTTGTAAGAACTTGAAAGTTTGGTGAGGAAAAAGGGTTCGGTGAGTCAATTTGAATATTTATGTTATAAAAATCTATAAACCTGAAAATGAAAATATTATCAAAGAAACAAGAGATTTACCGCACAAAAATTCGTTTCTTAAACTAACTAAATAACGAAGAAGGGTCTAAAAATAATTCCTACAAAATCTTAAAATTTGTTTGTAAAAATCTATTCAAATTTCAAAAACTGTCCTGGAATTTTGTATGGCAACATTATTTTCTGAGATATTGGAAATCAAAGCCATAAAAAACAAATTTGTAAAAGAACAACAAAAAATTGTATTGAATTAAAAAATTGATAAGCAAGTTACCTGACCAATACATTTGTTTGACTAAAAAAACATGAGGACCTTCAAAAAATTAAAAATTTAATTTTTGTATCGTGTCATTTCTTGCAATGACGTTATAATGGTACCTACTGTAAATGAAAGAAAAAAATGTTTGCAAATAAATTTCAAAACACGAAACATAAAGCTGTAGAATGCTTTCTGTAAGCAAGAAACCGTATGGGATATGATAAATTTTCCATTTTTCTATCTCCATGTCCGATTCATCATGGAATTGCCCATATTTCAACAAAAGACTTTGCGTTCCAAATTATATATGTATGACGGCAAAGAGTTTTTTTTCAATTAATACGAGCATAACCAGGCTAAGCACCACTAAAGGAGTCTTATGATCGAGGTGGCTCTCGTGAAATAGCTATAACTCCAGCCTATTTACTTGGTGGTAACACACACAAGTTGTTGTTGTTCATTCAAAATTATTCAATATATATTGATGTATAATGCGCAGCATGCACTGCACTTGTGTGGATTTCCATATACATACAAACCCAACTTAAATTCAAAATTATATAATTTTTTTTATAAACAAATACATTTTTATGAGTTTTGTTTAAGTTTACAGTTCTATATTTTCACTTAATCTACGATTTGTTCTCTTTCAACTTGACAAAATCAAAAATTTCCAACCATTTCTTAGAACAAAACATGATACCACCTTATAATAGTTAAAAACTAAGAAAACGTAGACAACGTACAGTTAAGGAATTTTTGTTCCTTGGACAAACACAACTTAACAAAACAAACCAATTTAAATATATAAGCAATATAATGATTATGTGAAGATATGAATGTATATACAGTGGATATTCAAGAAACTCAAAACTCCCAAAGAACATAAGACAGTGAGGATCGGCTGTTATTATTATAACTAGAACGCCCCGCCCTCGAAACTGGAGTGCTAATAACACTATCGTCTAGTTGGCAAAATTCTAGAAAAGCGTTCAAGAATCAATCAATCGATCCAATTTGATGAAATTTTCAGTTTGTACTGCTCCGGAAAAAGGTGATCTTATGTCAATTGGTTGACATTTGAATCGTAATACACTTTTTATGTGAAAATATAGTTCGGCTCTTATACTTCAAGACATCAATTGTCAAATTTCATTGACGGATGGCTACGATGTCAATGGATTTATAAACCTCTGAAAAATCACAAATTCTTGATGAATTTTTAATGCTCCAGAAAAAGGTGATTTTAAGGCAATTGGGTGACATTTGTATCGAAAGCCTCTTAAAAATCTGAAATTCTTTATAAATTTTTAATGCTCCAGAAAAAGGTGATTTTTTTTTGGGGATATTTGGATGAAAATATACTTTTTTTTGTCAAAATATATGTCGTTTTCCATTGGACGTCAAGAAGCATTCCGAAGCATCCGGGAGTCTTCTGAAACCTTCCATTGGTACAAAAACCGTCTTCTGACGATTCTGAGAAGAGAATTTTGCTTCTCGATTTGAAATCAGAATCCACTCGAGAAGCACTATCACTAATACATTCAAACTCAAACGTCAAATCAAACTGCTGTGCAACTTCATATTTTTTTAACATTCCATTTTAATTAATTGTTCACTTCAAAGCAAAGAATTTAATATAATTTAATAAACAAATAAGGAAAAACAAAAAGAAAAAAATTATAATTTGTAAGTTAGGGATAGATTCACTATTGTTTTCAATTTCAGTTTCTATTTAATAATTCACCAATATAGAGACAAAACTTCAGAATTGAGTAGAAGTAAAGCACTGTTCCATTGGATTCAGAATGAGTTTCTTCTTGAGTGAAACTAATGGAAAACGACAATAGTTTTTCCCCTATATTTCAGGCCATCAACTGTCAAATTCCATTGACGGATGGCTACGATGTCGATGGATTAAAAAACTCTTAGAAATCACAAATTTTTGATGAATTTTTACTGTTCCAGAAAAAGTTGATTTTAAGGCAATTGGGTGACACTTAGAGCCGGCATGTTAAGCTAAACGCATAGAATTCTCGGCACTTAAGTTAAAAGCGGATAAAAACTGTGTTACCCGGCGTGTAGTATATACTAAAATTGTACTTTTCAACGCGTTGACAGCTCGTAGTAAAAGCTGAACCAAGAGAAGTGGCACTTGTATGCGATTTATCGATTACAAAGTCATTCACGCAGGTAGAGGACAACCCCTTCGGGCTAATTAAAACGTAGAGTATTATCAGCGCTTAACTTAAATGTGAAGAAAAACTGTGTTACCGATGAGAATAATACAACAAACGTTTTAGTTATAACCGCATTGACAACTTATAGCTTTTTTGCAAGCTTGGATGAAATCGGTCGAAAAAAATGACATACACCGGGGATAACCGACCGACGCCCGCCATCACAGAAAAAACATGGAGCTTCCATTCAAACTATCAATAACATGTATGTATGTAATTCATTCCGGTAAGACAGTTTTTCTCCGTGCTTAAGTTAAGCATTGTATGGCTGGTACCATTACTTTTGGTTCTAAAAAAATGAAAAAATGTGTAGAGGGGTCACCAAAAAACGCTATGTACCCAGTTTAAAGCAAATCGATCGAGCCGTTTATTTTGTAGCTCTCTATCAACGCAATAACAAATTGGTCTAAAAATAATAGAAAAATTGAGATGTCTATTATATACCGTTAACAATGCTGAAAATTATATTAAAAACGACAAGTTTATAACTTTACTGTTAAGCCCAGTATACGCTGCTGCTCTAAAACGAAATTTTTAGTTTTTTTTTCCAAAAAGACAACGAAATGACTATACGCCTATTTTTATTTAGTATTTTGTTGTTTCACATTACGAAATCTCGATTTTCATAATCTCGCAATTACGAAATCCCACTTTGCCGCAAATAAAAAATTACGCAAAATTTAATTGCAGTCGTGTACCAACCTACTTTTAGAGCATATTGTTATTCAAAATTCTTAGGTATTTTTTAAATTTCAATTGTTTTTAAGAGAACATACAAATTGAAAATGCAGTTGAATTTGAGTAAATTTTTTTAGCGGTCAAAAATACGTTTTGGAAAACAATAAAAGCCAAAGATTTTTTTATTTTGCTTTCGTTTTTTTTTTTGTGTTCGCAGAATTTTTATTTTTCAGTGCGAAACTGAGGACTATAATGTTACTGGGTGATTTAAATTTCCGAAACATTGATTTGCAAGTTTTAATACGTGAGATTTTAAATTGAGAGATTTCGGTCGTTATTTGCGAGATTTTTCGTTGTGAGATGTAAATGCGAGATTAATAAAAACGAGATTTTTTAATTGAGATATTATGAAAAGCGGGATTATTTATTTGGGAGATTTTCAAAAAATTGCAAGATTTCACTATGCAAGATTTTGGTCAGGGGAATTTTGTACCATTCACTCAAATTCTACCAAGTTTAAAAGTTTTGACTTTGAAAAGAAACTGTACGTTGGGTCATTTTATGATTTATAATAGAGGTTGAAACCCAGCAAACGCATTAATTGAAATTAAACTAGATTAAACAGAATTAAAATCATTTTTCTTCAGTATCGTACAATATCGGGAGTTCCAACTTGCGCCAAAAATAGATTGGTCCGTTGAGCAGCGCACTTTTCCCCAGTGCATCGTGCTTTGGAATGATAATTCACAATTCAGTAGTGATTCAATTGACTTCGTGATCGAAATTTGTATTATTTTGTGAAATTGCACTTAAGTTCATCAAACTAAGAGAATCGTATGTACGTATGTATATAGATGACTGGGTCATTAAACAATCTCTCAGAGGCTCTATTGAATGGGTAACAAGTGTGTGTCCTTGGAGTTTCTAGACCAGCGGAGCACTTCCTTGCATCTATGCAATTTCACAGCTATATATATAATGCAACAACAAAGTTTTTTCTAGTGAGAGCAATGTACCAATTTTGTTCTGCGTAAAGCTGCGTTGAAGCCTTCGGTTTTATCGTCCGTGTATGTTGTTCGTTGTTGCTCGTACGCTGAACAACGAAGGTGTAAATGGTAACACCGAACACGAACAACGAAGAAACTCAAAGCCGTTTAGAATTTTCGACGAATTTTGGTCATGGTAGGTAGGTAGGGATCTATCTACATAATGTTTTGTTTCGGGTCCAACGAATGCAGGGATTTTTGATTTCAGCCCTCATTTTGAAAAACCACGCCCGCCAGTGTTTTGCAGCGGAAAAATCAAATTATTTCTGCATGAAAAAGTAAAGACGTATGCAGACTAACTATGCCCATGTCAGCGAACAGTACTTTGCTTTTTATTCTAACGTCGTGGATTAATATTTGCCACTTGTTTGTTTGTATTGATTTTTTTTTTAATTAATAGGCATGTTCGCGTTCGGAACTCAGTAATCTCACTCTCGTGAACAGGAATCCTCAGCAAAATTTCTCAGTTTTGCTGTGTAATTAAAAAAAAAAAATATTGGATCCGGTTGCTTTTTGACAGAGCAAAATTTTCTGAGGTTTTTGAGATCTCATTTTTAATATGCTTAATGTCTCAAATTGTTAAGCTCAAGAGAGCAAAATTAAATAGGGAATTGGAATTTTGATGTATTTTTCGATCGTTCAGAGGAGCATGTGGTTATTCTTCGTGGAGCACCAATTGCTCCGCGGAGCACACTTTGGAAAACCGGGTTACGTACGAATGACCGACAAAAAAAATGTCGACTGGTTAAAATGTCGACTTTTATCGACTTTTTTATAAGTTAAAATACCGACTTTTGTTTTTACCGACTCATTAAAATATCGACAGTTTGAAATGTCGATTTGACAAAAAGTCGACTGCCCTGATACAAGTCGAGAAAAATATCGACTTGTCGGAATTTTTCCCATACAGAAAAGTCGATATAAAATATAAATCGACATTTTAACTAGTCGACATTTTGACTTGTCGATATTTTGTCTGTGGGTCATTTGAAAGTAAACCAAAGAACAGCGCTCTGCCTTAAATGTTTACACGGGATAACTATAAACTCAAGAATCATAAATTCTTGTCTGATTTTTTAACAGGAACTTAACACAAGTTCTTATTTGATTCTTATAATAACAAACTTATTTAGGGAGTTATTAGTTTTATATAACCTTTTGTTTAGCTTCAAGAAAGTTCTATAGAACGCATTTTTGTTGCCTACCTACATCAAACCTAATATTTCGAACTTTTAATTGCCTCATTTTCTGGATGTTTTATTATTGTATTAATATTAAAACACATTACAGACCCTGAATAAGAGGTAATAAGGATGTCAAAATATATAGGCAACAAAAATTAAACTACAAAAAATGCGATTTATAGAACTATGACCATACGATATTAGATAATAATGATCAGATCATAGTTTCAGATTATAGTTTGATCTGATCAAAATGTCGACTTTCAAAATGTCGACTTTTAAAATGTCAACTGTTGAAATTTCGATTCATAAAATCTCGATCACTGTCGACATTTTGAGAATCGACATTTTTAAAAATCGACATTTTAAAAAGTCGGTCAAATTTGTGTCTATATTTTGATCTGTCGGTCTTTTAACCAGTCGAGATTTTAAAAGTCGATCTTATGGAGTCGATATTTTAAAAGTCGACATATCGTACCCAATTCTGGAAAACCCGGTTCTAGATGTTGAATTGTTCCATCAACTATAAAAACATTCATATATCTATACATGCAACCCTTCAAAATGCCATATTTTCTACCTATGAACTGGTTTCAGCACAAAACTATAGGTCATTGATGAAGCGTTTATAGCTCAGGAAATGTTAGAAAACTAGATTAAAGTTATTTTTACACTTAGATCCTTGTAAGTAGGCTCTGTCTTAAACCTTGAATCATTGTTTTAAAAAAATCGTCCCATGATCCTTGAAGAAAGGATAATATCAAGACCGAAACGTTAATCATTTTAAAAATAATGATGTATGTAACATGAATTTGCGTTCGATTAATTTGTATAGCTTCAAGTTCCTCTTGACTAATTTTTTTATATTTATTAACTATGCCTATAAAAATACCATTTTGCTTTCAAAGCCAAGTGACCCAATGTAAAGCTTTTTGTATATTAATTTATTTGCATCAATAAATTCATATCAATTAATAGTATAAATATCCTCGAATATATCAATTTTCAATTGATTTAAAATTCCGATAAAATAATTAAAAAAAAATGTATAACATTTTTGTTTATTTAAAGCTCCAATTTATTTCAAATAAACTTACCCACAATTAAAACCAATATTGAAGTTGAAGGTATATAGATACAAAGGGTACATTTGCGGGTAATATTAACCAAAAATAAAATATGAACAAAAAAACAAATCAATCCATAACCCTAAATTATAGTTATGTATATATTAAAATAGGCTTGGTGGAATGGTGTGATTATTATTATTTAAGTAAATTTGATTATAGGTTGGTAGGTATAATTAGTTGGTTTTTCGCGTGGATGAGTGAGCACCGTGCCAAAGAGCAACAAAAACAACCAAATTCATTAAAAAATAAAGTGGTCAACAGAACAATTGAGAGTCAATGTGAATGAGAATAATATTTATTTTTTGCTAATAAAAAAGCACTTAACCATGTATAAAAAAGATAGGTATGTAAGAAAGATGATGGTCAATGCTTGCAAAAATTATTCACCTATAGACCTATTATATATTTTATATTGTTGTCATAGAATTTCGCTTTTTTTTGTCATAGTCGATGTATTGTTTAGGCAAATAGGAGCTACATATTATTTTATTTTAATAAAGCTGTAGGTTAAAATATAATGCTTTTGTCTGGTAGCATACATAAAATGTACATGGAATTTATAACTTCCTAAGCAGCGTAAGCCAATTTGTCTAACTTTGCGGTAAAGCAGACAAAAGAAAATTAAAGTTCGTTCTTGTTGATTCTCATAGTTTTGAATGACTAGAAATCTATTAAAGCACAAAGCAGGGTATTGTTGTTCTTTTATTTCATTGTTTAGTTAGGGTAAACAAACGGAAGAGAATAATAATTATTATGAATTAATTATTTCCCGTAGAATCAAATTGATATAAGTTAAAAGAATTCTTCTCTCAATGAATGCAGCTATGAGATTTAAAAATTGAAATCAAAATTTCGTAATTGTATTTTAGATTTTATTATTTAACAACAATCAAATGTCTGGCAAATCAATATAAAAAAAAACATAAATTGGGCAATATTTTATTTATTATGAATAAAAAGCTTTATTCTATGACAACTTGTTGGTTTAATGGTCGACGATAAAAAAAAACACTAGATCTAATATAAAATACCTGATTTCCACCATCCCCATGGCACTGCCAGAGGCCAACAGATGGATGTGAGTCATCAGCGGGTGGTGAATCAAGACATAACGATGTTAAATTGTTTCGTATCTGTAAAATTAATTTGAATCAAATTCAATCGTAGTCCTTTTGATTTTTCTTAAACTATATCCCCATAGTTTCTTTTTTTCTCTTAGATTTATAAAAGTAAAATTCTAGTTAAGAAAACAAAATGTATATACATATTTCTAAACTTGGAGCTGGTGGCGGTCACATTTGGTTCTTTCTGGTGTAAATTGACAAACCTGATTGCCACCTTGGTTATGGCAAGGATAAAGGCCAACAGCTTTTTTAAGATCCTTCTTTCTAGCTGGAGAATCCAAACAAGTGCGACCGCCATAACCTAAATTTCTCATCTAGATTTGTTTTTTTTTTAATGGAATATTAAATTAGTTTTTTTTTTATATTTAATTAGTTCTAACTCATTAGTAGAATATTAGTTTGCAAATACTTACCTCACCATAAGCAACTGATTCACCAGGTATGAAAAGTTCCGGATAAACGTTGTCCAAGAACCATTTGAAGCTTTTGCAGCCCAAACGTTTTCTAAAATTTAATTTTTAAATACAAAATTATTACAATAAATTTTAGCAATTACTTAATTTCGAAGAAAAGTATTTTGAGATTAAAGAAACTATATTAAAAGGAAATCATGCGTCTTAGAAGGGTACAACAACATATTACTGATGAGCCCAATTGTTGTACCTGATGGACGAAACGCGTTTGGACTAAACGTCACAAAAAACTTTAAAATCAAAATTGTTACATACACATCATTAATATAAATCCTAATGAGACAACTTAAAATAAAAAAAAAACTTAACGGAATTTAATGTTTTTGGTGAGCAATATTTAACAAAAAATTTGGATCCTACCCCGCTTACGTATATTTGAAAAAAACGTCTAACTAGTAGATGCCAGCTTGACTCTGCCCTCGAACTACAGCCTAATTCACCGAATCAACTTTCTTAAAATTTTTTATTTAATATATTTTGTCTATTTCTATTTTTGATTTTTTTTAGGTGGGTTTTTGTTAATTTTTCCTGCTTAATTTTTTTTTATAAAATTTGTTGAACTATCCATTCCAATAGAAAATTTAATTTTGAACAAAAAGTTTTAAATGTAAAATTGTCAAATTCGGCTTAGTTTTCGAGTTACACCAAAAGTATTGAAAAGTGGCCAGTGTGACCATTCTCTCAGAAACGCATAAGTGAATTTAGTAGCATTTTCGGTTTTTAGCATGATTACGGGCTAGACAAACATATTCAATAATAAAAACCCTTGCACGTAATTGTTCCTTTATACCCCTCATTTTCCGGTCTATAGGCTATAAAGTTAAAAAGTAGTACGAAAAATGTAAGGGATAGAGGAAGTGAGAAGAGCAAAATTTACTAATTTACTCTTATATGACAGAAAAAAGCAAGAATAAGCAAATAATTTTTATTTTGATAGCGTGTCGTGTCAGTTATAAGGTCAATATTACCATATTTTGAAGAATCAATTTGGTAAAAGGGAATATTCAATCACAAACTCAAAATTTGGCAAATGTTTCATTTTTTCACATTCATATCTACTTCTGGCTGTGTGAAGTCAGAACTCGGATCTCAGAATTTCAGGGTTTTGGTTTTCGGATTTATTTATATAATCCCCCATGCCAGAAGTACGAGCTGTGTGATTCCAGAATACCGACCTCAAAATTTCTGGGTTTTGTTTATAGGATTTATTTGTCCACGTTCGTCAAGCGATTCAAAACGTTTGTCCACCCCCAAGAAAAAAAAAACCACACGTCTAAAAAAACACATAAGAAAAACATCTAAACGCAATCATGGAGTTGAGCTCACTTGAACTTTTGACATCTAAAAGTCCTTCATGAAATTGGTCAATAGAGAGAACCTAATTATAAAAATCAGTCATAACATTTTCAAGAAAATCGAAAATCAACATAATGGTCCTTTGGGTGGTATCCCTCTCAAAAGTATCCTTTAGATTTTTTAAAAAATTTCTAAAAAATTGAATGGCAGGTAGGCATCTTTATTTTTGGTTATAAAAATAAACTCAATAAATGTGGGCTATATACCCGGTTAAATGAAAATCGATCCAGTTATTTAGAATGTACCCAAATAGACAGGCATGTCTATTTTCATGTTCCCTATCATCATAATGACAATTTTGATCAAAATCTCAATTTCAATTTTGTTTACGACTGCATAACTTTCCATATACAATTATACTAGTCAAACAAATTCAGGGAACAAGATTTTTCAATTTTGTTTTTTGTATTTTGAAGAGCTATATATCTGTGTTAAGTGGTTGCATTGAGGATGAATAAGCAAAAAGTATTGTAAGGCTTCATATTTTTTAAGGTTTTTTAGTTTGAGATTTGTTTGCAAATAATATTTCTGAAGGTTGTTCTGAATATTCTTGTTTATTTTCAAATCCAATAAAAAACAAAATTGTGTTGTTCCTTAAAATTGTTTAATCATGCTTGTAGAATGCTCTTTGTTTCAATACGATTACTTATTACAGACACTAAAAAAAAAAAACAAAAATTAAAAAAAAATGGTCCTCTTAATTTTTTTGAATAGTGTATTGTATATCGCAAGTAAAAAAAATGAAAAATTGCTTTTTCCACAAGCTATCATTTTATTTGCTTTAAAAATTAAAAATTTTTAGGCCAACACGTTTCGTCTTGGCAAGGACATCATCAAAACACTCATGTCCTAACTAAGAGAAAACTCATTGGCCAAACAAATTTAAATAAAATAAAATATGTGGAAATAATAACTCATTTTTCTTAAATATCTAGGATTAAATTTCATCCAGTGATTAACCATCAAGTGATTAATCCTAATTTGTCAATAATATTTTAGGGCGTGATTTTTGGGTATATTGTAAGAAAAAATGCCGTATAGAGGAAAAGGGGGGGAAATTTCTGAAAAATTGAAATGCAAAAATAAATATTTTTAATCGACAAAAGCACATACAATAATGTGCAATAGCTTTTTTGAAAGCTAAAAATCCATTCTTTCATGTTTTTCTTAATTCAATTTATTTAAGGAATGAAGAGTTGAGAAATTAAATTTCAAAGTCAAAATTTTTGAAAAAATTTATAAGCCTTTTAAGTTGATATTTTTCAAAATTTTCAGTTGAGTATTTAACTGCTATTTTGTGTTCAATTTTCAATTTCCTTATTAGTTTTTAGTCAAACACAAACCAAATGCAAAGATCATTCTTAGTTTTTGAGAAACTAAAAAAAAGGTACTTTTCTCCAATAAAAAGAACGAAAAAAGTATTTAATTTTATATAATTCATGAATTAAACCCTTTTTCGAGTTTTCCATTTTAAGGCTTACAGTTTATTAACTAAGGGTAAATTATTGACCTAATGGGAGGCTTAGGCAAAAACAAACATTTTTCGCCTTGAATGTTATGCAATATTATGCACAGAATAGATGAAAAATTGTTTTGAAAATTTCGATTCTGTTTCGCGTTTACACGATCCCTTAGATTTTTTTTGTAAAAAATTTTACTTTGGAATTAAATATCTCAAAAACTATTCGCTCAAATACAGTAGACGCTCTATAAAAAGTAATAAGAACCACGCCTGTTCCCTCTTTCAAGGTTGTTCATTTTTTCGAGCGGGAGTTTGAAAAGGCTTCTTATGGTGAATTTGATCCAAAATGCACATTTAGGGCGTAAGGAAATAGCGCCCAAGGAAATAGCCGCCAAATATATCAGGATATACTGCCCCAAAAATTTGATCACCCAAAAGCAAAGAAGAAATTGGCCAAAACTACTTTCAACCCAAATATTTGGCATATAAATAATTTTTGCAGAATTTTGGCGATATTCCATTAATTTTGGGTGATATTTCCAAGCTTTATTCCAATGAACCTGCAAAGTTCTTAGAAATGTTTGTGAAGGTAATATTTGTTTGAGATCTCAAAATGATACAGTATTAATTAATTGTTGGATATATAGGATTTGTGGTGGGTGCAAGGTTGGGTGTATGCAAAGTTTCTTTTGCATTTAAAGAATCTGGATTTATCTGGTGTTTTTTTTTTTTAATTCTTCTGCAATCGCCCCAATTTCATTTGGGCGATATTTACTTACATTGCAGTTTTTTTTGGCAACTTTTCCTATTTTTAACTTTATTTCCCACTTGGCTTTTTTAATTTATCAATTTCGGCATTGTTTCATTTTATGAAAGAAATCGAAATAAGGGAATATCACCCAAAATGAGAACAAAATTTACAACAGCGATTTGTTCAGTGTTTTTTTGGGGGTTATTTCAAAATCGATTTGGGCGCTTCTTCCTTGGGTGCTTTTTCTTCACACGGGTGCTTTTTCTTCACACCCATATTTTGTTCCATATGAACATTTTAACATTTATTTAAGCGATAAACACAGCTTTCTCTAGGATAGTTAACTATTTTGAAATTCACTGTAACTTGATTTAAAAAGGAAATAAAAGAAAAGAGTATTAACTTAAAAAAAAAAAGCTATAGCTAATTATATTTTGTGCTTTCGTTGATTTTTATTATTTTTTTTGGTTTTAAAGTCAATTTTTCAGAAATTGACCCCCTGCCTCAAGGGAGGGGAATAAAGTGTTCCCCACACGATTTTTATCTAAGAATATACCAAAGAATCATGTCCTAAAATATTATAAGCAAATTACCGGAAACCCTGTATAACACATAGACATTTTTGAACTTAAAAAAAAAAAATAGGCCGTATCTGGGCAAAGAGGGTGCTCTACCTTAATTTGTTACAAGTAACTTTTTTCTGGGAAAATCAATTAAGAATGTGTTAGGTCAGAAAATAAAATATTCAGAAACAAAAAAATCACTTACCTTAGTTCCCGCCTTCCTGAAACATCTCCAAAGTCACCTTTTTCATTACCAATTCTTTGGTAGTAATACTTTGCGTAATCATCCAACCAAACTTCGGCTAAGCGTACAGAATTTTTCTTCAAAACATTGACTCCAGATCGCCACTGAAAGAAAAATTTAATCGTTTCAAGATGAGTTTATAACAAATTACACACAGAATTCTTCGTGTTCAAAATAATTGCCGCATTTTATTATCCACGTGATCTTATCCGGATCAAGTCATGATAAATAAACAAAACAGGATCATAGTGACAGGAATGTTATATACCCGTCACTTTTTGCCTTACGTTTTTTTTTCAAGCCTCTGTTGCCTATTTTCTTTGCACTACTAAGACAATTCACAATTGCAATTTTTGGATCATTGAAATAGATCCAGATAAAAAGCAGTATCCCATGTTGTTTTTTTAATTACGTGTTAAAAATTGATCCGGATATCATGTAGATAATAAAATGCGGCTAATGCTAAAAACTCTAAAGAAAAAAACACTACGATGGATTTAATTCGTACAAATTTTCATTATACGAACTGTTTCTGAATCTTTGGTATTTATAGCAAATATTCAATAACTATGAGGCAGCATTCATCAAGAAAACTTTTTATTTAGTATTCATACCTTATACGGTGACCTCTTGCGGAATATATGTCCAACATGTGAGCATGGTATAATTTCTAAAGTTCCACCACACATCCATGTTTTAAATGACAGTTCTAAATTCTCTCCACCCCAAATGTCAAATCCAGAATCATATGTACCAAGAAGTTCAAAGAATTTCCGGTCAATAGAAAAAAGTCCACCTGCCATTGTTGGCGAGTATACAGGCTCAGCAGAGTTCTGTAAAATAAAAAAGAGAAATAGATCGAATAACAATTCCAAATTATTTGCACATTTTTTTTTGATAATATACCAAAAATATTTCGGTTGTATTCGCAAAATGCCTGAGTAACCGATTTCTGGAATCACAAAATTAGCAGAAATACTTATTACTTTTGATTTGTATAAATATTCCCAAAATACCTTCTAAAAAATTAAATATCAAACAAAATTTTTATATTTTTAAAAGTTTTCTAATTAATTTTGTGAATGCAGAAATCAGAAATTATCACACAAAATTCCTGAATCACAATAATAATAATTTTCTTACATTATGACGTTTTCGTTCTTTCTCAGGAACAGCATGCCAATTGAATTGTAAATTCCAATCGAAACCACCAACATTAACGCCTCCTGAATCATGATAATGATATTCCATTGTTGTGTCATCAATTACATCAATTACCGGGCACACAACGGTAGTTGAATTTCTAGCAATTCTATCGAGTAATGGTTCCAACCAGCCTTAAATAGAACAAAAAAAACGCTATTATAATTCTATAATAAGGAGTTTGACTAAGGGCCAATTTTTCAATAGTCAGTTTAACATATCAGAAAGCAATTTGTTTTTAATTTTTCTCTGATAGTTTACTAAGTCCTTAATTGATAATTGAAAAATTGGTCCTAAAAGGATAATATGTCAAAAAAAAACTATTTATGTATATGAAAAAGGGTGACCCTTTTGATACATATTTGAAGCTTTACTAATTATGCAGAAAATCCCGATGTTTCTCAACAGCTAAAGCTGGACTTAAAACTTTAAAGCAAGTCTCAGGTTTTATCTTTCATAGAATAGAGAAGATGGATCAACCATTTTAATTTCGAAAATGTTTAACAATTAGTATTTCCTTTATCTGCTTACTAATGCTAAAATGGAAATAAGAAATAAAATTTGCAGTGTTGCTAAACATAATTACTTCTTTTTGTTGTTTAAGTTCTATGAAATAAATTCTCTTAAAAGATTTACAACTTTCAAGTCAAAAAGAAAAAAAAAAATTCATTGACGTGATAAATGTTAAATTCTGATTAACAAGAAGTTCAATTACTTGCTTCCCGGAAGAATAATATACGTTTTGGCATTTATTAGCGAAGCAAGACACACCTTGATACCTGTAGCTTAGCTAGGAAGTATGCCTAACATTAATCAGACCACGAAAAAAGTTAAACAAAGGTTCTTAATAGCTCAACGAATTTCGTATATAATACCCTTATACCATATACCTCTTCTTGTACTACATACCTTCAGCACATTCACAATGTGAATCCAAGTATGTTAACACCGGTGACTCTGCATAACGTGCCCCTAGTAATCTTGCCCGTATCAAACCTTCTCTCTTTGGCGCTCGAATGATCTTCACTTTAGGATATGCCTTGATATAATCTTCCAACTGCGTCTTTGTGTGTGCTTTATGAGAAAAATAAATTTATAAACAACAAAGTAAAAAAAAAAAACAAAACAATAAATTCAACTCAAGTCAAGTAATTGGTCCCTTCAGAGACTTAACTACCATGTAATCAATCTTTCAATCAATCTGGTTGTTGTTGTTTTATTTCTTATTAACATTAACTTACGCATATCTGAGAAGTCATCTACTAGTATAATTTTTCCAATCAGATGTTCCGGCGAACGATCCAATACCGAATGCACTGTACGCAGTAAAACCGACCACGCTTCATTGTGGAAGCAAATAATCACATCTGTGGCAGGTAGATTCTTCAGATAGCGACCGGGCTCTTTACACCTGCAAACATTCGATATAAATAAATATACAAACATCAGAGAAATCAAGGCAAAGATTGCGCTCTAGCACACACCGAACAACAACGACGACGACGACGGTGAAGGCAATTATCAGATTTAAATGCAATTGTTAAAACAAAGATATACTTTACCATGCGTCTCTAGGGTCAGGGAGGCTACGATGCACTGAGATGAGGTCAGACGCGTACTGATTGAAAGCATTATTCGTCCAGCCTTCGTCGACGGTCTTTTTTATTTCAGCAGTTAAGTTAGCTGGGAGCACAACTGGCTTGCCCATTTCACCCGGAGCATCTTCTACTACACCAGGGGCACTTAGAACACCTTTTCCTATAATGAAAAAGAAAAGAAAAAACAATTCATTTAAAATTGCACGAATAACTTACACGTTAAATATAGTTCGTACGTGATGTTCTCAGAAACCCTACAACTTATGTATGTGAAATAAATTTTTGGAATTCTCCACTTGTGTGAGAATGTCTTAGGCAGAATTTTATTGGAAATTATTTAAGTTTTGGAGAGTTCCAGACCATCAAAGTACCAGATTATTTAGAACCCTACCCTGAATACTTATAATTGAACTGGAGCTGTTTAAAATTGTATCTGGGCCTTGAACTTTTAGGTAGGTCTAGAACTTTTTTAAACATCCTACAGACACTTTTAGAGCCAGCTTGCTGCAGTGGGATAGATATGTAATATAATTTCCATGGTTTCTGACTAAATGGAGCAAATTTATCAAAAATTGGCTCACCTAAGATTTCGATGATCAGTGGCTCTATTTATTTCTTTCCTGTAAGGGAAGTGGAAGAAATATTCTATGCGCCAGAAAGAGAACTTTTCGGCGTTTACTCATTGACTATCCCCAAATGTCGGACTCACTACAGAAAAAAACTCCTCCATAACCCTTCTTCGAGTCTGACCCTCCCCCAAGGACCACTCTTCAGAGGGAATGTCATATTTTCCTTGCGTGCGGGATGAACTTCGGGCACAGTTTCTGCATAATTTTCTTTTTCTCCTTTTTTCCTTCTGAGAATAATGTTTTATAAACGTACAGGTTTTATGTTAGTTTTGGGCGCTGTTTAGCATCTTCTGCACTATGTTTTCTATCGTGATGTCACCAATGCCACTAGTTCTCGACATTCTGCGTTCCATCTGATACAGACGAAAAACGCGTGTTGGGCTTCGTCTTTTAGGGCCAGTTTTTCAGCTACGAGATCATTCTAGTCTCGGGATTAATCCCCAGTTAACTCCATAAACGTGTTTTTCAATCAATTGAGATCGAATTGAGGGCCTTTACACTATTAGCGCCATGACGATTTTGATTTTGAATGTTATTCACAGTGCAATTCCGTTGTGGCACCATCTCTATTTCGATGCGAGAAAGGCGTAGAAAGGTGATTTCCATAGTTTTGCACATCGATGACAATACATTTTTGACAACTGAAAGATAAAGTTAATCCTTAACTGAAAAACTGTTCCTGAGTTAACTCGTGGTATATTTATTTTCAGGATAACTTAGCTCAGATTTAAGTCAGAGCTAACCCTGAACTGGAAAACTGGCCCTTAGAGAGTCTCCGTACTGGCAAGCTGGGCTGTTCGATCTCCCGATTTTAAGAAGGAAGGCGTTGAAATCCGGTAAGAAATTATTGGGTTACGTAGCAGTTTACTTGGCCGTGTTTCTGGTCATTTCACTCAGTCAAATTCCCGATCAGTCTCGCCGTCCATCGGCCCTTAATTTCCGAGCTCCCGGTGCTCTTTCCACTTCTGTTTCGTTGGTTGATTTGGGTCATCGGTTGCGCATCCGCCAGATCTTGCTTCCGTAAAGGAGAATAACATACGTTGTTGAAATCAGTAGCTGCCCCTTGCTTACCATTGGGCCACCTATGTTCTCCATCAGTCTGTTGAGCGTTCGTCGGCTTAGAGTGTAAAGCGGCTAACTCCACATTTTGTTGTCAAAAATCTATCAAATCTTTTCAATTTCACTGAATTTAGCAAAAGCCAGTGCTGAAAAATAATTAACGTAATTTTGGTTTGATTCAAATAATGCGAACACTTTTGTTTAAATAATTTTGTATACACTTTCGACGCTCGTTGTGTTGCGGCTTTTATCTGTCACCAGAAAGATAGCTTTGTGTCGAGTTTAAGCCCTTAGTACACAACGCATCGTTGGTTCTAATGATTTCAGAGCCAATCAGTCAGAAAGGATTATCTCAGCTTTTTCTGTTGCCAAGTGTAGACCGTGTTCACCCATCAGAACTGCGCATACGTCGCATGACTTTGTTCAGCTTCCTCTGCACACTTTCTGTATTTTTTGCTGTTATTACCGCGGCATTTCATCAGCATACCCTAGCAAAAAGGTATCTTCCGGTATGTCCCTGTGAAGTATGCCATCATAAGAGATGTTACACAGATCAGGCCCCGAGATTGACCCCTGTGCTACTCCAGAGGTGATATGCTTTCTCCGTGTGCCATCCGTGGTCTCGTAGCTCAGCTCCCTGTCCCTGAGATAGTCCACCACCATCCGTTAGAGATAGGCTGTGAATTCGAGTAGATTCGTACAGGCTGGGATGTTTAAAGTATCACTTCACTTCACCTGGCCGAGTTTAAGGCGTTTTTGACATCCAGAGTTGCCAACAATACGATGCGCATCGATTAGTGGTTTTCCTGTTGAGAGATTTGGGTGGAATTGACTACTTCTTCTATCGCCCCGATTGTAGAGTTGCTTTTTCTGAAGACTGCTGCCTTCCGGATAAGTCTCCTGCTATCTGTACTACAACGGTGAGTCACGGTTTCACCATCTTCTCCAAGAGCTTCCCTGAAGTGTCAAGCATATAAAAAGGTGTGTATGTGGATGGAAAGTCTGGGCCTCCTTTTGCCTTACTGATGTGTACCAAACGCTGCATTTGAACATTTTGAGAAAAAGTTGAGGGCATTCTCGTGAGGCCACTTACAGCACTTCCATCTGGTCCTAGGGTTTTTTCGTTGAGCAAGGTTTCCTGAGCTAATCCCAACTCTTCTTGGCTGAGTGACACGGTATATCTTGTGGGTGGGCCGATATGATGTCGGGTGGCCTGTCTAGATGAGTTGGGAAGAGTGAATCCACTATGTGCGTCATCTTTTCTTCGTTAAGAGCAGAGCTGGCCAGTTGAGCTTCAAGTTTCCGCACGACATTCTTGTAGCCTGGTCCTCATGAATAGTGGTTGACATCCCGGCACGGCGGTGGACTCTTCTACTTTATCTTTTACTCGAATTGAGTGATGGTCCTTTTCAGCACGGATCTATTGGTTCTGAACTCATCTAGGTCATCCTCTATTAGGTCAGCGTATGACTCAAACTATGGAGTCTTTGATTAAAAACTTGTTTAACAAGCACATTCAATGATTTACGATCTACAATACTTATTAATAAAAGATGATTAAAGCTGAGAGCAATCCAAATGGGTTGTAGGCTCTTGGGCCAGTCGTGTAAACGTGAAGTTCAACTATGGTTCAAGGTTCAAGTATGTGACAGTAGCCAATAACAAGGTTGAACCTTCGTTAAACCTCAGATAATATGCCAACATCAGAGAGTTGAAATAGTTGAATCACGCGATCAAAATTTGAACCACGTTGGTACAACTGAATCTCAGAGTTAGCTTACCCTGCCAATAAAAAATACTTAATCCAGAGTTAACTCACCACATTCGGTGGATTAACAATAGGTTAACTCAATGTTTCCATAAACTTAAAAAATGTTTTAGGAGTTGACTCGAGTTTCAATCATTAAACTCTCATGAAGTCGCCCTTAAAAACTGAGCCTTATGCTAACAATAAAATGTAAAAGTGAAGTTAAGTGAAAAAGCAAAGCAACGTCAGCACGGGTCTTCTAGTGACATTTATGACATCACTATTTAAGCATCAAATTATTTTATGAATGGCATTTAGAAGCTCAAAAGAAAAAAATTCTGAAAAGAAGCAAACTATTGACAGGATAACCAGGGTAGGGTAGCTAGTGTAATAACTTTAGTCTAAAACAGTTATATAAGAATGGTGGGTGGGTCTATGAATAAACATCAATTATTGTATATCAATTGTTGATATTCACATTAAGTGTGAGAATATTTGTGTATTTTTTTTTTCTTCTTAAAACAATACGATCGCATAAAGGTGTGATCATTTAAACAGTTGTTAAAGTATTCAGCGCGAGGAATTTGCATCATCGCTGCGCATACGACAAGTAGTCAGTGACGATGATGATGATGATGAAGCATAGAGGGCGTTTGTCTTGGCGATGGCGATGGAGATGTATTGCAATTTTGTGTTTGATGTACCTAAGTAAATATCACGATAGCATAATAATCTCTTAGCAATTGCACAACAGAAAATCTTTTTTTTTTTTGCTCATTTGTAATTTTTCTTTTCTTTGGATTGGAATTTAGCAGCAGTAGCAAAAGTCAGAGAGTCATTGTACCTAATAATCATTGATTTAAGACTTTTTTTTTGTAGTTACCTACATCATGCAAACTTACTCAAGTGCTTAAGTGACAATTGTTTCGAAATCCTTCAACTTATGTTTCTATCTGTTGCTTTTTTTTTGCTTAATTTTTCTTTTTTTTAATTGCGCAACATGAACTTTTGATCTTCTATGACTATGATGTATATTTAAATAATTTTTTTCTACAAGGATTTATAATAAAGAGAAAAACTAAGGTATATAAAATGAATATTGTAATAATCAAGAGAGACATACATAAATTGATTAAAACAGAAAACAAAAACTCAGCAGTTTAATTAGTTATGTTACTCAATACTTTAAGGGTTAGCTGGCTTAATATAACTGGTCGTTAATATAGTCTTGCATCATAATGATAGTAAACAAATATCATTGCAACGGATGGATGATGGAAAATTGACAAACAAGAATTTATTTGTTTTGTTACCATACAAATATTGTGACAACGATTTTTGTAGCAATTAACACCTTTGTTTGGGTTTGTTAACGCGTTTCAGATTTGAACTAAATTTATTTAAGCTCGCATCAAAGTCAGCGTACGGAAACGAGCAAATGAGAGGTGAAGCCAAATTTTTTTCAAAACTTATTCAGTTTGATTTTATATTTAGATATTTATTACTTTTAAACAAAAGTTATAGGTCGGTCGAATAGAGCCAACAAAGCTTTAAAATTGTAACGTATGATTGTTAAGTTGTAGATTTCGAAAAAATGCATCTGCTATTCAATTTGATAAAAAAAAACTTTCATCCTATCAAAGTCTTTTCCAACTTTGTAAATAAACCCCCGCGAGTTTGACCTTTACGTTGGTGGGAGTGCTTACTACGTGGGGTTCTCCAGCAATCCAGCTGCAGAACCAAACAAACTAACAAACTCAAACCTATGAAACCAATGGAAAGTGCAACAATACCAAATAAAAAACTGGTACGGATATATGCCAAACGTCGGCAGAAGTCGCAGCTGCTGGCGCGACCTTGGCTCCTTTGTTAACTGAAGCCAGTGACAAAACTTTCCAATCGAATCATCGACGACGAACACTTTAACGAAACGGACAAAATTTTGACAGAGGAAGAAGAAGACCTTCTTCTCGACCCCTTTGCCAACCTCGGATTGAGAGATGGAGTTAGTGTCGGAACAGTGGATATTGATGATATCAGTGATCTTTCAAGATTGTCCACCTCCTTGAGGCGTAGTAAAATCGCCAACAGTAGCAAGACAATCAAACAACTTGGTTCAAAGAGGTGGATTGACCTGACAGATCAAGAACGGAAACGACCTAAAATTGCATATGATATTCTGCAGGAGGAGCCTTAAATGAAGAACGGGCCTATTACCTGTACATCGGAGGAGGTTTCTGGGCGGATATCAGTTGATGGGACCCACTTAACTCTAACTCTGGAAAACCCAACGTAAGGGGAGGATGATCCCATCAACTGGACTAACGACGGATAGCCACCTACTGAAACCTGAGGAGTCTGAACAATCAACCAGTCGTTGCATGGAGCCTCCCGCTCCTACGAGACTGGAAATCAACTTCAACAATGTGTAAAATGATGCGGTAAAAAGAGCACTTGTACACCTTGAAGTGGATAATTCCCTCATAAACTGGATCATCTGCATGTTTAAACACAGACGGATTAACTCAGAACTAGGGAACACACTGGTCAAAGTACCCACATCTAGAAGGACTCCATAAGGAGGAGTTCTCTCGCCACTATTGTGGATACTAGTTATTAACGAAATTTTAATTGAACTGAACAAAAGCGGTGTCAAAGTAGTTGCCTACGCAGATGACCTGGCGCTGCTATAGCGACCGGAAAATTTATTTCCACAAACAGCGAATTAAATACGCTCTGTCAAAAGTCTGTGCCTGGACGAAGAAATGTGGATTTTTGGCCAACCCGCAAAAAATGGAACTGTCACTTTTTACTAACAAAAGGAAGATACCAGAATTTGTCCTGCCGTCAATAGAAGGAACCCAACTTAGTTAATCAGATCATGCAAAATATTTAGGCGTAATTCTTGACAAAAAGCTAAACTGGGGTATGAACATTAAAGAAAGAGCCAAGAAAACCATGCTCACTCTTTATTCCTGCAACAGGATCTTTGGTAAGACCTGGGGTCCAAACCTTTAAATCATTATGTGGATCGTGGATGTACACGGCCATTATAAGACCGATCCTTAAATATGGTAGCCTGGTTTGGTGGAGCGCGATGGATAAATATTCTTTCTATAAAACGCTTAATAAAGTTCAAACACTAGCGTGTATAGGCATCACAGGGGCATTGAGTGTCCACACCCACTGCAGGAAAGGAAACCATACTCAATATAAGACCCCTAGATCTATTCGTATAAGAAACTGCAGCCTAGGGAACTCCGTAGGACATGCACAAATCATTTACAATTTTACGGAAGGGTATATGTATGCACAGACTACACAACACCCCGTACAAGTTTTGAAAACCCATTTCCTCTCTCCATCCCCACAAGAGAAGAATGGGATGCTGGTTTACAACAATCAGATAAACCGATGGTAGAAATTTACACCGGCGCGGCGGATCGAAGATGGATAAGCAGTGACGTGCGGCACTCGAACGAACTGGGTAGACAGTTATAAATTAAATTCATTATTTTCCATCTTATCCAGTCAAAAGTAAAAACTGTTAACAAAGTCCAAAAAACAGCGTATTTCTCTTTGAAATCAAACGTTAAACTTCACACAAGACTTCACGAACGTGTCTAAAAAACATGGCTACCAATAAGGAACTATTAATAATTAGCAAAAATTAAATACCTATTTAATACAAGAATACAAATTACAAAAAATTGTACACAGATAAGTATATTTATCAAATGCTTGTATTTTTTTGAAACAAACGTTGAAAGATATGTACATTGTACATAGTCCACATAAAGTTTTAAAAACATTATTTTGAAAACCTTTTCAAGTCTTAAAAACTGGTGATGAATATGTCATCCTCATCCTTATTATTTTTTGTTGAGATAATGGTGATCAAAGACAAAAGTATGCATTTGTTTGACTAAAAGTTATATAGGTACACCAATCTCAAACAAACAAAACTGGCAGACCTAAATTGATTTATAAAAAAAAATCAAGAAACTCATTAAACAAAGAAAATAATAGGTAGAACATTTGATTCTCGTACCATTTCTCTCAGTCGCAATGAGGCAATAATGGTACCTTAAAATAAATATGTATTTGAAAAACAATTTCAAAACAAGAAGAAGCACACAGCTTTAAAATGCTTTTTGTTTCGACTCAATATGATCCCAAAGATACAGCTCTTCAAAACGCACAAGGGAGAATTATTATTCCCTTAATTTTGTTTTCGTCAGTAGTGTACTTCTGCGAAAGAGTCCAGCCTTCCTACCTATTGCATTTTTTAGGGTTGACCTACAACTGCCCACTCCTCTTTAATCTACTTCAAAAATAAAAATTATGAAGTTGTTCTCTTCACTTAACAGTCAACGAAAAAGTTTCGAATTTACTTCAAAATTCAAAGCAAAACAAGCAATAAGACAGATTCGAATCTGTCTACTTGCTCCGTATAGAAATTCTACCTGAGCAACATAATCCGCTGATTTTATTTTCATTTAATTTAGGTAGAACGAAAGACTCTGTCTTCGTTTTCAGTCGGGTTTTCTCGAAGCACGTAGCAGATGCAGAAGCAGAAGGCAGAGGCAGAGCCATAGCGAAGCTAGTGTTTGTATTGTGTGAGAGCATTGAGATTTTTTGCTTTGTGGATTGTGGTTGTTGGTAGAGGTCAAATTATCTAAAGAAATTAAAGTAGGTGTGGAAAATGTGAGTGTGTGAATAGTAAGGGAAGAATGCATGATTTATGTTCGTTAAATTATAGGTGTTGAAAATTTGAGATAGGCTATGGATGTTAGTGTTAGGGACTTAATGCAATGAATGTAAGTAAACACAGTTTTTTTTATTGTAACAAGTAGGTTTCTTTTTTTTTCTCTCTTTACGGTAGGGTAGACACTGTCTAAAACGTCTTATTGACGCACCGTCACTGTGGATAAGGGAGTTGGTGCGGGTTTCATCTCAGAATCCCTCAATTTATCCAACTCTTACAGACTCCCTGATTACAGCAGTGTCTTCCAGGCGGAGGTTCTAGCAGTGATTAAGGCTGCCGAACAGATCTCAATGATCTCGATACCATGGGCTGATATCACCATTTACATTGACAGCCAGGCAGCGATCAAAGCTTTCTCTTCAACAGAAATAAAATCCAAGCTAGTTTAATGCTGTCTTGCCACGCAGCACAACATCAGATTCTGCTGGGTCCCTAGACACTGTGAAATTCTAGGAAATGAAAAAGCAGATGAGCTGGCAAGGACTAGTTCAACATTAGATCTTAGCCTAACAGAGTCCAGTGTTGAAATTCCACCCTGTGCCATTAAACAGACAGTTGGTAAAGTGATAGTGATACCAATGACAGATGGAACTCACTCGTAACGTGTACAAAGAATATGTAGCCTAGCTACAATTAGAAAAAAAAAATTAACTTATCATGAACCTGAAAAAGAGACCCCTGAATCTTTAAGTAGGGATTATCGCAGGACATAATCTCTTAGGCTGTCATAAAAAAAAGATGAGACTAAGTAGTGAAGACTTATGCAGAGGCTGCGGAGACGAAGAAGTAGAAGAGAACACCCTTCACTACCTTGTTCACAGTCCGGCATTCTGCAATATGAGGAAAAAATATTTGGGTAGCTACTTCTTCAACGATTTAGCAGAAATCTCAAAGTAAGACCTAATTTTGACATCAGACTCAAAACTGAGTCTGATTCCGTCTGCAGCTCATTCGTCGGATTCTCTAATCGGTGTGAATAACAAATTATGAAAATTTCATCCATATCGGTGAAGTCCTTTCTTAATAAACAAGATTGAAGAAAAGTGGGCGTGGCACCGCTCCTGCATGGAGGGTGGGAGGTCACCAACTTAGCTTAAAGTGGTAACCCTGCCCCGAAACAACCTGCAAAATTTGAGCCTGCCGCTATTTCTTATTATTTACAATTCTTATTTTGATGTATTATAGCCGCATTATGAAATTATGCACAAAATTGAATTGAAAGCAAATATTTAGAATGTTTCAATTTAATATTTAATAATGAAACAGAGTTAGCTAATCCTGAAAATAAATTAACCCTGGCTAACTCAGGAGAGGCTTTTCAATTGAAGACTAACTTTATCTTTCAGCTGTCAAAATTCTGAGGCCAACGTTGTGCGACACTATGGATATCACCCTTCTACGCCTTTTACGCATAGGAATAGAGATGGCACCACAACGAATTGCACTGGCAATAACTTTCAATATCGAAACCGAGATGGCGCCACAACTAAAAAGACCCTCAATTTGGTGCCTGAGTTAACTTACCAAATTAGACGAGTTAACTCAGAGTTAACTTTCGATTTCAATTGACTGAACACACATTTTTGGAGTTAGCTCCGATTTAACCCCGAGACTAGGATGATATCGCACTGAAAAACTGGCCGTTAGATATCAAAATAAATCTACTATTTTTTTCGTACGATGCACGGTTCACGAGATATTTGATAAAACGCGTTTTCTAAGATGGTGACTAACGCTCAGGCCTCCCGTCCTGCCAACTTGGATTTACTTTCGGGGAACACCCCTGAACATATTCCATTAAAAAAAAATCAGTTCATTTGGTAGAGTGGTATGGCTTGAGTGAAATCACAGTAAAAACGTTATGAGATCAAAATTCTAGACTAAAAAAAGCTTTTTATGGCCTTTAGTCCTACAAATTGGAGTTTCGTCCGGTTTACTCACTTGGACTCATCAGTGACATTTATCATACGCAATTTGTAAATTATTAAGTTCAGCGATTTTTTTTTCAAATATTTACCGCACAAGGCGGCACAAATAGAGCACAATGCAGCACAACTTTAACTTTTTTTGAAAATCGAAAATGGGGGTGCTAACTTCACACTTCGCAAAACTGGTTTTTGGCCGTAAGAGTTACAAATATGCGGATTTTGTTTTTGTTATCTCTTCGGAATATGGCAGCACAAATTGAGCAAAAAACAGCACAGCTTTGACTTTAAAGTAAATACGAAATTTAAAAAAAAATTATTCGTAAAATTTGCAAATTTGTGATTTTTTTTTTAAACAACTATGGCACAAGGCGGCACAATAAAGCACTTTTTTTTTAATCGAAAATGGTGGTTCCCTTCTTCACGCTACGGCCCTTCGCAAAGTTTTGTTTTGGCCATAAGTAATTATGCGATTTTTTTTTTCTTTTTGTTTCTTAGTAGCATTTTCTGAATTTTTTAAGAAATTTTGACATTTTTCCCAAAAATTTCATTCGTAAATTTTACAGATTTGCAAATTTTTCAAAAATATTTACGACACAAGTTGAGCACATGGCAATGCCTTCTTCACGCAGATCAACTTTTAATCAGAAATCTTCGATTTTTTTTGATTTTTTTGTTTGCCTGCTAAAATTTTTGTTTAAAATTTAGTAAACCATAAAATGGGCAGGAAATTTAATTTTGAACAAAAAGTTTGAAGTGTAAAATTGTTTAATCCGGCTTAGTTTCCGAGTTACACCAATCATATTGAAATGTGGCGAGTGTTACAATTTTCTCAGATACATAAGGGTTAAATTTAGTAGCATTTTCGGTTTTAAGCATGCTTATGCCCAAAAACAAAAACATATTCAATTAAAAAAACCTTTGAACGTGTGTGAAATTGCTCCTTATTAAGAAGTATAATCACTAGGCCGTTTCTTTTAATTTAGTTTTTAATGAAACGTAGATAAAAAAAGAATCTTATAAATGAAAAAAATAAAAAAAAATATTTTCATATTACAAAGTTTAATCCTAACGAGGTCTTTTCCAACTAAATATAACAAAAAAAAAAAACATACTGATATTATAGAATCTAATATAATTTTTGGTTAAGTATTCGCCCCAGTGTCCTTTGAAGCTTTTTCAAGCTAAGTTAAATGTACAGATAGAAATATTAACGAATGGTTTGATGATCCTTTGTTAACTAAAAAAACAGCAGCCTTTTCTTTCATAAATACCATTACTAGCTGTTACCTATGATGGATCTCATGTAACTGTTTTCTGTTATAAAAAGTTCTATTACACCAGACATGGACGAAACTAATCAAATCCCGAAATGTCATTTATTTTCCAAAAGACTCCCAAAAACTTTTAGTTCTCCATCCTAAACTTAATAGACATTGCATTGATAGTTAATAAGAACTTTAAAGATACAATATTCGTTTTCTTTAAAATAAAAGACAAAAAAAAAAAAACCATAAAGTGAAACCATAAATCTTTAATGTTTATAAACGTGCTGGCAAACTAAGTTTACAGCGTTATTTTTTTGAAAGAAAAAAAAATCACTTAAAAAATCAATTTGGCTAAGAGTTTGTATATTTCTTGTATATTCTATAATATTCTACACATTTGCAAGAACCTACATATACTCGTATGTATTTTATTATTCCCCATCGAAACTGGAGTGTTATAAATTTTTAATTTCGATGGTGGGCTAGCACGCAAGTTAACCACCGAATTTTGTTTATCAAGAGAGAATCTAACGACACACAGTAAGACTATTTGCAATTTTAATTGAACAAAAGTTAAATCTTCGTCCGTTTTTAAAATGTCTAATGAAGTGCTATTGCTAGTTCTTGTTGAATTTATTGTTTTTACAATTTTCTGAACCGTTAACGAAATATAAGATATAGCCCAAAAACAAGACAATCCCTTCAAAGAAACACAAACCATTCATCCTAATTACGATTGTCAATATTATTATAAAATTGATAATTGATAAATATTGAAATTCCACACTTAATAAAACAACTTATGTATACAATTTTTGATTTTCAGAATGATGAAGAATTACAATAAAAAATAATACTTATGCAAAATTAGTTTCAAAGAAACTCAGATTTAAAATATCGAAGTTAGATAATTATCAAATACCAGTTTGTTACTTGAAAATCCCAATAAAATAAAATTATGATTTTTTTTTAAATCATTTAGGTCAATAAAGGTACAAGGTTAAAGCAAACCCTTTAAGTCGATTTTATAAAATTAACAAAAAAAATATTAAAAGCAAAAATAGTTTTGTGTTCGTCACTATTCCAATAAAGGACACATAGTGTACATACAGTCCCATTCATTTGAATAGGTACAAAATTTTGGAGTGCGATAAATCGTTATAACTCCGAACTAAGGTGATCAAATTCATTTTTGTAAATGGCATCAGGCAAAGCATCAAATTAAGAAGAAAAGAAAACGCACAATTTTAAACTTACCATCACAACACGTTTTATTATAATTTATTTAAATTCATGTTGAAATCGTAGCTTTTTTCGTTCATTTGAATAGGTACACCGCCTTTATCATCACTTAAGCTTTGAACTAGTTAAAGGTCAGACATTTAAAAGCTATTTTTGGGTTTTCTATCATGGTCAGTCATGACTTTTTTCAGTCGTACAAGTACAAAGTACAAAGCACAAAGTACAAAGTACAAAGTACAAAGTACAAAGTACAAAGTACAAAGTACAAAGTACAAAGTACAAAGTACAAAGTACAAAGTACAAAGTACAAAGTACAAAGTACAAAGTACAAAGTACAAAGTACAAAGTACAAAGTACAAAGTACAAAGTACAAAGTACAAAGTACAAAGTACAAAGTACTAGGTAGAAAGTACAAAGTACAAAGTACAAAGTACAAAGTACAAAGTACAAAGTACAAAGTACAAAGTACAAAGTACAAAGTACAAAGTACATAGTACAAAGTACAAAGTACTAGGTAGAAAGTACAAAGTACAAAGTACAAAGTACAAAGTACAAAGTACAAAGTACAAAGTACAAAGTACAAAGTACAAAGTACAAAGTACAAAGTACATCGTACATCGTACAAAGTACAAAGTACAAAGAACAAAGTACAAAGTACAAAGTACAAAGTACAAAGTACAAAGTACAAAGTACAAAGTACAAAGTACAAAGTACAAAGTACAAAGTACAAAGTACAAAGTACAAAGTACAAAGTACAACGTACAAAGTAGAAAGCAGAAAGTACAAAGTACAAAGTACAAAGTACAAAGTACATCGTACAAAGTACAAAGTACAAAGTACAAAGTTCAAAGTACAAAGTACAAAGTACTAAGTACAAACTACAAAGTACAAAGTACAAAGTACTAAGTACAAAGTACTAAGTGGAGTGGAGTGGAATGGACAAGTACTTTTTACTACTACTACTTACTACTTTTGTGCTTAAGTGGAATGGAAAAGTACTCCTTACTACTACTACTTACTACTTTTGTACTAACTACAAAGTGGAGTGGAGTGGAGTGGAGTGGAGTGGAGTGGAGTGGAGTGGAGTGGAGTGGAGTGGAGTGGAGTGGAGTGGAGTGGAGTGGAGTGGAGTGGAGTGGAGTGGAGTGGAGTGGAGTGGAGTGGAGTGGAGTGGAGTGGAGTGGAGTGGAGTGGAGTGGAGTGGAGTGGAGTGGAGTGGAGTGGAGTGGAGTGGAGTGGAGTGGAGTGGAGTGGAGTGGAGTGGAGTGGAGTGGAGTGGAGTGGAGTGGAGTGGAGTGGAGTGGAGTGGAGTGGAGTGGAGTGGAGTGGAGTGGAGTGGAGTGGAGTGGAGTGGAGTGGAGTGGAGTGGAGTGGAGTGGAGTGGAGTGGAGTGGAGTGGAGTGGAGTGGAGTGGAGTGGAGTGGAGTGGAGTGGAGTGGAGTGGAGTGGAGTGGAGTGGAGTGGAGTGGAGTGGAGTGGAGTGGAGTGGAGTGGAGTGGAGTGGAGTGGAGTGGAGTGGAGTGGAGTGGAGTGGAGTGGAGTGGAGTGGAGTGGAGTGGAGTGGAGTGGAGTGGAGTGGAGTGGAGTGGAGTGGAGTGGAGTGGAGTGGAGTGGAGTGGAGTGGAGTGGAGTGGAGTGGAGTGGAGTGGAGTGGAGTGGAGTGGAGTGGAGTGGAGTGGAGTGGAGTGGAGTGGAGTGGAGTGGAGTGGAGTGGAGTGGAGTGGAGTGGAGTGGAGTGGAGTGGAGTGGAGTGGAGTGGAGTGGAGTGGAGTGGAGTGGAGTGGAGTGGAGTGGAGTGGAGTGGAGTGGAGTGGAGTGGAGTGGAGTGGAGTGGAGTGGAGTGGAGTGGAGTGGAGTGGAGTGGAGTGGAGTGGAGTGGAGTGGAGTGGAGTGGAGTGGAGTGGAGTGGAGTGGAGTGGAGTGGAGTGGAGTGGAGTGGAGTGGAGTGGAGTGGAGTGGAGTGGAGTGGAGTGGAGTGGAGTGGAGTGGAGTGGAGTGGAGTGGAGTGGAGTGGAGTGGAGTGGAGTGGAGTGGAGTGGAGTGGAGTGGAGTGGAGTGGAGTGGAGTGGAGTGGAGTGGAGTGGAGTGGAGTGGAGTGGAGTGGAGTGGAGTGGAGTGGAGTGGAGTGGAGTGGAGTGGAGTGGAGTGGAGTGGAGTGGAGTGGAGTGGAGTGGAGTGGAGTGGAGTGGAGTGGAGTGGAGTGGAGTGGAGTGGAGTGGAGTGGAGTGGAGTGGAGTGGAGTGGAGTGGAGTGGAGTGGAGTGGAGTGGAGTGGAGTGGAGTGGAGTGGAGTGGAGTGGAGTGGAGTGGAGTGGAGTGGAGTGGAGTGGAGTGGAGTGGAGTGGAGTGGAGTGGAGTGGAGTGGAGTGGAGTGGAGTGGAGTGGAGTGGAGTGGAGTGGAGTGGAGTGGAGTGGAGTGGAGTGGAGTGGAGTGGAGTGGAGTGGAGTGGAGTGGAGTGGAGTGGAGTGGAGTGGAGTGGAGTGGAGTGGAGTGGAGTGGAGTGGAGTGGAGTGGAGTGGAGTGGAGTGGAGTGGAGTGGAGTGGAGTGGAGTGGAGTGGAGTGGAGTGGAGTGGAGTGGAGTGGAGTGGAGTGGAGTGGAGTGGAGTGGAGTGGAGTGGAGTGGAGTGGAGTGGAGTGGAGTGGAGTGGAGTGGAGTGGAGTGGAGTGGAGTGGAGTGGAGTGGAGTGGAGTGGAGTGGAGTGGAGTGGAGTGGAGTGGAGTGGAGTGGAGTGGAGTGGAGTGGAGTGGAGTGGAGTGGAGTGGAGTGGAGTGGAGTGGAGTGGAGTGGAAGTATTAACTCCGAAAGTAGTTACTCCGATAGTAGTAACTCCAAAAGTAGTTACTCCGAAAGTAGTTACTCCGAAAGTAGTAACTCCGATAGTAGTAACTCCGAAAGTAGTAACTCCGAAAGTAGTTACTCCGAAAGTAGTTACTCCGAAAGTAGTAACTCCGATAGTAGTAACTCCGAAAGTAGTAACTCCGATAGTAGTAACTCCGAAAGTAGTAACTCCGAAAGTAGTAACTCCGAAAGTAGTAACTCCGAAAGTAGTTACTCCGAAAGTAGTTACTCCGAAAGTAGTAACTCCGATAGTAGTAACTCCGATAGTAGTAACTCCGAAAGTAGTAACTCCGATAGTAGTAACTCCGAAAGTAGTTACTCCGAAAGTAGTAACTCCGAAAGTAGTAACTCCGATAGTAGTTACTCCGAAAGTAGTTACTCCGAAAGTAGTAACTCCGATAGTAGTAACTCCGAAAGTAGTTACTCCGAAAGTAGTAACTCCGAAAGTAGTTACTCCGAAAGTAGTAACTCCGAAAGTAGTAACTCCAATAGTAGTATTAGTACAAAAGTAGTACTTTTCAACTCCACTCCACTCCACTCCACTCCACTCCACTCCACTCCACTCCACTCCACTCCACTCCACTCCACTCCACTCCACTCCACTCCACTCCACTCCACTCCACTCCACTCCACTCCACTCCACTCCACTCCACTCCACTCCACTCCACTCCACTCCACTCCACTCCACTCCACTCCACTCCACTCCACTCCACTCCACTCCACTCCACTCCACTCCACTCCACTCCACTCCACTCCACTCCACTCCACTCCACTCCACTCCACTCCACTCCACTCCACTCCACTCCACTCCACTCCACTCCACTCCACTCCACTCCACTCCACTCCACTCCACTCCACTCCACTCCACTCCACTCCACTCCACTCCACTCCACTCCACTCCACTCCACTCCACTCCACTCCACTCCACTCCACTCCACTCCACTCCACTCCACTCCACTCCACTCCACTCCACTCCACTCCACTCCACTCCACTCCACTCCACTCCACTCCACTCCACTCCACTCCACTCCACTCCACTCCACTCCACTCCACTCCACTCCACTCCACTCCACTCCACTCCACTCCACTCCACTCCACTCCACTCCACTCCACTCCACTCCACTCCACTCCACTCCACTCCACTCCACTCCACTCCACTCCACTCCACTCCACTCCACTCCACTCCACTCCACTCCACTCCACTCCACTCCACTCCACTCCACTCCACTCCACTCCACTCCACTCCACTCCACTCCACTCCACTCCACTCCACTCCACTCCACTCCACTCCACTCCACTCCACTCCACTCCACTCCACTCCACTCCACTCCACTCCACTCCACTCCACTCCACTCCACTCCACTCCACTCCACTCCACTCCACTCCACTCCACTCCACTCCACTCCACTCCACTCCACTCCACTCCACTCCACTCCACTCCACTCCACTCCACTCCACTCCACTCCACTCCACTCCACTCCACTCCACTCCACTCCACTCCACTCCACTCCACTCCACTCCACTCCACTCCACTCCACTCCACTCCACTTTGTAGTTAATACAAAAGTAGTAAGAAGTAGTAGTAAGGAGTACTTTTCCATTCCACTTAAGCACAAAAGTAGTAAGTAGTAGTAGTAAAAAGTACTTTTCCATTCCACTTTGTTGTTAGCACAAAAGTGTAGTAGTAGTAAAAAGTACTTTTCCATTCCACTCCACTCCACTTAGTACTTTGTACTTAGTACTTTGTACTTAGTACTTTGTAGTTTGTACTTAGTACTTTGTACTTTGTACTTTGTACTTTGTACTTTGTACTTTGTACTTTGAACTTTGTACTTTGTACTTTGTACGATGTACTTTGTACTTTGTACTTTCTGCTTTCTACTTTGTACTTTGTACTTTGTACTTTGTACTTTGTACATTGTACTTTGTACTTTGTACTTTGTACTTTGTACTTTGTACTTTGTACTTTGTTCTTTGTACTTTGTACTTTGTACTTTGTACGATGTACTTTGTACTTTGTACTTTGTACTTTGTACTTTGTACTTTGTACTTTGTACTTTGTACTTTGTACTTTGTACTTTGTACTTTGTACTTTGTACTTTGTACTTTGTACTTTGTACTTTGTTCTTTGTACTTTGTACTTTGTACTTTGTACGATGTACGATGTACTTTGTACTTTGTACTTTGTACTTTGTACTTTGTACTTTGTACTTTGTACTTTGTACTTTGTACTTTGTACTTTGTACTTTGTACTTTCTACCTAGTACTTTGTACTTTGTACTTTGTACTTTGTACTTTGTACTTTGTACTTTGTACTTTGTACTTTGTACTTTGTACTTTGTACTTTGTACTTTGTACTTTGTACTTTTTACTTTGTACTTTGTGCTTTGTACTTTGTACTTTGTACTTTGTACTTTGTACTTTGTACTTGTACGACTGAAAAAAGTCATGACTGACCATGATAGAAAACCCAAAAATAGCTTTTAAAGGTCTGACCTTTAACTAGTTCAAAGCTTAAGTGATGATAAAGGCAGTATACCTATTCAAATGAACGAAAAAATGGCTATTGTAGCCCTCAACTTGAATTAAAAGAAATTATAATAAAACGTGTAACGACGGCAAGTTTAAGATTTTGAGTTTTCTCATTCTCTCCTAAATTGGATGCTTTCACTAACGTCATTTACAAAAATTCGTTAAGTCCGCTTGGTTCGGAGTTATATCGGTTAATTATACCTCAAAATGTTGTACCTGCATTGTATATAAACTCTTTGGTATTCTCGTGAAGCCAAAAAGCTCGTGGCCATCTAGTGTCCAAATGTAATCCTAATTTTTGTTAAGAGATCTCAAGTAAGGCGATCACAGCGAACCTATCGACCAAATGTCAACCTACAAAATCGTGTTGCATGACAATACTGGTACCTGTTCAAATGAATGGGAGTGTACATATGTATGTCAAATGCCTCAAAAAACAAGATACATATCCTCCAATTAAAACAAAATCTCTATTGAAATAACTCTTTAAACCCCCCCCTCCCCCCTCTATTTCTAATTAATCAGGTTTCAGATAAATATATTCATTTGTACTCCATTGCGTTGTCATTAACTTGCAATCTTCCACCACCTACATATGACACAAGATATTTTTTTTCACAACATTCCATTAACCTATCTTTCTTCATTAGTCTCAATAAATCATCACTAATTTAAAAGCCTATCGCGGAGTATGTATTTTTTTACAAGTTTTTTCCAGCTAGTTTGGTAAATTGTCACACTGTGCAACACGACAGACACATTTTAAATGATTACAAACATCGACAAAAAACAAAACACATAAAAAAGGTGTGCCTATTTTATATGTATCACGTCGTAGGTATTAATATAGATAGATAAGCATATAGGAGTTTTTTTTTATATTCGTCTAACCTTTTTTTTTGTGGGCCAAAACTTATGTTCGAATGTAAAATGTTTTATCTTTGGTTCAACCCTTAGGCATTTATCTATGAAGGATATTAAGAAGTCCTTATTATTTGCTGTTTATTATTCTATCGTTGATATTTTAATCATTGGGTTATTATCAGTCATATTATTACGAGTATAGCTAACAGGATCGTCTTTAAGCTTAATATGGGCCAAAGGTATCGTAAATTATGTATCAATATTTTCTTTGGATATTTTTAGGTAGGTAATGTCCAATTTGGTTGATTAATAATCCCTCTGTCTATCAACTCCTACTTCAATATGGTGAACATCGGGTGTCTATTATCTAAATTGGAGAAAGAGTTTCGATCCCTGTGGACTGTTGTTGGGGTCAGCAAACGAGATAGGGGGAGGGGTGTTTCCACATCTCCTTTCATCACATTCCGACAACGGAAGAATTCCCCAGATGGATATTTGAAGCTCAGGCATATAAGGAGCAGTTAATATGGCTCCCCACCATTGGAGTCACACTAAGGCTGACCAGACGTCCTCTCTTAAGAGGACAAGTCCAGTTTTTGCTTAACAAAAAAATTCCCGTATTTTTTCGAAAAAAAAACATTTATTTTGTCAACTAAATTTTTTGACATCGCAAAACGTCAAAAAACTTTATTTTACGCTAAATCAAAAATTTTCTTCATCTTTCTAGTGTGAACACGACCTTAAATATATTTGTACCTGAACTCATTCACTTCTGAGCACAACGCCATCTTTTTTTTTAAATGGTCGTTTGAACATAGCCACTCATTTGACAGTTCAGCCCACACCTCTTTATTTATTTGTTTTAATTTAATACAACGCAACGGTTTGTTTTGTTTATCGTGAGTGCTTTTCTAATGGGAAAAAGAAATTAATTAAAAAATAAAATGACGAAGCATAAGTAATGTACGTTTAACTTAACGAAGAGCTGCAGAAAAATATCCCATTGTTAAGACAACAAAAATATAACTGAACGACAATTATAATATTTTTTTAAATTTTTCACTTGAAATTTTTGAAGGTTTCCTCTATTTCGTGAGTTTGGATCTGGTCACCCTAGAAGCTAAGGGTTAGGTCCTCTAAGTTGGGGTGTAGTGCCGTCGCTCGGGGTGACATCCTGGCTACGTAAAGCTTTTAAGTTGCGAAGAAACAATAAGCCTTGAATACGAACGGATATACTGTTGATGAACCTAGCAAACGAGATAAAGACAACGAACTTCCGACCTGCAAATGGAATGTTCTGTCTCTCCTTAGACGAAGCGCAGGCCCTAGACTGCTGCAAATCAGACATCACCACCATCCAAGAAGTGCAATGGGATTGGCCGGACATCAGAAGGCAACTGTTACCGACAACAAGGGCATCGTCTTTTTGGATGTGGATTCGTCGTTACAGATAAACCTAGGCAACAAAATCTTGAGTTTCAACTATGTGAACGAGCACCTCACGACAGTTCGTATCAATGCTTATTTCACCAACATAAGCCTCATATGCCCACATGCCCTCGCAGAGGAGAAAGATGATGACACCAAGGACGAGTTCTATGAGCTTCTAGACAAGGCATATGAGCAATGCCCCAGCTGTGACATTAAATTTGTCTTGGGTAATTTTAGTGGCAAACTAGAAAGAGAAGAGATCATTGGTGGCGATAAAGCCTGCCACAACACCGCCTCGGATAACGGGCTCAGGTTAATCGACCTTGCTGCAGGGGCGAAACGTTTTGGTAGCTAGTATACAGTTCCCACATCTCGATATAAGCAAGGGAGCATGGCGTTATCCTGGTCAAGCAACCGACAACCAGATTTACAAAATTGCAATCGACGCAATGGACTCCTCCAGTATCAAGGATTCCCAGACTTTCCGAGGAGCCAACGTTGACTTGGGCCACTAGCCAACATAATGCAACGGATATCCAGACAAAAGCCATAAAAGGGTAATAGTGTGAGAAAATTCGACTTCGGACGGCTACAGTCACAAGAAATCACCAAATTCAAGAACGAGGAACAAGTGGAAGGCCATGAAGCCATTAGAGATACCGCTTCTGACGTGCTGGGCCTTGCATGACCACCATAGCAAAACCTCTTGCCTTGTACATGCAGCCAAACAACAGGCATACAAAGTGGTGCTACATAGAAGGAACAGAGCTAATAGCGAGCTCTAAAAGCAGAAGAAGAGAGAGGAACACCGGCATCTCAAAAGGAAAAAGAAGCAGCATGAGGAGGGAATGATCGAAATAGAGGGAACCAATTGCAGTAACGAAGTTCAGAAGTTTTACAAAAAAAAGTAAAAAGAACCTCTCCTTAACATCACATACAAGTTCTACTCTGCCGTACTTTGTGAACGCCTGAAGCCATTCGTCAAGAGCCTGATAGGTCCATAGTAGTGAGGATTTATGCCAGGAAAGTCCACCATCGGCCAAATATTCACAATGCTACAAAGTTTTGGAAAAAACCCAGGAGTTTCAAATCGATAACCACCACCTCTCCATCAGTTTCAAGGCCATATAATGACAGCATCTATAGAGACGAACTATATAGTGTAACGAAGTCACATCTTTTATACCCTCAATCACCCGTACCAAAGAATGAACGAGCATTACATACCACCGCGGTCCCCATATAAAGTACAGAAGAGGATACGCATTTGCCGCCTGCTACGACGCGACGTCAGCAACAAGAGGAAACCAACTGGCAGTTGGTTACGTCAGCAAATGAAGTTCATTCGCGTTTTTACAGTCCACAGTTGGTTATGCCAGCAAACTTGATTAGTAAGGGTGGGAAATCCACCAGAATTCAGATTCTTCTTGCATTAGAAGAGTCTCACTTTTATTAATCGAAATAATAAAGAAGTACGCTGCTGGCTACTCTTGTGTACCAGTTAGAAGCTTCAACACTTTTTGGCTTTTATGACTAGGGAACCCGTCCCACCGATTCTCCACTGAATACAAACTTCGTTCTGCCGCCGCTTTTAAGACTAGTGAGTACGTCCCAACCTACGTTGTCTTGAGCTCCAGTCAGACTAGGGAACCCGTCCCACCGCTTCTCCGCCAAATACAAACTTCGTTTTGCCGCCGCTTTTAAGACTAGGGAGTACGTCCACCTACGTTGTCTTGAGCTCCGGTCAGACCAGGAAACCCGTCCCACCGCTTCTCCGCCGAATACAAACTTAGTTCTGCCACCGTTTTTAAGACTAGGGAGCACGTCCCTCCCAACCTACGCTATCTTGAGCTTCGGTCAGACTAGGGGGCCCGTCCCGCCACTTCTTCGCTAATAAATCCGGTGTCATTGCTTTGAAGACTCGTCCGTTTGCGCAGGATGACGATGGAGAAAGGTCGGTAAAGACCCATACTTTTGATGTCATAAAAAGTTTCAAGCAAGGCGAAGCGCTGTCATACGACTTCTTCAACATCATTCTTGAAAGAATAGTGCAGAACTCTCACATCAACACTAAAGGCACATACTTTTAAAAATTCGTCCAATCACTCGCTTACGCTGACGATATTGACATAATTGGGTGTTAGTTAGTGTTAGTGTTCTTTCGTGAGTATTGAGAAGGAAGCCAAGAATATGGGTTTAAAGTTTAATGAAGGCAAGACCAAGTATTTGCTGCCAATAAGACGTCTCATACAAAACGTCACTATATAGACTAGACAGCTATAATTTTGAGCTGATCAGATACTTCGCCTTCCTAGGCTCCACTATCAACTTAACGAACGATAACAGTGCAAGAAGCAAAGCTACAGAAAGAGACCGAGCGGGCTGGAAGAAGCTTGTTGGTTGAGGCCCTGGTCCAACCCGGACTATAGCACCACCTAAGGCATAAGTATATAGGTACTACGTTAAGGCTTTGATGGTTTTTCTTGTTTTTGATTGATAGCGGTCATTAAGGAAGTGCCAAAAACCTTAAGAAAATGGGCAGAAGTTTTGTTCTTGCAAGGAAGTGATAAATTTCGGCTCCCATTTCATATCCTATCAAATCTTTCCACAAACTTTTGAAAGCCTTCAAATCTCCTTAAATTACTAATTGAAGTTCTTATGAACGTAGTTTAATATGAAGTTAACTTTAAATGTTGGTTTCAGTTTTCTGTATTGATGCCGAGCCTTTTAAAGAACCTTGTTAATCAATCCCAACAAGGCCTATACACAAAAATGGTACTGTCAGACTGGTGTTTGCTCGCAATCGATTATCACACCACGCACATTTCAAAATAGTAAAATCAGCAGGAATTCACAACGCCATAATATTATTATTAAACACAATCAATGAATAAATGTAATCAAAAACCAGAACTTACCGTCATCTACCTGATGCTTCTTTGCCACACCATTCTCTCCTCTCGCCGCTGCTGCTGCTGCTGCTTCAGCTGCTTGATGGATTTTGAGTTTTATAGCCCCTTGTGGCACCACTACCATATTATCGATCACAGATTCGTCTTCATTATTAATATCACGTTTGTTAGCATCAATGACAGTCTCAACGGGAGGTATACGAGCAGCTTTGTCAGCGTTCCTGTTAACCGCAATTGGAACGTCAGCGGCAGCACCTCCTCGAGCCAAGTAGTCAAATTCATCACCACCACCTGCTCGACCGCCACCAACTACTTCTCCTGGAACACCCCCGCCTCCGCCACCATCACTTCTAAACCCTAAGGATATTCCATTCCATTTGGAAGCGCGTCTCGTGTCATCTGTATAAAGCAGGAAGGCAATGGTAAACCAAATTACCGTCAGAACTGCGACAATTTTCACAATCGACGTTGAACGGCGTCGCCATATGAATGCCATATTTCGCTGGTGTCTGTCTCAAGTTGTTAAGTGACTGCTTGATGTGCAGTTTTTTTTTTGCACAATTTGTGTGTGTACTTTGCAGATACAAAAATTGGGTTTAAATTAAGTTAAAGCCTTTTTTTTGCAAGTATTTTTAGCTTTCGTATTTTATTCACATAATTTGGCTTTTTTTATGATCGAAAAGACATCCCACAATCATCATGATGTTTCTGGCAGAATTCTTTTGTTAAAATTAAGAATTTAATTTATTGTGGTTTGTATTTTATTTTATATTTAAGTTTCCAGTCCAATTTTGTTGAATAATTTGTTCGTTAAAAGATAATTTGATATGTCCTTTAGAAATTAAAAGTTAGTCTTTATAGTTTTTGTGTGGATATGTCTTGGTAGCGTTTATTATTTTTTTTTTATTTTATTTTGTATTCAAAAATTTTGTGTAGCTTTTTGTTTGCTACCAAGTCTTTGTGATATTTTCATTGGTTATATGAATATTCTCCATTCCTGGGATTGTTTTTGATGATCTCAATAATTTTTGAGTGTGAAATTGAAAACAATTAAGTGATTTGTTTGATGTTACAATGGAAGTATCTGGAAATAAAAAAAATTTATTAAATGAGCAATTTTGTATTATTTTCACGTAAAAAAGATTTAGTTTAAGAAAATTAAATGTTCAGGTTCAACAAATAAATGAAACTGAAATTTTAGTAATAAATTGTTGTGAACAGTTCGAGTGAAAATAAAAAGTTCATACAAAATCGTGAAATCGGTAAAATTTTGTTCAGCTTCCTTAGTTCATTTGAAAATTGTGGAATGAATTCATTTTGCAATCATTGAGAAATGAGTACTTGACTTTGAGGGATGAACTATGGAACATCATGTGAAATAAAAAATTCACGAATTCCACAATTTTTTGGTGGTCACATTTAAAATTTTGGAGTATATAGCAATAAGTGAAAAAAGGAGCTTGCTATCATCATTTCTGTCAGTCAATTTCAACGTGTAGTGAAAATTCTAGCAGGCACAGAGTTCAAGTGAAAAATGAAGAATTGAACATTCCGCAAATTCTATATTATACGAATTCGTTAAATTTAAGATTTTTCCACACTGCGTCAGTTTTTTTTTTCATCTTGTGTTCAAAAATTCAAAATATATACAGTAGAAAGTTGTGTACGTAGTGTATTTTCCATTTCACGTGAAACGTGAGAAGCTATGTATTAGTTTTTTGGAATGTAAAGGAAAAAATTCAATGCTGAAATTAAATATGAAAATTTTCTACAATCCTTTTCACACAGAAAAAGCATTTCAGGCTTATTATGAGTTTCACGTGAACAACATTCCACCTGGAAAAATTGAAATGTCAATTTTCGCCTATTGTGAGTTTCACCCGAAAAATAAAAACTCCTCTTTTTTGTGAGTACTTATTTCGGGCGAAATGTATCGTAATTAAGATCTTAAATTATCACCTATTTTTTGAAGATAAACAGGTGGTAATGGTGCCTTTGCGCAAGTTTTTGTTTATTTTAGGCCTAGAGAAGCTCGGGCGAAACTCATTATAGCTTTAAAAATTTCGGGGGAACAGAAATTTTTCAGGTGAAATATTTGCCGGGCGAAATTTATAATAAGGCTGATAAAGTTTGAAAAAAGAACATAATTGTTTATTTTTTCAACAAAAATTGAATCTGTGGATCTTTAAATTTAGTTTCACTGCGTGCAGTTTCTTTTTAAGACATAACAAATGTTATATTTTTTCATACGGCTTCAGATCTTTTCTTGTCTTACTGAATAGCACATAGCTATATTATGTTTATTAAAAAAACGATTGTTGTGTGGCAAACATTGTGGAACACATTCATTTATCATAAGAGATGAATATTCACTTCTACTTCTCTGCAGAAGTGGGAGCGGGATGTGAATATTGAAGCGTTACAAGAAAAAAAAATACTTTTTTCAGTCCAATGTGAACACCGTCATTGAACGATTTTCTTCGTTCTTTTAGTTGCGGAAGCAACCAGTGAAATCGAATTGAGCTCAAAAACAAGAATTCCATCTGATTTCTTTCAGAATGAACAAATGCAAATAAAATATTTTGATTATAAAAAAATTATTTTTAAAGAGGGATTCTAAAACCTTGCGGATAGCACGTAAGTACCTTACCACGTGAATACCTCTCGCATACCTGGCGGATACCTCGCAAATACCTGGCGGATACCTCTCGGATACCTCGCGGATACCTGACAGATAACTCGCGGATACCTGGCAGATACCTCGCAGATACCTGGTGGACACCTCGTGGATACCTGGCGCATACCTCGTAGATACCTGGTGGATACCTGGTGGATATCAGGCGGATATCTGACGAATACCTGGTGGATTTTCTAAGTTAACTCTTTTAATGTATTCTTTATTACTGGAAAATATGTATGGGATGGTTAAAAGCCCCCAAACGGTGGAAGAACTGCAGGTGGCGTTCAACGGCATGAAAGTTTGGTGGTAATGAGTCCCCAAGAGGTAATCATTTTATGGCGAGTCTTTCTGCAGCTGCGGGTGCTAATTTGGACACTAGGTGATGTTTGGTACTAGCTCGATCTTTCTTCGGAAAGACCGATTTAGTCTGATCAAAATAGGTGTTCCATAACGCCGAAGTGTGAACCTCAACTAGGTGGCACCTGGGAAACGTACCTATGTAGTAAGGACTAGTGGTTTGTTAGATGGCAATAAAGTATTTACCCACATCATTACGATTTGTTTTTTTCAGAAGACTGCGAACTAACTATCCACCTGAGACAACTGACTTATCGACTTTTCCTTATGAAGTAAGGGTGGCTAAATACAGTAGGACAGTAGGTTTATTTTAGCAGAACTAATACCCCCAGCCGTTGGCAGCTGATTTTTAAATTCAACCAAGGGTTGTCGTCCCTACTCCTTGCAGGTTCGAAATGAACGAAGCAAAGATAAGATTACTGCAATCTCTACTTGTCATGAGTATTGACTGCGCATGTTGAGTTACTGGATACGAGTATGTCATGTATCCATAATTCGAATGACAGCTTACCTTTGCACAGTTGAAATGAAAATGAAATAAAAGGTACCGCGGGATCACAAGAACATGACCCACTTATTATAGCCCGCGATACTTGTGATATGGGTTGGCACCTTTGGGGTGCGTCACGGTGGCTGATGGTTGCTATCAAATCCGTGATCACTCAAAGCAAACAGATTTACTTTGATTAGATAGAAAGAATGCTTTACCTAGGTGAGTTAACTTCCGCAGGGTAAACCCAGTAGGCAGTTGACAGAAGTTTCTTCCAAAATCAGAGCAAGGACCGTTTGATCCTTGTAGCGGAAAACGTTGCAGGAAGAGAAGATATCAGGGAGCTGTACCAAATTAGCAAAGAAGTTCTCGGGAAAAAAAAGCAACACCAATCATCCTGTAGGGGATGTGGATGGCACACTTTTGGTATCAATTAAGGATCACCTACGTAGGTGGAATGATCACTTTTGAGCAGAGTGCTGAAGTGCTCCAGCTTAACGTAAAGCGCAGATCTTATAGGGGTATTGACATCGAACCCCCTTCAATAGTGGAAATCCAATCTTTGATAACTCTACTAAGAAACAACATAGTTTCTGGATTTGATGGAATACCAGCCGAATTCCTGAAAGTTGACCCCTTCACAACGGCTAGTATTCTACATCCGTTTATGCAAGCTGGGTGGGAAACCGAAATCTATCCCAGGCTGAAGGTGAAAGGTGTGAGTCAAGTGGTCTAAAAATAAATAGCAAAAAGACAAACACAATGTTCACAAGTTACTCCATTACATCAGAGTATTCTTCTTCAGGGGACACCAGTAGTTGAAGAAGTTGAACAATTTAACTAATTTGGAAGTATTTTTTTCAGCAAATGGTGTCACTGATCTGGACATTAACAGTCGAACAAATAAAGTTCACACAGCAATCGGTTCTCTGTGCCAAATTTGGCAATTCAGTCAAATCTCCTTACGCACTAAGTTGATATTCTTCGAATCCAATGTCAAATCGGTGCTGTTATATGCTTGCGCGAAACCTGGAAAGTCACGACTACCATTTCGAAGAAATTACAGGCTTTTGTGAATCGCTGTCTCATAATGCAAGGCACTAAACAGACTCATCTATTTTGTAGGGGGAAGAAACGTCCAGAGATTTACAAACGCCCATGTGAGTCAAGCAAATAGATCATAATTACCATTGATGGAAGGCATTCGTCTTATATCCTGAATATCCGTATACTTTTCATGAAATCAACATCCAAATAGAGCATCAGAAATTTAAGGGTAAATTGCGCTTACGAATTTCCAATGAATATTTAAGGCCATTAACATCAACAACCAAGCAGAGAAAAGAATCCAATAACTTTGGAAAGCTATAAATACAACAATAAAAACCAAAAAATACCAGGGACTCCGATTAAGAAAGGTCAAAATTAATGGGCTACAAGTGACAGAGATAATGCCAGGTTATTCACCGATTACCTATGGAGGAAAAATTTAAGCCTTTCGATGGGCAATCACTCACTGAAAATATTAATAGAATTTTTGCTCAAGTGAGAACGGTATATTCTTGTATGTATGTATATCTATAAAGCAGAGATATAATAAAAAAAAATTGTAAGGGCAATAGTCAGTTAAACTTCAGATATTACAAAATTCTATAGATACAACAGAAATTTGTTCCTACTTATACATCTCCCAAACCAAAAGGAAATGGTCCAAATGCGCAAATCTTTTATGGGCATTGCCATTGACACCGGCCCAACAACCTGTGCAAAACTTAACCGTTCGATCCTTTTCCTTAAAACAAGTAAAGCAGCTGGACTTGATAGCATACCAGCTGAACTCTTGGAGGTGGATCCTGAAACAACGGCTGCTATTTGACTTCCACTAGTTCAGGATGTTTAGAAGAACGTTATTTATCCCAAAGTTTGGAAAGATAGCGTTTTTGCAAAGATTTTAAAAAAGACGATATTAAAAATTGCAATAATTGGATTGGTATAACCGTTCTGTATTTGTTCTTGAAATTAATGGCAACTGTTGCTTTCGATGGGATGAGAGAATGGATAGAGCCATCACTCAAGAGGCACCAAGCATGATTCCGAAGTGGTCGATCGTGTGTAGATCATATATTAACACTCTGCGAATAATTCTTGAACAATCAGCTGAGTATAAGTAGCCTCTATACCACGTCTTCGTCGATTTTGAGAAGGCATTCGCCAGGGTCAATTGTGAATGTAATTTGGCGATCACTTTTCATGAGAGTGATCCCTGAGAAAATAGTTTCTATTTCTATAGTAGCCCATACAAGGTGTTCACTAAGTAGTTCAACCGTACTAGAACTGTAGACGCCATCGTTGATTCCATCTGGGATAGAGGAGGAGGAGTGCCTTAGTGGGAACCCTTCCCCCTCTCTAGTTTGCTGCCGCCTAAAACCATCCACAGGAATAGGAACACCATCTTCAGTTAAAGGCACTAGGCACACGATGTTCACCGCTTTGAGGTGAGAGCAGGAGTTGATAGACAGAGGTTCACTTTGAAAAAAAAGCTTGTGGACATTTGTGTCCTCTTGAATTCACATGTCTACCCTTTGAGTCGATACATACAACAGCATATTATTCTGAGGTAAGAAGCTACTGAAAAGGTCACAAAATTCAACTATCTCAAGTGTGGATCTCCAGCATAAAAACGCTACGTACCAAGATGAAACTCTTCGAGTCCTACGAGGCTTTTATCAACCGTTATTTTCGATACATTCAAAAGATCTGTTGGCCACAAATCAAAAGTAATGTTGAGCTGTGGAATAGAGCTTATCAGAAACGAGTGTATCTTTCTATCAGGCCACGAGAATGAGGATGTATTGGCCATATTTTGAGGAAACCAAACGATGACATAGCGAAACAGTCTTTCGTGTGGAATCTTCAGGGTGTAGGGTGAGTTGGAAGACCAAGAAACACTTCCAGGTCAACTGTACTTAACGAAGCTTAGTCAACTAATATCCAAACGTGGGCACAGTTTAAGCACCATGCTACAAACCGGAATAGATGGAGGGAATCTGTTATGTCATGCCCTATGCTTCAGGAGGAGGTAAGGTATAAGTATAGTAATAAAACACCAAAATATTACTTTAAAGGATTTCAAGGATTTAATTATCTTTTTTACATAATTAATGCCACTCTCAGGTTGGAATATGATTCGGGCCAGTAGAAAGTCGTGGAAGTTATAGTGCTTCAGAAAACCAGGGAAACCACAGTCCATGACATTAGAAGATACAAAATGTTTTTGGGAAAACTGAATTTTTCATGTACGACACGGAAATGAGTATTAGTTAAGATTTCAAAGAAATATTAGCTGGGGTCCCACAAGGAAGTGTTCTAGGTCCAGTTCTGTAACTTCTATTTACACGTGAATACACCCCAAAGAGAAGATAATATCATACTAAATAACGATTAACAAGGTTAAAATTAAATTGCAAAATGCTATTGAAAACGCCAATAAGTGGACAAAAATATGGTGATGAACGGGAATTTAAATTCTAATAACTATTACCACGTGGTCATATTTCATTTTTCAATCGTGTTCTAATTTCACTGACGGGCGTATGACCTTATTTCAGCCAGCCATAGTTGGTAAATAATGACAAAGAAGACGATAGGTATTTGTTTAATAATTAAGTTCAAATTCAATTTCAATATTTAAACAATAAATATCTTGAACAAAATTTATCAAAAGTAAATACACTGCGAGATGTAAAATTGAATCTTATAGGAACTTTTATTTATAGAAGAAAATATCATTATTACTTTCGTAAAATCAAGATATCCTGAAATAGATTTTTATTGATTGATTGATAAATTGGTGGTCTATTCTTAATAGACTTTCTTGTCCATTGGAAATGAGCTGGACAAAGCAACCGGGCAATATGTCTGAGATTGGATTTAAGGGTAAATTGATTAACATTTCTAGAAACGCAAGAATTGTAGTAGAATATTTGTTTTAGAAAAGGAATGCAGCTATTTCACAGGGGCAATGGATGATACTGATGTCGACGGTGTTTACTGACAACACTGTAATCTCTTAAAGGTTTGATTATAGCAACAACAACTCTAGTATTCTTCGGCTTCCACACAGTTTTTATTTTCTTTGCTATCAGCAAATAATCCAGATAAAATTTATTTATGACGTGGTTCACATGTCAAATATAAGATAGGATTTTTTTTTAATTTTTGGAACCAACATCTTCCTTTGACTTTTTGGCCTTTCGTTAACAAAACTTAACTAAGAAAATAAAGAAGAATAGAAGAAGAAAAAGATTTTATAGAAAAGCTTTAGATATCCTTGTTTGAATTCAATCGGGAAAATTATAGATTTTTCTTATGCCACGTTAATGAATCAATAAACTTATTTTAAAAGTAGGTTTAATCACTTCAAACTAATTTTTTAGCCACGATATATTATAAAGTAGTGTTTACCTGATAATACAAAAAAAAATAACACTTTAATTTTTGATAGTCTTTACTAATTTTTACACTTTGACCGCGTACTTCACCAACATTTGCCGCGTGTATACTAATTTAATCTTTATTTTTCTATTATTATTTTTCAATAAGGTTCATAGATATTTTTGCTAAGATTTTTTTTTTTGTTCATATCACTCTCTTGAGACAACGGAAAGCAATGATATCAAATTAATGTTGTTGACTTTTCTAACAAAGGCTGCAAAGATATATTGTTTTAAAGCTTTTTAATTGTTGAAAATGCAATAAAAACAACAAAAAGGAAAGATAAAATATATCGAAGAATACGTTATAAGGGTTGAAAAACATACAGAAAAACTATAGTGTTTCAGCAAACCGGTGCTACTTTGGTTTGGCGCAACAGATGTGATCAAAACTAATCACACGGAAGACCAAGTAGACGCTCTATAAAACCTTGCTTTATGGCGCCGATTTTTGAGCAATTAGCCGAAAGGGACAGCTAATACTGAAAAATTCTCCGCTGGATAATTGGTCCTGTGTGCGAGGAGCGCAAATTGAGGAAAAGATACAACTGCGCACTCTGTACCCTGTAGATATGAAGATGACGAAGTAGTCTACAAGAGATTCTTTGAGTCTCAGCCCCCAGGTTCGAGAGAATGAAGAAGAAGAATTTTATTTTTATTTTTAGAAAAATGGCACCAAAAAACAAATAAAAAAAGACCCAAAAAGAATAAAAAAATACTCAAACCTAAAATGAAAAATCGCCCCCCTATTGATCATTCAATAGTGTTTTTGTCTTCCTTCATATTTACTGTATTATTTTTATCAGCTTAGAATAGTAACAACAATAGGCAATTTACCCTATTGGCAAAGGCAACAAATTAACGATAACAATATACGAATTAAAAATGCTTCTGCCATTTTGATAAGATAAGAGTCTGTGAGCTTTTACAGTTCAATCAAAGAGAAAAATATTGTCAACGTACTTACCCATGTACATATACTATAATGTATAGGATGAAAGAGTTATTGACTTACTTCTAACTAACTTACTTTCTTACTATCTATTCACAAAGGTAAATACACTGCGCGTCACTTGTTTGAGGCCACTATTTTCGCAATAGTTTTTTTTCGCATCCGATGGTTAGAATTTCTATTTGTATGGTTAAAAAGAAGAGGAACTTCTTTTGACGTATTCACAGTCGTACGTCAGGTGCTATGGATCGGGCCGCTGTCACTTATTGGGGGCTATCGTGGATAAAATATTTCCCGGAATTTTTCCCATCGTCGAAAACTGGAAACGTGAAATTCTGGTCGCAGTTTCTCTCGGAATTTATTGGCTTTGAAAATTAATTTTCCTTGGCCAATGGGCCACCATTTTGATCGACCAAATTTGAGCCTGCCATGAGCAGCGGAAAATTGTTGGCAATTCCAATTTTAGAAGATGGGAGAAATTTCGTGGGAAATATTTTCCACGATTGACATGAGGAATTGCTTCCATTATGAAACAATTAAATTGTTGCAATAACTAACGACAATAGTTTCAAATATATCTGTTTAAATGAGCATTTCCAAACATACCAAATAATGCTCAGCTTTTCCTTGAATTTAACAACAACATAAAATCCCTATCCACACATCCAAAGTAGCATAGAAACTGTATTCAGTCGAAAAACGTGGAACATTTGCCATTGATTGACACCCTATTCACTGAACTCAAACATCATCGAAAACTTTTGGGCGTTGCTATATCAAACATTTTATGAGACTGGTAGATAGTTTGAAGATAAACCACCTGAATCGAAGCTATCTGAGATGGCTGAATCAAGATTTCGCTTGATCTAAAAAAAAAACCTTCATATGTAATTCAATTCCAAACCGTTTGAAAGCCCTCATTTCAAAAAATAGTGAGTATACTCATTATTTATTGACAAAAAACATAATAAATAAATGTTTTAAAACAAAACAAAGTTTACATTTGGGTATTTTTGTTCATTTCCCAAAATATTCTTTGAGTGGCCTCAATCAAGTGACGCAATTTTTTATACCATTTTTGGAGTTCATTCATATAACTTGTTAAACTCCTAGGGATTTTCCAAGTTACCCTTTCAACGTTATCCCTTTTTTTTTTGGGCAATATGTATACCCAACCACCATTATCAAACATTTACAGGAAAAATATTTCTCACAGGTATCTATCGACAAAAAACGATTTCGAAAATAGTGGCCTCAAGCAAGTCACGCGCAGTGTATTAATTATAAACTATAACAAAATTGAATTGAATTTTGAAATTGTTCTTTTGCACAAGAAGACGTTAAATAGACTTGTTTCAAATAGTCAGAGAATCTTAAGATAAAATCTATTTCATTCAATCAATAAATACAATTTAATTTAGCCGCAACGAAAATTAAGATACGAGTTGAGTTTATCAGTTCAATTGACATGAGGAATTGCTTGCGGCTTGGTTATGTATAGTGATTTCTATTTAATAACTTTAAGAGACATACGCATACAGAAGACATAAGTATTAAAGTTATCAAATAGGAAGGGCAAAATTAATTTTTGTTTATTCTGACGCAATATATCTTAAGTTTCGAGACCACAAAAAAAATGCTTACTAAAAACTATTTCCCTATAAAAAAAAGTTTTTGTAATTTGCTATGAAACATTTTATACATTATTACCAAAGCATTATAGCATTATCAAAAACAAAATGTTTCAATACAAAAATTCCAAATTTATATGTTGAAACTACAATAGTCGGAAAAAGTATTTTGACAAACATTTTATTTTTCTTTATATCTGACAGAAAAAATCTGAAAAAAAAATATTTCGCTATAATATCAAGATGAGCTTCCAAAAAACATACAAAAGTTCATAATTATTGTTTCGATAATTAATTAATTATAGTTTCGATAGTTAAAATTGTATTTCAAAAACGTATAGGGGAAAAGTGTTTTGACAAAACTAAAAAGGCTTATAAATACCGGTATACTTTTAAGTACAGGCAGTGAGGATTGTTTTTCAGTGTGCTTTTGGATGCCGAATTTAAATCCGTCATCCGTATGTGGCTATCAGCTCAGGCTTTCAAGAAATGAATTTCCTCAAAAAGCAACCCTGGAAATGATTGCTTGTAGCATTACCAACCCACATAATAGAGTAGAATTAACTTAAAAAGTAACGAGGGATAATGTTCCGGTAAAATTTACCACAACAAGTTTCACCTGCCTAATCTCTTGCCTTAACCATTTTTAGCCTTTCCTTTTTCGTTGCGGCTCCAAAATGCTTGTAGAGATAGTGGATACCTGGCGTCCATCAGCCAGAGACCTGCTCTTAAAGTATATTGGAAAAGTAACAAAAACAGGTTTCGAACGATTTGTCAATTGAGTGGAACAGTTGGTTCCCAAATCCACGAACTTAAACTACCAAGAAGACGGGCGGTCTCTTGTCGAAGTGCCAGCGGATGAGCTGATGACTTGATATTATTTAAAATAGTAGATCTATCGGAATTGACACGCGGAAAGAAAAGAAATGAGTAGATCTTAGGATTAAAAGAAATGTGTTCCTCTCTCACCTCGAGGTGTTAGTTTTGGAGAGATTGCTTCGCGCTTCGAATCACTCGCGATTATTTTAGAGTAACTAGGAGAATGCCTAAAAGAAATTTTTTTTCGATTTTAATTCTTTTAAATTTTCTCGAAAAAGTAAGTTGAAAGGGTTCTGAACTCGGCCAACAACAACTTGCTGAATCATTGAATGTGTGTGTGAGAGTAAAGTTTCGATGAGAACAAGTAGCTTTCCAGGAAGTCGTGATCCCGTGACTGAAGACCTCGAAAACGATAGAGATCTCTACCAAATTGTCAAAGTCAAAGTGACAGCTTACAATTTGGCACGTTTGACAGACGCTATTACCGAAAAAACAAAATCCAAACAATTACACTCCATGAAATCGTTTATATATTAAATAATAAAATAAATTATAAAAAGAAAACTTTTTTAAAAACTTGTTTTATTTAATTTAACTTAATTTAATTATATCACAACATAAATTAATTAAAATAGCGACGCGTTTCGGATTTAATATTCCATCATCGGGCTTTATGCTGACGAACTGTGGTGTTACTAAGCCAAAGTTGGTGTATGGTGTAATATTGTTGTTGAATTTTAAATTATTGTTTTCGGTTTATGTATTTGTCTCTTTTTATCTTGTATTTCCGTATTGATGTTTAATGGCGGTGTCGTATAGTGTGTTGTTTTTAATTGTCAATTTGTCGTTCAGTATTCTGTCTTGTTCCATTTTGTTTGCTTTGTAAATTTCATATTCTTCAAGTGCGTCAAGTGTTGTCCCTTTTCTACATACGTGTAAAGGTTCCAAGTTGGTATCGAAGTTGGTGTAATTGTGGTTGTTGTCCATTAAATGTTGTGCAAATGTCGATTTCGTATTAGGTTTCGGTTTATGTTCTAAGAACCTGTCATAGAAGGTTCTACCAGTTTGTCCAATGTAGTAATTGTCACAGTCATTACATTTAATTTTGTATACGCCGGAGCATGCTTTAATTTCTGTTGTAGTTTTTTGTTTAAGTATTTTTTCAATGTTGTTTCTTGTTTTAAAAGCAATGTTAATGTTTAGTTTTTTAAATTCGTATTGTAATGTTTGCGGGAGTAGGTTGGTGTAATTTATGGCTATGTATTTCTTATCGGCGGTGTTTTCTTCGTTTATTATGTTGTTATTGTTGTTGTTTTTAATTTTCTTTTTCTTTTTGTTTATTAATTTGTCAATAATTTCTGCTTTATATCCATTTGCTATTGCTATGTGCTTGATGGTGTTGACTTCTTCTTCATAATCTTCCTTTTTCATGGGCACATTGAATTACACTCCACTTCAAATGAATAGGGACACAAATTTTCAAAGGTTCATTTTCCATTTTTTCTTAACTTTGTGCATTAATGAATCATTTGATTATCCTTATTGTTTGTTTATGATGTTGGGAAAAGAAAACAGAAAGATTAATTCAAAAAGCACTGCTATTTTTCCTCCGGCTCTGTTCAAAGTCTTTCCAACCCCGAGGCCACACGAGCAAGTACTTGCAAGCAAGTTGCAAAACATACACATTTGTTTACTAACACAAACAAACCCAAGCAACTTGCTTATCAACTGGCATGCAAGCCTTGAAGCCAGTAGTGAAGCAAGTTGATAAGCAAGTTGGGAGACAAGCAAGTGGAATGCAAGTGGAAAGCAAGTGGGAGGCAAGTGGAATGCAAATTACGAATTTGACAGGCAGTGTATGTAGCCAACTTGCTTGCAAGTACTTGCAGGGAAAATGCAGTCTTTTTGTGTCAACTGAATAAGCTCAAATATTGAAAATGGTAATAAAAGATAATGAATGGAAGTAAAACAATTTTTGTTGAAATAGTTTTTATGTTTATATTTATTCTCGGACAATGCACAATGTTTGAAAAAAAAAAAATTGATAAACCAACTATGAAAATCCATGTGCTCATTCTGTTGAATTGTAGTGTATTTGCCTCCGAAATAAAAAAGAAAATGGGTGCTACCTAAATGTCATTCGTGCCGATGTCTTGAGTTTGACATTTAGAAATGAACATTGGTATTTGCTAAAAAGCCCTATTGGCTGTTATATGAATGTGTGAGAGACTGGAATGGCCGATGTAGACAATAGGTTTAGCATGGAAGTTCACTCTTTGGAGAACTTTACAAGCGATAAGTTTTGTTTTTGAAATAGAGAAGAACTTGGAAGACGAGAAAAATTGAGAAAAAGTGATTTTTGGAAAAAGTTTGTAGGAAAAGCTTTTGAGAAATTTTGAAGAAACGAGATTTTGTGATTCGAGGCGTGAAGGAGTTTTGAGGAAACTGAGGAAGATTCAAGGTGGTAGCAGGAATATGCGGATAGGAGATCCGCAGACAAAAAAAAGATAAGAAGAGTGTTTGGTTTTTGATAATTTAATTTTGTGTCAATTTCGATAGCTTTGATTTCATTCATTCAAATTTTATCCCGATTTTGTGGGACACGGTATTTGCTTGTTAGCGGTCCATTTTCATTTTCATGTTCTTTCTTTGATTTCGGCCTTACGTTTTCGCCCTTTAAAATTGTTGTATTAGTCTACCTATATATCGAAAAAATTTTGGGTTTTAATCCCTGAGTTTTGGCTCAAAGGTTTCCCAAATAAAATCTTTTAAAATCCCCATCAGGGAACATACAAACTTGAGTTTTACTTTTGGTTCTTTTACTTGTTTTCGTTTCTTTTCTTTGTCCGAGATTCAATAAAAATTAGTTTAGGAATTCTCTAATTCTTAATTTACAAAAGAATTCCTGGCACCCACTTTTAGTGCAAGTACACCCTGTACTTACACTTATCATCATTTATCTAGCATTTCTTTTTTATTAATCGAATTCGATTAGTAAAATTATTTTTACTACTGAACCCAACCCATTGCTGAGCTACTGAGTGGCAGCACTTTATGTGTTTTCAGATGTGCGAATTATTAAGCACACCCATCGCTTGACAGTTCGGCATTTCTCTTGTTTCGTTGTATGGTCGCGGTGCACGTATATTTCGTGCTCGGTTGTTTAAATTAATTATTATAATAACTTCGTTTATTTTGATTAATTAAATCCATTGAGTTTGCGGATTGAAGTTCCGCCATCATAAATTAAAATTCGCGTTTTATAATTTCACCACAATATATCGGGTATTCGCAATGAAAACAGCTTCCTTAAAGCCTAGTTTACAGTTCCCGTGTAAAAAAAATATATGCAAATATTTTTGCATGCCAAAAATTACGGAGGTGAAATACAAAAACTATTTTTTGTATGACTGGTTTACAGTTTATCGCAAAAAAGCCATTGCTGTCATGAATTTTTTTTTTTGATGGTCGGCTTACACTTTCAAGTAAGAAATATTTTCACCTCAAGGCATTATTTGCTTGCAAATGGTTTTTGCATGTAAAAATAATTGTTTTTCTTTTTAAAGCCTTAATATATCAAGTAGGGGTAAATTAGTGTTTCAATGGGTACACAGAATAGGTTGAAAATTACTTTGAAAATTTTAATTTTTTTTTCCCCGCATGGGAACTTAAACTACGGTTAAGAGAAAAATACTCTAAAATTTTACTTTTAAATGCGGTTTTATACCTAAAATATTGGTAAATATCATAAATATTTAATAAAGTTTGATTAAACAATTCTCGCTTGTCAGGTTATGATATTGCATTTTTTGAACAGAAATTTTTAAACTTTGCCAACTATCTATGTATATTTTTGGGCGCAGAAAGCTAGACTCATAACAGAAAATGTTCAAATTTGATGCAAAATATTTTGGTACCAAAAACGAACAACAAAACTGTCAGTTCATTAAGACTTGTGTCTTTAAATGACACAATATCTTGAATATTTTCAAAGAAAATGAAATTTTGAAAAATGCCTTTGCGTTTGCCAATGAGCAAATTTTCGCAAATGCTCAATCATCTTCAATGAAATGTGCATATAGTTGTGCGAAGAATTATGTATTATTTTTGTCTATTTTTATAGAATATCCAAATATTATTTAATTTTGGTACAATTATCTTATGTTGTGATCACTACTTTCACGGTTTTATTTTAGTTTTTCCTTTTAGTTATCAAAATTGTCCAAATTTTTAAAGTCACATTCAAATTTGATCAGCTGTCAAATTACTGTCTTTCATTGACAAAGCATTAAAACACGTTGCCAAAATTTTTTTCAGTTGTTTTCAAACTTGTTGCCTTTTATTTAGCCAGTGGATATTTCTTGAGCGCTCAGTAATTTTCCTCCATCTTTTGACAGAGCACGATAGTTAAATATAAATAATAGGATCGCTCAAACAGAATTCAAAGCAACTTTCTTTTTCTTTTCTTCTTATGTAATTTGCTCAGACTTTAAGGGAAAGAGTTGGGAATTTTGGTGATAAATCATATTTATATTTCTGAGTTCTCTAAGATGTCAGAAATATAAACTGGCTAACTGAAAAACAGTGTTTGTCAGTTCAAAGACAATCAGAAACTTAGCATTAGTTGGAATTTGTTCATACAAAATCCAAAAACTATTTCTTAAGCACCTACAATCTATTCTTTTGCTCGAAATGCTACAAACAATCAAAATAAAAGAAATCTATAAGACACAATTTAAGGCAATGTTTATCTATGGTTAAAGCCCTAACAAAATAATGAAAATATTGAATTGTTACCTTTCTAAGTAAAACAAACTTAAAACTTAAAATAATGAAGATATCTTATCTCTGAAAAATGTTCGTCTAATGAATTTGTTAAAAATGTTTTCAAGGTTAATGTTCTTAAGCATTAGAAATTCTTCGCACACTCAGTCTTCAGGTGCTGTTACAAAATTCAAACAAAAGTAATTTGATAAAGAGTGATTTCTTGAAAGCACTATAAGAAATTGCTTTACCTACCTACTACCGAGGAACTCAAAAGATGCCGTGTCGGTGGTACAAATATTAAATACAAAAAAAAAAATAATTGAATACGAAAAAATATGAGTATAGTAAAATATTTAAATCAGTCTGAAAGTATTCAAAAAAGTTTAGAAAGATATCAAAGCGAAATAAATGTTTCCTTCTTTTGTAAAAGAAGGTGATATCTCGCACCACTTCAAAAACTTTTTGTTTAACAAGTTAATCGTGTCTTTTGTTTAGGGAAAGCCATTGGTTATAGTGGAAACTTTGGATTGTTAAAATTCAATGAAATACAAATCGTACTTAAAAATTTTAAAATAAAAAAAAGCACCACCAGAAGGTGGATTCTTTGGAACTGAGTATTTCAAAAAAAGCAACGCCAACTTTTATTAATGAGCTAAAACCACTTTTTAACAACAATTTATCAACACTGGAATTCTTCATTGTATTTATATATTTATTAAGGCATATTCAGTTGCCACTTTGCCAGGTAGGTGCTTATACCAACATTGTACTTGCGTTCGTCACGATTTTTCTTTGCACTTGGGTCTTGGGAGATATTTCCTTATTTTGAAGTTGTAGGCAATTTTCCAAATTTTAGGTTTTATTTCTCATTTGACTATTTTGGTTTGTTAATTTGGTCGTTGAGTTAATTTTATAAGAGAAAGTAAAATTAGGAAATATCACCCACAATGAGAAAACAAATCTCAAACACAAATGTGTTCAGTGTTTTCTTGCGCTTTTCCTTGATGACTATTTCCAATGCCGAATTATATTCTCAAATTAAAAAATGTTTTTCTTGTCAGCAAAATACAAAATGTTCCAATGTATTGTAAATACATCACTCTGCTATGCTTGTACAAGTACAATTTTGGGGGAATGGATGGAGTTTGAAGAAATCGAAAAACTCGAAAGAAATTTCGCAGAAAAACAAAACTTTTTAATCTACCAAATGGAAGAAAGTTTATCTTGTAATGGGCCTATACCAAAACTGTTTATCATCACCCTGAAGTTTCCATCCTTAAAAGTTGTTTCCCATTCAGATGCTCACTTGACCGAGAAATTGGTAATGTATGAACTTCGAAATAAGGACTCGTGGATAAGTGACGCACATATTAGCGAAACTTATAAACGGTTATTCTTTTTTTTTAAATAGCTAAATTCTTCAAATAAATAAAGGAATAACTTTGCAAAACAATTCAAAATCTTTGGGAAATATAATTTAGATATTGAAGCACATCAGTCTGATGAGAATAGAATTATACAGTACAGGGTGTTCGGTAGAGAAATGCAGTAGTTCGACTGCATTTTTTCGTTAAACAATTCTTTTGCCTTAAAGTTAAATCTTCTGCACATTTAAGACTGTTGGGAACCATTAGATTTGGTGCCGTCGCGTCGGTATGTCCCTAAAGTAAGCAGACAAGGTCAGCAGAACTTATATTTTGTGATGACATTATATAGAGTTTTTTAAATTCTAATTAAGTACCAACCTAGCAATAAAATTTAATTCTCAAGTGCTTTTGGTTAAAATCAATGGTGTACTGAGAGACTATTATATCTCTGGTGTCATCCAACATGAGACAGAGTGATACAAAAAGTCTGAATACTTATTCACAACACAATAGAGCAGAATATTAATATAATTTTGACCTTGTGTTGTGAATTAGTATTCAGACTTTTTATCTCACTCCTTCTCATGACAGCACCAGGGATATAATTGTGTCTTATTTAATATACAAACAAGGACTTTTGATTTTTATTTAGTGATTTCTTAAAGGCTTTTAAAAAAGTGTAAAAGAACAAAAGAAGTGAAAATGGGTCAGATCTTAAAATTTTTTTTTTTGGAAATGGAATAAGTGCACACTAAACTGAAACAAGACAAGCTCTAAGTTATTCGAGGAGATTTGATTGATTTTTTTTAGAAAAGTCGATTTTAAGTTAGCAGTGCAAATGTACGTCATTATTTTTTTTGTTTTAAATCTTCAAAAATGGTTCTGAAAATAGAACATTTATTTGGAACTAGGTGCATTTAACTTTTCAAAAAAATTGAGTCGAACAAGATTGAAGATTGATTGGTCTAGGGTAATGTATGGGAATGGAATAAGCTTGAAGTGGAGTTGTCCAGCTAGTGCTTGCCAAAGTAAATAGTTGGATATATGCTGTAGAGTGTGTTTATTTTGTAATTGTGATAAACGATTCGAGCAGCGATTTGATTAGAGCTTCAAAAACTTTAAATTATTGTTCCTATTAGTGTTTATGTTGGAGCAGCATTTCAAACAACAACAATTTATGTAATGTGTTCTTGGGTCACATCACTGCTCGAATCGTTTATCGCAGCTCCAACATATAACCTCAATTATTCACTGATATACATAACTGTAATATAATGATTAATTAGCCAATTTATATTTCAGAGATCTCGGACGGCTCCGTATTCTCAAAAAAATAAACACGATGAGATCTCAGAGCCCTCAGCAATCTCAGTCTCTTGAACAGGATTCCTCAGAAATTTTGCTGTCAAATTACTGAGAAAAAAAGCCTAATATGTACATTAGGGTGGTCGTTATAATGAGTTTTTTTGAGTTTTATTATTTGGATGGGTGTAAATCACCTCTAAATGAAGAAAAAAAAAATTCCCTAATTTTTACAGATTTTTATATTCATCCCCTACAGTCGCTGTAGGCGTAAATTAAATTTCCCCTTGTTTTTGGAAATGCGCTTAAAATCTGCCAAAAAATTCAGAGCATATAGGTGAGAAGAAGACAAGGAAAAAATCGTACTGTAGGGGGGTAATATCTCCCACCGCTTGGAAGGGAGGGGCAATTTAATAAAAAAAATGCATAAAATAGAAAAAAATTATTAAAAAACAACGACAACACTTGCAGTAGTGCTTTGTAGCTTTTTGGAAAGCCAGAAGTCCATTTTAATAGTATGATTATTAAATAAAGTTCTTTAAAAAAACAATTTCAGCAAAATCTGTTGTCAAACTTATAATTTAAAAAACAAATAATAATTTTTCTTCAAAATATTGAGGTTGAAACTATTTTTTGCCGAAACTGTTCATAAAAAACTTAATTCAAAAACAAAAACAAGCTGTAAGAATGGACTTCTAGCTTTCGAAAAAGCTACAAAACATTACTCTGAGTATTTCCGTTGTTTTTTAAAATATTTTTTTCTATTTTATGCAAATATTTTATTAAATTGCCATTCCCGTTCAAGCGGGGGGAAATATTACCCCCCTCCAGTAGGATTTTTTTCTTGTCTACTTTCCACCTGCATGCTCTGAGTTTTTTTGCAGATCTTACGAGAATTTTCCAGTATGCAAAAAATACAGCGACTAAAGGGGATTAAAATAAAAAATCTGAACAAATAAAGGAATTTTGTTTCTTCATTTAGAGCCGATTTGGGCCCATCCGGGATGACTTTTTTTTAACGACCACCCCAATGTACATATATCGCTCTTTCGGTAATTTACAAACGTCAAAATCAGCATTGCTGTGTGGTAATCAAGGAAATAGTGGCACTGTGTGATTTTTTTGTATTTTAGATTTTGTAAGACAAATGCAAGATTTTAGTAATTAAAATTTTATTATTTTCGCTTATTTTTAACTTTCGTTTTGCAATTTGACAGTTCTCACACAATGATAGCTGTCACTTTTAACGATGACAGATTCGTAATGTTTTGAATTCCTCACTTTTGCTGTCAAAATTCTAAAACTGAGACTTGAGTTATTTTGCATTTATTTCCTGAATTATTTTTACTTGCTATATAGGTTCCACATTTAAAGCAAGTTTTGGATTCGTGCAAAAAAAAATTGAGATAACAATCAAAAATGATATTACGATGATAGAGAACACTAAAAAAGTGGGTGGCACGATTCTGTCTGTCTTGGTACATAGTGGTTTATATGGTGATTATGCCCACAAGCTTTTTTCATTTTTTTTAGAACCAAAAATAACGGTACCTGCTATACAATTTTTTTTAGCAATTTTACATAATCATATTTTTCTCAAAAACGGCTTAACAACTTTTCTTAAAAAAAAATCAATTAATTTATTTTAGTAACGGCTTCCTTTGGGTGGGAAACCATTTTTCAAAAATGGTTATTAATGGTGGATTTTCTTCAAAACGGTACAAGTGATTTCAATTATTTTTTTTTTATACAGAAACTTCCTAAAACTTTTATGGATTTTTAAAAAATGTTTCAAATTTTCTTTGGAAAATCAAATATTTCGAAAACGACATGAGCGATTTTTTTGAAACTCGATACTTAGGAATTTTTTAGTACTCTCTAAAATATTTTTAGAAAAAATTTTACATATATGAAAAAATAACGGCACCTTCCATACAAAAGTTAAAAAACCGCCAAGGAAAATATTTTTTTTGCTTAAAAACGACTCCTACGATTTTGATTAAACTTTTTCATATACTTAAATTAGAACGATGTGCTGATCCACGCATCAAAATCTAAACATTCATTGAAAAAGTGAGATCACGATACGAATATACTTTCAAATATCTTCATGGAATACATCCTAAAATCCAATTCTAAGGCCTAGTTCATACGGCAATGCACCATGCGAATGATAGTCCGGGAGCTGAATTGGATGCCAAGCGATAGCTTTAGTCAAAACATTTATAAAACTGCTGGTCGGATAAGATTTATATGGTCGCAATGGTTAGAAAATGCACTTTTCAGGTTGTATTTTCCGCTAAATGTACCTATAGAATACAAGCAACTTATATAAATGGGGTATCAAATGAAAGCTAAGGCTGTCCTTACACGATACCAATATGGTTGGACAGAATTTGTTACGACGAGTCCAATCATTTTAAAAAGGTCTTTTTTTAACACTGCGTTTTACATCAAGGAAAACTGAATAAAATCATATCAAATGGTTAGGAAAGCGCGCCTCAGCAACTTTTTTTTTTATTTTCATCCAAGGATGCACAAAATCCCTAATTTTATAAAAAGTGGTCGGACTCGTGGCAACAGCCAAAAAAAAGTCTGTCCGAACATTGGTATCGCGTAGAGGACAGTCCTCCGTTTCATTTGATACCCAATTATATAATTTGGATTTATACTGCTTTTGGATTAACACCGTTTGGATTTATACTGCGAAAAATTGTGGTGTTTACTACTTAGAACTTTATGATCTACATTTATTTTAACATCACCCAAAAAATCGTTGTAAATATGTTGAAAACCGCTGTAGATTCAGCTGCATTAATGGTCGGTCATAGGACAAACAATGTTTTCAATTTTACAGATGCATGGTTGTTGATTTCAAAACCTAACAGTGAAAATTAAAACATCTATTTTGATAGGAAATTAAATTTTGAACAAAAGCTTTTAAAAGTTAAATTGTCAAATTCGATTTAGTTTCCGAGTAATACCAAATATATTGAAAAATGGCCTGTGTGACAACTCTCTCAGAAACGCATGGGTGAGTTTAGTAGCATGGTCAGCTGAAAGTATGCCCCAAACAAACATATTCAATAATACAAACCCTTGAATGTAATTGTTCCTTATTAAAAAGTATATTCAATAGCCTACTCGTATATGTAACGGGTGATTTTTTAAGAGGTTTAGAACTTTAAAAAAAAAAAAAACACAAAAAATTCGAAAAAATGAATGAAATATTTATTTGAATCGATAGTTTGAACCTTGCAATTTAATGTTTAAAGATAATTTCATGCAAATGTTGACCGCGGCTGCGTCTCAGGTAGCCCATCCGCTGAGTCCAATTTTGGCATACTCTTTCACACATATCGGCCGGTATCTCACGAATGAATGCATGGATGTTGGCTTCCAGTGCGTCAATCGAAGCGGGCTTGTCCCTATAGACATTAGCCTTGACATACCCCCACAAAAAATAATCTAATGGTGTCAAATCGCACGATCTAGGCGGCCAATTGACCGGCCCGAAACGTGAAATTAACTGTTCACCAAACTCGCCTCGCAATTGCGCCATTGTTTCGCGTGCTGTGTGGCATGTGGCACCGTCTTGTTGAAACCACATATCATGCAAGTCAAGAACTTCCATTTCGGGCAAAAAAAAGTTTGTTATCATCGCTCGGTAGCGTTCACCATTGACAGTAACGCTGCCGAATCGACATTTCGCGGTCTTCTGTCACACTAGCTGATACGGCCGCAATATTTTCTTCACTACGCACAGTACGTAAACGTGTTGGTGGTTTAATGTCCAACAAAGTAAATTTGGTGCGAAATTTGGTCACAATCTTCCGAATAGACTGCTCAGAAGGTCGAGAATGCCGACCATAAAATGGAAGCAGCGCGCGATGAACATTTCGAACCGAGCACGAATTTTGATAGTAAAATTCAATAATTTGCAAGCGTTGTTCATTTGTAAGACGATCCATGGTTAAATTGCAAACCAAACTGAAGCTGTTTGACAGTGACACAAGGTACTAAACACACGTCAGCTGTCAAAACCAGTGTTGCCAAAACCAAACCAGCTAAAAAATCACCCGTTATGAATTACATATAAACTTTTTAAGTGTATTGTATCAGTTTTTTTCGTAGATTTTTATACAAAGCGAAAAATCAACAATAAAAAAAACTAATATGAAAAGTCAATAAGGTTTTCTTAAGGATCTTATATCTATGTATTGTATATTAATCGAATCGTCAAGATAATAGTCTAAGGACACACAGGAAACGACAGAGCATCATATCCAACTTAAAAAACAAAATTGAAGTGGTTATACCCCTGACACATAAATTGGAAAACTCACATAATTTTCAAACCCCCACCAAAGGCTGACAAAAAAGCCTGCCAGACTTTTGTGCTCGGTATCATGATATTATGTCTATAAAACCTCAAACTCATATTTAAGTTACACATCACCTCCTTAAATAAGCTGTCAGCACTTGGTCTACACTACGACAAGAATTGGTTTCGTGTCAAACAAAAATTTCGAGGATTTAATCACAAATATAACATTACTATGATGGAGAAGGTCAACAGAGTGGTTTTCCTCATACCGTCCGTGTCAGTCTGTTAGTCTGTACGTCCTGCTGTTCATCGATTTTAAACCTAAACGGATGGGCGGATTTGCCTTTAAGTTGTTAAAATAATAATGCGTCAAGAAATTTAACAAATTATTTTGAATTGAAAAATCAAAGAAAAAAATCCATTTTACATTGGACATTCGACTTTTTCACAATTTCTTGTCAAGAATATCATAAATAATCGAATCATTACCATATATCTTCAAACAAAACTAGTTGTGTATCAGGTTATAGCCTTTAACCACAAAACCGAGATCGTGTTATCCAGTCGTGGATTTTTCTTTAATAAGTATACAAGTACATAGGCTACCAATGTTCGTATACTCTTATTTTATAAAATATAAATAATAATAATATCAAAAACGGAAGTTCAACAAAAAAAAAATATATTTGCAAACAAATAATAAAAAATATCAACAAAATAAAAATGTAAACACAATTTTGTGGTTAACCTTCAGTAGAAAAAAAGAGAAAAATTCAACAAACTAGTTAAATCCACAAAAGCATACAATTTTTCAAACAGAAAATAATGTTTTTAAAAAAAGAAAAAAAAATAACAAAAAACTTGAGTATTTGAAAGCCTTTGTTTCAATATACGAGTATAGAACTAAACACATTGATTAATCGGATCACATGCTGGCATGCTACAAAACTCAAGTATGTACGTGTGGAATAAACGTAGATACTTTTACCAAAAGATATCGATTTAACCTGGAGGTGGATACAGGCATACTTGACAACGAAAAAAATGTATATATGTATATCTTCTCAAAGATAAAGCGATTTAGAGAAAGGAGGGATATGGTTTATTTTTTTTTTATATTGAGATTCTCGTAGTTATCCAATTCTTTTGATAGAAAAAATAACAGTTTTTTGTGTTCTGAAAACAGAATGGGATGAAATGAATTCTGTTTTAGTTTTTTTTTTTTTGCAATTAGTTTCAAATGCTTTCAGTAGGTATATCATAGTTTTCATATGCCTAAAGGTGGAAAATCTTATTTCTGCTGGTAAATGCAATTAGGAAAAAACTTTGATTTTGAGTTGGAAGATAAAAAAAAGACAGAAATGCTGTTTTTAGAAGTTCTCACGTTGAAGTGTGAACCATACTTTTATTTCAAAGCAAAAAAAAGGACCATGATTTTTATTTGCATCATAAGGTTGCCTGGAGGCAGCTTCCAACTTTCATCTAGGTTTTTATAGAAAGAAATGGATCGATTAACGCTTGAACAACATGGATGGGATATATTGCTAAAACTACTTCGAAAATGGATCAGCGTGAATTTAGAATAGAAATTTCACCCACTGCAGACGCTTAACGTCATTTTATAAGGATAGTTCGTAAGACTGGCCTGCTTATAGATAATCGAACATATTTCTGAGTTCAACCTGTGCGATTTTAAGCTCAACGGAAAATATTTCTGGTGTTGCCAAAAACCTGAACGCGCCAAAGATTCCAGTAACTGAACTTCTGGATTATTCGGTTTAAAAAAGAGGCTTTGGACTTAGGTGAGCTATGGTTCCAGCAAGATGGATGATGGAGCTATATAGTATTAAGGCTTTTTCGAACTAACTTTCTATTGATGGACTAAAGCGGATGTAAACATGGTTTTGCTGAGTAGACTATTGAACAAAAATTGGATCCGACCCCGCTTAAATATTACTTTAAAAAAGTCTACTTAATACTAGCTCGAAATCTGTATCTCTACCTACTACCTTAATCATATAATTTTGAACCTAAAAATGTTTGGTAATATCCTAAATGGAAAGTAGATTTTTTGTCCTCCATAACTAACGGTACTTGCCATACAATTTTTTAAGAAAGCGCTTATTTATCTTAAAAACAACTGTAACGATTTTGATTTAAAAAAAATCAGCGAATTATTGTAGGCATATTTAAAAAATACCACCAACTGTTACTAACGGTATACCTGTCAAATAACGGCTTTTTGACTTTCTTAAAATGACTCCTATAATACGTAAATAGTATTGCATATTAAAAATTTGAAAAATAAAATATTTTTTTTTTCTAAAATTCAATTTTTTGTTTGGAAAATTATTTTAATAAAATGCAAGACTGGATCGCACTTGCTCTTATGTTCAAGACACTGCGGGTTTAAGAAAATTGTGTAAAAAACATTTAAATTTATGAGAGAAAAACGACATTTAAATTGGCTAAAACAACTCCTTTGACAGTTTGAGGTGAAAATAAATAGTGCCATCTTAATTCTTAATTGAATATGTTTGTATGGGAAAAAAAATTTAAAATCGTTGGAGCGGTTTCTTAAAAAATTATTTTTTTGTATATAAAATTCTTAAAACACTTTTAAGAACAAATTTTGGCATGCAAATCTAAAGTATATATTTATGTGTATTTAAAAACAAAATTTGAAAAAAAAAATTGTCAACCCATTTTTGAGATATCGAATTTTCAAAAAAAAAAATTTAAAACTTTTTTAAAAATCCAAAAACTTTTTTTTTGAAAATTTTGATATGCAATATTATTTAGTGTTATCTGAAATTTGTGTATAAAAAAGTTCATCTAAATCCGTTGAGCCGATAATGAGAAAATTCAAAATAAAAAATACGTTCTATGACAGATACTGACAATTGCAATTGCGAGGCGAGTTTGGTGAACAGTTAATTTCACGTTTCGGGCCGGTCAATTGGCCGCCTAGATCGTGCGATTTGACACCATTAGATTATTTTTTGTGGGGGTATGTCAAGGCTAATGTCTATAGGGACAAGCCCGCTTCGATTGACGCACTGGAAGCCAACATCCATGCATTCATTCGTGAGATACCGGCCGATATGTGTGAAAGAGTATGCCAAAATTGGACTCAGTGGATGGGCTACCTGAGACGCAGCCACGGTCAACATTTGCATGAAATTATCTTTAAACATTAAATTGCAAGGTTCAAACTATCGATTCAAATAAATATTTCATTCATTTTTTCGAATTTTTTGTGTTTTTTTTTTTTTAAGTTCTAAACCTCTTAAAAAATCACCCGTTATTAATAGTTGCTAAGTGTAAAATTTTATAATTTGTGGTAGTTGATCGTACTAGTTTAAGTACATGAAAAAAGTTTAATCAAAATCGTAGGAGTCGTTTATAAGCAAAAACAATATTTTCATTTGCCGTTTTCTAACTTTTTTATGGAAGGTACCGTTATTTTTTAATAAATGTTAATTTTTTTCTAAAAATATTAAAGAGAGTACTAAAAAAACTCTTAAATATCGAGTTTCAGAAAAATCGATCATGTCGTATTCGAAATATATTTGATTTTCCAAAAAAAATTTGAGGCATTTTTTAAAAATACAAAAAATATTTTTCCAAAAATTTTGGTACACAAAACTATTCATATTTTTTGGAAGCTTCTGTGTAAAAAAAATAATTGAAATCGGTCGTACTGTTTTGAAGAAAATCAAAAAATTAAAAAAAGGTTTTTTGGGAGGGACCATTAATAACCATTTTTGAAAAATGGTTTTCCAACCAAAAGAAGCCTTTACTAAAATGAATTTATTGAATTTTTTTTAAAGAAAAGTTGTCGAGCCGTTTTTGAGAAAAGTACGATTATGTTAAATTACTAAAAAAAAATTGTATGGCAGGTACCGTTATTTTTGGCTCTTAAAAAAACGAAAAAAACGTGTGGGCATAGTTACCAAAAATCACTATGTACCAAGTATGAAGAAAATCGATTGGGCCGTTTAGGCTGTAGACGAACAGCCGTAAAATAACAACGGGGTTCTACAAGACCACACTGGAAACATCTTTGCCGCAGCTTGAGAATATTTTTTGACAAATGCCCATTGTTTTTCAGCAGGACAATAATGATCTGATTCAAAGTAGACAGTAACTCTTCTTGCCACGCTGCTCCCTAGATTTGAGCATCATTGAAAATGTGTTGGGTTGACTTAAGGACAAAGTTAATGGAGATGAGAAGCGCAGTACTCAAGTAAAGAAGAGCTTATTGTAAGCATCAAAGTGTCCTAGGGCATCATTTCATCTGACCTATTGAAATCTATGTACGATTCTTTAAAGACTCGTCTTTTTGAGCTAATTAAAAATAATAGAGGAAGTAACTAATAGATAATAATATGATTAAATTTTTGGCGGGGACCTTGTTTTTTGATTATAATACATTCCTTTCCCACAAAGGATGAAATTTAGTAAAGCTTGGGAGTCATTTTTGTAATCCTGTCACTTGGACGCTTTTGTAATTTATTTATTTGAATATCATAATATTCATAATCAACAAATATCTATGTATTTAATTCAATTTGAAGGCTTGAACCTCGCATAGCAGTCGGGATTTTGGCATTCGGGACCCTGGCATTCAGGATTTCGTACCCAACCCGTTTTGATTATATGTGTACAAAAATTTTCAAAAAGTATTTTTTTTGTTAAAAAAAAAATCAATTTTTCTTGGAGAACTAAATATTTAGTTTGAAAATGACACAATCAATTTTTACTTGCGATATACATATATGTACATAGGTACTAGAGTAAGTTGGGGTAATGTGGTATATGTGGGTAATGTGGTATAGGCAGTTATTTCAAAAACCAAGCATGCTTCTACAACGGTTCTTGATTCAGTGGACGAAGATTTAAATAAAAGTAGTAATGCGTATTTAAACAACTCAAAAATCGTTCATTAATTCGACCAAATTGTTAAAAACCGTAATTGTATAGAGCTGAGTTTTTTTTTGGTGGAACAAAAGGTGTTTGTGCGCTTTGAAAAATTGTATTCCAAAGCAGTTTGTCAATGCATCGGAAGAATATATTAATCATTAACGTTACTTAATTCTTAGTTTTGTTTAAAAGTATTCATTTTAAATTGTATTGTATTTTTGTAAAAGTATAGAGTTTCGGCTAATGTGGTATAGTATTCCTAATGGGATATGGTATACCACATTACCCAACCTTAAAGTTTATACCTGCGTCAACTGACGTTTGTGCTTTTGCAATAATCTTTTGTTAAAATGTCAAAAAAAGGTGAAACTAGAAAATGGGACCCGAAAGATATGCAGAGATCCACTTGTACTATTAAGAATTATGAAATTTGCCTTCGAAGGACCACTTGGTATAGTATACCACATTAGACATTAAGGGTGTACCACGTTACCCACTATATTTCAAAAGTGGCGATTTCGAGGTCATATCATTATTTTGTCAAAATCTTTGTAAATCACTGTTAGAATCCGACAAAAACAAATAAAGTAGTAGCTTATATGTTCGTGTTAACATCTACAAAATTTGGAAGAATTCGTGTCACTACTTTGTCTGTTAATTCAAAAATACAAATATGTATACTACAATACCCTAACTTCCTCTATAGGGCAAGTTTTGGATTCGTGCAAAAAAAAAGTTTTTGAGATCACAATCAAACATGACATTACGATGATAGAGAACACGAAAAAAGTGGGTGGCACAATTATGTCTGTCTGTCTGTCTGGTTGTACCTCAGTCCTCAACCTGCAGCCTAAGCCACGGAAGCGATTTTCTTCAAATTTTGAACTTAAGGTTTCTTTATAACTCTCCAGAGTGAAAATTGAATTTTTTTTTAGCTCCCAAAAATAACGGTACTTGCCATACAACCGTTAAGAAAAAGCTAATTTATCTCGAAAATGGCTCCAATGATTTTTTTTTTTTTAATAATATACGCGCACTAAAGGGGTTGTGACTACCCTTAAAATGATTGAACACAGCGCGAGCATTAGGAAAATAGGGAAGTAAAAAATTGAATGATTTTGATAAAAAAAAATCAGTGTATTATTGTGGTGTACTTTTTGGTAGGTATACAAAAAAATTTCCAAAAACTGTTATTAACAGTATCTGCCATATAAAGTTTTTTTATTTTCAACCTTCTCTTTAACGGCTCAACATATTTCAATCAATTTTCTTATACAAAAGCTCCTTTAAAATGTCAATAATATTGCGTATTAAAATTTTGAAAAAAAGTAAATTTTGGATTTTATTAAAAAAAATAATTTTTTTTTTGAAAATTCAATATTTTTAAAACGTGTTGATGATTTTTTTTTGAAAATAATTTCGTAAATAAATACATATGAATTAATACTCAAAACTAATCATCCCAAGGTTTTGTTTTGAAAATATAACTAAAGAAAACCGCTCCAACAATTTTAAATTTTTTTTTTGTGCATATATTTCTATTTTGTCAAGTATTTAAATATACTTGGATTTGAGCACTAAGCTATTTTACTAGTTGTTTATACAATTTAAAAAACGATTTAAATGCTTTTTTCATATTATTTTATATTTTTTCAATAATGACTTGCATATTTAAAAAGTTCTAAAGTTCCAAGGAACTTGAACATAAGAGCAAGTACGTGCGATCCAGTCGTGCATTTTATTTTTTATTAATCGTTAAAGTGTCTTCAAAATCTATTTGATTTTTTTCAAGACTTCGTCAGAACTTATAATAGACAATGAGTGACTTATGTGTTAATCCCGTAAATACATACATACGAGTATGTAACGTATTTCGAAGCATATGTACTCCAAAGCGCATCCAATTCAGCTATCCGATTAAACCAAACAGTTCTGAAAAGGACGTTAGAACTTGTTCGTCAGAGTCTGCATGCAATCATGCATTGTGACCATAGCCTAAAGGTGTAATTTGCCACCCAATCTAAATGAATTTTCCATATTTGTTAGTATTTCATATATTTTTATATTAGCCGTGTTGGTGAGAGTGTAGGTATAGCCAGGTCAGCTATATTTACAGACAAATACATCATAACAAATTATCAAATTATTTTAATTCACTTTCTGATTAGTGTACAAACAATAACAAACTAATATTTATAATCACAATGTTTTTTGTTATTGTTTGGGTATATGAATTTTTATTATACACTCTCACTGAAACACGATTTGTATTGTCTTTTTTTTCTAAGATATCTTCTTTTAATCCGGGTTTGACTGTTAATACAGCAGTATTAGGTGAACAGGTAATAAATATTTGAATAAATTTATTAAAATTTTTCTTTGTTCTAATACTTCTGTATATACCCTCTGGGCACACATAGACAACGTCATTTGATTTGAAGAAATATTTACTTTCATTATTTAAAAAAAAAATAGTTAATAAATTATCGGATTAATTAGTAAACATGTAACATAGGTTAGTTATGTGTTCAAGGTCGTATGACAAATGCCATAAACATCAATAAACATTTTCTCTGCAAAAGATTATAAAATTGTTTCGAGTATCCACCATAGACATTTCCATACTCCACCTTATAATTTTCACGAACAATATAATTTGGAAAATGACTATAATTTTAATTTCTTCATTTTGCAAACAAAAGTGAACAATCATTTCCAACAAAATGTCTGTATTTACAAAATGAAGATTGAAATACTAGATTGTGTCGAATAAAAACACAAGAACAACAAATTAAACAAAAAAACAGAATCTGTCTGAGTGACTGACTGGCCACCCAATCATTATCCCTGCCAGAAGCAGAAAGAGCATACGTTTTCGGCATTTCAATGAATAATTGAAGTTCCACAAATAGCAAAATGTCACCTTCAGTAATGAGTAAGTGTCCAATCCAGTAGAGTTTCTTCTCCTCTGCCAACCTGCATCAATTATTGTTAAGATGGTATCTCTGTGTCTATATTTTTTTGTTTATATCGTAAATGGCGTTGGTGATGAATGTCAACCTGACAACACAATGCATTCCTAATTCGTATGCCCGCGAAGGACCCTATATATTCACTCTTACGGATGACTATACGACGGACAACACGTTGTCGGCAAACCGCAGCGTTCAGCGAAACCAACTACCGACGACGAAGACGATGACGATGAACATCTGTAATGAATAATTCACGAGGAATTTAAATTGTATCCCAAATGGATGCCAACTTATGCTGGGATTAAACTTAAACACAACACTTTAGCCGGACAGGTACCATTTCCTCAGCTGCCGACCAACCATCAATGCTTCAGTTAAAGCAATTTTAAACGTAAACAGGTTAGCTGGGTCAATCACAGGCAACGGTTGACTGGAACCTGCAACTACATCTACTATAACTTCGGATTCGAATACTAGAAGGTCTATACTAGATAGTTAAGTTCTGCGCTAGCTCTTGCAGCAGGTTTGCTATACTTTTTGCTATACACGAAATACGACTTCTGTCCTGGTTAAGTCATGCCTTTTGGCATAAGCAGGTATGTAAAAACTATAACGCTTCAGATTCTGGAGTCTTTTTTCCGGCCATCTATATATTCGATCTGACAGGACAAGCAATCAAAAATGTATTGCGGGATGACATAAAAATGAAGGAGATTCGCGGTGCACATTAGCGCAGAAGAAATGCACGCATCAGCCATGCAGCGCCGCTGCAGCACCAGAGGCATTTTTGTGCAGTGGACCTGATGGGAACGTATGCAACGAGGGCATGCCATTGACCGTTTACTTGAATACTAAATGATTCTATGTCCAATGTCCATGATATTCGTGCAGCGACCGACCGACCGGTGAGATTATAGACTTGCACCACGACCGACGAGGGCTCACATATAGCAGCTTGAATTCAAAATCAGCAGAATCACTGGATATAATGCGAACAGTTTAATCATTGGCGACGTAGAACAGGGACTTGTTGGGGCATTGAACACCCATTAATCCAAGGTTGCTGAAAATTATATTTTCCGCAACGGGTGTTATCAATCATTTTAATGTGAAAGAACTGTTGAAAAAATTGGCTTATAGTTGGAAACATATTGGAATTTAATTGCTCAAAGGATTTTTGGCAGCTGTCAGATCAAAATATGGCGTTTTTGGCTTATGGTAACTGAAAAATTTTACCTATTAACCACTCAGAAATATCTTAAAAAAACAGCTTTGACAGAGTGACGCGTGTTAGTGAGCTATCGCCATATAAATCGCTTCTATGTTTTTATAGAATCACCGCTATTTTTATCAATGAAAAATTTGTTACCCTTGTCACGATAAATACTATTCGAAAATAATATACATATTCATATTGCCATGAAAAAATCGCTGTTGAATTATAATTTGATGTTGGGTGTGTAAAACCCAGGTGGCTAAATGGTACTGAACTATTTTTATTATATCTAAATTACTATTTGCTTTTAAAGGTTATTCAACTGATACAGAGAGACTGTGTTTAATTTTTTTTTATTTAAAATAGCTTTCTTAAAATAAGCATCATAAATAATGGTAATATAAAAAAAGAAGTGTTTTTCGGCAAATTTGAATATCCATAAAATTGTTTTAATGTTTTTTTAGATCAAACGTGCAGGGCTCTTACTGTTAAAGAGTATAATGTGGTTCAACATTGAATAAGTATGTAAGGTATTTTTTTATTAATGCATTCCTGAGAGTTAATGGTATAAAATAAAATTCATAAGCTCTTTTCGAATTATGAAAGATCCATTTTAATTAGTTTCAATTCACAAAATATTCACATGGTTCCAAAGTTCTTAATGAAATTACAAGATATGTACATATGTAGGTACATATGCATGGACATTATGTTTGAAAATATGTATCCACATATCAAACATTGTTCAAAAGCTTCTTTTGAGTTCTGAACCTAAACCAAAAATGAGCTCTATATGGAAGATTGAAGGAGATGAATGTGCCTATTATGGATGATGATTCGATTCAAATTAGTTGAGTTGACTGGTCAACTAAGTTTAAAGACAATAAATTTAATTATTCGTATTATGGAGCACAACTACTTTACGTTGAGTTTAATTTAAAAAAAAAAAACTGTCGCCTACTATTAGTTGCATTAAATAAAAAAATGTTGCCTACTTGAAGGAGTTTATTTTATTCCATTATCAGCGGCCTATAATACAGAACAACAAGTCAACTAATCAACAATAAATTATTTGTTCAACTATGTTCGTTCAACAAGTGAAAATCATATCTGTAACTTAATAAAAAACGTAACAATAATTGTCAGCTGAAAAAAATCCCTCGACTTGTTGAACCAGTTCAACAAGTAATTCTTACACGATGACTCGTTTATTTTCGGATATTAATTTTTTTTTATTTAAAATCAGCGCTTTGCGGCCGAACGTTATTTTTAGGATGGACTTTAAGTATAAGATAATCAACATTTTGTGCATCGCAAACGGACAATACATGTTGCTCTATTTCAAAGTAATTTTTTTTCTTTCAATATATTTGTTCTGATTCTCATTAGTCATTATCCATGTTCGATTCAGAATAAAAATTAAAATATTTTGTAAACCAAATTTTTTACCACTCAAAAAATTCTAAACAATCTACCCGATTCCATCACTTGATTTACACTACTCACTACTGAAAGTGTTTATTTTTTACTTGTTGACTTCGAACAAGCCCGCAACCGTCAGTTGAAGTTAATCAACTATTTAACAGGATTTATTCTCTATTTTTTGAACTCATGTTGTTTCCAGTCACATAAATGGTCGATTTATGAAATTTCCTTGTTGTTTCGTGTTAAACAATTTTTAAAAAGTTTTTCAATTACACTTGTTCAACAATCACTTTATGTACTTATGTATAGGCCCCTGGTGGTGGAAAACGTTTAAGTAATTCTGGGCATTTCGTAGTCCAAATCATAATAAATATTAAGTTAAAAATAAAAGATAAAACAATTAACAAATATGCAAAGTAGATTTGATCTTGTTTTGTTGATAATTTTGAGTCTGAAAACTCCATCAATTTCACACGCATCAGAATCAGAAGAAGTATCAGGGAACACTCGAATCCCATGAAACTTCTAAATACAAAAGAAACCAATTCGTAATGCTAGCTGCTGTTAGTGCGGTCATAAAATCGAATCCCGTGCACTTTTCTTTCTGGGGGAGGGGGGGTAGTCATTTGAGTGCTTGGGAGTCATGGCAGTGATACTATCCATTTTTAAAAATGAACCAATATGGGCCAATTGGTAAAATGAAAAAAAAGATACTATTTTTACTTAGAAGATTTCCATGGTTAAAATAACCGTTGATGTCGTGAAAGATTGTGTTGAGTAAACCTGTTTTCGTATAAAGTGTTGACACTTTTTGGGAACATCCATTTTTATATCATATGTCCTTTACCTTTTTGATAATTTTTAATATTTTTTTATATTTTGCCAACACTGAAATTTTAACCGAAGTTACATCTACTCAACGCCTATCTTTTAAGACGTCATGCGTTACTTTAACCTTGGAAATTTTCCAAGTAATTAACTAGTTTTATTTTTATAATTTTAACATTTGGCTCAGATTAGGTGCCATTTTTCCAAGCGACAGGATTAAAACAATGAATCTAAAGCTAAATTTCATCCTTTGCATTCCAAAAATACATTACAAATATAAAAATAAGGTCTCCTCCCACAAAAAGCGCTGGGATTTCGGTTTCTTCACTGGACTACAGATTGGGTGCCATTTTTGAAAATGGCGTCCAAGCGAAAAGATTACAAAAATGAGTCCCAACCTAAATTTCATTTTTAATGTGTACAAAATCATAAAAAAAAGGTCCACCCGAAAAAACCCACGGGATTCGGTTTCTTGATCGGGCTATGTTTATTTTGTTTTCTCAATTTTGAACGATTTAGTACGATGCTAAACATGATACTTAGTTAAAAAGAGAATTTTGCTTATGTTAAACGATTTAAGTATCGTACTATGTTTCAACATTTTACTAGAGTTAAAATCACCAAATGGCTATTTAAATTTTTTAGTTTTATGCTAAATCCATGATATTTGTCATTTTCATCAAAAACTTGAGCTTAGGGCACTCACAAACTAAGAGCCCAATTATTTAAGTTATCTTTTAATTGTCATAGACACGAGTTTCATTTTTTTTTTTTTTTTTTTTTTATAAATTCATTTTTATTTTTCATTCATCTTAAAACTATCTTAAAGCTAGACAAAAATTCATAAAAACTAGCCTACTTATCAATATCTTACAACTAACTTACTGGCCCCATTCGGGCGCTCTAAGTTAAACTAATAACTTAATGCTAATGCCTTTCGGCCTAAGAACTATCTTAAAACTAGAATTCATGTTGGTTTTATTTTTCACCAAGAAGAATTGTAAAAAAACTTGGTATCTTTATCTAACACGAGTTTCATATTTTTGGTTTGCTTCCTCTTGATATCTATTCCAAGCATCTACAACAATTTTAGGAAAAAAAAACAAAACCTCCCAATAACTGCCGAATCACAATCAAAGCCAAGTTTTAACAAAGTCTATTAAAACCAGACATTACAACTAAACAAAGAATTAATTTAAACACCGTTTTATTTATTTAAAAAACTGTAGGTTGCCAATTTGACATTTCAAATTATTAAAAAGGGTTGGTCACTGTTTTGACGTGTTCAGATGAACTGTTTTTAATAAACTAAAATTAGTATGAAACAAGTCAGTAATAAAAAATGGGTTTAAACTTTAAACATTTGGAAGGACTTGCAAATTGCTAAATATTTAGAAGATTGTTAACTAGTATCATGTTTAGCCCTTAACAAAAGGCTGTTTAAAATTTTTTGCTATTTCTAAAACAACAGAACTCAACTAGCTTTCATTATACAGAAACAATAAAAGTGTCAGCCATTTTTGAGTTGTCATCTGGTTGACTATTTTGCTGATGCAAATTAATTTTTCAGGAAAATTAATTTGCATCAGGAAAAAAGTAGTTAAAATACATTTTTTAGAACAAATCATTGTTCAATTGAAAACTCGATTTGCTCAAACAATTCTTTGAGTGTTTTGTCATTGATTCGTGTAACATTTGTATTTCAAATCCGTTGAAAAAATAGAAAATAATCAATTTGAAAAACTTTTCTTGATGCGTTTTCCTGATCGCTATAACTGGCCCCTTATAAAAATATAAATAGTGTTTCTTGAAAATCAAATAATTCGAAAAATGCATGGTTGATTTTTTTGCAACTCGGTATTTAAGGGTTTTGTTCGAATGAAGCGTTTTCCAATCGAAAACTAGGAAAATTCGACTATCTGGGAAAATCCTAGAAACGAATAAAAATTGAATAACGACGACGATTACGAGAAAATAAAAGACTGCTTTTTCTGACTGTCGAATGACGAATGGCAAAACGTATTTTTCTTCATTCTTGCCAAAACTTAAAGTAACGTTAAACAAAAATAGCAAATAGCAAAATATTAGAAAAATATGGCCAACCTTTGTAATTAATAACTTTTGTCAAGTTTAGTCCAGGACCGTGAAGGTTTTCAATAGGGAAAATCTAAACGACGAAAATATGCCAAAACTCGTGAGGCCTTTGCTATATTAAAGATTTTTTGAACATGTATCGATATCCCATCTGAAATACTTTTCACACAAGAAAAACAAAAACTTTATTAACTCTTTGAGATTGAACGAATTTGTTTTCTTTTTGTTTTGCCTTTCGAGGCCAAAGGTTTCATAAGTGTGAAGGCCTGAGGGAATTTTTATAGTTGCCTTTGCTAGGCCCTTGTTAGCACGGCCGTGGCTAGGGTCGTGTTAGCAGGGCCATGCCACGTTAGAATGAAAAAATATTGAATTGTTAAAATGTCGACTGGTCAAAATGTCGATTTAAATCGACTTTTTGTATGTGCTAATGATTTTTATGGATTGGGAAGAAATATCGACAAGTCGATAAAAGTCGATATTTTTCTCGACTTTTTTTTCAAATCGGCTAACTTTTTGTCGCGTCGAGATTTAAAATGTCGAAATTTTATTAATCATTGAAAAAGTATAGGTATTTAAACTTTCAAGAAAGTCATTCATTTCAACTGATTAAGAAGACATTTTTTGCCGGTCATTCGTACGAGGCACAATGGGACGTATGGAGAGCGTGCTCAAAATGCAAAATTGAAACTAACGGTTTCGTATAAAATTATAATGTGGATTCAAAGTTGACATGATTGCTCATCAATATATCAAGTTTTGAAATTTTGGGAGATAGAAGGGTAATAGAAAATAAGCGATAAAAGTAGCAAGTCGTGTAAATTCTAAAATCCATGGTAAATTTGGAAAAAATAAATTCGTGGTGAATACAAAAATATAAAAAATATATTGGCATCAAATGAAGGTCAGTGGAAAATAAAAAAATATTTTTATCAAACTAAACATATTTCCCTTACATTTAAAAAAAAATTGAAAAGTTACGTAGAAAATATTCAAAAAATTTTATTTCGGTTTTGCGCACCATGCTCTCACTTTTGACTTCTGTTTCATATAGAGGAATATTGATACTACTAGACCACGTATTCAGTTTTTTTTTTTTTTTTTTTTACACTATCAGATCTTTGCCGAAGAGAGCTTAGTACAAGCGACCTCTTGCGACCAGTCTTAAAAGCATCGTGTGCAAAATCAAAAAAAAAATTTTGAACATTTTCTACGTAACTTTTCAATGTTCTTAAATTGCAAGTGAAATATGGTGATCTAATTTGATAAAAACATTTTTTTTATTTTTACTGACCTTCATTTGATGGCAATATATTTTTTACATACCTATTTGTATTCACCACGAATTTATTTTTTTCGAATTTTCAAATGACCAACAACTGCGCAATGGATTTTATAATTTACATGAATTGCTGCTTTTATTGCTTATTTTCTATTACATTTCTGTCTCCCAAAATTTCAAAACTTGACATATTGGTAAGCAATTATGTCAACTTTGAATCCACATTACAATTTTATTCGAAACCGTTAGATTCAATTTTGCATTTTGAGCACGCTCTCCATACAAGAGGTCCCAGTGTGCGAGGGCGCGGCGCACAGTGGTTCAAGATGTATGGAGAGGCGGTCTTAAATTGACATGAAATTTTTAGGAATGATAAAGGATATGAAAAGACATCATCAGAGAAAATTTCTGCCTACTGACACGCCCACTTTTAAAAAGAGGTCACCTTATCGTCGAAAGTCAATGTAAATGAGGGGTGTGTCCTTTAGAAAAATAATTGTAGATAATGTAATTTATAGTAACTCTTCAATACAAACATTTTGTCCACGCCCACTTTTTGGGGCGTAATTGACAAAATATTTTTGTTTGGGTAGTTGAAAACAAATCGAATTAACTTAATAACAGGTTAAAGACAAAAAATGATGCAAAATGTTTGCCCCACCCACTTTTGAGGGCGTTTTTGACTATTTCTTAATCGTTTTCTAATAAAAATGTGAAAAAAGTTACATAGGATTAAAAATTCAAAATTGAGTCATACAAAGTTTTTTACCATGTCTACTTTTAAGAGGTTGGAGAGAAGCAATACCTGCAAAAAAAAAATTTTGAGATAACAATCCAACATGATATTACGATGATAGAGAACACAAAAAAAGTGGGTGGCACAATTCTGTCTGTCTGTCTGTTCGTCTACAGCCTAAACGGCTCGATCGATTTTCTTCAAACTTGGTACATAGTGGTTTTTGGTGATTATGCCCAGACGTTTTTTTCATTTTTTTTAAGAAAAAAAAAACGGTACCTGCCATACAATTTTTTTTGGCAGTTTTACATAATCGTATTTTTCTCAAAAACGGCTCGACAACTTTTCTTAAAAAAAAATTAATAAATTTATTTTAGTAAAGGCTTTCCTTGGGTGGAAAACCATTTTTCAAAAATGGTTATTAATGGTACCTCCCAAGGAACCATTTTTTTAGTGTTTGATTTTCTTCAAAACGGTAAAACCGATTTCAATTATTTATTTTATACAGAAGCTTCCAAAAAATATAAATAGTTTTGTGTACCAATGTTTTTGAAAAAATATTTTTTGGATTTTTAAAAAACGTTTCAAATTTTTTTTTTGGAAAATCAAATATTTCAAAAACGACATGATCCATATTTTTGAAACTCGATATTTAAGATTTTTTTTGCACTCTGTAAAATATTTTTAGAAAAAAATTTACATTTATGAAAAAATAACGGTACCTTCCATACAAAAGTTAAAAAACCGCAAAGGAAAATATTGTTTTTGCTTAAAAACGACTCCTACGATTTTGATTAAACTTTTTTCATATACTAAAATTAGTACGATCTACTACCAAAAATTATAAAATTTTAGCAACTATTAATAGTACCTGTCATAGAACGTATTTTTTTATTTTGAATTTTCTCGTTATCAGCTTAACGGATTTAGATTAGTTTTTTTCTATACAAATTTCAGATAATATTAAATAATATTGCTTATCAAAATTTTCTAAAATTTGGATTTTTAAAAAAAGTTTCAATTTTTTTTTTTTTTGAAAATTCGATATCTCAAAAATGGGTTGACAATTTTTTTTCAAATTTTGTTTTTATATACACATAAATATATACTTCAGATTGGCATACCAAAATTTGTTCTTAAAAATGTGCTAAGAATTTTATATATAAAAAATTATTTTTTTAAGAAACCACTCCAACGATTTTAAATTTTGTTTCCCATACAATCATATTCAATCAAGAATTAAGATGGAGTTTTTTTTCACTTCAAACCGTCCAAAGAGTTATTTTAGCCAATTTAACTGTCGTATTTCATGCTTCTCTACTTTTTTCTCTCATAATTTCCATGTTTTTATATACAATTTTCTTGAATCCACAGTGTCTTGAACATAAGAGCAAGTACGTGCGACCCAGTCGTGCATTTTATTTTTTGTTTGTATTCGATACATCATTGTTCAGTGTATAATATGTACTCTAAGTCCGACCGGGGAAGACCAGGGAACATTAACTTTTTCTTATTTGAATTGTCAATTTGACTTAAAAAAAGGTATCAATTTTAAAATTGGTGCAAACAAAATGTAGTTATCCAATTTTTTTTGTTTTAAATAAAATTTGTTTTTATATTCCCAATAGAGGAAAATTGCTTCCAAATCACTGAAATCTCATTTGTCAACTTTGGAGTCAAAAATATTATGTTTAGAAACTGTTTTCATTAAAAAAAAATCCTGATCATAATGCTTCAATTGTTACTTAATTAAACTGCAATGTAAAAAATCTAAATATTTAACAGTCGATAAAATTATTTTTGTCCGTCCCTGAACCACAGTGCGCTGGCGGCGTACACAACCTAATGAAATGCGTATCTAATGGCTTGGAGTCAGTTTAAATACAATGGAAAAGACGAACCACTGGGTTCACGATTAAGTATATTTGATTTTTTGTATTAATTCAGTATTCAAATTTTTTAATCCAAAAATGTGGCTTCTCTGAGCTTTCCTCACGACCCAGGTGCTCTTAGGGCAAGGAACAGCACTGCCTGTTAGCATCAAAGTAAAAAATTGTATAGGGTCTTGTCAAAAACAAGATTGAGTTTTGTAAATAAAACTTCGCAAAACTTACACTCCAAAATCATTTATTTCTTTTTAGTCTCTGTTGACCGATTTTCACTATTTTTTAACTTCTTTTCTGGATATATGTAATGTGTTTCACTGAACTTCACAAGAATAGCATATTTACAAGGTTCTGACTAGTCACCTGATGAGTCCAAGTGAAATAGATAACTGGGACGAAACGCCAAATTGTGTAGACTTAAGGTCATGAAAATCTGTTTTGAATCATACTTTCCTTGGGCAGCAAACCCGTCAGAAAATAAATTAACAAACATTATGTTACATTATTTATTATATGTTCTTAAATTTTTGTATTCTTTCTTCTTTCCAACAATTCATGAATAGGAATTATACAGATAAACTTCCTACGCCACTGCATACAAATCGAAATTTATTTCTATTACCCTGATGTCGAAGCCCCATAACATTTGTGCAGTACACCCTGCTGCTGCTGCTAACCATCAGTGACCAAACCAGAGCCACTTGAGTTTAAGCCAACTATATAACCTGCTTTACCGGTTACTTTTCAAAGAGAAAGAGAAATGCAACACGATCAGTTGTTGCCCGCCACTAAGTACGAATACCCAACGACCAACCTAACTAACTAACCTAACAACATCGAACAAAGTTGATAGTTTGGTGTTGTTGTTGTTTTTGTTGCAAACAAACAGAGAATCTCAAGATTCTCAAGCACCCATATCAATAAATTTTAAAACGTGAGCTGTTAACTTCGTCGACAGAATTCTATGAGTTTAAGAACCTTGATGCTATTTTTATTATTATTGTTTTTTTTTTTTATTTGAAAAAAGTCTAAAAGCGTTAGATGACAATAAGATATTAATTTCCATTGCCATTAAATTCATGAATCAGAAAAGATAATCGTCTCACAGAATCATGTTAAACAAACAAAGTACAAAAATCATAACTGTGACTGCTCTGATGGCTTGATTGTAGAAATCTGTTTAAAATGGAAATGAAAAAATGCCATCATGCCAATTTATTTAAACAATTAAAATGCCCAGACACGCGTATTAATATTTATAAAATTGCTTTTTATATTTGAATATGGTTAAATAAGTAAATATTATTGTTAAAATTTTATGTGTTTGAGCAGACCTTGAGGCGGATGCAATTTTTAATTTATTTGTAGATATTTGCATGGTTTTTGTTCTTTTCTTTTTGAAGCAAAAACATAAAAGAGATAAAACTTTAAGAGCCAAACGATTAAACGTGTTTTATGAGCAGTTTAGGAAGCAATTTATTGGTTTGGTACATTAATAACAAATGAAATGACATGTATAGATACAAAATAATTCATGCTTCCATAAGGTGCGATAAAGAAATTTTTCGTTTTAATTTGTAGAAAGTGCGGTGCAAAAGATTTATCTTACGGATATAAAATTATTGCTTGTGCGTTAATTTTTAACAACACGTTTTAAATTAACATAACATTGTTGAATGGCACTAATTTGCAATGTTTCTGGTAACAAAAGAAAGAAATTTATATGCCTGACAAGTGTTACAACTTAAACCAAATCGTGGACAATCTAGCACGTTCTTAGGAAATTCATTGCAATTTTTGTATTCTTGCTATGTTAAAAAGAAGACGTAGATTGATCAACATTTTTACATTCCAATATTGTTCTTTGCATAAATAAATAAGATTTAGTTTTCATCAAAAATGAAGCGGTGCTAATACCAGTGCTCAATTTTTTGTAAATTGTATGTTCGTGATTTTTATATAATTTTTTAAAAGTTAAAAGCTAATTTGCAAGAACGTTGCATGAACCTTGTACCTACTATTTTTTTTTGTCTATGGTTTAATCTTTTCTCACTAAAAAAAGTTGTTTTTTATTTTATAAAACAAAGAACCTACACATTAATGCCGTAATTTGTACTGCAATCTGGATCACATACGATTACTTATATAGATAAACTAGTTATAAATTAAAAAATATAAGTGAATAAATTAATACTTATGCCTTTGAGGCCACTTATTTTAATTATTAAGCTTAGCCATGTGTACAAAAAATTTGTAGTTAAACTATTTTGTAAAAGCTGACATATACTACATAAATTCAAACACAAGCTGGACATTGCCATTTTTGTAGTTGACATTTCGTCTTGTCGGTTTCTCATGAAAGCAAAATTCTTTATTTCGATTAATATTCATGTATGCATGTAGGCATTTAGTAAAAATGTTTCAAGCACAAAATATTTCTCAAAGTGAAATCAATGCTTAATGACTGATTCCATCACATTTGAAAGATATTGACTGCATCAGTTTATTCTCATTGGTTATTGATTTTTTCGTACCACTTCAATATTATAAAAATATAGTACTTTTGGGTATTTTCAGAGCTTGAAAATAGTAAAATTAAAAGGTAACAGTATGAAATCTGTCAAACGAAAATCTTGAATAAAGAAATCTATCATTTTTTTTGAAAAAATAACGAAAAACGAAATCTCATTAATTAATAATCCTACTTTTCATAGTCTACTAATCATAAAATCTCGCTTTTCTTATCCATTCTCACAAGAGATTTGAATTCGTGAGTTTTTGATTTATAAAATGGTTTTTGCAAATACATTTTGTGAGATTTTAATTTTCAAGTTTGCGAAATTGTTAAAAAGGAAATTAATTATTGCGAGATTATGTATGTATGTAAAGCAAGATTTTGTTAATGCAAGATTTCGAATGTGAGATTTAAATTTGTGGGATTTCGTTCCCACCCAACTCAAATTAAAAAAAACTAGAAGAGAAATTCATAGCCCGAAAGAAAAATATAAAATTTGAAAGTAAAAATCTAAACAAATAAGATCTTTAAAATCTAAAAACACAAAAATTAAAAACAAATTTAGAAAATAATAATATCTAATAATAAGGTTTTTTTGCCATCAAAAGTTCAAATCTTCTTTCTCATGTCAGAAGCGTGAATGTACAAATATGTGCCATCGTGTTTGAATTCTCTACTTTAGCCTATTGAATAGACCGGAAAATGAGGGGTATAAAGGAACAATTACGTGCAAGGGTTTTTATTATTGAATATATTCGTTTGGCCCATAAGCATGCTTAAAACCGAAAATGCTACTAAATTCACCCATGCGTTTCTGAGAGAATGGTCACACTGGCCACTTTCCAGTATTTTTGGTATAACTTGAAAACTAAGCCGAATTTGACAATTTTACATATAATACTTTTTGTTCAAAATTAAATTTTCTATTGAAATGGATATTTCAAAAAATTTTACGAAAAAATTTAAGCAGGAAAAGTTAACAAAAACCAACCTAAAAAAAATCAAAAAATCAAGGATATCTAAATTCTTTTATAAATTGTGCATAACTTTTTTTGAAGCAAAGATAGGGTCAATACATGCAGGGAAAAAATAAAGTAGAGACTTAAGGCCTTAATATGGCATGTTCAAAAATTAATATTTGTTCAAAATTGACAGAGATATTTCCGTTCAAACCTTATCATTTCTTATAATTGTTCGCAGTTTTGGCCCGAAAGTCCCTTTTTCGGTACAATATGGCAAATTTCACTTTCGTAAAAATGTTCGAATTAAAAATTTCGATATAATATGACATAAGAACTATAGAGAATTTATAAAAAGGATATAACTTCGCAATTTCGTTTTTCGGCTGTTTTTTAATGCTTTCAGACCTACAGACCGAACGGCTAGTCCGATTTACATAATATTTGGTACTAGTTACTAGGAACGTTAAATTTGTCATAAAGTACCAAAAAATAGGCTTTCGGGCAAAAACTGTGAAAAATGATAAGAAATGGTAAAGTTTGAATGAATATATCTCTGTCAATTTTCAAATAATATGGCTTTTTTAACATGTCATATTAAAGCCGGAAGACTCCAATTTACTTTGCTTATGCATGTCCTGAGCGTATATTTGCTCCAAAAAAAGTTATGCGCAATTTAGAAAAAAAATTAAAAACCTTTCATTTTTCGATTTTTTTTATGTTGGTTTTTGTTTACTTTAGCCGCTTAAATTTTTTTAAAAAATTTTCCAAACTATCCATTTCGATAGAAAATTTAATTTTGAACAAAAAGTATTATATGTAAAATTGCAAATTCGGCTTAGTTTTCGAGTTATACCAAAAATACTGAAAAGTGGCCAGTGTGACCATTCTCTCAGAAACTCATGGGTGAATTTAGTAGCATTTTCGGTTTTAAGCATGCTTATGGGCCAAACAAACATATTCAATAATAAAAACCCTTGCACGTAATTGTTCCTTTTTAAAAGGTCTTTTCAATAGGCTATTTACGATAACAAAGTCTTTAATATCATTCTAATATTTTAAATTATTGTAAAATAACCTCCAAAATCCATACATTAGCCGCGTTTTATTATCGCTCATAACCCATATGGTTCACCTCGTGAAAATAAAACGATGTGGGTTAGTGCAAAAGCAGTGCTGTATATCAGTCTCTTTTTTTCTTATGTTTATTTGTTTTTCATGTAAGCACTTGTCTCTTTTCCTCTCTATTCCTAATACTGCTGACAAATCGCTGACATCCATTCACAATGGTAAATAGCCCTCTGCCGATCAGAATGAAAACCTGTATCTGGGTTATTGAAATTAACCTAGATAGAAACCTAGATCTCATGTTGTTTTTGTAATACATGTTAAAAGATAACCTCGCCCCAGACCCAGAGATAATAAAACGCAGCAATTAACAATCCTGGGGTGACATGCAATACTGAGAGATTTTTTAACCAACTGATCACCAAACAAAAAATTGAGAAATTAACAGATTTTGAACGAGGAACGACGAACAAAGTAAGAAAAAGAAATGATTCCGTTCAGCGTAGACTTTCAAATGCAAACATTTAGATTTCAGAGTCAGAGTTGGTTGAAAAATTGTATGTCCCCTTTATTTCGAATCGAACTAACTAAAATCCAACCGGAATGGTTAGCAAAATGAAAAACCATGAAGTTGTTTCATTCTACGTGGACACAAGGTCAGTATACCACCGCGGCTTAACACCAATCTGAATTCACGTAGAATAAAATGGCTGACTGGATCGCATGTATGTTATTGGTCTTATGCTCAAACATGGAAGAAAAATGTTTAAAAGCATGGAATTCAATATTTAAATTCGCTAAAACCTCTACTCCATCCCTTTTCCTCTCTATTCCTAACACTGCTGACAAATCGCTGACATCATTCACAATGGTAAATAGCCCTCTGCCGGTCAGAGTGAAAACCTGTATCTGGATTATGGAAAATAACCTCGTTAGAAACCTGGATCCCATGTTGTTTTTTAATACATGTTAAAAAGATAACCTCGACCCAGACCCGGAGGTAATAAAACGCAGCTAATAAAACGCAGCTATTGCCTTCTATCTGCGTTGGGCTAATCATGTTATGTTATGACATTTAATTCCATATCACGACTGCACGAGAGTTTGACGTCTGATTTTTTTTACGCACAACGAAAAAGAAACTAGCTATTCGATGGTGTTCGCTTCGATCGTTAAGTGAATACCGATATTTTTCTTTTAGTAGAAATGAGAATGTAAATAGTTTTTGTTATTATTATTTTGGGTGTGGTAAGAATTAGAGCATTTTTAATAAATAGACTATAAAATAAATTACAAATCCAGGCAGTTACCACCAGAGTTTCTAAAAATTTAAAAACTTCTGCCCCACTGAGCCATCTCATTCCTTCCAAGAGATGAGAGTGAGTAAAAATAAGAGACGTCAAAATGAGTTGCCTCATGTCAAGTTGGTATTAACACCGTTCTTGGAGCGGTGATTTAGAAAAATTAATTTTCTTTCAGCATCGTTAGTACTCAAATGACATTTTAATGTATTTCAGATCAAAAAAATCGCTGAATCAAAATATTTACGTTTTACGTCTTGTAACTGCGTAATGGTTCTCTTTGACTAGATAGATAGATAGATAGATAGATAGATAGATGGATAGATAGATAGATAGATAGATAGATAGATGGATAGATAGATAATATAATTTTATTTTCCATTCAAAATACTTAACAAAAACATGGTTAAGCTGGTATTCGAAATTAAATATGACAATAACTTGTTTTTAAGTCGTCTGTCATCAGGTTCCAAAAAAATTAATTAACCATTTAAGCAAAGCTAAGTAAGTTTTAACTAAATTCGTTTATTATTAAACTACGATATTTGAGGGAGTCTTTTAAAGATTTGTAGAGTTTTGGGTAGCAAAATCCATTTAAAATGTTCAGGAATGTTGACCGGTTTAGTGTAACGTTTCCAAGATATTTTTTTCGGTATCCTCTAAAGATGGGGCACACACCAATGAAGTGGTAAAACTATATGAACCAGTTTTAAATCTTTTTACGATCTACAAATTCTATTTTATTTTTCAATCGGTTTTTTATGTCTCCTTAGCAATTTTTCAATTTGGACTTACCTATAAGGATGTCATATAAAGTCGACGATGTATAGAATAAGAAGAGAACTGGGCTAAGCCAATAGACAAAAGTTTTAATTTATAAGCAACTTCTGAGAGTCGTCTTTAGTTACAGCTTCCCAGTTTGGTTTACCATCTCCAAAACGGCTATGAAGGAACTGCAAATATTCGAGAGGAAAATCCTAAGGATCTGCACTGGGCTTTACTTCGATCGTCAGCGGGTTAAGCATTTCTAGATCGAGCAACTGTACTTTGGAGCTAGGATAGCCCCTCTGGACAACTTCTTATTGCTATCTGCCGATAACCTGGTTAGAAACGTCGCCAACCACCCTAATCAACTGATGAAAAGGATGATAAACCAACAACGACATCCAGAACCAAGGTACCTGGATATATGTAACTCCAACAACCAACGATGAAGCACTACCCATCTACACTGAACCAGAGTCAGCACATTATCGTGGCTAAACGCTTACTCTACCCCCCACTCTGAATAAATATACTGCCACTGGACAACCGGGACTGAACAACCAGAGGACAAAGTCAAGCCGACTTTTATATTAAGTTTTCACATATTTATATTAAAAGTCTTTTTGTAGTTTAAATTGAATCAATGTATACCGTTAGGCCCCTTATGTGCCAAAAAAATATTATTATTTATCAATGTATCTTATAGTTATAAATTATCTTATAAGCCAATTGTAAATAGAAATGTTCAATAAAACAAAATTGAATTAAAGATCGATGTATAGAATTAATTAAACATTTTTAAGGCTAAATGTTGGTATGCAAATCTTAAGTATTTACTAATTTGCATATAAAAATGAAATTTCAAAAAAAAATGTCAACCCGTTCTTGAGATATTGAATTTTGAAAAAAATAATTCGAAACTTTTTTAAAAAATCGAAATTTTCTTTTTTCAAAATTTGTATATGCAATATTACTTAAACTTATTTGAATTTTGAATATAAAAAATTGATCAAAATCCGTTCAGCTGATAATGAGAAAATTCAAAATAAAAAAAAAAATTCTATGAGACGTACAACTAATAGTTGCTAAATGTAAAATTTAATAATTTTCCGTAGCAGACCGCACTATTTTTAGCATACGGAAAAGTTTTATCAATATCACTGCCACCGTTTTTGAGTAAAAAATATTGTCATTAATGGTGTTTTCACTTTTGTATGAAGTTTACCGTATTTGATGCATTAGAGAGTGTTTAGAAACTCTATCGAGTTTAAAAATAATCGATCATGTAATTTTCAAAATATGTACATATTTTATCTTCAAAAAATAAATTTGAAACATTTTTTAAAAATTCAATAAAATATTTTATTCATAAATTTTAGTACACAAAACTATTCATATTTTTTGGAAGCTTATGTATAAAAAATATTGAAATCAGTCATACCGTTTTGAAGAAAATCGAAAATTAAAAAATGTTTCCCATTCATAGGTAGCCCTTACCATAAGTAAACTTATTTAATTTTTTTTTAAGAAAAGTTTTGAAGCCATTTTTGGGAAAAACGATTATGTAAAATTACTAAAAAATTATATGGCAGGTACCTACCGTCATTTTTATAAAAAAAAAATGAAAAAAATATGTAGGCAGATTCACCAAAAACCACTACATATGTATGCACCAAGTTTGAAGAAAATCGAAGAAGAACAGACAGACAGAATTGTGCCACCCACTTGTTTGGTGTTCTCTATCATCTTAATGCCATATTTGATTGTTATCACAAAACTTTTTTTGCACGAATCCAAAACTTCCCCTATCCTATAGTACCTACAGCTGCGGTCAAAATAATAGCAGCAAGAAAGTCAAACCTAAATTATTCAATAAATACATAACGCTTATTAATCGTTTTAAACTTTTAAAATTTATTAAGCCTCATTAATTATAAATCTATGTAATGCGCATGAATTGTTTCATTTTATGTATTTAATATGTAAGTAAAAAACATTGTCTTCAAGCAGTAAAAAATATAGAAATATTCATAAAAATTATGAAAATAACCAATAATTTGATACAAAATTACAAGAAAGGTGGTTAGTTTTTGGTTGTACACTCATTATTGCTTATTACTGCTTCACATCGTCACTTCATGTATTTTCAATTATTTTTTATTTTTTATTTTTTCAATTATTTTTTATTATAAAGGTAATAGCATAACACATTAAGATACAATATCTTATAAGATAGCGTAAGCTTCAATATACACTTTAATAAATTGATACATATTTTAGTTCTAGGTACTATATACAAAAACAAGTTAAGAATTATTTAAATGATTATTCAATTATACGTCACTATAAAGATTTCACAAAAATTCAAAAGAAAATTTAAAAAAAATTTTAAAATTTATACAGGTACATATTATAAAGAAAAATTTTGAGTAAAAACAGCACACATATTACACAAATCCTAACATCATCAAAGACTCTCCAAGTACTGCTTAAGTCTCACCCTGAACAGCTTAGTACAACTAATCATTCGAAGTGCAAGGGGAAGAGAATTCCACAATCGGACCGAGAACACAAAGAACTGTCGATTTGATACCAAGTATGAACACCGCGTTGGTACCAGATTAAACGTTCTAATGGATCGTGACATACAAATCTTATTATGAAGGTACATCGGTTGATGTGTTTGCATTACATTATGAAGCAGCACTAATGTTTTAAACTTAAAGATATTTTCTAGTGTTACCCCATTGATGAGTTTAGTGAAATAAGAGATATGGTCATATTTTTTTAACCCATAGATATACCGCGCAATACAATTATAAGCAACATTTAATTTCCTTTTATGAATAGAGTCGCAATTACTAAATATTTCGCAACCAAATAGTAATATTGGTAGAACAATTTTTTGGCTAGCCCATAGTAGGCGTAAGCATCCATAAACCCTTCCTACTGTCAGTCTTATGTGATCATTCCATGAAAGTGTCGTGTTGAATGTTATGCCAAGGTTTTTTGCTGATTTAACAAATTCAATTGGTGAGTCGTTTAGGTATAAGCTAGGAAAATACGAAGTATCAACACTCGTTCTTGAGATAACTAAACACTTTGATTTAGAGGGATTTAAACATAAGCCATTAGATCGAGACCAGCATAAGATTCTGTTAAGGTCTTCGTTAACTTCATGAGCTGCATTTTCCATAAGACCTAAAGGAAAGCTTTTTCGAACTTGAACATCATCGGCATACATGTCAACCAAACAGTTTAAAATACTCAATGGGAGGTCATTTATGAACATTGTAAAGAAAAGTGGGCCTAATATTGAGCCTTGTGGAACACCACTTGTTAGTGGAAGAAACTCGGATATACTGTTATTTGACACAACTGCTTGACACCTGTTGTTCAGGTAAGATGAAACCAGATTCAGGGAAGATCGCGAAAAATTAAATTGATTACTCAGCTTCATACATAAAACATGGTGGTTCACTGTATCGAATGCTTTCGAGAAATCTAAAAGGACAAGAAAAGTTACATTATTACAGTCTACAGCTTGCCTTAAGTCTTCAACAACATTTATCAAAGCGGTAGTGCAGCTGTGTTTTGGGCGAAAGCCAGACTGGTTATCGCAAAGCAGATTGTTACGCTTCAAATGTTCTTGTATCTGGGAATTTTAAAGTTTTTCAAGCACCTTGGAAAAGAATGGTAAGATAGCTATCGGCCGGAACTCATTCTGATTCTTAGGAACAGGCGTAATTTTCGTATTCCAATTTTGTATTCCAAAAAAAAACCTAAAATCCCTGCAATTTCCATGCAGTCTCGACTGCGACCCAAAGTTTTTTTATTAGTGGGTCTGGAAGCTGCAACCACACTTTTTTTAAAATCTGCACAAAAGTCCTTTTGTGGGTTGAGGTCATTTTATTGGGTAGGACAATACTTTACCGAAATATTAGTGACCGGAAATCACTCTTTAGCATTTTTGCGGGTGTTCTTCGGGTCAATGACTTGTTAAAAGACCCATCTGATTGTCATTTCTTCCTCTGAAGAAGGCAGCATGGTTTTCTGAAGAATGTCAATGTAAACATTTAGATCAATCACACCATTTATTTGGTATACGGCTCCTACACTATGGTATGAAAAGGGGAGACGGACACAATCCCGAAATTCTGAATCCAGAAAACCCAAAATCCTGAAAATCTAGAATCCCGAAAACCCAGAATCCCGAAAACCCAAAACCCCGAAAACCCAAAATCCACAAAACCCAAAATTCAGAAAAGCTTTTTAACATTTTTTATATTTGCAGAATTTTGAAAAACTGTTGAAAACTGAATTTTTGCTCTCTAAGAATTTTGACCCCATTTATCGCAATACAAGGAAAAATCACTCTTCTTCATTGAAATCAAAACCGATTTACTTTTATCTTTTTTTTGTGAACTGTGAATATTACAGATTTTTGTAGAGGTTTTTTGGTTCATCGACAGCCTAGCCATGCTTCAAAAGAATTTGACAATATTGATGGCTTGACCATTTTTCAGAGCCAGTAAAAAAAAAACTTTAAAAATCCTGATTTTAAGGGTTTTTTTAAATCAATCGATATACTAGTAGCCATCTCTCAAAATTTGATAGTTGATAGCTTCACAGATGAGGGAAGAACTATACTTTGACGAAAAAGTGTATATCGATTAAAATTTCACCCAATAGTTCTAGAATCAGCCTTTTCCGGAGCAGTAAAAGAAAACTCTGAAAATTTTAATTTTAATTAAAGGTAATATCATAAGAGTTTAGATTTTTGTTTCTTCTGCGCATATATCAAAATTTGTGTCAAATGTCAAAAAATTTTGTTGTTTTTACGTGTATTAAGTCATCACGTTCCCAGCCATTTTTATTTCCGACAATTTCAAAATCACAAATTAATGTTGTTGTATTCAAAATATTCAAAATTAATTAAAATTATATTTTTCAGTCTGTACTGCACATAATGGTGATCATAAAAAACATCTTTTAACTATGAATCTTAAAGTCCATTCGCAGTATATGTAGGTACTCAATCGTGGAAATGAACCATAAAAATGTCAAAAAGACATTTTGTAACCTTTATCTAGAATGAAATATCATTTTTCATTTTTTTAATTGATTTGTTAACCTTTAATAATATTTACTACTACTTAATCTGTCATCATTTATTTAAAAATTGTGAAACCCTGGGCTTACTAACCCAACTAACCCTCCAACGGCCACACATGAACGAACTTCAACATCATTGACCTGAAATATACAATTTTGTAAATTGTTTTTTTCTATGCCTAGCTACGACATATAAATATCAAAACAAAAAAAAAACAAGAAGATAAATATTTATACCACATTGCCACCAATTATATACGAATCGAAAAGTAGAAGCCAAAGCCACACGCATTTTAAATATGAATTCATCCGCGAAAACATCGGATAGGAACTTTGTGATTTTTCTTTTATAGTATGTATAGTCTCTGTGGAGTCCACCAGAGCAGATCAGCAGGGAGCAACAATTGACATTTCCACTGTGTCCATGTCCAAATCCAAAAGATCAACGAATACATATAGCGTAAAGAGTCTGGTAAATATGCTATGCATGCGCCGCATGCCAGCGTCAGATCCCAGAATGCCATTGCCAATGTCAATTGATTGCTGAAGAAGTTTAAATCACTATGAGTCCAAAAAGAAAAAGAAAAAAAAGATCGAATCTACACCACCACCGGAGTCGTATAGCCTTAGCTGAAGCCGAAGCCAAAGCAAAAGCTACAATACCAATGCTAGGAAAACAATCAACCTGTAAGACAACATAGTCGATAGAGGTAAGGTAGATATAGATACGTATAAAGAGGTAAGACAGGTGCGTCTTACGAATCTTTGGAATTCATCTTGGTGACTTGAATCGGAACAGGTAATCTCGAACGATCTCATTTCATGTTGAATAGATAGAGAAATAAGTGTGTCGCGCAAAGTATGTATGTCATTATTATATCATTAGCAAACTGGTCAATTAAGAAGAAGAGTTGTTGTTGAATTCTAGCTGTTAAAAGTTACCAAGCACGGATACAAAAAAGGGGACACTGAGTGCTTTTGCTACCCCTTAACTTTTTTGTAGTTTATAACTTTACATAAATGAAAGATCCAAAAGGAGCTCAATCGACCAGAATGGCAAATTCCTTACGGCATGAAAAAAAAATCGAAAAGTTAAACAAAAACTGCAAAACTAAAGTTATAGACGATTTACCGATAACTGCTACCAGCAATTTTTTTAATGCGTCGATATCCACATCGTAGCCATCCTTCGTCGGAATTTGACAATTTATGACTTGGCAGAGATAGAGAAGAAACTATACTTTAGGCATTTCTCTTTTTAAGCATGGATCAGAAGTAGAGCGATCGGATCTAGCTCTGAGAAGAGTTCTCCGATCAGGGGAATCGGAATAAATCAACTTAATCGAGGCTTATCGACGCCATCATAGAAAAAATGGAATTTCCATACAATTATCGATAACATGTATAAAATTCATGCGAGTAACACAGTTTCTATCTAGGTTAAAGATAAGCCCCGAAAATTCTCTGGGCTTACAAGGCCCGAAGGGGCTTAGTTGTTGTTGCATTTAACATGTAAATTGCACATTCGGACAAGGAACAAAACACACTTATAACTTTGAAACATACATATCTAAGCACTGAACTGTCATACGATTCGATATAAATCAGAGAGTTTAATAACGCACCAAAATTTAGTACTGACCTTTAATTTTTATCTTACAGCTGGCTTATTAAAAACTCGAAAAATTTGAAAGCAAGTTGAGCGCTCTGAGAATGATCTGAGCTGAAAAAGAAATAGATATTGCTTTGACAGATCACTGCGCTATGCTCGGAGTTAACAAAGACAAACGCCATTGAACATTGGATAAATGTCACCCAGAAGCCCTGCATTCACGTTTCTTGGAGCTAGAATTTAAATTTAAAAAACTTTCGGATTTTCATAAGTTTTTTTCAATCCTTTGCGTATCGTAGGCTGCCGTTGGAAGAGTTTGTAAATTTATGGACCTTCAGATAGGAGATGGTTAGGTTAATACTTAATGGGCTGACAGTTGCTCTTGTTACCGTCACACTTAGATCAATGTAGATCCATTGTGGTACCCTATGGATTGTGAACCCCATGAAATGAAACCTATGATAAATCCCATGTTAATTCAAGCCCGTTAAGGGTGTTGAAGAGTTTCAGCAGGCTATAGCCTGAAAAGTCGGTGAGTATTTCTTGGTCGTTGGAGGAATGCCCGTTGGCACATAACCACCAGGCTGACGAGAGGAAATCGCCTCTCAAAAGCGTGATCCTTCCTTTGCCCCCACTTGAGAAATCCTCCCTCCATCAGGCCCGTAGGAGTAGTGGCTCCATGCAACGTCTGGTAGATGAGTATGATTCAGTGGTTGGTTTATGTATCCGTTCGATGAAGGAATGTCTGTCGTCACATAGTCACCTGGCTGAGAAGAAATCACCTTCGAAAGGTGTGATTCTTCCTTTGCCCCCATTTGAATGTAGATACACTACAGGGAATTAATGAGGAAATAACAGCTGAAAACACTTATTATGTTTTCGATTGGTCATCGAGAAACCTTTTCAAACCTTCAGAATGACTGGTCCTTAAATAAAAAGAAGAAAAATGATTGGTTTACATTTCAGAATTGTCATTTGTCAACAGTAGACAGTCAAAGTTCTCCTATTTTTTCAAGGTTTTTAATCCACTGTATCAGATTTTTTTTTCATTGGACTTATTCAAGCAAGCTTTTACTAAATAGCTAATAAAAAGAACTGTTGTCATTAAATAAACGTAACTATTATAACAGTTAATTAAAAATAACCCATTAAGACCATCACTGAAATGGACATAATCTCAAAAACATTGTCCACGCAGAAGGAAAAATTTAAGTAAAGATGATTGTATTGCCTAGAATTTCGGCCTTGGCAACACTGCCCCCTTTAAATGGAGAGTTTTGTATATCTACATCAATCTGTGTTTTTTTTATATGGTGGATCTCGCAAGATTCATGGCATCTCGAAAACCAGTATACTTACATACAGCTTTTCTAATAGCGCTTATTGATTTGAAGCAAATCAACGACATTAAAATCACGGTGCAGTGCAATAAAACCCGCTGTTATAAAGTCAGTGGGTGTTATTTCCCAAAATAAAAATAAAAACTAACCGCGGATATCTTATCCTTTTTGAAATGCCAATAAGACTCACAAAAATAAAGAAATAAGAACCGTGGATTTTATTCAAATTCAAACTTTCAGCTCAGAGGAATTAGGCCCATGGAAATAAAACCCAAAAAAAAAATCACATGATATTTGTCAGCTATTTCTGTTACTTACTGATACTTTTCAATATAAGGATCGTGCGACAAAGAACTCAACAAATGTGGTATTTTGAACGCTCTTGCTCCTCTATTAGCGGGTTTTTGTACTTTTGTGTGATTTTTTAACATTTTCAAGTAAGGGAGAATGGGCATTTTGTCCCATATGTTGTAACACTTTCTGACTTATATCATTGGAAGGGTCTTGATATTAGTGTTTGTATGGGCATAAAGGTGCCGTCACACCGTGCAAGTAAAGTACTTGCAGCAAGTAAAATGATTGCTGCAAGTAAAACTTGCCTGGTGTGACGACCCGAAAAGTACTTGCGGCAAGTAATTGCTGCAAGTGATTTACTTGCGAGCAAGTACTTGCAGCAAGTAAAACTTGCCTGGTGTGACGACCCAAAAAAGTACTTGCAAGCAATTAATTGCTTCAAGTAATTAACTTGCTGGCAAGTACTTGCGCAAGCAATACTTGCACGGTGTGACTAGGTCCTGCAAGCGCTTGCAAGCAAGTAAATCACTTGAAATCACTTGCCGCAAGTACTTGCCACTTGCAGGATTTGCGCAAGCAAGTTTTTTACTTGCTTGCAAGCGAACGTATGTTCTTCGATCAAAATTACAGAAAAAATCATCTCCCTCTGCTCAGAAGTCTCTCAGCAGTATTGTAAAGTACGTGTTTTCAGCACCACCTTCAAAAAAGGGTCATACCAAATTTATTTATCTTTGATCAGCCACATTTTGTTGATTCAAATGCTGTAACATAAAACAGGTTCTCGTGGTGTTTTTAAATTCATGTTTTTTGATAATAATAATAATATGAACGACTGCGTCATACGTAACTGCTCCTATGCTTCAACTTGCTTGGAACTCAAGATCTTTTAAAAATATTTGAATAATTAAAGAAAAATACAACGAAGCATGTGGCTCTTTCTTTCAATTGTAAAAACAACTCGACGTATTTTGATTGAAATCGGTAGAGCAATTAATGAGAAAGTCGAAGTAAAAAGAAATGTATGTATGTGGAAGGTACCGCTAATAACAGTTTTTAGTAAATTTTGTATCAGAAAGTTCAACTCGCTTACAATCAAATCACTTGATGCAAGCAATTGCATGTTTTTTTACTAATAATACTCTAAAGAATCAATTGCCTAGATTTTAACAAATCTTTATGTGCAAAAACCATTTCCTCGTAAAAATTCTTCTTCTAAATCTGGAATATCCATTTAAATCTATTTCTGAAGAAACAATAAACCAAACTGAACTGAAAATGGCAAAACCACACCGGTTTACGTGCAAGTACTTTCAGAAACTAATTTCAGCAAGTAATTTCAGCAATTACTTGCAGCAAGTACTTTCAGCAATTAATTTCAGCAAGTACTTGCTTGCTCGGTGTGACGACCTGAAAAGTACTTGCAGCAAGTTTGTTTTGCAAGCAAGTAAAAAGTTGTTTCAGCAAGCAATTTACTTGCCTGGTGTGACTGCTCTCTGCAAGTACTTGCACGAATATTTCAAAATCGAAACTTTTGAAACAATTGCTGCAAGTACTTTACTTGCACGGTGTGACGGCACCTTAAGTCTATATATCTCATGCAGGAAAAGTGTTATAGCCCAATAACTGTTGCACTAAGCTATAACACCTATAAGCTATAATAGTTATTGGGCTATATAACACTTTCCCTGACACAGAATTGTGCCTATACAACAAAAAATTGCACTCATCGAGAACAAATAATTAAAGAACGCTTCAAAATTTGAGAATTTTCATGATTGTTGCCTGCTGTGCATTTTTTTCGGAACCTTATTTCCTGAAACCTAATTTTGCAGAGACCGCGTATTCATAGGATTTAAACATCTTTTTGGGTCTTCTGTCCCACTCACGCAACTCCATTGCTCCACTTGGAGTATGTTCAGTTACCAGGCAGGCACCTTTGTATGGACAGTGCAAATGCGTTAACGGCTTCTGCATATCGAAGCCTTTTTATTAGTTATGGGCTTTATTTACATTTTCATTTGGAATCAAAACCCACAAAAAAAGGAACTAAATTTCATGGCTTTTGTTGCCAATTATTCAAAAAGGAAATAAGGCCCGCGGTTGTTTTTTTTTCATTTTAGTTTAGGAAATAAGACCAACGGGTGAGAGTTGTAAAAGATTGCAATCTTTCGCGAATGCAATCTTTAGGACTTTAATTAATAGATTGCATTCCTTACATTCTTTTTTGAGAATGCGACTTCAAAAATTCAGTCGCCTTTTTTTTTTCGTTAAAAAGATTGCAATCTTTTTTGTTTCCAATCTTTTGTCACCATCAACTGATTGCAATCTTTTCAGACTTCATGCATTCTTTGCATTATTTTTGCATTCTTTTGAATTCTCTTGCATCCCTTGAATTGCTTGCATTCTTTTGAAGTCTTGAATTCTTTTGAAGTCTTTTGGAGTCTTTTGCATTCTTTGAATTTTTGCATTCTTTTGAAGTCTTTTGAATTCTTTGAATTGATTCCATTCTTTTGTGTTTTGCCCTCTATAATACTAACGTGAGCCCTTAAATTTAGTATTATAGAGGGCAACAAAAATGCCATGTGCTTAAAGAACTCAAAAGAATTCAAAAGACTTCAAAAGAATGCAAGAAAATTCAAAGGATGCAAAAAAATTCAAAAGAATTTAAAAAAAAATGCTAAGAATGAGATTTATATAGACTGCATTCGCCAAGATTGCAATCTTTTGCAACTTTGCCACGGGCTTTACTACCGCAGGTCTTATTGTACTACTACACCTAAAATCACTACACCTAAAATCAGCCTTACCCCCATTTAGTGTGAAATTCTTAGTCCCGCACCTGAGCGCAACTACGGATCTGTAATCTCATTGAACATCCCAAGATTATCGTATAGCTTCTCTTATCCACTCCATGCTTCAATTACGAGTTTTTAAATCAGGTTTTTTTTGTCTTTCTTTTTTTTTATTTTGTTTAATAAATGCGATCAAATTATAGTCAAGTCCAAGTAGCATGAGTTAGTTAGGATAGACGATAGAGGATCGAAGTTAAAATAGAGAAATGGACTTCGTGATGATGCTCAGTGAAGTATAATTGTTTGTTCATAAATGGGCACACAATATACCAGAAAATGAAAAATGGTTTTGAAGGAAAAATTCCGTTTGGAAAGTATTAAAAGAGAGTGTTGTTTGTCAATCATCAAAATGGAAAATGGGTGTAGGTCAGTTTGGTGTAATTCCTTTTTGAACAACATCTATCAAAGCATCACAGATTTATTAAGAAAAAAAAGTTATTTTGATGCACATGCTTACAATAAATTAATTTTTTTTTTATAGAAATGATGATAATTGTCAGTTTTTAACTTATTTATGTAAAATAAGGAATTTCAACAGTAAAAAAATTCTCTGCATATGTAATTTTATTTGATCTTTTATTAAATCAAGATTTGTGAAAATAAAGTCGATAACCATCCAAGTGAACAAAAGTCACAGAACCTTTAACTTACAATCTATTTGAATTAAGAAGGAAATTTAAATTCGTTTATGGAAAAGTGATCAAAAGAGAATCTAGTAAAAAAAAACATTAGGTACTAAACCGCATGAATAATGTGTTAAAGCTTATAAATAGATCTTCATCTGGTTCCATAAACTGAGTTGACTGAACTTTTATCAAAATTATATGCTTCAGATCCGCATAAAATTATCAAACCTGAATTTTAAATAATTTTAACTAATTTATTTTAAATAGATAATGTTTGTTTTTGTATATTTTTTTTTTTTTTTTTTTTTTTTTTATTTTTTTTTATTTATTTCTTTTATTTTTTCTTCGAATACAATATTATAATACAAGAATTCACTTAGAACTAACAATAGTTTAATGAAAGCCTTGAGCATATTTTAAAATAAAAGCATAAAACATTAAATTATATTTTATTATAAAGTCTTAAAGAAGTTTTCAAACTAAGCATATTTTAAGTAAAAAATATTATAATTTACATTGTTATGTTACTACACAATACTGCATTGAAGAAAAAAAAAATTATACAATCTGTTGTCTGGAGACAAGTGCCGAAAGTATATGCAATTCAATATATCTTGTTGAAAAACCGCAAAACCCTAAATTATCAAAACTATACGTACTAACGATGTATTTTATCGTGCGTAACATTAAAAAGCGAAACATTACCGCAATTCTAGATTACACCCAAAATTTTCAAATACAATTGCAAAATAAAAAAGTTGATTAAACGTTATTCAATAACTGCTATTGAATTAAGAACCATTGACAAAAATCGTTCAAATAAACTTTTAAATCAAATATCAATGCAAATAATGTTCATTATGTAGGTATCTACTTTTATAAATATTTATCTGTGGTTCAATTTATATCGACAATGAATCTACATATTTGAATTGTGCATAGCGCCACCTGAGTACATAAATAAATTTACCGAAAATTTGATGTTGCGGAGGCGCCTTCAATAAAAAAAAACGTGATTAAATAACAATTGAATAATAAATAAACACGAGTTGAATAAGTATTACTGCGGCCTAAGAAAAAAAGGGGCGCAAACACCAAAATTAGAAAAATATGGGTAAGAGACATATTTGGCTCCGTAAAACACTGCCTTCTTATTATTGTGTGAAGCTTAAAAGTCATGTTTCCAGCTCCAAATGCCTCAAAGTCACGAATGCAAATCTCATTACAAATTTCAAGAAATCCGTTTAGGTTCTTATTCTAAGCTAATTTTTTTTTGTTTTAAGTAATCACTTATACTATTGCCGATTCTTCATTCGCAGATTAGTGGAATGTGTCCTGATGTTGTGGCTTGTGAATTGTTTGTCAGTTCGCAGAACATAATATCTTGTTAGTCGCGTAGAAAATATAAAAATGTTGAATTTTACAATTTAAACTAATTTAAGGACGTGTTTTCTTATTAAAATTGTAGATAGGATCGTTTACTCAGTTTGGTCGGAAAATTAAAACAAGAATTTGTTGAAATTTGAGCTTGGAATTGCCTAAACAAGTTTATTCGCATTCGCTGATCTTGGTCGCAGCTCATGTGAAAGACACTTAATAATACTCAGTCTAAACGCACAATGAAATTATGTAACATTTTTTTTTATACGGAAATCAATCAAATTGTTTAATTTGAAGGCTTAAAAAGCATTATTAAAATTCATTTACCAAAATATGACAAGTTATGCACCGATTTTCTTCATAAAGATGTTTTTGGTCATTCCTCCAAAAATTTGTTTTTTTTAGAACCAAAAATAGTACCTACTAGTCCCGTGTGCTTTTTGGCAGGGACCTTTTTTATGATTGGAATTCAATCCTTACACACTAAGTTAAAACTAAAGTTAAAACTTCAGTGTTGCTACTTTTCGGGAATATACTTTTTTTGATGTCAAAGAGCTATTTTTTTCATTTTCGATTTTCTTTAAAACGTTGCGACTAATTTCAATACCTAATTGTTCTTATGCAGAAGCTCCTAAAAAGTTTAAATAGCATTGTGACTCAAAATATTCAAAAAAGCATGCTTTGAATTGAAATTATGAAAAATTAAATTATTTAATTCTTTAGCTTAATACTTCGAAAACGACGAGTCGATTTTCTTGAAACTTGGTGCTAAACGGGTTTCGAATACTTTTTAGAATATTTAAAAAATATTTTTCTCCTATGTTAAAATAAGGGTAAATTCCATACAAATGTAAAAAAAGCTCGTAGAAGAAAGTTTTCAAAAACGAGTCCTACGATTTTGATGAAATGTTTTCTGTATGCTATATTTAGAACGGTCTAATATAAAATCAATAAAAATTGTACTAAGCAACTATTAACAGTACTTCCCCTAGAACGCTATTTTTGTTTTTTTTTTTTTAATTATTTCATTAGCTAATCAGATTTAAATACATTTGTTTTTAAACAAAAACTATAAATAATTTTGCATATCGAAATTAAAAAAAAATTATTTTGTGAATTTAAAAAAAAAAACATAAAAATATTTTTTGAAAATTCGTTATTTGAATTGATTTGATATCACTGTGCGAAAAAAAAATTGTTTTAAAATTCTATTCCCGAGACCTGTCTCATTTTGAAGGTCTTGTATAACTCAAAATGATATGCACGACTGGGTCGCACGTACTTGCTCTTATGTTCAAGACACTGCGGGCTTAAGAAAATTGTATATAAAAACATGTAAATTATGAGAGACAAATGTAGAGAAGCATGAGATACGACATTTAAATAGGCTAAAACAACTCTTTTGACAGTTTGAGGTGGAAAAAAGAATGCCATCTTAATTCTTGACTGAATATGAGTGTATGGAAAACAAATAAAAATCGTTGTGCGGTTTTTCAAAAAAATGATTTTTTATATATAAAATTCTTAAAACATTTTTAAGAACAAATTTTGGTATACAAATCTAAAGTATATATTTATTTGTATATACAAACAAAATTTGAAAAACAATTGTCAACCCGTTTTTTGAGATATCGAATTTTCCAAAAAAAATCCAAAAACTTTTTTTTGGAAAATTTTGATATGCAATATTATTTAATCTTACCTGAAATTTGTGTATAAAAAAATTCATCTAAACCCGTTTAGCCAATAACGAGAAAATTCAAAATAAAAAAATACGTTCTATGACAGGTAGGTACTATTAATAGTTGCTAAATGTACAATTTTATAATTTTTGGTAGAAGATCGTTCTAATTTTAGTATATGGGTCAATATTTCAAAATATTAATATTTCAGTCTCCTTCATTTTTGAACCGAAGTACAAAATTTTGTTATAAGTTTGTTAATTGGATGGCTTGAAACAAACGGGTTCTAATATTCGCTCTAGAAAAAATAAAGTTAAAAAGAATATCATACCCGCTATCTCCATTTAAACACCCAAAATGTCATTCCCCTGACGTGTCCCCAGTCCTACTTACCACACTGTCTGAATTTTAGCAACGAAACTAAAAACGATACAAAAAATCTAATGATGCAGTCTTTTTAATAATATATGCATCCTAACTAAAAAATAGTTAAATGATTTTTAGTTGCTTAATTTTTTTAAATCGGAGCTATTAAGTAAGTGTCCCCCATAAATTGATCATTTCTATCACACCAATGGAAATTTAAAAAAAATATGTATAGGCTCAAAATAGAAAACTGATTTTTTTGTTGTTTAACGGTACAGAATTGCTCTTTATGAAAATTGAAGTAAGGGTTTCAAAAAAAACTTTGTTGTCTTTTTATTTCAAGTTAAGGCAATGATTTTGTTTTTCGTCAAGCGAAATTGTCATTCCTCTAACGCGTGTTTTTTACTAAACCGTGTGGTATAAAAATTAAAAAGTTTTACTCGTCTATGTCTTTTACAAGGGCCTACGTGAAAAATAAAATAAAATATCTAATTTTCTAATAACCTCCATTTAATTCTCATAAAACACCCTTCGGAGTCATTCCCCTAACATCATTTTTTGTGTCATTCCCCTGACTTTCAAGTTTTCATTATAATGATTGATTGCGTTTTGGTAACTCTAGAAGAATCATTAATATTACATTTAAACATATTTACAGTATTTTTAGTAGTTTTGAATTTTTTCACATTTTCTCGGTCAAAATACCATAAAAAAATACGATTATTACTATAAAATGTTTAGTCTCGCAAAATCCTTGAAACATGAGAGCAAGTTCGTGCAACATAGTCGTGGATGCTATTTTTCATGTTAGTATTTGTTCTCTTTTTTCCTTACACTCCTGAAACCATTCGCAAAATTAAATATCCATCTAATCAACGGAGTAAATATAAATTTTTGTCATTCCCCTGATACAAGTATCATTTCCCTGACTTAAAAAACCGTTAGATTTGATCAAATGTTATGACTCCTTGTTTTAAAGTGGTTATTATAGAGTTATTAAGAGACATAATTGTTCGTCTACCAATATAGGATCTTTTGAGCGAGGGTCCACTTTGGAGTGAAAAATATTAATGTTTTGAAATATTGACCCATATACAAAAAGATTAATCAAAATCGTAGGACTCGTTTTTGAGAAAGAAATGTTTTCCCTTGCGGTTTTTTAACTTTTGTATGGAAGATACCGTTATTTTTTCATGAATGTAAAATTTTTTCTAAAAATATTTTAGAGAGTATTAAGAAACTCTTAAGTATCGAGTTTCTAAAAAATCGATAATATCATTTTCGAAACATTTAATTTTCCAAAAGAAATTTGAAACATTTTTTTAAAATCCAAAAAATATTTTTTCAAAAATTTTAGTACACAAAACTATTTATAATTTTTGGAAGCTTCTGCATAAAAAAACTAATTGAAATCAGTCGTATTGCTTTGAAGAAAATCAAAAATTAAAAAATGGTTCTTTGGGAGGTACCATTAACAACCATTTTTGAACAATGGTTTTCCACCCAAAGGAAGCCTTTAATAAAATAAACCCCTTTTTGGTAGTTTCATGTGAAGAATCACTCATAATTTTTTACTTGCGATATACGTAGGTAGAGGAAGTTGGTATTGTGGTATACATGTTTGTATTTTTGACTTAACAGACAAAGTAGTGACACGAATGCTTCCAAATTTTGAAGATGTTAACACGAACATATAAGCTACTACGTTTACTGTTTTTGTCGGATTCTAACAGTAACTTACAAAGATTTTGACAAAATAATGATTTGACCTCGAAATCGCCACTTTTGAAAAGTGGTGGGTAATGTGGTACACACCCTTAATGTCTAATGTGGTATACTATACCAAGTGGTCCTCCGAATGTCTTGAAGGCAAATTTCATATTTCTTCATAGTACAAGTGGGTCTCTGCATATCTTTCGGATCCCATTTTCTACTTTCACCTTTTTTAAACATTTTAACAAAAGATTATTACAAAAGCACAAATGTCAGTTGACGCGGTATAAACTTCAAGGTTGGGTAATGTGGTATACCATATCCCATTAGGAATACTATACCACATAAGCCCACTGCTAGTATACCACTTTAGCCGAAACTCTATATTCTTACAAAAAATACAATACAATCTAAAATTAATACTTTTAATCAAAACTAAGAAGTAAGTAACGTTAATGATTAATATATTCTTCCGATGCATTGACAAATTGCTTTGTAACACAATTTTTCAAAGCGCACAAACACTTTTTGTTCCACCCAAAAAAAACTCAGCTCTACACAATTACGGTTTTTAACAATTTGGTCGAATTAATGAACGATTTTTGAGTCTTTTTAAATATGCATTACTACTTTTATTTAAATCTCCGTCCACTGAATTAAGTACAGTTGTAGAAGCATGCTTGGTTTTTGAAATAACTGCCTATACCACATTACCCGCATATACCACATTACCCCAACTTACTCTACTATAGGTACGGTGACCATCCGTCCCGGTTTTCCCGGGATTGTCCCATATTTCTATAGCCTGTCCCGGTTTATTTTTTAAGAAGCCCGGGACGTACAAATGTCCCGTATTCAGATATTTGTTGCATATTTGTCCCGTATTTGCACATTCCATGATGTCTTTTTATTTCACATAAATAAATAAATAAAAAAAATATAAATTATTAAGAGAGTAAAGGCCAATATTTCAGTGCGAGCTCACCTCGGTTTCAAACCTGAGTTTTTCAATCAATATTCTAACAGTCGTATTCATTAGAATTCACTAAGGCACCTCTCAACGAGTCAACAGTTACGCAGTATATTAGCCCTTATTAAGGTTCTATTCACCGCTGCGTAAATCCATATTCAGAAAATATTTTGCAACCCACTGACTCTACTCAACGTCACATAAATTGTATGAATAACATTTTGGCGTTTAGAGGCATTGTTACTTTACACAGTCTCCAATATGCGTTTAAACATAACGCTGTAAGGTAACTCCTAGTTAACTCACTTAATTTGATAAGTTGGCTCAGGGACCAAACTCTCCCGTTGTGGAGCTATCTCGATTTTGATAGTGAAAGTTATTGAAATATTTGAAAAGTGCAGTTTTCGTAGTTGCGCTATCTTGATTTCAAAAGCCGTAAAAAGATTTTTGATAACTGAATTATTAAGTGAAAAACTGTTTCCGAAATAACTCAGGATTGACTAATTTTCAGGACTAGCTAACTCTGATTTTACTCAGAGCTAACTTTGCACAGAAAGACTGGCCCTTATATTTGAATTATGAGATTAAAAATGTAAAGTTTATGTTATTGTTCCTTTCTTTTTCATTTGTTTTTCATTTATTATATTCTTCGTTATTTTTTTTAGAAAGTACATTAAAATTATTGAATACTCCAATTATTTGTTCACGTTTTTGTTTTTTTCACCTTTTGTCCCGGGTTTTGCTCCCAGAAATATGGTCACCGTAACTATAGCACAAGTTTTGGATGCGTGCAAAAAAATTGAGATAACAATCAAACATGACATTACGATGATAGAGAGCACCAAAAAAGTGGGTGGCACAATTGTGTCTGTCTGTCTGTCTATACCTCAACCTATAGCCAACTGAAGTGATTCAAATTCAAAAATTCAAATTTTGATCTTAAAATTTTTTTGTAACTCTCCAGAGGGAAAATTGATTTTTTTTTAGCTCCAAAAATAACGGTATTTGCCATACAACCGTTAAGAAAAGTCTAATTCATCTCGAAAATCACTCCAACAATTTTGATTAAAAAAATCATTGTGTTATTGTATATATATTGTACTTCTTGGTTTACAAAAAAATTTCCAAAAACTGTTATTAACGCTACCTGCCATATAACGTTTTTTTTTTATTTTCTATTTTCTCTTTAACGGCTCAACCTTTTTCAATAGATTTTTGTATACAAAAGGTCCTTTAAAATGTCAATAATATTGCATATCAAAATTTTGAAAAAGTAAATTTTGGATTTTTTACAAAAATATTAAATTTTTTCTTTGAAAAATCAATATTTTGAAAAGGGGTTGATGAATTTTTTTGAAAAAAATTTTATAAATGTATATTAATAAATACTCAAAACTGGCATTCCAAAATTTTGTTTTAAAAATATAACTAAAATTTTATATATAAAAAATTAGCTTTTAAAAAACCCCTCCAACGATTTTTAATTATTTTTTTGCATATATTCCTATTTTTTCAAGTAATAAAGTGACATATTTGATATTGTGCGCTAAGATATTTTTTAGTGGTTTATAGAATTAAAAGAACGATTTAAATGCTTTTTAAGTATTTATATATATATTTGTTTATATTATTTATATATTTGTTCTATAATGGCTTGCATATTTTAAAAGTTCTTAAGTTCCAAGCAACTTGAACATAAGTACGTACGATCCAGTCGTGCATTTTATTTTGTTCAAATTCTAGATACAGATTCTTGTATAAGTAGTACAACATATTGGATTCCCCAAAAAAAACTAATTTTCTAAGAACATCTTTTAAATAAAACTTTGATGGATATTTTTCTTTTCTTTAATTTTATTCGTTTTATTTCATTCAACTTATAAAAACTAAAAGGTAAAAAAAAGTCTGAAAACTATCTCATACTTTTCAATAAATTTAAACAAAATTGGTGCCCCTTGGGCCTTAGGCCAGTGGTCTTAGCTGAACTTAAATTACTTTAATATTCGTTTAGTAGGTTGCAGTTCAAAGGAACTTACAATATTCTATATTATTTAGGTACATAATATTGAAAGGTTAGGTCACAAAAAAGGTAATATTAAAAGTTTTAAATAACCTAATGCTTATGCCTTTCGGCCTAATGAAAATTTCTTAATAAGGTTGCTATGTTAATAATCTCTTCTGATGTAACAATAATTTAGAAGATAAGAACTTCCGAACATACTCTCTTAACAATCAAAAGAATTTTGTAAGAAAAATTAATAATCCAAGAGGTATTTTTTTTTTCAATATTTTATGTTATTTGAAATTTGTTGTAGGTAATGATGACTTTTTTATTTGGGAATTGTGGGCATAAATACTTCGTATTTAATTGAAAGAAATGTCTTTTTTTGTATGTACCTCGTTAAACAACAACAAAAAATGACAAATACCGTACTTAAATACATATTAAACAAAAAAATTCTCTTATGTCTTCAGGATATGAATTTCACTTATAAAAGGTTTTTTTCTGTATAAAGTATTTAGACGCGAGAAAAACGTTAAAAACATTAGGGGTATTCATGCAACTTCGTAAAACACTAGATAAGTTTACGATTTGGTTAAGTTTATCATTTGCTTAATGAACTGTCAAATTTTGTATGGGAAATGGTTAATAAATTAACCAAGGATTTTGCTGCTGAAAATTAACCAAATTTATTTAGATAAACTTATCCAAACATCATTGTGACTTTTAGGCATGTTAAGATATATGATACATAGATATCTCAGAGAACTAAAAAAAAAACTCTGACCATGTTCTATTCGCGATTGGTTGGCGATAAAATTTGTGAATTAAAACGTAGTTTATAACGGGTGATTTTTTAAGAGGTTTAGAACTTTAAAAAAAAAAAAACACAAAAAATTCGAAAAAATGAATGAAATATTTATTTGAATCGATAGTTTGAACCTTGCAATTTAATGTTTAAAGATAATTTCATGCAAATGTTGACCGCGGCTGCGTCTCAGGTAGCCCATCCGCTGAGTCCAATTTTGGCATACTCTTTCACACATATCGGCCGGTATCTCACGAATGAATGCATGGATGTTGGCTTCCAGTGCGTCAATCGAAGCGGGCTTGTCCCTATAGACATTAGCCTTGACATACCCCCACAAAAAATAATCTAATGGTGTCAAATCGCACGATCTAGGCGGCCAATTGACCGGCCCGAAACGTGAAATTAACTGTTCACCAAACTCGCCTCGCAATTGCGCCATTGTTTCGCGTGCTGTGTGGCATGTGGCACCGTCTTGTTGAAACCACATATCATGCAAGTCAAGAACTTCCATTTCGGGCAAAAAAAAGTTTGTTATCATCGCTCGGTAGCGTTCACCATTGACAGTAATGCTGCGATTCGCATCATCTTTGAAGAAATATGGCCCAATAATGCCGCCGGCCCATAAACCGCACCAAACAGTGGCTTTTTCGGGATGCATTGGTAGCTGTTGCAATGCTTCTGGCTGATCTTCACTCCAAATGCGGCAATTATGCTTATTTACGTACCCATTCAACCAAAAATGAGCCTCATCGCTGAACACAATTTTTCGATAAAAAAGCGGATCGAACCGAGCACGAATTTTGATAATAAAATTCAATAATTTGCAAGCGTTGTTCATTTGTAAGACGATCCATGGTTAAATTGCAAACCAAACTGAAGCTGTTTGACAGTGACACAAGGTACTAAACACACGTCAGCTGTCAAAACCAGTGTTGCCAAAACCAAACCAGCTAAAAAATCACCCTTTACAAAAAAATAATAAGGACGTCTACATAACGAATAGGAAAGCTACTTGTCGGCTCTCCCAAACCAACGAGAATCATTCGTTATCGTTGACGACGACGAATCTACACCCACAACGTGTTATTTTCATTGACAGTAAAGTTTTTGTTATTTTGGTTTTCGTCGTCGTCAATGAATGATTCACAATGGCTTGGGAGATCATTAGTAGACGGAAGCTATCGTTTTTATCAATGAAGTGGTCACATGAAAAGAGCGAATACATGAAAACCATATGGCAGGCTTATTATTGCATTTTGTAACTTTTCGTCAGGTTTCGTTAGCTTTTGCTTTCGAAAGAGAAGAGTGATCCAGAGCGCACCACGGAAGTGAAACTGATACTTGGTGAAGTAGGATTCATTTTATTTATGTAATTGGAATATAGCTCTCTTCTCCTTTTGATTGTTTGGAAAGCCACTTTTCGTTGGTTTAGCTTCCCACAGCTTGCTACTGTTAAGGTAGAACTATAATAGGCGGAAGCTGTTGGAAGCTTATGTCAAAACTGACCCAAAAGTAGCTTTCCGAAACGTCACTTTCATAAGTCACTCATAATGCACTTAAGTAGTTGAAAGTACAAAAAAAATGTAAATAAGTAATTGTTTGTTCAATGTTAATTTTCTTATACTTATTCATAGCACAGGCTTTTATGTAGGCTTTTATTTTTTTACTGCGAAACCAAAAAAATTCGATACATCAAATAGAAAAAAAGAGTTGAAAACTATGCACCAAGCACCAAATTCTTTTTAGTTTGCTTCCACCATTTTGATTTTGCGTACGTCAACTTACGAGAGAGCGGCACGCGGCGGCGGTGAGCGCTCTCACGTCTGACGGCAAAAGCTAATGAAAACTAAACGAAGAGTACCACTTCGCAATTATGTGCGCGTCATATAATTTTCTTGTTTTCGCTCCGACTATTCTAGTTCTACCTTTAGATTTATCTATCCATCCGAGACTCCAATTTCGCGTTGACTTGGGAGAGGTTCTCCATTTAAAAATAACTTCGAAATCTGAACACGTCTAATCTTTCACGTTTTTGACTTTTAATATTTGACGTTCATCGAACATCTGATTCCATTACACAGCATTTAACCAAATGAATAAAAAGGTTGTTCATGCAAACGTTTGCGTAAACTTATCATTTTACACAATTTTTTAAACTTACGACGTTGCATGAATACCCTTATTATTAAATACAATTTCGAAATAATAATGGCATCATTAAACTTTTGTTTTGCTGTCTTGAGAGACATCCATTTATTTTTTTGTCTCACGACTTAAAAAATATACTTATATTTACATATCTGTTAGTTAAAAAAAAAAACTAAAAACAATAGTTAACTTTCAAAACACCTTTTTACATATTTGAAAAGTTGGCAGAGACACTCACCTTTTGACGAGAAGAAAAGAATTCTTTTTTAACCTTCGTTATTCATTAATAAAATGAATCGTGTCATTTTTGCATTGATAAAAAAAAAAACATCTGTTTAAATAAGTATTGATCAGCTCATCATTTTTGCATATTTAGATAAAAAAAAGGCAAAATTTGCAATACATCTTAATAAGAAAATATTATGACCATTAAGCTAGCAGGCCAAGGTGAGCAGAGAAAAAGGTTTTGTAATGGAGTCATTAGGTGCTAACCTGACAGTAAAATAAAATGTCTAGTACTTTAGTTCAAAATCAATGTTCTGATAACTTTATTTTAGACTAGCAGAGAAATAAATAGAAAATGTTTAAGTTATTGCGTAACACAGATGATTTCTCGCATATTCCGAGAAACCTATAAATGTCAGAATTATGAGTTGGGTACGATAAGCCGATTTTTAAAATGTCGATTTAAAAAAATGGAACGTCATAATGTCGACTTTCGAAAAGTCGAATGGTTAAAATAACGACTGATCAAAATGTCGACTCTTATAAAGTCGATTTTGAAAATATCGACTCGTATAAGGTCGATATTGGCAAAGTGAATGATGTTCACATGCATATGCGGCTCCGTAAGCATGTGTCGATCAACAAGCCATTCTAGGATAACTGTTAATGTTTAACACTCAGTCCTATTCTTCTAAGGTTCTTATTCTGCTATCCTTTGGAGGGAAAGAATTGTTGGAAAAAATATATAAATTGCGATAAAAATAAAACTAAATAGATAATTAAGATTCTCTTGATAAATTCCAAATGAAGTATCGATTAAAGTTTCAACTTAAAAATAATTTGAAAAAAAAATTGAATGAAATATTTGCGTGAATAGAAAGTTTCGATCGAATCGTATAGCAGAATAGGGTTGAGTATTATTTTAACCATATCAACCTGCAACCTTCAGCACATATTGGTCATTCATTGAAATAAGACAAAAAGCAGTGCAGTGTTACTTTAAAAAAGTCAAATAAAAATTGAGACAAAATAGTTTTTGACGGGTTTGTATATCATTTAGAAAAAAAGGGGAAAGCGTACGAATGGCCGACAATCGACAAAATAATAATTGTCGACTGGACAAATTTAAATTTCATCGACTGTTTTATTTTACTGTATTTTGGATAGAAGTTAACATTTTTTACCGACAACTTTTCAATCGACATTTAAATAGTCTGGATTTTAAACTGTCAACTTTTTTTGAAGGATTGAGCTAATCATGTGGTTTCAGTGGCGCGGTGAATAGTGCATCTGCTTCTGAATCGCAAGGTTCATGGTTCGCTCCCAGATAACGGCAAAGAGTTTTTTCAATTAACGAGCATAACCAGACTAAGCACCACTAAAGGAGTCTGATGGTTGAGGTGACACTAGTGAAATAGCTATAACTCCAGCCTTTACACTTCGTGGTAACACACACAGATTGTTGTTGTTCATTCAAAATTATTCAACTTTCTTTTGTCGATCAAATTTTGGTCGACATATTAACAGTCGATGAAATCTACGTATATTTGCCTAGTCGACATTTTTCTGTCGACCATTCGTACGCTTCCCGAGTTTAAACCGTCAAAACTTGATTTTAATTTTTTGGCGTCACATCACTATATTGTATGATTTCTTTCATATTTTTTCTCACGAACATTAATTGATTTAGGGGCGTTTAAGGTTTAACTTTAATTTCTTAAGGAAAAGGTTTATAGTCGACACTAATTATATGAATCGTTTATATAGTTCAGGAAAAGTTATAAAACTATACTTAACTTAAAAAATAGTAAGTTAATGTCACGCTTAGGCCCTTAAAATAGACTCTCTATAATTTTAGACCATTATAATTTACTATTAGAGTCTAACAGCAGGTATGAAAATCAAATGGGACAAGTTTAGGTACATAACTGCTAAGATGAAAGATTATAATTTTGTTTTTTAGTGCATTTTTATCTTCGCTTGAAAAAAGATCATGTTAAATACAACAGCAATACGGAATCAAACTATATTGTTGTTGTATTTTACATAGGAATTTCTTTTAAGTGGAGATTATAATCCACAAAAACACACGGCTCATATTGGAAATAAATGAATGAATATATTGATTGAAGGAGAACCTTGTAAATAAGTTTGATGAAGTTTAAAGATTAAATAATTTATGTAAAAATAAACAGTTGTGTATTGAAAATCAGGAACTGCCTATATCTTCATAGCTTACTGACATAACGAAGTGCATCATTGAAGGCAACTTGTAACATTGTGTAGATATGTATACGTATTTGTATGGACAATTTTGATTCTTTATTCCTATAGTTGTTGCTATGCGGTATACGAGTGACCATGTGATAGACCAAGAGCGGACAGCTGATTTTGGGAGTCAATTGAAGTATGAGGGATTGCATTTATCGTGATATCGAATGCAAAAGTTTGGCAGGTTTTTCGCAGCCTTTGTTGGGACCTCTCACCCCTCCTAAAGGCTGAAAACAAAACCTGTCTGTATTGGATATCACGATGCATATACCTATATTCTCTCAAACTCCGATTTTGGTTGTACGTCCACTCCCAAAATTTGCTGCCTGCTCTTAGACTAAGACCTAAGCCATGTAGGTGGCCAAAAAGAAAGACGCAAAATTTTAGTCGATTTAGTACGATGTTGAAACAAGGATGCTAAGGTAAAAAAACGTTTTGGCAAATTTAAACCGAGTTTGGCTAAATTACAATTTCTAACATTTTATTAAATTTAAGATCATCGAATACCTTAATATTTTATCTTTTAATTAGGTATCGTACAAACTGCATAATGATATTTTGACAAAAAGTTGTGTTCTTTAAATTTGCTGCACTAAAATTGTCAGAATAAAGTGAGAAGGAATTTAATACGACTGCCAAATTCGTGTGCTAAAAATGAATTTCATACCGATTCTGCTTCAAGGCTTCTTGCATCCAAACAAATCAGTTTCACCATAACCTCAAACACCCAAATTTAATAGTATATGTGATGGTTTTAGAACCAATCCTAAAAATTTTAATGTATTAACAAAATGCGCTATCAATTTGTGTGTGTGATGAAATTTCGAATTCTGTTTCCTCACTTTTATACATGATTCTCTTTAGACTTTTTTTTTGACATGTGTTTATAATCAGTAGGTTTGTTCGATGTTCCCTGCCCCAGTGCACACTGGGGAATGTCATTCAAAATGTCAAAAAAAATGTTTGCTGCTCGGGTTTTGATTTCATATTGAACAGCTTAGTGCTTTATTTGTGTGATACAAATGTTAAGCTCAAGATATGTACTATTTCTTGTAGCTTTAAAATCTTCATACAAGCAATGAATTTCGTTCATAAATATATGATTAATTGCGGATGCCCGGCATGTGCTACTATACGCTAAGAAAGTTATACATCTTTTTTATTTGTTGGAAAAAAGGAAATTACAACAAGAACACAAAAGTTAAAAATAAGAGCCAAGTTCTGATATGTACAAAAAACCTGTGCGTAAAAACTCAGCCACAAAAACTGATGAAATCTAAAATATATGTACTTTTTATGGCTGACTTTTTACTCACAGGTATTTTGTACCTATATAATTTCGCTGTTCTTTTAAATGTATGTTTTTGTTGTGGTTTAACCCCTTTCAGAAAATTCCAGATTTTCAATTTTGTTTTCTTTGTAAGCATGTATTTCAATCCCTACCACTCTACCAATTTCCATTATTCGACAGCAGTTGAAAGGGCCCTATAGAATTTATAAGAAATTTTGAAAAAGTAGGTGGATACCACGCCCCCTGAATAGAAAATTGCAGATTTTCGTTTTTCCTTTGCTTTGTATTCACTAAAAAACCTATAGCTGTGCGAAATTTCAGGGTTCTACGGTAACGGGAAGTGCTTAATAATTTTGACGATCTGTCAGTGAGTGAGGCTTGCTTCACACATATGCGGTTTCATTCGGTTCGGTCTGTATTCGGTTTGTTTTCGGTTTCAGTTTTTTTAATTTTCACACATGCACGGTTCCTAAGCTTTTTATCCAAATATCAATTTTAATTCCCAGAATACCAACAAACTTCAGCACGAGTTGTCAATTCCAAATAAAAACAAAAAAAAAATTTATAGAACCGAATAATGTGTAAACGCTACGATTAGTTTGCGTGCCATGACCCGAAACTTTGTGAACAATTAATAGGCGCGATTCACACAGAAGTGGCTTATGGCGCCGGTGTGGTTCTGGCCTGCTACGGGCGTGGTATCGTTGTGGTGAGCTTTGTTCACACAGAAGTGACAAGGAATGGTTTTTTGACAGACACATACACACAAACACAGAGGAACACTTCACAAAAAATGGCTTCTACTCAGAAAATAAATGAAATATAAAAAAAAAAAAATTGCCTTGAATTGTTGGGCATTGGGCTATTTTTTTTCCATGTTTGGTGTTGCCCACTCCTGTTGCAGTAATTTTGTCCTCCCGTATTTACATAAATCTTCATTTCATTGCTGAATTAAATTTTTATAAATTTTATTGAACTCATAATCACATTTAATTTTTTTAATGCCTTTAGAATTTGACATTTGTGTGAGATTTCATTGTGGCGTGACGTTTACGTAGGCCACTGGAGTTTTCAATATGGTGTGGCGATGGCATATGACACCATACCCTCGCCTCGTCATCTGTGTGTGTATTATCTCATAAGAGAACATGTGAATTCCACAACGTGGAATATGTATGCAGCACGCCAGAACCACACCAAAACCTCAAGCCAGTTCTATGTGAATTGGGCCATAAAGTTTGGCTTGAAGGCTGTTCTGTTTACAGTCCGGTCAGGAAACCGAAACCCGCACGCTTTTTGGCGGGGACATTTTTTTATGTTTATTATTTATTTTTGCCAAATTTAGCTTGATAGTAATTTTTTAATCCTGTCACTTGGACATTTTGAAAAAATGGTACCTAATCTGGCTCAAATAGTAAAATAAATAAAATCGTAAATTACTTGAATAATTTCCATGGTAAAAATACATTTACGAGTAGATAGGTATTCAATGGGTTGCCATTTAAAATAAGTGGTTGTAATCTGATTAAAAAAAATGTGTTTTTTAAATTTTTATAATGGAAGGATAGTGAATGCAACTCAGATACCTATCTAAATGCATTTCCACAATGGAAATTAGCTAAGTAATTTACGTTTTATTTTATTTTACTATTTGGCCCAGATGAAAAAAAATGAATTGCAAAAAAAAAACGGGATTTGGGTTCCTGACCGGACACAACAGAAACATTTTCATCTTTCAGATGCCAACGACCAAAATGTTTCATGTCATGTTCTCACATTTTTATAAATAGTGTTCTCATGAAATCCACTTTCATTCTTCCTCCAAAACGATTCCAATGTTATAACTCGTTCCTCTAAGAATGTACGTCAGTTAACCTTTGAGTCCATCTTTGGTCATATGTACTTGGAAGTTGAGACGAATGTTCAAAATATTAGAAATTACCAAAAAAATGGAGGTCCCACCTTTTGACATCAAAAAAATATGATCCCAAAAAGTGGCAACACTGACATTTTAACCGAGGCAGCCTCTACCCAACAACTATCTTTAAGACACATCTCGTTAATTACCCAACACTCGTTTGGCATCTTGAAGTGTTTTCGCAACTTTTTTCATACTCAAAATATTAAAAACTACCAAAAAGTAAAAAAAAAAGAATGTTCCCGAAAAGTGGAAACACTGTCATTTTACCCGAAAATGCGTCTACTAAGCACCTATCTTTAAAGATATCAACCGTTATTTAAGACTTGGAAATTTTCCAAGTAATTTACGAGTTTTTTTTATTTTACAATTTGGCCCACATTGGGCGCCATTTTTCAAAATGGCATCCAAGCGACAAGATTACTCCCAAGCTAAATTTAATCCTTAACAGGCTAAAAATAAATAAATAAATATAAATATGTTCCCCGCACAAAAAGGCCAAGGATTCTGGTTTCATGAACGACTACAGATTGGGCGCCATTTTTGAAAATGTCTTAAATGTCCAAGTTTCCCAAAAACTTAATACCGAGTGCTTATAGATTATGTATATGAATACATACATACGTACCTATTCAAAAAATTTTACGTTGAATTTAAAATATGAAAAACCTATAACCTTTTTTAATGAAAATAAAAAAAAAATTTAAAAGATGTTATTTTTAAAAACTGGGTTGAACTAAAAATTTAATTAAGAACGAAATAATCTTCTTTTCATCAATATCACAACAGTATGGATGGACCTTAATAAATTAGTAATCTACTCACCTGTCATTCTGTGATAAAAGCGCATTAAATCCACTGACTCTCTTCACTCTTTCGTTGCATTAATCTCCGATCTCACATGCAGGTAGGTAGGTATTATATTTTTTTTTTATAAATTAATTATTATTCATGTCACATTTATAGGATAAATATATCGGGTATCTGAATATTCTTTTTTCTTTTTTTTTGTTTGTGTTTATTACCACGTTTAATTTATGTGAATTTTTTGTTTCAAAAGCATAGGCAATATAAATGGCAAAGGAAATAATTTCAATTCAACTCTGGAATCTGAAAGTGATACCAAGAGAGAAAAAAAAATAAATAAAATATACAAACTATGTCTATAACCACTGTGCACCGGCAAGAGGAATTTAAAATGCGATAAATGCAAGATAAACAAAAACTCAGCACTCAAGAGAGTAAAATGCAATAAAATATACAAAAAAATGTTACTGCATACATATAGTGTGTGTGCTGTGTATCTTTGAGATACAATATTTATATCAGAAAAATAATATAAATAAAACGACACACATAAAAACAAATTAAGATAAATAATCCCGGATATGACACTTGATATGGAACACACAAACTGTAGTGATAAGGAATTCCTTGGTAAAGGGACACTTGGACGCACACTTTCACCCCATACAAGCAAGCACAAGCAGAAGGCACAACAACACCACACCGAGTGGCGGCAGGGATCGATTTCGAAAAACGCACTTGTATTCTGCTACTGCTACTATACTATGTCGATTGTCCATTCACTTTCCTGTGCTCTCCGTCTCCGATTTCTTTCCTCCTTCACTATTAGAGATTAATCCAACCTGAAGTCCAATCGACTATTCTATGATGGTTTATCCAAATGCTATATTTGATGGACACGGACACGGGACACGGACACTAGACAGACACACAGAACTTTTCCGATATGAGAATTTTGCTGATTTGCTGGTATGCTCAGAGCTCACAGTACCTTTTCGGTATTGATTTTTATCACAAAAATGGGTTTAGCAACAAACCCAGCAATAATTATACTAAAAATAAAAATCTCCGATGGCCAAATGTCAACTAGCACAACCCCAATAAACGGTGGCTGTGGTAACCTACAGCGAATAACACTGGAAATGGAAACATGCGTATCCTTTTTCCTTATTTATAAAACCAAAAAAAAAAAATATTGTCATACCTAATCCTTGACGTTTCTTTAACTTAATACAGTGGATAAATTCATTAAAAACCGTAATTTGATCATACACTCTAGCTATTTGGCATTTAAGAGATTTTGACAGATGTTTATCTTTGAAGAAAAAAAACTACAATAACAACAACAGCAGCAATAAAAAGAAGAATACACAACGTTAATGCAAAGGCAAATCCCGTTTTCAGTTCAACGGTCTTCCACCGAAAGCAAAAAATTCACTCCGCAAAAGACAACCAAAAAGACCAACCAGCACTGTAAAGGTTGACACGCAGACTGATGTGATGGAAAAGTGTTGCTGGTTTGTTGGGTTGATTTTCGTTTGGTTTGGTTTGGTTGAATTGAGTTGAGTTGATGCGGACGCAGAGATGGAGATGATGAAGCTAGGTTGCCATTGTGCGCATTAAATGTCATTCTTGACCTTTTTTGAACGATGAGATTTTCGGATGGTTAAAAAAGATTTCTTTGTTATGTTTTTTTTTTGCAAGATAATATTTTGTACATATTTAATATTTTCAAAAAAAAAAATCATTTATTTTACTTAAAAGCACCAATCAACTTTCTTCGATAGAAAAAATCACCTTGAGCTTGTTATTTTATTTGAAGTGACAAATGACATACCAATTTACATAAACAGTTACAATCATAAAAGTACTGTTGATGACACTCGACACCCGCAGAGCCAGAGCCCTCAAGCGCCAGTGGCGGTGGACATACATACTTCGTGTACCCAGAGTTTTTTCAAGTCGAGAGAAGTGGGCTTATGCGTTTATACGATAAGTAGCAACAAACCGTTTTAATTGTTATAAATTGGCATCTCTTCTATAGTCTCATCTCTCAAAAAATTGTTATTAAATTTGAAAGGGGAAGTTTCAGAACCCTTTAAGGAAGAAAAATTGATGTTCAAAAATTAAAAAAAAAAAAAAATATGTAAGAAGGGCTTGCAAATTAAATGGCAACACTTGCAATACTTTCTTATACTTTTAAGTACTTTGTTTTTAAATCTCCGTGAGTTTCAGAGCCCAGTGAAGTAGAAAAACTGATTTTCGAAAAATTAAAAAAATATATATATAAAAAGGGCTTGGAAATTGAATGGCAACACTTTCAATTCTTTATAATACTTTTAAGTACTATGTTCTTAAATCCCTTCCATAAGTATTAGGTCCAGTTTATTTACTTTAATAGAAGTTATCATACATTAGCAGTTTAGCACTCGATAAACTGTTGGAAGGGTTGAAGCCTTTAAAGGCATGAATAGTATTACGTTATGTTTACAACCTACAATTGGAGCTAGTAGTCTAAGAGCCGACAGCAAATTTTGGGAGTGGAGGTATAACCAAAGTCGGAGTATGAAAGATTATAGGTACATGTATCATGATATCAAATACCAAAGTCTGGCAGGTTTTATTTTCAGCCTTTGGGAGGGGTGGGGGGTTAAGAAGGGCTAGATCCTCTGATTTATTTTCAGGATTATAACCTCTTTAATTCATTTTTTAAAAACCGGATATGATTCCCTATCATTTTTTCTGAGCATAAACACCACAATCTTGACGTTCCGATTAATAGAACTCAAGATATAACCATCTTACGTGAACCTCATAATCCCTTTTTTTGGAGATTTTCAGCAAAACAAAAATTCAACAAATAAAGTCTCCACGAAAATGCCAATAAGGTGTGCTTAAAAAGGTTAAATCATGGGTCCTATTTATCGGATCACCAAGATAAAAGTCTGGAGACTTAGGGAAAATGACAGAGCATCATATCCTATTCTTTAAAAGTGAATTGAAGTGTTATTGACCCCTCCATATAAATAGGAAACCAAGCGGGTTTTAAACCCCCACCCCCACCAAAGGCTGAGAAAAAAAACTGCCAGACTTTCATATTCCATATCACGATACATGTACCTTTAATCCCTCATACTCCGATTTTGGTTATACCTCCATTCCCAAAATTTGCTGTCGGCTCTTGGTCTATAGATATATGGTCTGCTATTTCCACTAAGGCATTTCTCTTTTCACCCATGGCAGCGAAAGAACTACCCCGATGGATCCACTGGTGGTGGCGTCTACAGCATTCAGGCTGAAGTGTTCAGTGCAGTTTAATTTGCGTTACAAGAAAAGAATCAGCCTAAATTGTGATGTCCTTATTTTTCAAAATAAAATCATACTATTTTGTCAGATTCACTGTTTTTTTGACAAAGGGACAAGCTAGGATTTTTTCAATTTTGTTCAAATTTTGAAGTCCTAAATTAAAAAAAAATTTGAATACTAAATCATAAAGCTAGCATTGCATATGGCATTACTTTTCACAGCAACCACTACTCTAGCTATGAATCTAAAATTAGGGTTCTCATTTGCAGTTTTTTTGAATTTTAAGGTCTAACGTCTAAATTTTAAAATCCAAATTTAAGAAACTGCAAATTCCTGTCATGGCTTTGCAACTGGAGACAAATATCTAGGCAAAAGTCTTGAGCTTCAATTATCACAAGAATTAGCATCATGGTCATGGCTGAATTCACCTACATGCGCATGCTCCACAAAGGGAATAGATATGAATGACACCAAGGACATATTCTTACTAGGAGTTCTTCAATGTTGTTTTTTGTATAGTTATACAGGGTGATTTGCATAAGGGCTCTGGACCTTTGGCGTCTCATATATGGGAAATTTTAAAAAATTGGTCAGTAATTGATCAGAAAAGGTCAACTAGTCCTAGAAATTGGTCAGCCCTAGATAACTTGTAATCAAGGCATAAAATTTCTCAAGATCACGCCAGGTCACACGTGATCTATGGCACCCCATTTTTGGGAAATTTACAAAAAATGTATGCCATCCAAAATATCTCAAGGTGTGATAAAAGGTCAACTATTTTCACTTAATGGCAGCCATAGAGTTTTGTCTATGAATTTTTAAATTTCGATTCACAAAAACACCTCATTTAGGTAATTTAAGAAAAAAAAAGTATGCCATTTGAAAGACCACTTCACGGTCATAAAAAGTCACTTATTTTTAGTGATTGGTCACCCATAAATGTTTTTTTATGAATTTTTAATGAATTGAAAAAAAAGGTCACCAATTTTTGATACCTCATTTATGGAAAATTCGCAAAAAAATTATACCATCAGAAAGCTCTCTAGATCTATATAAAAGGTCAGCCAGTTTCAGTAATTGGTCAACTATAGACTCCTTTTTACGATTTTTTAAAGTTTTTTTTTTTTTTAAGGTCATAAATGATTTTTGGCATAAGGATACAAATTCATAAAAAAACTGTATGGCTGACCAATTCCTGACCGTGAAGTGGCCTTTCAAATGACATACTTTTGAGATGCCAAAAGCTTTTTTTTTTGTGACCTGGAAACAAAAAAAAAATAAAAAATGCGTCGAGGGAATGTATGTATTTCATATTTTGGACTGTCGTCAGTGGCATAAAAATGGTTAGATTTTTAAAAATATAACGGCAGTCGGTTTGCCCAACAAAATCTCTATACACGATTTTTTATTTCTTATCACCAGGGGCCAGGGCCTTAAAAATGCATTGATTTTGAAAAATGAGACAGTCGATTTGTCACGATTAAAATTTGCTAATCAGTACATATGGGTGATTCCATGCCAACTGTGATTCTTTGCGCCTAGTGATTTTTTTTATTTAGGTAAATCGTATCATGACTAAATTTGCTACTTATTCCACATGATTTGGAAAAATGTACCGAAAATGTCAGTACCGTGGCATGTCCGTTCCTTTTTTCCGATTAAATCTACTTTTTATTTCTAATGAAATACTTCATTGAATTGAAATACTGTTGTTAGAAAAGTTTGAGTGCTATTCTGGCTTGAAAAAATTTTGCAAAAATTAAGATAAAATACTTATTGCCGAATAAAATAAGCATGTATGAATGTTGTCCGAGGATTTAGTTTTACTTTTGAATTTAAAAGATTTCCCGCTGAACCGTCATTTTGTTTTAGTTTCAAGACGTTTCTATGGTGGTTTTCTTAAAGAGGAACTATTTATGTATAGTTCACAGCAGTCCTTTTATTTTGTGTACGTTGTTGTACTTTGAGAGTGATATATTTTCATTCCAAGGAAGTGTGTCACAAATTTATTTGGGAGTACCGTGGTAGTATTTTTTAAGTATGTTATAACTTGTTTTTGGTTGATGATCACAATTTTGTATTCTTTTTAACGGCATAAGTTAAAATTTTTGTGTAAATTATTTTTTCATTAGCATAGAGATGTTAGGTAACATAAACTGTCTAAATGTAAGAACAGTGGATGTTAGTACCGTGGCTTCGTGAACTTTAATTGAATAATTTCTTGCAATAATATTTACATTCTACCAATTTTCTTTTCATAAAATTCTACACAAAAAAGATTATAACACTTTTTTTCGTAGGAGCAACAGATTTTGAGAATTAAACGTTATAATAATAGCTTTTTACTGTAGAGACATTTTGTTCCTCATCTTGGGTAAAATAGGTAATGAGTGGGTTTGTGCACGTTTTTTCAAAATCTGTTGCTCCTACGAAAAAAAGTGTTATAATCTTTTTTGTGTAGAGTTTTATAGACAATAAATACAATTTATTAATATTTTGAAAAAAAAAAATATATTTGTTGAGATATTTACAAATAACTGTAATTTAACCTTTTTATAATACAACTTTGTAACATAGTTTGTTAGTAGTTCAATTTTTAGATAATTTTATTGACTAATTGTTATTCTCTCATGATTTTGTTGTAAAAAGAAATTCTATGAAGTTGTTGAATTAAAACCAAATCACTTTCTTTTTCAAGATGATGGCCCTCCCCTTACCCCGGACACCCCAAAAACTTGGTTTGTATAATGAGGAGATTGTAGCCAAATTAATGAAGTTTTAATAAATTTGTTGACATAAATTGCTCCACCCTGAAGTTCTTGCACGATTTTCTCTGAATCTATTGATTGTATGAAAAAAAGTATGTTAATCTTTTTTATGTAGAATTACATAAGCTACAGTTTGTACCTTTACCTTTTTCCAAAACAACTGATAGCTTTCTAGAAATTAAGAAAAAACATCTTTTTCAAAAATTGAAACTTATTCGAACCAATTCTTGTTTTCTATTTCCATTTTTGACTTTTTCATACTTATATTTAAACAAAATAATCGTAACAGTTTTTGACTTCATATCTTCAAACTACCACACAGATATTTACATCATATTTCTCAAGAAGAAAGTCAAGAAATTATTTTTCAAACCTTAAAATTCGTTTTCCAGGGAGTAATTTTTTTTTTTGATATGGGGCATTCAAGTTTCCATGCGGCGATGTATGTTGTGAAGAAATTTATTGAAATTATACTTCGCAGATTCAATGGATTTCAACCAAACAAGAAAACACATATTTTTTACAATCACACTTAGTTTTGAAGAAATAAAAAGCTTTAGATATACGTTTTGAAAATAAAGTTGAAAAAAAAAATACTTTTTCCGGAACATTTATTTCGCAAACCTCATATTTGAGAAAAGATAAGGTAGCGAAATAAATGCAAATATGTAGGTAGTAAAAACAGAAAATGTTATACTCAAATGATAAAAAAATATTATAAATAGGCGAATTTTCGTTTAGAGAGAAAAATTAAATATTTTCGAGCGCAAAAAGAACTTGAAATTTAAAGAATAATTTGTTAGCAAATTTTGTTGAGATAACAGATAACTTTTAAACTAAATATGGGTCTTAAGCAAAGATAATGGTTCGCGTTTATAAAAAAAAAAAGTGCGCGACTGGGTCGCACGTACTAGCTCTAATGTTCAAGACACTCCGGTTTTAAGAAAATTGTATATAAAAACATGGAAATTATGAGGGACAAATGTAGCGATGCATGAAATACGATATTAAAATTAGCTAAAACAACTCATTTGAAGGTGAAAAAAAAGAATGCCATCTTAAATTCTTCATTGAATATTATTCTTTGATTATTATTCTTCATTATATATTATATGTATATAAAATTCTTAAAACATTTTTAAGAATAGATTTTGGTATGCAAATCTAAAGTATATATATATACAAATTAAAACAAACTTTAAAAAAAAATTGTCAACAAGTTTTTGAGATATCAAATTTTCAAAATAAAATTTGAAACTTTTTTAAATTGGTAGATAAAAAAAATTAATTAACTCCAATAATGAGAAAATTCAAAATAAAAAGAAAACTTTCTATGACAGGTGCTATTAAAAGTTGCCAAGTGTAAAATTTAATAATTTTTGGTAGTAGATCGTACTAATTTTAGTATACGGAAAAAGTTTAATCAAAATCGTAGGAGTCATTTTTGAGAAAAAAATATTTTCCTTTGCGGTTTCTTTTAACATTTTTATGGAAGGTACCGTTATTTTGTCATTTTTTTTAAATTTTCTTAGAGAGTACATACTAAAAAATTCTTAAGAATCGAGTTTCAAAAAAATCGGCAATATTGTTCTCGAAATATTAGATTATCAAAAAAAAATTTGAAACATTTTTTAAAAATAAAAAAAAAATGTTTAAAGTTGGCGCACAAAACTATTTATATTTTTGGGAAGCTTCTGTTTAAAAAAAATATATTGAAATCAGTCACCGTTTTGAAGTAAATCAAAAATTAAAGAAATGGTTCTTTGGGAGGTATGGTTTTCCACCCAAAGGAAGCCTTTACTAAAAGTAATTTATTGAAGCCTATTTTGAGAAAAATACGATTATGTAAAATTCCTAAAAAAAAATGTTTGGCCGGTACCGTTTCTTTTGATTCTAAAAAAAATTAAAAAACGTGTGGGACGAGTGGCCAAAAAACGCTATGTACCAAATTTGAAGAAAATCAATCTAGCCGTTTAAGCTGTAGCTCAACGGACAGACAGACAGAATTCTGAGAACGACTTTTTTTCATCTTCCCTATCATCGTAATAACAAGTCTGATCAAAATCTCGAGTTTGATTTTTTTACGAATGCATATAACTTGCCATATAGTATATAATACATGTGTATTAGGGTGTGTCACTTTGGTATGGCGAAAAAAATATTGTTCAGATTTAAAATCTAATACCTGCCAAAAGCTGCATTAGAATCGTAGGAATAAGAATATATGAACATTTTTTGAAATTAGATGGTGTTTTGGCTCGCTAAACAACAAGGTTTATTTTCGAAAACTGTGTTTTTAGTACTTTTTCTGTCTATTGCTTAGATATGGTTTTAGTTAATCTGAGTTGATTTGACTAATTTAAATAATTTGGCTTAAGGTATACAAAAAAAATTAAAAAGAAAAAAACTTAAGGCAACAAAAATTAGACTTAAAAATTCGAAATCACTCAAAATTGTATATTTATACAATTTTCAAGTGCGACAAATGTTAATACTTTTTTCTTAAATCAATTTTGACTTATCCAAAATAATGTTATAGGCTAATTTTATGACACTGAAAAAGAAAATGACACTCAAATTTTGTTGTAAATAACCATATCTAAAAAAGCATTAAAAAACGGTTTTTTGCCATAAAATGCGGTTTTGCACATTTTTTTGCAATGATTTTTTTTAATTTATCTAACTAAAAATTTTTTTAATTTTTTTTCAAAAACCCATTTAGATGGTAAATTTTATTTTCTACAAAAAAGGTTTTTAGAATTATCTCGAAATTTTCTCCGTTTTCGAGTTACATATATGCAAAAAACCAAAAAGGGTGCTTTTGCACCCCCTTTCCAAAATGCACCCTCTCATTCAATAGCTCTACGCGAATTTTTTTAATCTCGAATAACACAGGTCTGCAAAAATCAACTTTTTTTTCGCCTTCAAGTTATTTTTTTAAATTATGACAGATTTGACTTTTTTAAATCTAAATCTGGTTTCAGAAAAATTCTATCACGTCCAGTTTTTTTTAATTGATTTTTGTAAAAAAGCGCCCTCTTAGACTTGGTTGACCTGGTAAAAAAAAAACAACTATTGTGTCTATTCTGGTCAAATTTGGAGGTCTACTCCACATAATATTAGCTTTCACATGAAACCAGATTTGTCATCATCCATCAATGTTCACCTATGTATATTTTAAACCGTTATTTAAAAAAAAAAATAATAGAAATTTCGAAATTTCGTAGTTTTTATGATTTACGCTGTAAAAACATATTTTTTGGGAAATAATAGAATTTCCCTATATTTGATATTCATAAACTCAAGCATATTAAATAAATTTTAATCAAAGACTTTAACAAAAGAAACAACTAAAAGTTTTAAAATCCCAAACACTTCTTTTCCATTAGTGTATTTCACTGAGTGCTCTGTATAAAAACTGGTAAAATATATAACAATATAAAAAACACACCGATTCTACCAAACTACACCTTAAAAAAGTAGTTTTAAAAAATAAAATAAACTCAAAAATCCAAATAAACAATTTACTATAACTTTTTTTCTTTAAACATATTATTTTGTAGCTTTATTTCTTTTCATATTTTCCATTGTCTGACGAAAAATTGACAAGCAAAAATCTGCCAGCATTGCTTCTGACCATTTCCCGTTATATTTTCGTTCTATGTACATCATGTCTTGATGAAACCTTTCACCATGTTCATCCGAAACTGCACCAAGGTTAACCGGGAAAAAATCTAAGTGGGTGTCCAAAAAATGAATTTTCAGCGACATGTTGCAATTAAGAGCTTTATAAGAGATATGTAACTCTTGGATGATTTCCTTGAATTTACAATATCTTTCCGCCTGGAAAAATTGCAAGTTTTTGTCAAGTTTAATCGAGGCACTGGAAAGGCTTCGGTAGGGAAAATCTAGAAAAGGCAAACTTGTCAAATACTTGCGAGGCCCTCGCTAGTAAAACTTGTTGGATAGGTCTTGTTATCCCATCACAAATACCCTATATATGACAAAAACAAAAAATCAAATATTTTATACCCATCATGCAATAGTAAGAAAAATTTAAGTATATAGTTTTTCATTTTCAACATTTCATAACTGTATTGAGAAATAGCTCAGTAGTTAAGGTATAGGACTGGCAATCAGAAGATTGCAGGATCGAATCCCAACTTTTTTTTTTTTGCTGTCTCTCGAGGAAAAACGTCACTTCACTGGCGAGGCCCTAGAGAATTTTAAGAGTTTCCCTTGCTGAGCCCTTGCTAGCATCTATGTAAAAGTTTCTAGCCCCTCACCAAAAACTAGATTGTTTTTCCAGCCGGGTTTGGGAGGAAAACGAATTTTCAAAAGGTTTAAAATGATTGAGAAAGATGAAATATATTTCTTTCAGGTCCTGTTATTAGTTTTAAAAAAAAGTTTCTATCTGTGAAGAAATTCAACGTCAAAAGTACCCAAAAAACGGGTTTTTGACATGTTTGAATTGGAATATCTCAAATTATTCGGATTCAGCATGCCAAAATCCTTTACAAAAGTATATTGTGGTTTAAAGGCGATTTTCGTTGCAAACCAGAGTAATTAAATCCCGCAAATTAAAAATCCTGTTTTTCAAACTCTCAATTACAAAATCTTGCTTTTAACAACCTCCCATTTTACATACATCTCAAACCCAAAAATTTCGCAAATTTCAACCAAAATCTTCAACTCTCACAGCAACGAATCGCACATGGCTTTAATAAAAAAAAAAAATGGGAATACACCCAAGAGTAGGTATTTTGCTTGGTTTTTTTCTTTCCAAGTGATAACTTTACCCGTCAATAAGAAGTTTCTTACCACCTTTATGTATGAGTGTCAAGTTATCAAAGCAACTTTGATTAATCGAAAAACGGTTAGTTGGACAATTTCGAATTTGTCGTTCAATGTTTTCTATGTTTTCGAAAATCTGTAAAAACTCCTTATACCTGATGGTTTATGGCTAAGTAATTTGCCGTTTATTAGTCGTTAATTAGTTGTGACAAATTCAATTATTCGTGCGATGTTTTCTATGTTTATGGTTTTATTTCCCTAAATTCATATGAAATCAGCAAAGAGCTCCGGAAAAGTTCTTAGAACCTATTATATTGAAATTTTAATTGATTAATAATTTGTCATCAATTAGCCATTGATTGTATGTGACAATTTTAACATTGTCGTGCAATGTTTTCTATGTTTTTTGTTTTAATTCTATAATTCTTAACGAAGTACATTCAAAAAGAGTTTACAATTGATTATATTGAACTATTTATTGCTTTATTACGTTTTCAGTGGGTCAAATGAAGTAATTTCGTAGAAAAATACATAGAAAACATCACACGAAAAAATTTCATTTGTCACAACTAATTATTGGCAAATTATTAAGGCTTTAAAAATTTTAAAATTTTAATTAAAAAAAAAAAAAAAACACACAGAAAACATAAAACGAAATATTCGAAATTAATGATTAAAATTAAATTAAATTAAATTTATTATTGACCATTAATTATTTATTTAAAAACCATTCAGTCTAGGCATTTTAGACCCCTTTTCGCGGTGGTGCTATGTTAACTTGATGTCAAGCTAGCAAGGATTCCAAAAAATGTAGAAAACATTGCACGAATAATTCGAGACTGTCACAACTAATTTAAGACTATAGTTAACGACAGATTATTAAGCCTTAAACCATTCGGTATTAGCAGTTTTTACCCCTTTTTTAGATGGTGCTCTCCTAACTTGATATCAAAAGCTAGTAAAGACTCAAAAAAACATATAGGTAAAACATTGCATTGACCTATTAACGGAAAATTATCAAGCCATAAGACATTTAGTATAAAAAGTTTTGACCACTTTTCGAGTTATGTCAAGTTAGCAAAGTACCCAAAAAACATAGAAAACATAGAACGACAAATTCGAAATTGTCACAAATAATTATCGACTAATTATTCACCTTACCATTTTTCGATTCATCAAAGTTGCTTTGCTAACTTGTCACTCATCCTTTATGTTAACAACCTCTTAATAGCCTATTGAATAGACCTTTTAAAAAGGAACAATTACGTGCAAGGGTTTTTACTATTGAATATGTTCGTTTGGCCCATAAGCATGCTTAAAACCGAAAATGCTACTAAATTCACCCACGCGTTTCTGAGAGAATGGTCACACTGGCCACTTTTCAGTATTTTTGGTATAACTCGAAAACCAAGCCGAGTTTGACAATTTTACATATAATACTTTTTGTTCAAAATTAAATTTTCTATCGAAATGTATAGTTTGGAAAATTAAATAAAAAATTTAAGCAGCAAAAGTAAACAAAAACCAACATAAAAAAATCGAAAAATCAAAGATTTTTAAATTTTTTTCTAAATTGCGCATAACTTTTTTTGGAGCAAAGATACGCTCAAGACATTCATAAACAAAGTAAACTGGAGTCTTACGGCTTTAAAATGACATGTTAAAAAAGCCATATTATTTAAAAATTGACAGAGATATAGCCATTCAAACTTTACCATTTCTTACCATTTTCCGCAGTTTTTGCCCGAAAGCCTATTTTTTGGCACTTTATGACAAATTTTACGTTCCTAGCACCTAATACCAAATCTTATGTTAATCGGACCAGCCGTTCGGTCTGTAGGTCTGAGCGCATTTAAAACAGCCGAAAAACGAAATTGCGAACTTACATCCTTTTTATAAATTCTCTATAGTTCTAATGTCATATTATATCAAAATTTTGATTTCGAACATTTTTACGAAAGTGAAATTTGCCATATTGTACCGAAAAAGGGACTTTCGGGCCAAAACTGGGAAAAATTATAAGAAATGATAAGGTTTGAATGGGAATATCTCTGTCAATTTTGAACAAATATTAATTTTTGAACATGCCATATTAAGGCCTTTAGTCTCTACTTTGTTTTGTCTGTGCATGTCTTGACCCTATCTTTGCTTCAAAAAAAGTTATGCACAATTTATTAAAAAATTAAGATATCCTTGATTTTTTGATTTTTTTTTAGGTTGGTTTTTGTTAACTTTTCCTGCTTAAATTTTTTCGTAAAATTTTTTGAACTATCCATTCCAATAGAAAATTTTATTTTGAACAAAAAGTATTATAGGTATGTAAAATTTTTAAATTCGGCTTAGTTTTCGAGTTATACCAAAAATACTGAAAAGTGGCCAGTGTGACCATTCTCTCAGAAACGCATGGGTGAATTTAGTAGCATTTTTGGTTTTAAGCATGCTTATGTGCCAAACAAACATATTCAATAATAAAAACCCTTGCACGTAATTGTTCCTTTATACCTCTCATTTTCCGGTCTATTGAATAGGCTAATAAGGCAAGATTTGGATTGGTACAAAAAAAAATTGAGATAACAAAACATGGTATTACGATAGAGAACATCAAAAAAGTGGGTGGCACAATTCTGTCTGTCTGTCTGTCTGTTCATCTACAGCCCCAACGGCTTGATCTATTTTATTCAAACTTGATACATAATGGTTTTTGGTGATTATGCCCACACGTTTTTTCTAACCAAAAAAAAAACGGTATACAATTTTTTTTAGCAATCTTACATAATCGTAATTTTCTCAAAAACGACTCGACAACTTTTCTTTAAAAAAATTGATAAATTTATTTAAGTAAAGGTTTCCTTTGGGTGGAAAATCATTTTTCAAAAAATGGTTATTAAAGGTGCCTCCCAAAGAACCATTTTTTTAATTTTTGGTTTTCTTCAAAACGGTACGACCGATTTATATTATTTTTTCATACAGAAGCTTCCAAAAAATATAAATAGTTTTGTGTGCCAAATTTTTGAAAAAAAATATTTTTTGGATTTTTAAAAAATGTTTCAAATTTTTTTTAGAAAATTTAATATTTCGAAAACTACATGATCGATTTTTTTAAACTTGATATTAAAGAGTTTTTTAGTACTCTCTTAAATATTTTTAGAAAAAAAATTATTTTTTTATGAAAAAATAACGGTACCTTCCATATAAAAGTGAAAAACCGCAAAGGAAAATATTTTTTTGCTTAAAAACTCCTCCTACGATGTTGATTAAACTTTTTTCATATACTAAAATTAGTACATTCTACTACCAAAAATTATAAAATTTTACATTTAACAACTATTAATAGTACCTGTCATAGAACGTATTTTTTCTATTTTGAATTTTCTTGTTATCGGCTGATGATTTTTTTATATACAAATTTCAGATAAGATTAAATAATATTGCATATCAAAATTTTCAAAAAAAAAGTTTTTGGATTTAAAAAAAAAAGTTTCAATTTTTTTTTTTGAAAACTCGATATCTCAAAAACGGGTTGACAATTTTTTTTTTCAAATTTGTATAATTTTGTATACACATAAATATATACTTTAGATTTGCATACCAAAATTTGTTCTTAAAAATGTTTTAAGAATTCTATATATAAAAAATTATTTTTTTTAAAAACCGCTCCAACGATTTTAATTTTTTTTTTCACATACAATCATATTCAATCAAGAATTAAGATTGCATTCTTTTTTTTCACCTCAAACTGTCAAAAGAGTTGTTTCATCCAATTTAAATGTCGTATTTCATGCTTCTCTACATTTTTCTCTCATAATTTCCATGTTTTTATATACAATTTTCTTAACCCCGCAGTGTCTTGAACATAAGAGCATGTACGTGCGACTCAGTCGTGCATTTTATTAAACTAACGAAAGTAGTTAACAATTTTCAAACAAATCTTAAGTTCCGCGAAATGTGTTGATAAAACTATAAATATGGAAAAAAAATTTTAAATTTTTGAAAAAATGATAAAGAAAATATAAACAATTATAACAAAACAAGCAAAAGTTAATTTTAATTTCTATCAAGGTTTCTTTTAACACTTATCAGTTTAAGAAACCATTTCCGTAAATATATGCATTATGAAAACTCTGATATGCATACTTTCAACCACAAATACGATAACATCGAAAAAAAAAATTCTATAAATTAAATTAAAACATAAATGCACATTGTTCAAGTGAGCTCAACTCCATAATCGCGTTTCGCCCAGGTGCGATAGTTGGGCTCATCATTCAGTCACTCCACTTAAACAAAAGAATTTCTTTTCAAATTTTCTTAGTCAGATTTAAAACATTTTCTTTTCAGATACAGAATAAGAGTTGTCCTGTTCTGCATGTTATAAATTTATTTCCCTTAAGACTAGGAGTGGTATTTCTTCAACTCGAGATTTGAGGAGTAGATTTTTTTCATATTTTGTTAAAAAAAATGTTCAGTATAATTTATTTTTACGCAGCATTATCAATATCAAGTATAGGTATAAACACTTTTTTGTACATATGTATATAAACATGTGAAATAGTTTCTGCTTTCTTTTTGCTTTATTTTGCTTGCCAAATAAAAATAAGATATTGATAAAGTATGTACATATAAGCGTTTATAAGCAACAAACACGAATCTATAAAATTGAAATGTTATGATTATAAATTTGTTTATCTTTAAGCAAAAAAAAAATATGAGTGGCAACCCTGGAGTGGAGGTGTACCTATACTTATTATCATCTGGTCAAAGAAGTTCAGAAAAAAAAAATAACAAATAGCACCATAGAAATGAACATCTTCATCACTTTATTGCCAACACACATAAATACCATGGAAGCATATGGTTAAAACTAGGCAAAGAATAATATAGCATGCTGCATGGACAACATAAACCGGAGAGGAAAACATCATGATCATGATATGGTGGTGACTTTTAAGTAGGAATACCGGCTTCTAGACTAATATTTTGTAGATAGTGAGGCTCTGAATAAAAGAAATCTTGACTTAGAAGTTGGTGTTTAAACCAGTCAACTAAATTACAAACAACTTCCGCCTTCATTTTAAATTTTAATTTAAAACATGTTTTAGTTACAAGAATATTCATCTTGGAAACATCTGTAGTGTATTATTTTCATGGACTTAATTTGGATTCTTATAGGATTGGTAACGGGCGATTTTTTTTTGTTCATTGATAAGTACACGTTTATAATGTGAAGAGATAAGCCAAAAGGAACTTTTAACTCTCTGTAAATTATGCTCAGAAAGAGTCAACAACATTGTTGCTAAAGTTGTTTAGCAACAATTTTTTTTTTTTTTTATAAAAATCTTTGAGAGTTAAATTCGAACTTTCTCTTAATGGAGATGAACAAGTGTATTGTTGAATTTGCTGAATGTATACATACATCATGTCAACTTAAAAAAAAAACTTTGCATGGACATCCAAAAAAGTCCGAATTATTTGTCAATTTGTTTATCAACAGTTTTAGTTTTTTTAATGGGTAAACAAAAATCCATACCTAATTTAATTCAGCGCTGTTCTTGATTATGGAATTCTACATAATCCCGAGTAATGTAAGAATCCGAAAAATTAAAACCCCGATATTCATTTGGGATACACTAAACTCCTTAGGGAATAATCATATTGCTTAAGCTGTTGCTAGGCAAAACTTGAGTTTACCTAAGCATGAAGTTTCAATAAGATAAATTCCAGTTTTGCCTAGCAACAGCTTTAACAATGTCTATGAATATGCCCCCTTTTTTATGAGTACAGAATTTAGTGCTTTCTTCCGCCATTTTTAACACAAAAAGAAAAAAAAGTACTTGATTCGTTCGTTCTTGTTTGAACGATATGTATATACCTACCTATTCTTTTTTTATGGATATGCTTTGAACTTTTGCTACGGAATGGGACTATTTTATGAAAATTCTCTAAATTCATGTGTCATAATGTTAAGATTGTGCTAAAATAAATAATTTTTCAGTTAGATAATATTTATTTAATTTTTTAGTGGCTGAAAACAACAAAACCGACTTTTGTTTTTCAAAGAAGCATTTTCGAGATAGCACTATCTAAAAGTACCTGTTTTTGGCTATATTTGAGAATATGATTCATAGCGAAATAATTTTGCTCCAAAAAACGGTTACAAATTATTCAGCTCTGGATTCTCTCACCCCTTCCATGCATACATACATTATAGAAAGTGGGATATTCCCAAAAAAAGTATACCATCTAATTGGTCAGTGGTTGATGGTCAAAAAAGGTGAATTAGTTTCAGAAATTGGTCAGCTATAAAAAAAACTTGTAATCAATGGTTAAAAAATTAAAAATTTCACGCCGTACATTATTGGTTCCCAAATGGAAAAAATCCCTACTATGAAAGAATTTTTCCTGGCAAATTCAATGTGGTTTTTCAATTCTACATTATGTATACAAATTAAGAAAATCGTTAATTTTGTATTTGTATATTCCTCATGTCCACAGTACCGTTAACACAAAATCACTTTTTTCTTTATTTCAGATATTTAAAGGTTTTTTTCAGTTGTTTTGAAAAAATAAAAAAAAAATAAAAAGAGAAATTCAAAAAATGTTCATACAAAAAAACATAAAAAGAGAATGGGCATAATTATACGATTTGCGTCCCATCGTTTAAGACCTATATCACTGAAAAGGTTTCAATTAGTGCTATTATTTTTTGTTATGGGCATAAATCTGGGACCCAACTATGTAACTCGATTCTACAGTAAAAACGTTCAAAATCGCAAAATCTCAGCTCGCTAATTCTTAAGCAAGCGCTTATAAACGGAAATGGTACAGCGCTTATTAAATATTCTATGGCCCAATGTCGGAAGCACTAAAATTTTATCCCACTTTCATACATATTACCACTTATAATAAGCATTGAAAACAACTTTCGAATGGATTCGAAAGTAGCACAAAGTTACATAGTAGGGCCCCAGAGATGCTTAAACTTTTAGTTTTTAAATTTTTTGAATTAAAAACAAATTTAATTTTTTGTTTAAATAAAAAAGGTATTAAAATTTTTTACCAATTTTGTTTTGGCTATTGGTGCCAAAACAGAAAAAAGAAATAGAAAATTGCTGCAAAAGAAAATCGATAAAATTCATCCATTTGTAGTCGTGGTAGTCAAAGACCTAAAGTAATTTTAAAAAAAGTACACTGAACGAAGAAATGCATATACTTTAAGAACCTTTTGAGATAGCCCATTTTTATTTCCGGTTTCAGGGCAGTCATAAAGTGGGCTATACGCCGTTTCAGGATTATCCATTGTTTACCGGACCCCTGTATACACTGATTTTTTCGGAATTGAAATTGCCATATATCGAACACATGATCTTTAAGATATTACAGTTGTAAAAAAGTGGAGAAAATGTTTAGTAAATACCTACAATCGCCGAGGTACCTAAAAGTATCAGTCTGCTGAGAATCTTACAGAAACAGTAAGATGTTTTTCAAGCTTATGCTATAACTATTTGTCATGTGAAAACAAAAGGTCACTTCTTCACGATACCAAAAATGGCAAATCCATTCATTGTTTCATTGTTTTTATGCTCAAATATTTTTAGCTCTAAAAATTTTTCTTTTAAAGATAACAAAACGTTTACGATAAAATTTTAAAGTTGAAAGCTAATCAAACAATACATAAAAAATGGTTCTGAAAATCCGATGTATTTTTGTTTTCTTTCTTATTTTTTGTAATTTTCAACTGACTCTAGTGTCTTGACTGTTGAGTAGAACTAGCTTATATTTCTAAGATATTATGAAGCAAAAAAAAACGGTTTCAACTCTCCCTTTATACAAAACTTCTCTACTTGAAGTTTCAAGTTTTTGAAAATATACTCTCATTCCCTTTTTGACCCTTGTTTACAAAATATTGATTTTATTCGAAGCAAGGAGCCACAGTTGGCGCCAACAAAGATTGTGACTTCAATTCCTGCAATTGCCAAACCAAAATAACCTCAAAACAACCAAGAACTGTCAAATCGACTTTCACAGAAAACAATTTGAGTATCTTCACATTTTAACCCTTTATATAAATCCTTTAAAAAATAAAGGTCCAAAAAGTCCAAGTTGCTTGGAAATTAAGAACTTAAAAATACGTGATTAGAGAAAGTTGCAACGATGCATGAAACTTATTCTTTCAATTGCATTAATAACCAAAAAATATACATTTCTTGCAAATATCCAACAAATGAAGTGCCAAAAATCACAACCCATTGTGCGACTTTGAAAAACTTTAAGCCTTAATCCTTAATATGATACTGGATACTTCTTTTGCAAAGGAGACATGAAACATTATCCCAGTTATGAAATGTACATATTTGAATAGAGTTCATTATTAGGCCAAAAGAACTCAGCTTGCAATTTCAAAAGATCTTTCTGAAGACATACATTACCGATTGCATTGAAAGTAAAAAATAATAACTGCATGGATTAAAACAATCTTTTTTAGCATAACAAAAGAGAGTAGTATAGTTCATTGTAAAATAACTATTTAAATAAAATGCTATTAAATGATCATAACTCATAAATTTATAAGTTTTTTTTTTTTTTATAAATCAGAATAATCTTTAACAGTGTTGAAATCTAATCGAAATATTCTAACAGGAACATTTTTTTTATGTGAGAAATTGAAGAACGAGTTCACCAAATTTTTTAAAATTTGATACAGAAAAAAATCCCTGACCGCTTCCCGAATTGCCTGACCAAAATTATGTTCCCTGACTTTCCAGTTAAGCGGAAATCATGTTTTGAGGTAAATGTTATTTAAAAAAACTTAAAATTATTTGTTTGTATACTACTTACGGTAGGTACTTTATATGTGTGCCAAATTTTCCATCCACGTTTAAGCTTTTATTGAAATTTTGAGTAAAAAACTGAAAAATCCATGTATTTTGCACGAAAAATTCAAGTGCTGGCCGGAACGTCTTAAAGTAAACTGATTTCAATACAATTTTAAACAAAATATTTTTTTGATTGCCTTGATCTTTTTTAAAGGGTCACTTACTGCATATACATTACACATGTACATACAAACATAATCACAAGAAAAAGTATTAAATATGCATACATCTGAAAAATCTAAATGTAACTGTTTTTCCAAAATTTTAATGATTTTTTTGCAGCAAAACGCAAAAATTTGATTCTTTATTTCCACCACAATAATTATAGAAAATAATAAGTTATTTAAATTAATTCGATTTTTTTTTTCTTGCTATTTTTTTTTTCATTTATTTAATTTTAATTTGTTTAAAACAAATTTCTATTTTATTATTTTAATTAAAACGCTGCTATTAAAGATTATACACAGTTAACAATATCAACATGATTAAGAGAAAAATATAATTTTACGTCATAAATGTACAAACAAAGAAAAAATTTAAAGTATTTCTAAATCACAATGTCGCAGTTCGGGGAACTTTTTCTGCATCGAATAAAAAAAAGAAAGAAATAGAAAATTTTCTTTAATAACAATTCAACTAATATTAACAACAATCGATATAACATACCCTTAGCTTCATTTCTATTCTATCGATTTCTCCTCCCATTAGGTCAACAATGTTTTCACCATGTGTTAAAAGAAATAATTCTAATTCTTCAACCGTTTGGAATGATTTCACAGCCTAAAAATTAAGTTAAAAAAAAGTCAAAACATGACGACGACAACAATTCTCCAGCTAAGAGTCTTCTTCAGGTTTAAGGCGACAAGAAGGACATTTTGAATCAAATACATTTTGAATCTTTGCAATCTTTTATTTCCTTTTCAAGGAATCATTTGCTTGTTAATTTTTTGTCGACTGGCCCTTCTAAATTTTCGAATAACCCACTGATAAAATCATAAATTTTATCAAATTCACCCCTATTACGGTTGTCAATCATCAATTTGATATTTGATAAACCTTGAAAATTGTTTTTTTAAACTCAATTTATTCATAAACTGGTCAACAATTCTTTTGAATTTTTTAATTTTCTTGTTATTAGCACTTGTCTGCTAATAACAACTTTTATAAGATGGATTTTTAAACATTGAATTTTAAATTTATCAACTATCAAATTGATATTTGACAATCGTAATAGGGGTGAATGTTTTCCGGGCGAAATATAAGAATGGAAAGGTTCTTTCAGATTTTTGCAGAAAAAAACTTATTCTCGGTATATTAATAACCTCAAATACTCAAAACACGTTTTACATTTTGAAAGTGGATTTATGGCAAACCCTACGTGTAAACATTTTTTCAGCTCATATTCGAATTATTGCATTCTATCAATGAGCTTTGGAGAGGAACAGTTTGGTCTCGGTACCACAAAATAGTGTTGGCCTGTTGTATCATATTTTGGTTGTATTTAGTTAGCTAAGGTTAGGTTAAGAAGGGGCGTGCACAGCGCAGTGGCCGTTGCATACACGGGGGCGCCTATTGGTCCATTGTGATCGCCTTACAAAATAAAGCAGAGAAGCACTTAAACTATTGGTTCACATAGACTGATTCAGTGGTTCGTTTGCGATATCAAGTGTATGGCTTCAATTTCTTCGACATAGCTCCTACAGAAATCGGGTGCGAATACACACATTCTGGCACCCCTATCAAGATTTTAAAATTCTTAAAATATACTGAGTTTTCTTTTCATTAATTCTAGGCCATAAACTTGTAGAGATAACGCAGTCGTTCCTGGACGTCCAGGAGTTATTGATTTGCTCTTTCGTTATAAGGTCTATTTTCCCTTCCCGCCTATCTGGCCCCATACCTAATGGGTTACTACGGTTCCTATTTGATATTGACCTTTTCATTGCCAGTTCATCCGCTATATCATTCCCTTCTATATTGCTATGTCCAGAAACCCAGCAGAGTTCTCCGACGAGCTCAGTTTTTTCTTGTGTACCATTTCTACCGCTTTTTCAATAGCGTAAATTTCAGCCTGAAAGACACTACACTCATCTGGGAGTTTATATGATTCTCTAATATTAAGAGCTTCACCGAACATCCCAGCTCCGGTTCCTTCTTCCATTTTTGACCCATCGGTGCAGAAGGGAATACCCTTTTAACTGGTTAATGATTTGGGTTCATACATCCATGCATTCCGGGTATTAAAATAGAGAAGTGTTTGTTAAAATCTATTTTAGGTGGTACGTAGTGGGTAGTCACATCAAGTCTGGTCACCTTTGCAGGATAGACCCATGACCATAGGTGCTGTACTTCCAAGAGCCCAGTTCTTTGAGTGAAAGTGCGCTTTTGGATGTTGTGCATCTTATGTGCTCGACCTCTGTGTTTGCATTTAGTCTTTGACACACTTACCTTTAAAAGCTCATTGAGCTCTTGTTTATCTAAGTAGGATCTTGTCAGTTCACGTCCATCAAAATCAATCTCGGCCTAGAAATAATAGAAAAAATATACGATTATGTGTTATTTAAAGTAGGGTGGGTATGATAAATCAATGTTTTCTTTTGAAAAGTTGGTTGGGAAAATTTCTAAAAATATGAATATATTAATATTTACTCAAATCATAACCTCCCATTCCATTATAAAGCCAAGTTAGATTAAATGAGAGATACCGATTTGACTAAGGACTTATAGCCCCGATAAGACTTTTTGAAAAAATAGTTTGTTACGACATTCTGAATCAAGCCCTATTTTAGTGTTAAATTAAGCTTACCTTATATCTAACAAGTGAGTTTCCCATATCGATACCCTTAACATCGTGTATAGCCCTAATCATCACATCAGTTTCGAGCTCGGAGTTTATTCTATTGAGATGCTCTTGTGAAATGGATCTGCAAAATATACGATTATAATTTTTGTTCTGATTTTAAACTTATCGAAAAATTAATCACAACTTACTTGCCCACAAGTGCCGCAACGTTTGTATAAATTATAAACGATGCCACCGCTCCTAAAATACCACCAACTAACAATGAACCAACAGCATCTGGGACATGAGATCCAGATATTGATGATAATGTCATACATGTAGCAGCAACAGCTACACTACTTACTGCAGCTGCATCTTCTGTGAGAACTACATTAACACATGGATCTTTCCCCCGTAAAACTGAAATTTTAATTAAAATAGTGTTTGTATATAGAAATAGGTTTAAGCCAACTATTTTGAATCTATACCGTAATCCTTGAAACTCATTCCAGTATTCGCTGCAGATCGTCGAATTTCATTTATAGCAACCATGAGGGTGGTACCTTCGGAAAGCATCGATCCACCAAGAGTACAAAAAGCCCAAAAGTAATCCTGAACAGGTTCAGGATGTATCAGGCCTGTAACACCATGATATATCGAAAGACCTGTTCCAACGCAGAAAATCCCAACTCCAGAAATTAGAGATGACACATATTTCATGTTGGTATATCCATATGGATGGTCGGAGTCAGCCATCTAAAATAAATATATTTTATCAATCTGTTCTTAATTTTGCAAAAAGGCTCTTGGGACAATTAAGACTGAAGTTACATAAGTTCCCTTTAGATTTTGTAAAATAAATAATTTGTACTTTACTTTCTTACCTGAGTAGATTTATGAATACCGTAGGCTAGAATCAACTGGTTAATTGTATCAGCCAGAGAGTGTATGGCTTCAGCAAACATACTATGTGAACCACATGACATCCAAGCAAATGTTTTTACTATAAAATTAGTTGTATTTCTAGCGAAAAAAAAAAATTATTAGCAATACTCAAGGAAACAAGCAGTTTCACATCATTCATATTTACATTCCAATTGCAATAAGAACAACCCGTCCAGATTTGCCTTTAAGTCCAGGTTCATCTTCCATTACTATAGTTCTGCTACCAATTTCCCTTCGGTAGTCTCTCAAACGTCTCTTAACTGTGAATATATCTTTACAAAAAAAAAATATTAATAAGTTTTAAATTTTCAATCCAAGACTTTTGTACTTTGTTGATATCTCTTTCTTTCGATTTCACGTTTAAGACACTCGCGTAGTAAATTATCTTTTGAACCCCAAACTTCAATGGCTTTTGCTTCGACATCTTTACGCCAATATACTGTAATAGGTGGTTCTTGTTCATATGGGGAACGACGTTTGATTTTTGGCAACGCTTCGAGGTCACTAGGTTTTAGAAGGAAATCCGTCAAAGCCCGAGCAGGTGTTATGAAGTTTCTTTCCAACGAGGAACGATTGCTGTCGAACCTTGTTCGCTTCTAAATTAGATTTTAAAAAATTATTAATATAATTATATTTATTATTCTTTCTTCTTTTTTTCAAATCAAAAAAAAAAATAAAGGAAAAGAAAAGCATAACTTACCGTTGGCTGTATTTGTACTACCTTCTCTTCAGGGGGAACGGGAACAACTTTGGCAACAACACTTGCCACAACATTGGCAACTGCCTTAACTGCAACTTTTGTAGCTTCTATTGCTTTCACATTGGGCTTAGTGAGTTCCTTCTCGAAAACAACTTCATTGAGTTTAGAATCTTCAATTGTAGTTGTCACCGAGAGAATGCCCTTTTTCGTTTTTACTTCTAATTTAGTAGTTTGCGGCTGATTGCTGGACGTTGGAGCGGGTGCTGATACTGCTGCTGGTGATGACGGAGTGCCAGGCGCTGAGGCAACGGCTGGTACATCTGTCTTTGAACTCTTGTTATCATTAGAGGTTGTGTACCAAGCAGCCTGCAAAAAGTAATTAAGATAATGGACCATCAGATTTATGAGATGACTCATCATTTGACAAGAAAAAAAGAGATGAAGGTTGATATGTTGTATATAATGTGCTTACATTTGAGTCTTTTATTCCTATTGGATAGGATTTAAGTACCATTGATAATCGAGCATCGCAGTTTTTCAGTGGATGACGGCCTGAGAGGATTGATGAGTAAAGTCTTTGGATCTGTAGTGAAACCTTTAAAGAAATAAATTAGCCGGTGTGAGGAACTCAGAAAACTCATGGCAAAGGATAGTTTTTGACTACTTACATTTCGATTATTGTCTTTGTTCAATACCCTTGTCAATTGATACCGGATGCGCAGAATACGACCAACTTCGAGACTTCGTTGCAACATTATGAAATTGATCAAAAATTGACCAAACGTGACGGAATATTACGAAGTTCTCTGATTGGTCGGTCGGCAAATAGAAGATGTTCGAAAACCTCCGATGGAAATTATCTTGATAGGTATTATGTTTAATGATCTTGTAAAAATTTGATTAAATCTATTTTCTTAGTGACATTTCTAGCCGATGGATGGTTTTATTGGTTTATTATTAGGACATTTTTATTTTCAGTTTTCTAATTCATAGTTTTTTTATTTATAAGCCCATGAATAATTTTTTTTATTTTCAACAACGTAAAATGTTTTGTTTATTCGAGTCTTCGTGGGGGTGTTAGGTAAAATGTAATACGAGTTTAGTGTCTAACTTTGGCAGAAAGTCAAAATTTGTATAACAATACTTGGAGGCACTAAAAATGGAAAGTTACTAATTATGTTTTATTTTTTTAAATATAAATTTCAAAGTTAAATAAAAAGAAGAAAATTATTGTTATACACTTTGCTGCTAGAAAAGAAGAATATTTTTTTAAAAAAGTATTTTTACTTGACAACTCGCAGCTGATCTCATGGATAAATTTATACAAACAAGAGAGACTTCAAAAATTCCAGTTATAGTTCCAGTTTCCAACGGAAGAGGCAAGTGTTCGGAAATACAATCCAGTAAGGGGCACCCTACACTGGCAGAATAATTTATAAGTATAAGCAGTACCTCGGATAAAACATTTCTGCTTTTAGGTGGCACGGCTGGGAATCGAACCCACACCTTTGGCATGGCAGTCCTACGCACTAACCATCACGCCACGAGGTACTACATCAATAAGTAGCTGGATATTAAAAAAAAGTCTTTCTACTGTTATCTGGAATCTAAAGGGCGTGTATTATTGCAAAAAATAGAAGTAGTGGTGAAAGGGAAATGAAACGATATGACATGAATTGCCCAGCGAGAAAAAATCTGCTGATTGTTGATTGGATTGTGGTTGCGATGTTGGGCATCTGTATGTCTGAATTTTAGTCCAATTTCATTTTTATATGAATTTTGACAAGAATTTGGATTAAAATTAGTAGAAATTGGCATTTTTGTCAAGTACATGAACAGAGGTACTATGTGCCATTCATATTTCTGAATTCAGTACCATTTCAACTCAACTACAACCATACCTCAATTCGAGCTCTCAACTCGTGGTGAATTTAAATTTTATCAGTTCACTGGAAAACAATCTCACCAAATGGAAGTTTTAATTCCCTGAGTTATCCTTCGTTCCAACATACTTGGAAAACTCCTCTGTTGCTCAGCATAAAATTTTATACAAAACTCATAAAAAAGAAAGAGACAAATTCGAGGTTTGCGCGTTTGCCGCTTCGACAAGCTGTGGTTTTTTTCATGTCAACTTACAAAAATACAAGAACAAACCATTAATTTATGAAATAAATCCCAAGTTGTGTTACTAATTATTTGTTTAATTCTATTTGTTGAAAAAGTATATATATTTTTGAAAAATGTCTAATGAAGAAGAAACTCCTAATCTGGCTGAAGCCAATGAAAATTCGGTGAGTGAAAAAGTATACCAACCTATGAACTACTGCTAGACTAGCAGTAAATAGCATCTAAAGAAAACCAAAAAAAAAAAATACAATTTCACAATTTTGCAGAATGAAACAACTTCTGAGGAGACAAATTCGTCAGCTGAGAAAGAAGTTGAATTCGAGTCGAAGATCGAGACAGATCGTAGCAAGAGATTCGATTTCTTGCTTAAACAAACTGAGATTTTCACGCATTTCATGACAAACACTGCCAACAAGAGTCCACAGAAATCCAAAGCCGGCCGCCCTAAAAAACCAAAAGACCCAAAGGCAAAAGAACCCAAGAGTGACGATGGCGGTAAGGACAAAGAAGGTGCAGAGTAAGTTAATAATTGTTGGTTGTTTTTATAATGAAGTGATTATAGTTTTATAAAAATTGTTTTTGTTGTTGTTTTATTGTAGTCATCGTCATCGAAAAACAGAACAAGAAGAAGATGAAGAACTCCTCGCAGAAGATTCACATTCCAAAGATGTATTTCGATTCGAATCATCTCCAAGTTATATTAAGAATGGCGAGTTGAGAGATTACCAGGTTCGAGGACTAAATTGGATGATTTCGCTGTATGAGAATGGCATCAATGGAATTCTAGCTGACGAAATGGGTTTGGGAAAAACCCTTCAAACAATCTCGCTTCTTGGTTATCTGAAGCATTTCAAGTAAGTATTTGAAAAAAGAGTAGGTATACCTAGCAAAATAATAAGAAATTGCAGTTGAAATTAAGGTATTTAGGGCGGCTTTGATAAAAAAAAAAAAATTGTTAGGTTAGGTATCCATTATGCTCCCCAGAATGTAAGGAGATAATGATGAGTGAGAAATTTAGGTATAGCTAATGGGTGGCAGTCTGAGCCATTCTGAATGAATAAAAAGATTATCCTTAGTCGAAAGAAGAAGATATCGCGCAGTTCGTCGTCTGGACTTGGCTGGGGGGTTCACAAGGAAAGGAATATGATACCACTCTCGAGTCTATCCTGGTACTCTGCAAAAGTCAGATGCGCTACTGCCCCTTCTGTTAGTCTGAATGAGTTTTTACCCATTAGAATTCCAATATATCCAACATATCCTGTTGTTGAGGTCTTTAGATTAAGTAAGTAGATTGTAATGTTTTTTAGAAAAGATCCACCCAAAGATTCCTCGCGAGTATCTGTCTTTTGCAGCTTTGACGAAACTTTTTTTGACTCGGTTTAAGAGATGACTCGTTTTTGCCTATTTCCTGCAGCTATCACGAAGCTCCCGCCTACTCCGTTGCCCCGAACTTTTTCTGCCGTAAAACATCTTTTGTTTATATAAAATATTTGTGCCTTATTCTCTTGCAGAAACCAAGCTGGACCACATATTGTTGTTGTACCAAAATCCACACTCCAGAATTGGGTGATTGAATTTAAAAAGTGGTGTCCATCTCTACGTGCAGTTTGTCTAATTGGTGACCAAGAAGCCCGTAATGTTTTCATTCGTGAAATCCTCATGCCCGGGGAATGGGATGTCTGCGTTACCTCGTATGAAATGTGTATTCGTGAAAAATCAGTATTTAAAAAATTCAATTGGCGTTACATGGTTATTGACGAGGCACATCGTATCAAAAATGAAAAATCCAAACTCTCTGAAATTCTACGTGAGTTTAAGACAGCCAATCGTCTGCTCATCACCGGTACTCCTCTTCAAAATAATCTCCATGAATTGTGGGCTTTGTTGAATTTCTTATTGCCAGATGTATTCAATAGCTCAGAGGATTTCGATGCGTGGTTCAATACGAACACGTTCTTTGGTGATAATGCACTGGTTGAGCGTCTACACGCTGTATTAAAACCGTTCTTGCTGCGACGTCTCAAATCTGAGGTGGAAAAACGTCTTAAGCCGAAAAAAGAAATCAAGATATTTGTTGGTCTATCGAAGATGCAACGTGAATGGTACACAAAAGTTCTCATGAAGGACATTGATGTTGTCAACGGAGCTGGAAAGGTGGAGAAAATGCGGCTGCAGAATATTCTTATGCAATTGCGTAAGTGCACCAATCACCCATATCTGTTTGACGGTGCTGAACCTGGCCCACCATACACAACCGACATGCATTTGGTAACGAATGCTGGTAAAATGGTTATTTTGGACAAATTGCTTCCGAAATTGCAGGAACAAGGTTCACGGGTACTTATTTTCAGTCAAATGACACGTATGTTGGATATTTTGGAAGATTACTGCTTGTGGCGAGCCTACCAGTATTGTCGCTTGGATGGCCAGACGCCACATGAGGACCGAAACAGACAAATTCAGGAATACAACGCCGATAACAGTCCCAAATTTGTCTTCATGTTGTCCACGCGTGCCGGAGGCTTGGGAATCAATTTGGCAACAGCCGATGTGGTTATCATCTATGATTCCGATTGGAATCCGCAAATGGATTTACAGGCTATGGACCGAGCTCATCGTATCGGTCAAAAGAAACAAGTGCGTGTATTTAGGTTTATCACTGAAAACACCGTCGAGGAAAAGATCGTAGAACGTGCCGAAGTCAAGTTGAGATTGGATAAGATGGTCATTCAGCAGGGACGTTTGGTCGATAATCGCACGACACAAATGAACAAAGATGAGATGTTGAATATTATTCGCTTTGGTGCGAATCATGTGTTCGCTTCTAAGGATTCGGAATTAACAGATGAAGACATTGACACGATCCTGGAACGTGGCGAAGCTAAAACAAACGAACAGAAAGCCCAATACGACGATATGGGTGAGAGTTCATTGCGTAATTTCACAGTTGATAATAATGGCGAAGGTGCCTCGAGCTCGGTGTATCAATTCGAAGGCGAAGATTACCGAGAGAAGCACAAGTTGAATGTAGTAGGTGCGTGGATTGAGCCGCCTAAGCGTGAGCGTAAGGCTAATTATGCTGTTGATGCTTATTTCCGTGAGGCTCTGCGAGTATCAGAGCCAAAGGCACCAAAGGCCCCTCGCCCACCGAAACAACCAATTGTCCAGGACTTTCAGTTTTTCCCACCAAGGCTGTTTGAGCTTTTGGATCAAGAGATTTACTTCTATCGCAAGTCCCTCAACTACAAAGTACCCAAGAATCCTGAGCTAGGTTCTGAGGCTTCGAAGGCACAACGTGAAGAGCAACGAAAAATTGACGAGGCTGAGCCCTTGACGGAGGAGGAAATTTTAGAGAAAGAGACATTGCTGACACAAGGGTTCACCATGTGGACTAAGCGTGATTTTAATCAGTTCATAAAGGCCAATGAAAAGTATGGACGAGATGACATTGAGAATATTGCTAAGGATGTCGAGGGAAAATCTCCAGAAGAGGTTATCGAATATAATGCAATATTTTGGGAGAGATGCCATGAGTTGCAGGATATTGAGCGAATTATGGGACAGATTGAGAGGGGCGAGGCCAAGATACAAAGGAGGCTGTCCATTAAGAAGGCACTCGATCAGAAGGTATGATTTGTATGACAATGAGAGTTGTTTAACTTAACTTTCTCTTTTTTAGATGGCACGTTATCGTGCACCGTTCCATCAATTGCGTCTGCAATACGGCAATAACAAGGGTAAAAACTATACCGAGAATGAGGACAGATTCTTGGTTTGTATGCTCCACAAGCTGGGTTTTGACAAGGAAAATGTTTACGAAGAACTGCGTTCAGCTATTCGGTTAGTATTTATTTCATTTTTTCTCAATGCAACTGAATTCTATTAAAAAACTGTTTTTTTTTCAATTTCAAGTTTATCGCCACAATTTCGGTTTGATTGGTTTATCAAATCACGAACAGCTCTTGAATTACAAAGACGTTGTAATACTTTGATTACACTAATCGAACGCGAAAACCTCGAACTAGAAGAGAAAGAACGCCAAGAGAAGAAAAGAAAAGCAACTAAAGGACAAGGAACCCCACAACAAACCCCAACGGCATCAAAGTCAAATCAAAAACGTAAAGCCGAAGTTATTTCCACAGAAAAAGCATCAAAGAAGAAAAAGAAGTAAACAAAAATGTTTAATAAAACAAACAAGCAAAAAAATTCAAAATCAACAAAATGAACTTTGTTTTTTCTTCATACTCCGAAATAATGTCATTCATTTTTTTATACTCAGTCAGTGTCTATAAGTTATTGTTAAATTTCGCAATTAATCCGGTTATAATATTTAGATTACCAAATGTAATATTTAAAAACTTAAAGTACTGCTTAATTCAAGGGTTTTTACGAACTTTGATCGCTGGATAAAACCATTTTATGGAATAAAATAGAAATCTATCAACCGAACTATAATTGCCTTTGTTTTTAATTTTTTGGAATTAAGTTTGTTTGCATTCGACTATTCGTTAAATTTTAGTGTTTTTGAATTCCAAATATAAAATTTAAAGCCTGAAAAAAAGAAGAAAAAGAAAAAGAATTACCCTTTTATTAGACTCTTCAAGAGTCTTACTAGATTAATTTGTGGGAGCTTGAAGAGCTCCTCGAAGTTGCATTCATATTTTTTTTGTCGATGCACTGTTACTCGCAAAGGCCCCAGTGGTGGACTGCAAGACTTTGATTTTTTTAATAGCCTTTAATGAAGCTTTCGACGCCTATACTCCTTTTTTTGCTATCATTCACACCCAAAATCTGCTGTGGGCTCTTAGTCTATTAATATATTACCTGAGATTTGTGTATTGTGGCGTATACTTACTTTTTTTTTGTATAACGGACACCGATTCGAATTTTTACGATTTTTGGCTGTCAGTTAAGCACTGAGATTGCTTCGCGGCTATTTACAATGGTATGGTATTTCCTACGCCAATTGTAAATACTAATTAATGAAATTTGGATAAACTTAATAATTTGAGGATGTTGAATTCAATGGTACTGCTTATTTGTTTCTACTTCAAACAGGGGCTACACAATTTAGGTTAGAACAGGGTCCAACATTTGTAAATTAAAAGAAAGTATTGTCGAAGTCAGGAACTGAGTCAAGTTTATGTGGGAAATGTCCTTAAATATAATGTATACTTTCATACAAACATGACTCCAATACTGATTTGGACAAAATTTAAAGAAGATAGTTCAAAATGTTGAGAAATGTTCCCAAGGGATTAGAACTAATTTTTATGCTCACTCTTTATTTTTATTTTTTTTTGTATTGGAAATACGCACAAAGTTGAGATTCTTGGAATCCAATGTCAAATCCGTGCTGTTATATGCTTGTGAAACGCGGAAAGTCACGTCCATCATTTCGAGAAAATTTCAGACTTTTGTGAATCGCTTTCTTCGCCACATCCAAAAGATTCGCTGGCCACAAATTATATCAAACGAAGAATTGTGGCACAGGACAAGTCAAGAGCGGCTGGATGTTGACATAAGAAAACGTAAATGGCAATGGATTGGTCACACACTGAGGAAACCAAACGATGAAATTGCAAAGCAGTAATTTGAATGGAATCCTCAGGGTGCACGGTGGGTTGGAAGACCAAGGACAACATGGAAATTTACAGTTCTAGCAGAAGTGGACTCCCAGAGAAAGACGTGGCCACAGTTAAAATATCTATGTAGCTGCAGATCGTGAAGGATGGAAACGATTTGTTGGCGTCCTATGCCCCAATCGGGGTTACAGGACTTGATGATGATGATGGAAATTATTTTAAGGCCTAAAATGTTGATAATTTTGACGACTGGAAGTTGCCAGTCAAATTTTAGGTCAACTATTCAAAAAGTTGAGAAATTATCTAAAGTAATAGTTTTAGTATTGTTGATGCTTTTTCTGGTTTTATAATTTAAATCTTATAACAGGCTAGAGTTCTGAAAGTTAAACGTAGTAAATTATAATTTTTTTTCTTCATATTTTATATGCAAACAAACATCGACCTCTTCTTCGAAAGTATACGGTATAGGTATTATTTGCGACGAAAAAAGGTCCATTTTCAGATCTAAATCTGAATTTACCAAAAGAAAACACCATAAAATATTTCTTCAAATACATACATATGTACGAACAAATAAGTTAATAACTCATGCAGCTAGGTATAGGTATGTATATCTTCATTTATAATTCATCAAGCTCTATTGAAAAACCCTTTACAACAAATTGTGAGCTAATGGTTAAAAAAGAGATATAAATAGGTAGGAACCTACATGATGTATAAAATCTCAAATTGTTTACAAAACTTCTCATACAAAATTTAGATTTTTTTTTAAACATCAATCGAAAATAATTAAAGAAATAATATGACCCACTTTTAGTATACATAAGCTACAGTTTAAATAGAAAATATGTATTTAATTTTGGTATACACTAAAAAGTCCACTCATTAAATTAGACAAGAAAGTTTAATTTACCATTAGAACTTAGAATTAGAAGAGTCAATAAACATATCGAATATTATAGAAGTGTGTTTAATTTTGCATTTAATATGAAAAGGGTGAAAAATACTTAAGCATAAAACATAGTCACAAAAATAGATTTTTGCAAATTGCTTAAAGGTTGTCATAGGATCTGTTATGAACTAGGTACCTAGGTACTCCCTCAGTTTATAAAGATTTCTATTACCAACCAACGTCCATACCACAAAGGTACCTACCGTTTAATACATTACCAAAAACCCTTCGAAAAAAATTGGTTATTGATAAAACTTTACAAAATTCTTTCTTTTGTTATGCTCATGATTATTATAGAAGTCGAAAGTTGAAATATGTATGTACAGTACATACAGTATGTATATTATCCAACAAACAATAATAACGCTGAAGATTCTGCATGAAATTTTAATAAAAGAAAATACCCTTACAGAAGAGTAAATAAGAGCACAATGCTTATCACCGTCAGCATACCTTATGCATATCAATAAGTAAATGCAGGGTGTTCCAATATACATTATATTAAGTTAATTGCACTTGTGTATAATTTCTGAAAGGGGTAAATGTCAAAATCAGCACTGTTTCGAACCAGAGCATAGTCGCTTAGAACTAGAAAATAGAGGGGACCTACAATTTTGGCCGAATCCAAACGGCTAATATGATGACGAAAGATACTCTTGGGGAATTTGTTTTTTTATCCTCGCAAGACTCGCAAGAGGCAAGAGGCTGGGCATCGTTCAAAACATATAGGCCCTGAGTAATAGATCCAAATCCAGCTAAAGTCGACTTTAACAAAAACATCCGTAGAAATAAAACACAAGTTTCTCTTTTAAATGCTTAGATTAGAACATTTTAAACTTAGCTTGAGGTGCTTTTAAGCATTTATTGGTGAAATTTGTCTTTTGTTGGCTTGTAAGTTGTAATAAAAGTAATAATAAGTATAAAAACTAACATTAGAGGTTAAAATAAAAAAATGCAATACTGAGGAAGTTCAACGTTTCTTCCGTCAGTCTTTGGGTCCGTGTCAGGGTTACATCTGAAAATGTTCGGAAGAAGTCAAGAAAAGCAGTCCTGCTGAAAAACGGAGTCCCAAAATGGAAAAAATGATACAAAAATGCATTTTTTGGGAGTTTTTAATTTATGCCTCGAAAACTATCAATTATTCGTGAATTACATCAAACTACAATTGATAATTTAAACAATTTTCAACAAATCGCTGTTTAAGGTTCTTATCTGCGACAACCCATTTTGACTCAAGCGCTAGATGAAAATTAACGTATTTTTACTGTTTCCAAAAATCTACTCGAAAACACTAATCTACTACTTTGCATGATACAATTTAAATTTTTGTCTTTAACATGAACCGAGATATATTCTTTTCTGATGGTTTTTAATACGCAAAGTTTGAATCTAGAGTTGGAATTACTCTAGCACATCACGTTTTTGAGATATTCGAATCTAGAAACAATAAAAATTCGTTTTTGATGCAAATTTGGGGTTATATTACTTCTCGAGGTAATTTTTTTTTCAAATTTTTATAACGAAATTTAATTTGCATACCTCAGATTCTTATTCAGCAGTCAGCACCACCGAAAACATAAAACAGGGACAAAATCAAAGTTTCCTCACAATTTGCTCGCTAGGGGTCTTTTTGAGCACAAATTGGCTGGACTATAATGTGGAGTAAACTTCTAACAAATAAATATAGAAAATAAATAAAGAAAACAAAAACATTTTCCAAGAAACTTTTCACATTTTCCGTTAATAATTTAATTGTATAAAAAATATAATTCTTTATATCTTGAAAGCCTATATGTATATCTTATTATTATAGCCTTGAGCTTGAGCCACATGAGGAATGTCAAATTTTTCTTTTGCATATTTACATAAAAGAGTAGGATAATATAGGTATCAACATTTTTCATACATATCGAATAACTGCCATAACACCCTGTAGGCGTCTATCTACATTTTTGTTTTCTTTATTTTTTTGAATTTCCATAGAACCATTCTGCTGATATTTATTCTGAATTCTGATTGAGACATTAACATTGGCCAAGCCAGCCGATGCCGCAGTTCTCAGTTCCACGCATTAACTCGATCGTTACAAAGCTAAAATTTCTGTCGACTCTGTGACTTAATTCGAGGTTTTGCATATTCCTGTGGGTTTCTTTTTATTTTGTTGATAAACTGATATACAATAGAGGTGTACTACATACCTACATAATATTTCGGGAAGAAAAAACAAGTTTCGGTTTATAATATGAATTGTGTTCGAAGTCAGTGACTTATCTTTTATTCAAAAAAGAAAACAAGACCTTGTTTTCAATTTTAAGTGTAAGTATATACCTAACCGCTAGGAACCTAACTATCACAAAAAAGATAGCTTGTCCTTATGCAAATATTTGTTTTGAATTGAATCGCCAACCAATAATATCAACTTTGTGATGAAAAAGTTTGTTTTTTTTTTCAAACCTAGAACATACCATATTTGATCAATTTGTTAGTTGCATATTTGTCGTTGTCGATAAAAGGAAAATTTAATTAAAACTTATTAGTACCTCTGATATGTATGTGCTGTGCATGGATATCATGAATGCCTTCAAAGTAGACATGCATTTGATTTATTTATGGCATTTTTTTTTTTTCAATACAATGTTTTGGCAAAGTGAATATTCTAATCAAAAATGGTAAAAATTGATTGGGTTTATTTGATCTTTTATTTTAACTTACAAACAAATATTGTACATTTACATACATTTACCAAATAAGATTTTAGTATAGGATATGACATAAATTACTATTTTTTAAATTTAATAAATGAACAAAAAATGCAATTGAAAAAATAAAGAATATAGTTGAAGTTAACAATTTGCAAAAAATTGTGTTTCAGCAGAACTTATTGGCCAGACTTGTAAACAATATTTCTTTTTCGAACAAATTTGTGAGAAGCAAATGAGTAAAATGAATAGCCTTAAATGAGCAAAATAAAGTTTTGAGCTACAAGAAACTGCTGCTGGCCAATTAAGAGTATTACAGTCAGGCTCATTAGCTGTATGATATTATAATGTACCTATTGTTATTATTATTTCTGGAGCAGGTTAAAATAATAATTGGGCTTTCAAAATTCTAGCTTTCTAAACACATTAACGGGTAGGTACATTTCAACTGGTACTGCAAGCTATATTTAGAAAAATAAAATTTTGAGAATTTTGTTAATATTTTTTTTTTAAGTAAGGCTTGATTGTGGGCCCTGGTACATACAGAAATTTAAAAAAAGCAAATTAGATTATATTTTTCGCTCGCTTTATATACATACATACATACAAAGGTACATATTCGATATTCCAAATGGAATGGTGATTATGTTCTATTTTTAATTGCTTGACGGCCGTTGGACTGTGTGTTCGTCATGCTATGCATCTGTGTACCTCCCACTGTTCCGAGTTAGAGTCTAAAAAGGTGAACCAATTTGCTTCAAATTTGGTGCGGAGCATTTTCATGTGATTCTCTAGAGCAGGGATCGGCAATTGGCGGACCGCGGTCTAGATCCGGACCGCGAAGGATATAAAACTGGACCTTTTATTTTTGTTATTCATTTTTCAAAAAACTTCATATCGCTCATAATGTAGATACCTGAGCAACTTTTTTTCTTCAAAAATTAGTTGGCGATGCCTTAGTTTTTCACGCCCTTGTATATTATGTATATTTTATCTTCAATTAAAATAATTTCTCAACTTACGTGATACTATTTATCTTACATCTCTGCGGGTGGCAATAGTGCAGTGGATGTAGTGCTTGACTGCTAGCTTAGAGGTGTGGGTTCGAGCCCCATTCTAGGCAGCATTCTTTTCTATATTCTCCCAGCTTAACTGGACGCCACCCGTGAGATTTAATGAGATAATAAACACCTTGATCTCAATCCACTGTGCCAAATCTTTCCTATCTTCCTACTCTTTCTAACTAGTGCCGTGCAATTCAGGTTGCATTTAAAAGACCTTAGGTCTTACAGGCATATAGTTAAAATTATTATTATTATTATTATTATTATTATTATTATTATTATCTCAATCTCGAGTCTTACGTGAAATTTTGAGCAAAACCTACAGTGAAAAAAGAAGAAATTGAGTAAACCGAACAATTTCTTACGCTATCTGGGTGGGCTAGAGCCACAGTACACAAATCTAAGGTATTATACTGCGCAGGTTGTCAGTCGAAAATAAAAAATGGCTTTGTGTGTGAGGAAGAAAACACACGTAAAAACAACAACAAATTTAAATTGAAATTGTCAGAAATAAAAATGGCTGGGAGTGTGATGACTTAAATACACGTAAAAACAACAGCAAATACTGACATTTGACACAAATTTTGATATATGAAGAAACAAAAATCAAAACTCTAATGATATTACCTTTAATATGTGTACTGTGGGCTAGAGCGTTTCCAGCAATAAAACTTTGACTGTCTTTAAAAGTATAAAGCACCACTTGTGCCAGTTTTAAAGCCGTTTTGGCTCCAGAAAACCCATATACGCCCTTGTATTTGAAGTATGTTGACAGATGTCCATTTGTATGCGTGTATTTGACATAAGAGAGGGGGTAAAATATTTATAGAAGTGTTGCTAGCAATATTCACTTTTAAAAGCAAAACCCCATAGACAAGACATACTCCCAGGCTTTTGATGACCTCATGACCAAATCAAAATATTATGTAATTAAATGTGTTCTTCTTAAACATATTCTTAAATTCATTCATATTAAATGCCTTTAATTCTGAGTTGATGCGAATTTTCTCTTAATCTTAATGGTGAGTTAAAATGTGGCTTTATTCATAACATTACTTTATTTCGTCAAAAGGAAAATATTATAACTATAATTTTATTTTTATAAATATGTATATAAAAAATCATTTTTAAATAAGTATGTAAGTGGTGTTTTCTAACGAGGTTTAAATTTTTGCTCACAAATTTCTATATAGTATTTTCTGGACCCTCGTATGAAAAATTTTTCATCATCTGGACCGCACTTGAAATTAATTGCCGACCCCTGCTCTAGAGGATAAATTCAAATTTTTGTTTTAACTCATCTAAAATTTAGGAAGTTGTATTACAACAATAACCTACAATAATTAAAATTTTGCACTTTCTCAAAAAGCAGGTCAAAAGACTATGATTAAATTTCGTAGCTTTGCTATATCCTAGGTGGTTGTGTAACAAAACTACATCTTTAGTTTTTTGGCAATACACATGATGAAAATAGAATTTTAGATTTTTTGAGAAAATAAATGAAAATTTAATCTTTAACTGCAAAATGTGTGTGTTGATTTATTTTTGCACTTTTACCTAATTAGCAAGAAAGTTGTGCTCATAAGAAATCCTCTCAACAATGAGACATTCTTCATGACTGTCGTCAAAAATTATGTAAGTATCTAAAAAAATAAAATAAATAAATAAATAAATAAAAATACAACCCAATCTACCTTTTTATTTGATTTGTTTGAAAAATTAATTTCTTGTTTCAACTTTTATACAAATATATGTATGTATGTGCAAAAGGCGCAATTATCACTGAGTTCCCTCATTGTTATCATTTTACCCCATTCATAATGTTCACAACAGAATGAGATCGTGTTCAAAATAGAATAGAATTTTAAATAGATAATTAACAGCTATTGTCAACCCTATTTATCTTTTGGGTAATTGAAATTCAGTGACAAAAGTTTGTTGCTAGACAAAAAAAAAGTATAAGTAAAATAATAACACAAATACAAAAGCAAAAAGTAATCGTATAAGCAGAAAAATAAGAGAGTTTTCAGAAAAAATTACTAACTCACCGACATAATGTATTTTGAATGGTTTTATAATCAATTTAATAGCCAACGACATATAAAGTCAAGTCAAGTTGTAAGTCATATCAATAAATAGCCTTTGAGGTGTTGACCGTTTGTCTGTCTACAGGTGTAAAACTTGACGTACATTTTTTTACATCGATTAATTCCAATGCCTATTGGTCGGAAGGAAAAAGTGTGCCATACATGAAATATTTAGCTTGCAATTTTGAAAAATTGCTGTCGTAGGTCTAATTCTCTGAAGGACGCTCGTGAATGGATCTTCAATAGTTCTTGCATGTTAAATTCGGGAACGAACCACATTTTACTGATCAGCAGACTTGAATCGATCGTGAAAACGTATTTTATATTAAAGAAACCGAAAAATAAGACTCGCGATCGAATCAAAAATTAGATTCTCTTTTAAATGTTTCACGAGAGAACCAATCATATTTTATCGTTTTACGAACTTGGTCTGAATATCATTTCTGATGTAATGACTTTTTAGGAAACAATAGTTGACTCACAAATCTCTCCTCAGCTTATATAAGGGCTTTCACAGGGTAATTATGAGATGGGGGGGGGGGGGTTCGACTTATCCAAAAATTGGTATAGAAGTCTAGCTTTGAGATGCGTTCAAAAGAAGATAAATTGTTAAATGTTCAGCTCATTAAAGACTGATCACTTTACATACATAATAGGTACACACATTCACTCATATTTTTAAAAGCAGTTAAGTAATATTTCCAACTTTGTAGAACTAACAAATTTCTAGTCAACCCTCCAAGAAAATCTAATAAACTCAACTGATTATGTTTCACTTTGCAACATAGCAAAACACGATCACAAAGTTCTCTTGCTAACGGGTGCAACACTTTTTCAAAAATGTCCGAAAGATTGAAAAGTTCAAAGTTGTGGGAGCTTTTATTTTGACTGAAACATTCATTTCACACTTTCACTTTGCAGGAAATAGTATTTTAAAAAACGGGTGCAAAGTGAAAAGTGGTTGGTGAGAAAGGATTTAAAAAAAATGGGGTAATTATAGAGGCTAAGGTTCCCTTGCACAAACGATAATACCCGAAAGAAATTAAATGACAAAATGCGAGATTAGGGCAAAGAAATTCAAATGTATGCTATGTTTTTGGACAACAAAACGTGAATGGGGTTAAACGGTTTGAATGCACACTCTTTTATTTCACAAGCCAAACGAGAATTAGACAAAAAAAGCAAAACTATTCCCTAAAAACTTATATGTCAAATATATGTAAAGTATCAACACAATTACCAATCTAAAACTCCCGTTATGAAAACATAGATATTTATTTGATATTTGACTTTTTCAAAATACTGTGTCCAAAACTGGAGCCTCATCAATTATTTTTTGTTTTGACATTTGTTCAATTAATCAATTTTGCTTTGTAAGCCCCAAAACCAGTTAGGTACATTATTATTACCACTTTATAACCTTGAACCATGAGTTTAGCTTACGACCGATTGATGGCTTGGGGGATTGTCATTGAAAAATTGTACCTTTTATCTATACAAGATTCTGTATCGATTTGCGACCTGTTCTATCGTCAAATATTTTGCTCACTTGTCGTTATTATTTTGAAGAAAAAAAAATTGCAAACTTGTTCTGATAATAAATTCATTATTTAAGCTAGAATCCAGTATCAAATGCAACATGGTCTGTTACAAGAAACACGTCCTTGCATTAATTTTAGCCATAATCGGCTTGCAAACTTGCTCTGCTAGCAATGAGAAACAAAGACCTCATATAATTTTTATTTTGGCTGACGATTTGGTAAGTGAATATATTTATATTTTTTGTATCATTAAATGTAACGGTTTTTTTTTCTTCCCTTTTGGTACTTCACCAAAAAAACTTATTACAAATAAAAGGGATTTAATGATGTTGGTTTCCATGGATCTTCACAAATACCAACACCCAACATCGATGCCTTGGCATACTCTGGGATTATTCTCAACCGATATTACGTGAACCCAATATGCACACCTTCAAGATCTGCTTTGATGACAGGAAAATACCCAATTCATACCGGTAGTACCTTACCTACTTTGCTTTTCTCAACACTTCTTTAAATTCTCTTCCAAAATAAACTCAAATTTCTACCATCATCGCAGGAATGCAACATACTGTACTTTATGGAGCTGAACCAAGAGGACTTCCACTCAGCGAGAAGCTTATGCCCGAATATTTCAATGAATTGGGGTAATCTTAAACAGCTTATTTTATATATTTCAGCTTAATATATTTTAATTGGAAAACAATATTAAATTTATAAATCTATAAAGATACTCTTCCCATATTGCAGGTAAATGGCATCTAGGCCATTACAAGCGAGTTTATACGCCTTTGTATAGAGGTTTTCAAAGTCATGTAGGCTGTTTCACTGGTCATCATGATTATTTTGATCATACAGCTGTGGAAAATCCCTCATGGGGACTTGATATGAGAAATGGTAAAATGTATAAAATGTTTTTGCATAATTGAATATAATTGTGTACAAACATCATTTTTTTGTTTAGTTTATTTTTTTTTTTAAGCCAGGTGTTAATTGGATAATTTTACAGGTTTAGATGTAGCTTATGATATGCATGGAAAGTATAGTACTGACATCATAACTGATGAAGCAGTTCAAGTAATCAGGAAACGAAATACTTCTATGCCTTTGTTTATGTATGTGGCACATGTTGCAGTACATTCGGGTAATCCATATAATCCCTTACCTGCACCAGATGAAGCAGTTGATAGAATTAAAAATATCTCAGATTATAATCGTCGTAAATATGCAGGTTAGTAACAATTTTAATTAAATTTAATCGGTTAAATGTGAATATATTACGATTTTGGCAAAATGGCACCCAACAAAGGTAAAGACATGAATACTGTATTTTTTACAGTTTAGAGATTTTCACTTGAAATTTAAATTCAGTGTGAATTTTTTCATTGAGAAATTCTTTGCTTTTAATCAATAAGCACTATTTTCAAGAAATAATCCTCTGTTGGGCGCCATTCTACTCAAAGATTTGCATGAAAGAGTTTAATATATTTTTGTTAGCTGATGTGTTTTTTTGTTTCAAAAGTTTTTGGGCTAAAATTGAAGAATTTTTATTTATTTTAAGCTATGCTGTCAAAGTTAGACGATTCTGTTGGTGCAATTGTAAACGAGTTATTCAAACAAAATATGCTTTCGAACTCAATTATAATCTTTAGTACGGATAATGGAGGTCCTGCTGAAGGTTTCAATTTGAATCATGCTTCCAATTGGCCACTGCGTGGTGTGAAAAATACCCTCTGGGAAGGTGGTGTTCGTGGAGCTGGTTTGATTTGGTCTCCTAGATTGGATAAGATACAACGAGTTTCTGAACAAACAATGCAAATTTCTGATTGGCTTCCAACTCTTATGACTGCCATTGGAGAACCTTTAAGGTAGGTAAACCACCCATACAAAATTTGCTTAAGATTAAAAATGCATAAATTTCAATTTGTAGTACGAAACATTCAAAACTAGATGGCATTAGTATTTGGGATGAACTTTCATCTGGTGAAGAATCCAAACGAAAATCCATACTTCACAATATTGATGATATTTGGGGTAGTGCATCGATTACGGTTGGTGAATGGAAATTACATAAAGGAACTAATTACAATGGTACATGGGATGGCTGGTATGGACCAGCTGGTACAAGGGATGAAAAAGCTTATAATTTGACTGCTGTGTTCAATTGTAAAGCAGGAAAAGCATTACATTCAATTAAAATGATGCCAACAGAACAAAAAATCTTGCAATTAAGAAGAAATGCATCAGTTATTTGTTATAGTAATGAAATTTATAAGTCGTATCTGATGAAGGGAACAACCTGTGAGCCCTTGGTAGCACCATGCTTGTTCAATATTAAGAATGATCCTTGCGAACAACAAAATCTGGCTCAACGGTAAGAAGAATTCTTAATTAAAGTTTTTCCATTATTTCTTCTTTACCATTTATTTAAATATTTACATATTTTCAAAAACTCATACTTTAGCTTTGAATTGTTTTATTAGGTAATTGTCAAACTCATTAAAGTAATACATTTTTCAGTTTTCTTTTTATGTACCAACCGTACAGAAAAAACTCTTCTAGCTCATATGAAAATTACTGAGCTGAGTCTGACTAAAATATCGAGCATATCAAACGTCTCATTGACAGTTCTAGAGCAAAACAGATGAAAACGACGAGACGAAGAGACGAAGAGACGAAGATTGCTGAGGGCTCTGAGATCTCATTTTCCTGAACATGCCTAATGAGTGCGTTCAGCCGATTCACTCTTGTTATTCAGTCAACTGCATTCAATTTACCCAAATTTGACCAACGAAGATAGGTTTTTTGAAAACGTTGGATTTGGAACTTAAGAAAGTTCCGATACCTATTATTTATTTCTCGTGTCATTTTCGTTAGGTTTTGCGTTCCGTTCAATTCCTATAGAATTTGGAAAATTTGGAGTAGAAGGAGTGAAAAGGAGTGGAAAAAGAGTACTCTAAACATACAATCGAAAACCACATAAGAGAAACCTCTCAGCAAAGAAATGCAACAAGTAGCTCCCTTTACGAGCCACTCACGAAATTCATTGCCCTACACAGTATTCTCGTTTTAATTCACTTCGACAAGATTCAGACACATTCATTGTGAATTTGTCTGAATACCTGTGTATACTTTACAAGACAATCTTGATTGTTTCTAGCTTCATCATCTTTTTTTTTCATTCAACTCTCTGTTCATCTGTTTGGTGGGGAGGTATGTTATGTCCGATGAGCCACTTGCAACTTGTGAGGCACTTATAGATTTCACAACTGTTGTGATTCATCTGATTCATTGAATTGTTTGAGTTTGAGCCTCCGTTACATTCAGGGATTCATCAGTGCAAGGAACATAATCACCCCTGTTCTGAATTCCGATTACTTAAAAAATCCTTTCGTTTTCAAACTCTCGGTGTTTTGAAATTCCTTTCGTTTTCAATACTTTCGGAATGTGTGTGTTTTGATTTTCAGGTGAATTGAAAACTAGCTTGACATTTTGAATTAATTTGAAGTTTATTTTTTTCTTGAATTTAAATAATTAAAAAAACTTAATATTTGTTGCAAATACGGGCAGACACACCACTAAAAAGCCACGGACTACGATATCAAATGCATTTTTGATGTTATTTTTAATTTTAACTTATTTATACAGATTTTTTTGACGTTTAGAATTTTCTTTTTACGGATTTCGAAAAAAAAATAGGTTTGAATATCGACTATTGCGGAAGTGAATTTGTACGAAATTCAGAACATGATTTTTGAATCCTTACGGAAATCATTTTCGTAAACGGATTTGATTCCGATCGGAAATCAGAACAGGGGTGAATGATTCGAACTCTGTTGTGACACGTACAATGAGCTAAAAATCGTTTTTCTTTTATAGCTCCGAGCAGAGCATGAAGTAGAGCTCGAGCTATCGGAGTTAGCTCTGAGCAGAGTATGATCAGAGCTCTCCGATATAATTTTTGAAACACCTCTGTGCACTGAACTGTCATACGATTGTGATGCGTTTCAAAATGAAGCACTGACTATTAGTTTTCATTTGACAGCTGGGCAATCAAACATTTGAAAAATTCAAAAATGTGAAGTGAATTTGATGTTTTGAAAGCGTCCATTTGAAAAGAGTGAAGTTGGCTGCGCTGAGCTATTTCCTCCATTCGCTTTTATTCTGAGCTCATATGGAGCGTACACCGAGCTTCATATAGCTCTGATTTAAAATAGAAACATAATTTGAGCACTCTGAGTGCTCTGAGCTAAAAACGAAACACACATATTTGACAGCTCGGTATTATGCTCCGAGCTAAAAAAGAGAAACGTGAACACCTGTAGTAAGAAATGAATATGATTCACATTCGTCATCATGATCGAAGAGGCAGCCGAATCCCAGTACACCCCAAAAAAGAACGCGTGGTATGATGATGAATGCGTCCAGCTGAGAAAGGTGACAGATACACACATGTAAATGTAAGCAGAGAGGAGGAGTATCAAGCAAGGAGAAGTGAGGAAAAAAGACCTGCGTAGAAAGAAGGGGGCCAACTCAAGAAGATCAAAGACGCTGCTTAGATTGGGAAGGCTGAGACCGGTCTCACGGCGGTTACTGGACAAGAGAAGTGGGGGGTCAGAGAAGTCGTGAGGCATGAAAAAAACATAAACATCTGACTCATGAGTCGCATTTGTTGTTGTTTCATTGCGCAAAACATTGAAGTTGTTGTTGTGTCTATGTGTTTTGAGGCGCCTCAAATATTCTAATGTAGACACGATGAGACTCACGAGTCCGGTCTCAATTTTCCCAATCTAAACAGGCTCAAAGAGTCTCGTGATGGAAACAACACCTGGAAGTTTTATACAAAACCCAAGCAACGGGCTGCTGGTTTTAAAACCAGAACCAAAGCTCTTCGAAACAGCAAAGGAAGGTACACGTATTCAAGCAGCATTTCCAGCAGCTGCTGAATGAGCATCAGGAAGAGTGAAAAAAAGGACGAGAAGCGAATCCAACTCAAGCCAATGAATACCCAGTACCACCACCCAGAATAGGAGAGGTAGAACCTAGCTATAAAAAAGCTCAAGAACAACAAGGCTGCCGGATCTGATGATTTACCAGCGCAGCGAAGCTCTTCAAGCACGGAGGAGAATCGTTGAAGAAGTGCATGCATCAACCCATCCACCAACTTTTGGTGGAAGGAAGCATATCCCCGATGACTGGTCTATCAACTCCATATGTCCCATCTACTAAAAAGGCCATTCTATGTTCTTCAAGAACTGAAGAGGCATATCCCTGATAAGCGTCGCATGCAATAAGATCATCCAATGTACTGTGTGAGCGTTTAAGCCGTTCTGCAACACTATAATCGGCAAGTACGAGTGTGGCTTCTGGCCAGACAGATTGACCTTATGTAGACCAAAAATTCACTCTCAGGCAAATCTTTGAAAGACAATCGAATTTCAAGTCGAGAGTCACCATCTATTCATCGACTTAAAAGCTGCATATGATAGCATTCATCATCTGGAGCTCTATATGGCAATGGCTGAACTTGGGATCCAACTGAAAATGATTCAGTTTATGTATTAGTGACATTAGAAAAACCGCGATGCAATGTGATGCGCAACTAGGGAAAAGATCTTCCAGACTATTCACAATATGCACAGGGCTTCAGCAAGGAGATGCACTATCGTATGATATCTTTTATCTCCCAAATGGGTTCAAAGCTCCTGACACGAAAGATAAAGTGCACACTCTATAAAACGCTTATACTACCAAACCATGCTTTATGGCACCGAGTGTTAAGCGATAAGCAAAAAAGAGGGACCCTTCGATAGAAAAATTCTTCAACGAATATTTGGTTCTGTGTGCGGTGAGGGTGAATGATGGAGACGATACAACCGCGAACTCTATTAGCTGTATCAATATGTGGATCTAGTCCAGAAAATCAAAACACATTGACTACATTGGCTCAGCCGCATCGAATGAAGAGAGTCTTTGAATCTCAGACCCCAAGTTAGAGATAACGAAGAAGACCGAACCTTCGGTTGAAATATCATACCATCGCGGATACTAGAAAACTTGGTCAGTTGTCTTGAAGCAGCGTGCTCGGGATCTTTGAGGATTTAAAGCTATCATGTTCTTGGCTGCGACCCTTCATGGTTTGGGAGCCAGATAAGTAAGTACAGTACCTCGTGGCATAATGGTTAGTGATGCGTTGGACTGTCATGTCGAGCCACTGCAACCTAAAAACAGAAATGATTTTCCGAGGTAAAGCCTCTTGCGAGGAACTGACAAATCCTTCAACAGTATACTTGTCATGGATAAATAATTCTCATCTAGCCATTCAGACTATTCAAAAAGTGAAGGTCCCCTCCATTCCTGCCAACAAACACGCACACAGAAATGGTTGAGAGTTGTAAGTCACTAGGCCCTGGTTCTCCACGAGCTGTTGTACCACCAAATTTTTTTCTTTATAAGTAAGTACATTTGACTTTCTTTCAAGACTACTTTCCAGAACTTAGTCCCTTGGGTCGTTTGCACGTACCCGATTTAAATGCCAGGCGAATTCTGACAGCTTAGTGCTCACGTGCTGTCACCTGTCACGTTTCTTGAATTTTTGGTCATATTGATAGCTTTGTTGTAAACAGTATTAGTTTTGCCAAATCACAATGCTGTAGAGATTTCGTCTACTTTTGCTTTGATGGTACCAGTTTATCCTTTTGCAAGTTTTGGCAACGCTTCGAATACTACTTGTCAGAACTCCAACTGTTTTGCTGTGAAGGCAACTTGCAACTGTCGTATAGTTGCTTAACATAAGAAATTTTATTTAGCCCGTTTCATTTCTACCCAGTCCAAACTTGGTAAATGTCTTTTTACTTCCGATCAAACGTTTGAATAAGATTCTATCTACCCTCAGGACTCATGTCACCTCAGTTTTACCCCAGTACAGAAAAATATCGAAGATAATACAAAATTAAGGTCAAATACCAATAAATTTCCATAAACGCAAAGTGAACTAAAACAGCAAATTGTCTGCAGCAAATTATGCATTTAAAACAAGAAAATCTCATTTTTCTTTGAAGTCTCTTAAATTCAAATTAATTATAGGTCTACAATACAGCATTATGTATATTTCACTCCAGCAGCAATAACATTAAAATTTCGTTTGATTAATTATAAATTATCATCATTAAAAAAGTATGAGATTAATTACTGCAATAGAGAAGAATTTTTAATTCAATAATAAAACGATTGCATATGAACCTGAGTAAGGTAGCATGCAGTACCAATGCTCGACATCCATGATCTCCAACTTCGATTCACACATCATAAAAAAATCTATGTATTAAATGGTTTGTGAAAAAAAATTCATACACAAATTTCAAAAGATAAATATTTTTGTTTTGTTCTGTGTTAACCTAGCGATTGAAATTTCATGTCGTGTGTTCAATCTAATGCAATCCAAACACAATAGCTTCCATATTTTTTGTACAAAAAGCTTTGTGGGAATTTTTCTTGCGTGGTTGTTGTTGCTGTTATAGGTTCTGCTAGCGCAATCTATTCATATTGCAAGAAATATACATGTGTACATTTTTTTTTCACGACAATTCATGGTGGTGTGTATAGCTTTGCGATGGATAAGACAAATCTTTAGATGCAATAATTAGCATAATAGAACCAACAACTACTTGCGTAAAACTGAAATAATAATTAATAAAATATGCATTCTGCTGAAAAAGTGCAATATATTAATAGACAGTGCAATTGAATTAAATCAAAAGATACTCATATGCACATTAACATATTTATTTCCGAATAGCCTTTCCCAACAACTTTGTTCTCTAATAGTGGATTTTCTTTATGATGTTTTGACACTTTTTTTTTCAAAAATTGTTGACACCATCAAATGAAAAAAGTAAACAGAACTATTATTCAAAAACTCTTTTAAGGGAAATATAAAAAAATTATCCATTGATGATAGATATATGTATATTGAAATTTGAAATTTAACAACGCGATTGATAAAAGTTACAATTATTTAAAATGATGTGGACCGTAATAGACTACACGAAAATTAAATAAAAGATATTATTTTGAATAACTTAAAAACACTTATTTTATTTATTTATTTACTTTAATGCATTTCGGAAGCAATGCTTCCATCGTCAGTAAGTTTTATATAAATAATAATATTATTAAATAATAAATAATAATATTAGCATTTCAGTAAATAAATAAATAAAATAAGTGTTTTTAAGTTGTTCAAAATAATATCTTTTATTTATTTCATGAAAAAAACACGTTGAAAATCTCCAATATCAAATCAATTTACACGAAAATTGACAAATCAGGCTATACTCTGAACTAAAAAATAAAAATGCCTTATTTTTACCTATTTTCTTTTTTGACATTATGTGATTTCACAGCAACGCTAAAAAATAAATTTCTAATATTAATAACTTCTTTAATTTTAAGGTATCCAAATATACTCAAGGCCCTTCTTGCTGAACTAGAAGCTCAAAACGCAACAGCTCTTCCTCCAAGCAATAAGCCTAAAGACAGTCGTGCTGATCCTCGTTTCTGGGACAACACATGGACAAATTTTGGTGATTTTAGTATTGAAAAGTAAATAAATAAAAAAAAATAATAAAAAAAGGAATTTCAATAACCCACACACATTTAATTTTTATAAACAAACAAAAAATTAAACACTTTAATTATTAAACTTTTTTCGAAATTATTCTTTTCAAAATTTGGCTCTTCTAAAAAAAAAAAAAAAAACAGAAAAGGTAGGTACATATGTACATATCTTAAATTAAAAAAAAGAATTTGTATACAGGTTTACATAAAAAGAAATGCCACGTTTGATAAATTTAACCAAAAATATGATTTAAAATGGTTCATCTACGTTCAAATGGTTATTGTTATGGCTTTTGATAGGATCAAACTATGAGGTTATTAATTACATACGTATCGATATCGATGTGCACTTAGAAGATGTGCACATAGAAGACTGGAAGCTGTAAATTGAATGAACAAGATGATTTCTGACACAAAAATTATTCTGAAAGATGAGATAATTTCTCTGAGTATGTCACTCAACAAACAAAATTGCTAAATCAGGGAGGGCCTTAACAACCCAAGAGAAATAATTAAAAACCTTTCCAACCCCAATACGAATATTATAATTATAATAGCTTCATAAATAATAGTAGTTTAACGGTTTTTCCAACTGTCAACAATCGGGTCAAAATTGTCAAATTTCTTTCAGATTCGGTCTAAAAATAATTTCCAATACAACAAATTAGTTCTAATCCCTTGGGAACATTTCTCATCATTTTGGACCATATTCTTAAAAATTTGTACAAATCATTATTGGACATTTTTATAAGAAAGTATACATTAAGGCAAATATTTAAGGACATTTCAAACATAAAATTGGATCAGTTCCTGACTTCAACAATATTTTATTTTAAATTTTGAAATTTGGGACCATGTTCTAACCTAAAATGTGTAGCCCCTGTATGCAGTAGACAAAAATAGACAGCATCACTGAATTCAGCATCAACAAATCATTAAGGGCGATTTTTTTCAGTCAAAGTTGAACGTAACTTGAGGATTTTTATTTCAACTTGTGAATTTGTTTTCGTTCACTCATAGTTTACTTTTTCAATTTCCGATTTTCAACTCTATAGTTGATCAACTTCAGATCTTGTCAACTCCGGGAAAAAGTAGAAGTTGGCAGATCAAATTTGAGAGTTCACTTAGAAATATTGTTTTTTTCTCTTGCAAATCTACAAACATTTTTGTTCAAAGATTTGTGCTTTTTAGTTACCCAAACTAGAAAATTAAAAGTTAGCTAATTAAAAAAAAGCTATAATGTTCCGAAGGAATTATTATTATTATTTCCGGGAAAATTGGCTTCTTCTTCGGCCAGTGAAAATGAAGATGACGGGATGACGGTACAGACGAGTTATTGTACCTTAAAAGAAGCCAGCACCTGCAAAATGTTGCCGCGCACTAGAATTGAAAAGTGGGATCACCATAGGTGGCCGGAAGAGGGCAAAGTGTCATTTCATTCACTTGGCTCTTGGCAAATACGACGCTACCAATATATTTTTAAATGTTATCTATGGACCTTTGGACTTTGGTAAATACTTGTATTATTTCTGTCGGAGTCCATGATTTGCCCCCATCTCTGGAAAGTTTAACACTTATGACCATGGTCGAGTTAGTAAATGTAATTGTTTGGCAACACGACAAAATTCATGTTACATTTCTGCGGGAAATACTGTTCGATCTACAGTTTTTCCGCATTAATAGTGGCATTTTTTAACAATTGTTTTTGGCGGTGATGCGGTATGTTTACATTAACGAACTCGAGGCATGCCTTTTTAATATCACTCTCGTCGTACAAAGCCAACAACAATGATGCTGCTAGATTACTTGTGATGAGACGCTATCAAAGGGCACGGTAGTGCCCAGCCAAGTTCGCGGCACTACACCCTTTTTACAGGAACAAACTCAGGCGATTTTCAACCCCCCTCTAACTTCAGTACCAATAAAGTCAGAAACTTCAAATTCGCAATATTTGCTGAACTGATCAAACACAGGTGGCTCACCAAATTTCAACTCTTTAGCATTAGTAGTTCCCAAGATATAGGACTTCAAAAATCGCAAAAACCGTAACTGACTGACTCACTGACTCACTGACTGACTGACTCACTGATAGATCATCAAAATTATGGAGCACTTCCCGACATCGTAGAAACTTGAAATTTCGCACGACGGTAGGGCTTGTGGTACATACAAAGGAAAAAATCGAAAATCTGCAATTTTCTATTCAGGGGGCGTGGCATCCACCCACTTTCTTAAATATTCTATAAATTATATGGAGCCTTTCCGATTGTTGTAGAACAATGAAAATTGGTAAGCCGGTAGGGTTTGAGGTACTTAGAAAGAAAAAATTGAAAAATTTGAATTTTCCATACAGGGGGCGTGGCATCCACCCAAATTCTTTAAAATTCTTATAAATTATATGGAGCACTTTCGATTGTTGTAGAACGATGAAAATTGGTAGGTCGGTTGGCCTTGAAGTACTTAGAAGAAAAAAAATCGAAAAATAGGAATTTTCCATTCAGGGGGCGTGTTATCCACCCACATTCTCAAAAATTCTTATAAATTATATGAAGCACTTCCGATTGTTGTAGAACGATGAAAATTGGTAGGTCGGTAGGGCTTAAAGTACTATATTATTTGTATGGAGCACTTTCGGTTGTCGTAGAATTATGAAACTTTGTAGAGCGGTAGGGCTTGGATCCACCTGGCAAAATAAATCTTTGCAAAAAGGAGTGAAATCACAATAAAAACATAAATGTTAAAAAAGGAGCCAAGTTCTTATGTGTACAAGAAACCTGTGCGTAAAAAGTCAGCCAAAAAAGTAATGAGATCTAAAATATATGCCAAGTTTTAAGTTCATGAAGTTTAATATCAAATATCTTAAGAAGAGTAATATCGAAACAATTCCAAATCATGACAGAAATTTGGTAATTAATGATTACTGATTAAAATTTTGTGGATTTACTTGGCAAGTTTTCTCTTATACTTACTTAATCATAATCACAAATTTAAAATTTATGAAAACTTGACCAGTGAACCCACCAAATCTTAATCAGTAATCATTAATTACCAAATTTCTGTCATGATTTGGAATTGTTTCGATATTACTCTTCTTAAGATATTTGATATTAAACTTCATGAACTTAAAACTTGGCACATATTTTAGATCTCATTACTTTTTTTGGCTGACTTTTTACGCACAGGTTTCTTGTACACATAAGAACTTGGCTCCTTTTTTAACATTATGTTTTTGTTGTTATAAAAGTTTAAATTGAATTGGGTCGTCATTAAGTAAACGTTATGTTAAGAGTGTATGACTCCTATTTCCCCACCGTTTTCTGGCGTTGTACACGTTCTATTGCTCGTAATCATTTCATTTCCAGATACCAAAAAATAGGGTACGAAGTGTCCGCTTATTGGAGCTTTCACTGTAGTTCTTCAAGTGCTGCATGCCTGCATGTATTACTTTGGGGAAGTTTGCATCTTATTTTTGAGTGTGGGCGGGGTGGTGGTGAGTTATTCATATATACAAATCAGAATAAATTAATAAAACGTGGCAGCAACCAAAGTAAGGATTTCTTTTGATTGGCATCTAAAATAATTTTTCAGGCATTGCCTTTAAATTTATGTGCCTACACAAACCAATTTCACACAAATTAACACACAAAACTTGAAAGAAATCTGTTTTATAGACCAAATTGCTTCTAATTTAAATATTAAAATAAGAGTTCTTGAATTATTTTTACAAATATCGCAGGTATTTTTTTTTCAAATCGGAAGTTGGCTAACTTTAAATTTTCAACCCGGGAGTTGAGAAAAATATTTGTGAATAAAAAGGACAGTTTGCCTCAAATTTAGGGTTCAGCAATAGTGAAAAAAATTGCTCTAAGGGTTATTTTTTTCATTCAAAGTTGAACATAACTTGAGGATTTTTACTTTCAACTTGTGAGTTTGTTTTTATTCACTCAAAGTTGACGTTTCCAACTTCCGATTCTCAACTATAGAGTTGATCAACTTCAGATTTTCTCAACTCCCGAAAAAATCAGAAGTTGGCATAGTAAACTTGACAGTTAACATAGAAATAATGTTTTTTTTCTTTTGTAGCTCAAGACACGATACAAAAAAAATTGAGCTGTACCCCAGGCAAATTGTACTTTAACTGCGAAAAATATCCTAGTGAAGGTTTTTAAATGCAACCATCTTTATTTTGGTATTAGGAATACTCAACCAAGAGTCCATTGACAAATCATGTGCGCGTTAGAAGTTATTCAAGGTCAAACGTCAAAACTTATAACTTTTAAGTTTTTCGGTATTTGCCTGTATTTTCAAAATTCGAATATTTTTAAAACAGCAATATCTCGTAACTGCGCAGTCGTATCAAAAAATCTAATATAATATTTCTTGTTAGAAATCTGACCAATTATTTTTCGTCAATTTCGCCATTTAAGCGAAAAGACGAAAAAACCGGTGTTTTTGACGCTTGATGCGAGAGTCTATTCAAAATAGACTTAAAGTTATCGGTATTGCGAAAGTCTATTAGTTAAAATTATTTTATTTGATTTGTACATACATACAAACATTATGTATGTATTTTTCTATTTGATAGAAATTTCAATTTTATCAAGAATTTCTGATCGGCTTTTGTCTATTCGAATTTTTTCGAATAGACTCTCGCAATAAGCTCCTTATTTCAGCTCCATAAACCACAACCAATTAAAATTATTTATGAGAAATTCAAGAATACAATAATTTTATTCAACGAGCAATTAATAATCGTCGACTTTTTTCTTCATCCGTTTTACAGCATCTGATATTTACCACAGGGAACTGAAATCGATCAAAACAAACACAAAACACAATAAATAAAACTGTTAATTTAAATATTTTTATTTCAAAATACAAAAACAATACAAAAAAAAAAATAAAACTGGCAGTGTTTAGGACAATGTTTCAATTCGAAAACAATTTTTTTTTTGTTATTATTGTATTTATTTTAACAATTCATTTTTTTTTATTTCCTTAGATTTTTTAGTTGGGTCTTTTAGCGATGGAGAATGACTAAAATTGCATTTCTTCAACCTGTCATTCAATTTTCATAGGTCACGTCCGCATGGAATCCAGTCTTCCAATCAGCAGTATATCGCACAACTTGAGTACGTCCATTGGGCAATGCTACACGATATTCACCTTCTACAACATCTCCATTGCTACTTGCTTTGTGTGAATAATCATTGGCAGTTGCAGCATCCTTCACTGAGTAGTCAAATTCGTATGGATTTCCTGGCACATGTACATGATCCTACAATAAAGAATAAAAGAAAAGAGAAAATAAAAAGAGAGTATTTTCTTTAGATCTAAAAGGTTACAAAGAAGGCATTGTGATTTTTTTAAATGACTTTCTTAAATCTGTTTTAAACGTTCACAAAAATTTAAAGTGCAAACAAAAAATTGAAATTCTCAATCCCTATTGTCCAGTTGTAAAGTCAGTTAATATAATCGTTGAATTGAAGTTTTGAAAGGTTATATTGACTGACTCCCAAAAATGGACTAAATAGGCAAAGTATTTTGATGTTAAATTTGTTCTACAGTTAAAGGGTTCTACAATATTTTTAAATACTCTCATTATTATGGATACTCTAAGTATTTATGAAATGCTACAGTTACGTAGTAGGCAAGTATGTACTTACATCTGGTGGAGATCCTGGACCGGGCCTAGGTCCAGGCCCACCTGGACGTGTACTAGGTGGCTTTGGACCTGATGGCGGCTTGGGGCCTGGCTAAGAAGAAAAATACAAATCCGTTATTTTAAAATAATAAAAAGAAAGATATTATTTAGATTTGGCTAGAAAAAGCATTGCAAAATTGTAAACCCAACAAAGCTGTTATGGTGGAAAGATAAATATTTGGAAATCAAGAGTGATTCATGTGTTGATTTTGAAGAAGGATGCTCTTCCACATTTGAGCCAAATTTCGAACGTAAATTTGCAAATATCGAGTCAAGGAAGTCAAAGAATAAAAAAAAATTGTTTCTAGTTATCATATTTAGTTTTTTGCAATTAAATTTTAACAAACGCAGTCTTTGAATATACATAAGCTCGAACGTGAACGACTTTCTTAAAGATTGAGGTTGTATCAAGAGAATTAAATATACTTTTGTACCTACTGTTTGAAAGATTACTTACTGTGAATGGTGTTTTTGGTTCTGGGTATGAGTATCCATTAGTAGTTGGTGGAAGATATGTGTTTGAGCCAGGAGCAAGCTGTGCACATGCGAATGTGAGCACGCTAATTGAAAAAGCCTAAAATTGCAAAGAGAATAAAAAGTTTTTTGAGTAAACACATACTTTTTTATAACAAAATTCGAAATAAGTACATAGTTACAAATATTGAGCTATGGTTTCGGTTGCATATAAACTTAATTCTTGAATTAACGCAAGATTTGAATTTCCCACCTTCCATACATATTACCTGTTGGCAACCCTTAAAAAAGTATAATTTGACTGATGAAAATTTAAGGTTAGTGCAAATGGAGAATTGCACGAGAGAACAACCTTTTTTCATTGTTAAAAATATTTAAAAAATAGTGAGAAATGGTCATGGAAAAAATTTCAACCGAAATAAGTGAAGCCATTTGTCCGATAAACTATTCTATACATAACCCTATCTCGATGTGTAATATGAATCAGTAAAAAAAATAAAAATCTAAGCAAAAAAAATACTGTTTCTTGTATCTTATTCGAATCTTTTGGCCATTTTGAGACACTCTTTCGAACTGTGGCCTCCAAGCTTTCAACAATGTTTTAGATTGTTCAAAGAAAGTTTTTGTCTGGTGTAATGTAAGCACAACTACAAATTCCCAACCTGTTTTGCTCTTTGTTACAAAATTGTTGAAAGTATTGTTTATAACATGTTAAGCAGACATTCGGTTTACAAATTTGTAAATCAAAGCTCGTGGTACTACACTCTTTTTACTGGAACAATCCCAAATGACTTTCGACCCCCGTCTAAATTCAGTATCAATACAATCAGAAACTTCAAATCACTAAATTTTATCTTTTTTGAACTAGTAATTCTTGAGATATAGGACTTCAAAAATCACTGAGACCGTAATGCTACATTTCCACCTAACGCTAATCTTAGATTTAATAAGATTTACCGCAAATCTCCTTTAAATCTTGAAGATTTACCATACAAATTTATTTCGTAAATCTTGAAGATTAGAAATTAATCTTGTTAAATCTTCCTACGACAAATACTTTTACAAATCGAACTAACCTATTCCTGTGTGGCGCTGAAGTATTCATTTATGGCTGAATTCAGTTCTTCACAGAGGAAACATTCTATCTCACTTCCTCTCTATGAGAAAAAATAAAACACCATTTGCATTTTAAAAGGGTCTGTCAAAGTAAATCTTTTTCAAATCTTTTTGAGCGGTGGAAACACCAAATAGATTTATTAAATCTGAACTGAGATAATCCTCTGGTGGAAACATAGCATAACTGACTGATTCACTGACAGATCAACAAAATTATGAGGCACTTCCCGAAACGGTATAACCTTGAAATTTCACAGAATGGTAGGTCCTGTAGTGCATACGAAGGAAAAAGTCAAAAATCTGCAATTTTACATTCAAGAGGCATGGCATCTACCCACTCTTTCTCAAAAATTCATATAAGTTATATAGAGCACTTCCCATTGTTGTAGAGAGGAAGGGTTTGAGGTGCATACAAAAAGAAAAATCAAATAATTTGGGATTTTAAAAATTGTTATTAAAACATATGTACATACAGACAGACCGTTGGACAGACAGACAGACAGATAGGATTGTGGCACAATTTTTGTCAGGTTATGAGAATTGTCCGGTTAAGAGAAGTTTTGTAATAATGCAACCTGCTTCCCTTGTCATCACTAAATAAAATTACTTTGAAAATAAGAGTAGAAGATATGAACAATGCCGGAACGCGGTGGGGAAATAGGAATCATACACTCTCTACATGACCTTTACCTACTTAGTAACCCGGGAAAACCCCTACTGAGCTTTCCACGTAACATCGATCTGTCCGGCTATTAGAGTTTCGCGTCCACTTAACGGATATTTTTGATGGCTTTACTTACATATGTACTTATGTATTAAAAAATAAAACCAAACCTATACTGAAAATAGATCCTACGCTTTCTTAGGTTAATTCGTTGATAAAAAATGAAATAATATTTTTATTTTTATAAGAAGGTGTACGAATGTACACGTATAAACAAGAATTACGACCTATAATTAGACGACATCAAAACTCACCATCAGGAGTAATCAAATGGAATCCACAATTCAGCAAAGTTTTAATATGTCAAAAAATTGATGATTGAGTGTACCTTCGACTATACATCAGGTCTTATGACCAAATAAAATTACAATTTCGATTTTCAAAGCAAGTGGTTGTGTTTTATTTCACTGAAAGTTTTATATCTTTTTTTTCTAATTTTTTAAATAAAAATCTTGTCGAGAACAGAAGGGTTTATAATACAAATTCTATATACTACTGTAATAAATCAGCCAAGTAGAAGACTTAGCATTAAGGATTGGACTTGTTGAATTATTGATTCAAAATAGCTTTTTATGGCCTTTAGTCCTACAAATTGGCGTTTCGTTCGGCTTACTCACTTGAACTCATCAGTGACATAGTGAGGGCTTTGTCATACGCAATTTGTTTTAAATTCAGTTCAACTTACTATAAACTATGCCTGGCCCCGGGCAAAAAAACTTCCAGCTTAATGATTAGGAATTCTAATCTTGTTGGATATAGTTTACAGTGGATTTTCGTTGAAAAATTCATGTAAGTTGAACTGAACTTAAAACAAATTGCGTATGACAAAGCCCTCACTATGTCACTGATGAGTTCAAGTGAGTAAGCCGGACGAAACGCCAATTTGTAGGACTAAAGGCCATAAAAAGCTATTTTGAATCAATATTTTTATTTGTTGTGACATTTTCTATTAAAATGAGCAAGAATGAGTATCCGCGTCCATTTAAAGGAGTATCCGTTATAGAGACGCAGTTTTTATGAAAAATTAAAAAAGTTATAGTTCCAGAAAATATGTACGCCAAGTAGAATTGTCTGCTTATGGGAGCTATTCGTAAGTAGAGCTTTCGCTGTATTAACTTAAAATTTATCTGAACAGATAGATAGACAGAATTTCTAAACCATTTTTTCGAGTTTCTTAACAAGTTTGATCAAATTATCGAATTTTTTACAAATGAATAATTAACTGAACTATACAGAACTTACTGTACGTATTATACAGACAGAAATAATATGCACCAATGCACGACTGGGTCGTACGTACTTGTTCTTATGTTTAAGAGGCTGAGGGCTTAAGAAAATGGAAATTAAGAGAGAAAAATGTATAAAAGCATTAAAAACGATATTTAAATTAGCTAAAACAACTCTTTTGATAGTTTGAGATGAAAAAAGAAAAAAAAAAGTTTTTAGAAAAATTTTGGTATGCAATCTTAAGTATTTATTTTTTGGGAATCTAAAAATAAGATTTAAAAAAAAAAAATGTCAGTGCGTTTCATAGATAATATTTTGATTTGCAATATTATTTGAACTTATTTTCATTCAGCTGATAATGAGAAATTTTCAAATAAAACACAAAACATTCTATGAGAGGTAGGTACTACTAATAGTTTCTAAGTGTAAAATTTTATAATTTTTAGAAAGATAGATCGCACTAATTTTACCATAGAGAAAAAGTTTAATGAAAATCGTAGGAGCCATTTTTGAAAAAAAAAAATATTTTCCTTAACGGTACTTTAACTTTTGTGTGGAGGTTACGTTATTATTTCATACATATAAATTTTTTTCTTAAAATATTATTGAAAGTATTAAAAAACTCTCAAGTATCGAGTTTCAAAAAAATCGACCATGTCATTTTCTAAATATTTGATTGTCAAAAACAAACATTTTTCAAAATTTTTAAATTTTGGTGCCCAAAACTATAAGCTTATTTAAATACCAGAAAATGAGGGGTATAAAGGAACAACTACGTGCAAGAGTTTTTATTATTGAATGTTTGTTTGGCCATAGGCATGCTTAAAACCGAAAATGCTACTAAATTCACCCATGCGTTTCTGAGAGAATGGTCACACTGGCCACTTTTCAATATTTTTGATATACATAATTCGAAAACTAAGCGGAATTTTACACTCAAAACTGCTTGTTCAAAATTAAATTAGATTTAATATGACATATCACAGCTATACAGAATATTTAAAAAGTATGTTTGTTCACAATTTTGTTTTTCGGCATATTTTAAATGCTTTCAGACCTACAAACCGAACGGCTGGTCCGATTAATATAAGATTCGATACTAGGTGCTAGGAATATTAAATTAGTAATAAAGTACCAAAAATCTGCGAAAAATGATAAGAAATGGTAAAGTTTGAATGGCTATATCTCTCTCAGTTTTCAAATAATATGGTTTTTAACATGTCAGATTAAGGTCTTAAGACTCTACTTTACTTTGTTGAGGTATGTTTTGAGCTTATCTTCGCTCCGAAAAAAGTTATGCGCTATTTAGAAAAAAAAGTTAAAAACACATTGATTTTTCTATTTTTTTTTTAACTTTTCTCGCTTAAATTTTTTTTATGAAATTTGCTTAGCTATCCATCTCGATAGGAAATTTAATTTTGAACAAAAAGTTTTAATTGTAAAACTGTCAAATTTGGCTTAGTTTTCGAGTTATATCAAAAATAGTGAAAAGTGGCCAGTGTGACCATTCCCTCAGAAACGTATGGTTGAATTTAGTAGCATTTTTTTTGGTTTTAAGCATGCTTATGGGCCAAACAAATATATTCATTGTTCATTTTTAAAAGGTCTTATCAATAGGCTATACGTATAGATATTTATTTTTAGGAATCTTCTGCTTTGACGAAAATCGAAAATAATGAAAAATGGTTCTTTGAGAGGTACCATTAATAACCATCAGTTGACAAATGGTTTCTCAACCAAAGGTAGCCTCACTTCAAAGTTATTTATAGAAATTTAGTTATGGAGCCGTTTTTGAGAAAAATATGATTATGTAAGGTTGCTAAAAAAAATTTTGCAGGCATCGTTGTTTTTGGTTCTAAAAACAATTTTTAAAAAATGCGGAGAATGATAAAAAAACGCTATGTACCACGTTTGAAGAAAATTGCTCTAGCCATTTAGGCTGTAGTTCAAGGGACAGACAGGCAGATAGACAGAATTGTGAGACCAACTTTTATCGTTTTCTCTATCATCGTAATAACAAGTTTGATCAAAATCTCGAGTTCGATTTTCTTACGAATACATAACTTGTCATATAGTACCAACATATCGCAAGTAAAAATACTAAACAGAAATTCATAAGAAAGTTATATTGCCTTAAATACTAAAAAAAAAAATTAAAATAAATAAGAAGTAACATTGAAGGTAACATAATATAATAACTATGACTATTTTATTTCCTTATTAAAATCAATTCTTTCCGTTATTTTTATAGTAATTTAAAAGTTTATTTTAAGAAGCAATATTATTATACTTGTTAACCGATGAAAAAGATTAGTTTGATGCAAATAATATAACTAAATTGTTTATATTATATTCAGTTATGTACATATATGTATATGATCATCCAATAAGAGGAGTAATTTTAAATCAATAGGAAAATGCAACATTCTTATGAAAAGTTTTGATATTTTATTTAAATCTAAAGATTAGACTCTGAGGTTGATAATGAAATACAATGTGTGTGTCAAATGTCAGCTGCAGCTTTGCCTACAAATAATCATTCTTTTGATTAAAAAAAAAATATTTGATCACGTTTTTGCATAATTGATAATTTTTACTTGTATGTATTTCATCACATTTTATGCGAGTGTGTATCGATACAAAATCAATAACCTTTATGTATTTTTACATTGCAGGAACAATTGAATATTTAGAGTGTAAAAATAACATAAAATTTTAAATGATTCTTCTTATTTGTATAAAAATAAACAGTCTTATTTATTATATTTTTTAGACGGTCGACTAGTTAGACAAATTCTTTAAAGTTTTTAATAGTTGAAAATATGCTTTACTTTATTAATAAGATGTCAAGTTAGACAAACATCAGACAACAGATGCCGTTGTCCAAGTTAGACAACTTTAGGACAACAGTGTTCGGCGGCTGTCTCAAGTTAGGCAAAGTTTATAAATACGTCAATACGACCGATAATAAATTGTTTTATTTATAATGTATAATCGTAATCAGACTTTGAAATGACTAAGTTAATCAAATATAAAATACTTCTTATAACTAGTTGTGTAAGAAGATACAAATACCATAATTTATGCTGGCATAAGCTAATCACTTGAGTCAAGGATTGTTTTTAATTATATTGTTATTGCTTTATTAAGTTGCTTACAATTAATTTTAAGATCATACTCGTACAAGGTTTTATTTATGTATAATAATCCTTAAACAACAAATGTTTTAAATCATCTGAATAAATCTAGAAAATTAATCTATTAAATGATAATTATATTAATGGAACACTCGGGCGTATGTGGACCATTTTTTTGTAATACATAATGGTTTGCAGAAATAGTTTCAAAAACATTCTTTGAAATTAATGCCGGAAGACGGTGAAAAAGCAACTTAACAAAGAATTATGAAACTAATACTAAGAGTTTTTGCGGTGGTAAAAAGTCAAATTATTAGTTTTTCGAATAAGCTACATCTTAATATTTTTATCTAATATTTATCGAGTGCAATATTTCACATTTGGCTTCAAATTATACTGGGACTGTGTGGATTGAAAACTGTACAGTATAACAACTATTCAATATTTCTTATGTTTAAAACAGTTATTCCGAAAAAAAACAGACAAATTTACAAAGAATGTAAAATTTAATTTTTAGTTCAATGCAGCACTATGTGTGTACATATGGATAGTTAAAAAAAGCTTGAAAAAGAATTATGAGATACTTCCTGCGGAATGCCTTTAAAATATTACAAGAATATTATTGATCAACTAGCAATAGAAAAAGGCATAATAAATTCAATAATAACTTTTACTAGTTATACAATTCATAAATACACAAGATCCGATTGAATTAACTTTTTTTCAGTTTCTTTTCTTACTGAAAAGAAGAATAACTTAAAATTCTTCAAACAATAATAACAGAATTATTTTGTTGCAATGCAAAGTTAAAGTGTGTGACATTTTAAAATTTTGTATTCACATTTTGCTTGTTCAATCTTTCGAAAATATGTGTGTAATAATCGATCCCAAAATCATATTAAGATTAATATCCTTTGCTTGTTAAAAAAAAATCAATTTCCATTTTTCAAAACACTCATGGAATTAAATTTGTTCACATCTTTTAAAATAAAAACATTTATGTAGGAATGAAAAATTTTGTGTCAATTTTTTTACAATGTCTGTTTTTTTATTTCTCTTGAAAGGAACTGCAAACACTTTTTATTTGATTGCACATTTTTTCTTGTTGGAGGAAGCAGTGTTTTTATTGAAAAGTCAATAATGAAATTTACTCACAATGCAGCCAATTAATTTTGAAGACATCATTTTTATTTAATTTTAAAATATTAGTTAAAAGTAGATCTATTTTTTTATTATCCTTTATTACTTTTATTTATGTTTTATTTTGAATTTTCGATGATCTACATTAGATTCACTAAGAAAATAAATTCGTTTTTTTTTTTGATGAATTAGACAAATTTTTATAAAATTACCAAACAACAATAATAACAATAAAAAAAACGTTAGCTGTAACGATTAATCCCGAATCACGACTTGAATTAGGGTTCAATAACGCGATGCAAGTCTTTTTATAAAGATCGTCACCAAAAGCACTGGAGATGAGCGCAAAATTCGTGTATGATGTTTATTGAGAAAAAATAAGAGCTTCATATAATAAGCTAGAGTTGGATATAATGCTTCAAACAATACACAAACTATCTAAGAGATCACACAATTGCATAGCGCAATTGTTTTGAGCCAAAGTACTCATAGCCTTTTTAACACGAGCGCCAACCCGAGGTTGCGAAATGTATTGAATACAAAGGCGCCATGCAGTGCTTCAAGATTTGCACTTGATAGCGACAGTAAAATTTATTTAAACTTCATTAGTAAATTAAAGTATGTATTTGTATAAAGTTTAAAAAAATTACTATATAAACATTTTTGAATTCGCTTAAAGTTCCCGTTTTCTTCCTTTCCTTATTCTGTTGACGAAAAAAGTTGATACAAAAGTTTTGGTCTGCTTAAAACAAGATTTACATTTTTGCTCTCCATTCTGTGAACGTTGTTCGGTGTTTGATTAACATCGTACACCGAAAATTCAAAAGGGCTTTGAATTTTTTAGTTCTTGCGCTCGGTGTTATATCTTATTCTGTCGTTTTTCCACGTACGGCCAATGTCGAACAATGTACACAGAAGATAAAATTGAAATTCTAAATGCAGCTTATTAAAAGAGACAACAGATTTTTTCGCAGAATATGTACTTGTACCTCAAAATTTTCTAAAATTTGTTATTTTTCAGGAATTTTTTGTATATAATCTGCGATGAATACAAAAACTTTGAAGGAAGCCATTTATGTAACTAAAGACGGTGTTCAGACAAACTGCACTGAAGCTACCCATTTTGACGTTTACTTTTTATATCTCACTCCTATTTCCTGATAAGAAAGAAATTAAAGACTTTGGCCTCACTTGGCCATCTCTCTTTCTTCAAATCAGAGTGATATACAAAAGACTTGATGATGATGGGTTGCCTCCTACCGCACCTGAAGGCAAAAAATACAAAAGTAAAAAAACCGGGAGGTCTTTTTTCCAAATAATCTGCTACAATTATAGATTTCACTCGTCTAACAGCGTACTTAAAAATGGAGTTTATCGCTTATAATATTTCGTTGTATAGTTTTTGTATGGGATTTTTCATTTCGCATTAACATTCTAAGCTTGAAAATCAAATCCCCATAAATACAAAATAAAAGCGAATACATAACAAACGATACTATTGGTCTAAGCAAATAATGCCAGGAATTTAAAAGAATGCAATCTTTAAAAATAGTTTATTTCATTGAATTATTAAGAGATTTGATTGCATTCACTTTGAAGCTTCAACTGCAAATTATGTTGTCAGTATCACGATTCATTTATTAAAAATAATACAATCATTTTTCTGCACACTCAATTGAATTCTATCCTTCAACAATGCATGCCTTTGCTTGCATTCTTTGTTTTCTTTTCAATTCTTTGTATTCTTTCGCATTGTTTGCATTCCTTGTGCTCTCAAGCATTCTTTGCAATCTTACATTCTTTTGCACTTTTTCAATTCTCTGACTTCTTTTACATTCATTGGATTCTTGTGCATTCTTTTTAATTCCATTCTATTCAATTGCGTTCCTTGCATTCTTTACATTCTTTTACACTCCTTGTATATTTTTATTTGTTCACGCTCTTTTTTTCATGTTTGCTTCGAAGACTGACTCTATCTAAGGCAGCGTTTTTTGTTTTTATTTGTGTACACAGCTTTGACTTGCTCTGGCAGTTAACGTAATTGTCTGGAAGCGGACAATAAGATTACTAATCTCATCGCGGCCACGCAAAACGAGGATTCCAACCGATAGCTTTTTTTCAAACATTTACAAAATAACTGTTCGGACAAGATTTGCTACATGTCCGACCACTTTTGTTAATTTAAGCGTTTGATGAAAATTAACAAAAAATGGTTAAGGCCACTTTCATTACTATTTGATATGATTTTACTCGGTTTTCCCTAGAGCAAAGTTTACAGTTCCCATGCCAAAAGGAGCAACATCTTCAAAACGATTTTTCACCTATTCTGAGCACCAATTGAATAATATTCAAGGCGAAGAACGTTTGCCTTGGCCTAAGGCACATATTGAGTAATTAATAAACTCTTAATCAATTAATTATAGACCTAAAAACTTAAAATAATTATTTTTGGATGCAAAAACCATTTGCATGCAAATAATGCCTTGAGGGGAAAATATTTTTCTTTAAGTTTAAGCCGACCATCAACAAAAAAAAATATTTTATTCACCACACTTTTTTTCGCATGCATAACAACTGCCGGTCCATTCTTTTGCATGACATTCCATGACAGCAATGATTTTTTTTTTGCATAAAACTGTTCACCAATCAAACAATTAATTTTGCATTTCACCTCAATTATTTTCGACATGCGAGAATATTTGCATAATTTTTTTTTTGCGCGCGGAAACTTTTAGCTAGGCTTAATGTAAAACGAAATGTTAAAAAGAGAATATGCCACCCAAAAAGTGCATTTTTTAACCAAGCTATTGGTTGGCATCCTCTTTTTGCATGACCGCGATGAGATAGGTAGTCTTACGTTCACCTTCCTGACATTTAAGTGCACTTCATTCATCATTGACCGATTGATTTGTGCAATTGCCAACGTTTGGTGCATAAAAACAATAACCGTTGACAGTGTCCCACTATTGTCACTTAACAAAGAGTCAATGAATAACGCAACTAACAATTTTTTTCGGCTCAATTCTCTAAGTTCTAGAAGTTTTTATAAGGCTTGTATCGATTGTGTATATCGAAGTTACAAATCATTATCTAAGCTTTACTTTCATATACAGCCTCCTTATAACATTTAAGAGTTAGAACTTGATGCTAAGTATACATGTACAAACCTTACTTTGTACAGTTTTATTTAAAATTTACGCAAATTAGCTTATAAAAGCACGGAAAATAAAAGCCGAGATAGAGAAGCTCACTTTAAGCATTAAAATTTAGCTGAGTCTGCTTATAAAAGCATCTATTATGAATTTAAGTGCAAGCCTCTACAGCTTCAGTAATTCTTCTTTAGGAAAACTTGATGAAAGCATTATATAAAAAGTAGTGAACTTCAATAATTTTGTCTCAGTGCAGGCTTACTGCACAGTATAATATATATTATACTATTTTGTTGGTTTTATTTTTATGAACAATATGCTTATGTTTGTTTTTTTAAATCAAATCAAAGACAATTTTTGAAGTTTTATTTGTATACACAGCTTCTTTAAAACTTATTTATTGTTGAGTAAGAAAGTGAATACAATCCTAAATGTGTACCAACAATTCGGCCTAAGGCTTCCCCAAATTTCTTAATAAAGTAAGGAAACGGGAAATAAAAGCCATGAAAATATTTCAAAAAGAAGATCTTTTAAAGAGTTTAGGTGAAGTCTGCTTGAAAACCTTGAAACAAGCTCGAGTTTTAAAGCGAAAATCAACAGTTTCGAAAAGCCTTTTGTAAGAAAGTTTAATGGAAGCAACATATTCTAGAAGCATTTAACGTCAAAAATGTAAACTATCTTCGTTCGTTAAAGTCCTGTGAATTCTTTTCTCGATGTTTCGAATGTTTCAACTTAAACTTTTTTCAATAAAATCGAAGTTAGTCTTAGTATAGTAGTTGTTACATCTAAGGAGCTTGTTTTGAGTGTTAGCATCGAAATCATCAATTTTCTAAGCTATACGAGAACTGAAGTCTAAATCTTCTTGAAAACTTATTATTGGTTGAGTGTGAAGTTTTATACAAGTCTAAATGCGAACAGTTTCGCTAAAGACTCTCTCAAGGTGGCAACACTTCTGGTGGGGTCGGACGATGACTCGTGAACTCCCGTTGGATTCAGCAGCCTTGAAACCATAGGACCAGATTATTGTTTTATCCCACCGCTCCCCTCCCCTTACACGAAGGGGGTGGAAAAAAGCCGTTTGTGAAATAAAATTTGCAAATCCAAAAAAGTTAGACAAATATTATAATTAATAAAATTTAAAAATTGGTGTCGATGCAGAATTTCACCACCTACTACATTACATCCAAAGTTTATTGAAAACCTACTTTGGTTTCTTAAAAAGTAATTTTGAGAGTGACAGCATTGGCATAAAACTTGGTCTACATATTTCATTTGTCATAAGCAACAAGAATCAAATGGTCTACAAAAATATTTATAATATAAGGGTGTTTTTTTCAATGAAAAGGAAAAATTTTCAACTACTTCCATGAATCCCATTCCAAAACCAGAACGTTGATGAAAATTGGTGAAAGCGTTTGACTTTTCATCAAGACCAAGAATAAAAAGAGAGCAAACAAATATCCACTTAGAAGATTACTTCTAAAACGATCCTAGTGATCTGGCAAACACAGATAATAATTATAGTCTCGCACGCTTTGTCAGAAGCTTTTAGTATTTAGTGGTTTAACGAGTAAGGAAGTAGTTTTTAAGATTCATGTGGTATCACAACGGACCAACTTTGGTCTTAGTGTATCAGTATTAATTACTGACAGACACTTCTACCTAACCTAACCAAACCCTTCCAACTCAATAAAATTTCGACCTCGAATTATTTTTTACTGGTACAAAACTTGCCCTTTTAGACCCAGGCTCTGCCTTATATTCACACCGCCCCTGAGCTTTAACTATAGTCACCTAGGAATCCCAGAGCCGTGATAATTATCTCAGTCATAATCATATTCATGACTATCTTAAACATAACCATCAGCATCATTATCATCAATGGAAGTTAGATGAGCATGTATTTGAAATTTTGGGCACAGCTTGGGTTGAATGATGCGACAGCGACTCTGCGACGCTGACGACGACGACGACGACGACTGGAACTCTGGGATATAAGACCGGCAGCGGCGGCGGCGCGCATGCGGTGTTAGAGTATCTTGTAGTTGTGAAGTGATGATCAGAATTTTTATGGTCGTCTTTGTAAAAACTCTTTTGTTGTGCCAATTGAGGAATTTTTTCTATCTAAAGATTTTCCACCTTTAAGTTGAATATTTGACGTTTTATACAAAACGAATTTGTAGAAGGGACGAAGCAACGGGTTGGATTGTTCAAGCTTCGAGCTTCCAGCAACTCGAGACAAAACAAAAAATGTTTATTTTGAAAGAGTGAGAGAGCAAATATCATGGTTGTAATTAATTGAATATAGATTGCTTTCGTATGTTCACAGCTAATACTAATCCAGCACACAAGATATAATAAAAATAATTATTATTATTCTCATATAGTAAAAAAAAAAGCATATTGATAAGTTATCTATAAATATACCAATAAAGACAATTTTTACTTCAACACCATGTTGCAGTCGCGTATGCGCATTGCACATACATGATGCGCCGCACCACGAGTTAGTGTCGTTTTGATGTTGGAAAGAGACTGAGTATTGAACTTGAAAATGGAAAAGGTTAGTTTTAAGGTCATGACATTTATGCTTGTTCTTCAGCAGAAAATGTCATTATATCGAACATTTCAATGAACAAAACTGGTCCAGCTCCAATAAAATGATGTTGAATTGAAGATTTAGATTCGAATAATACGAAACTAAAGCTAAACCTTTATGATAAATGTGATATTTAGATTTAATGCAAGAACTCTCTGGGATGATGTGATGCGCAAGTACAACTTTATAAATACTTCTTCTTACTTTGTGCATCTAGATATCGAGGTAAGGTAAGTTCAGGTTAGATGATGATGGAGGATGTGCTTTTGTTGCATTATACAGGCAACAGGCAGGTATCGGTATGCACTCGTATCATGTCTATACTGGTTCGTTGGTAATTATGTGAACAAATATAAAAGGAAAGAATGTGAAAAAAACCTTAGTGTTTAGTTTACTTCTTCTTCTGGAGGAGATTTGAATTTGAACTTCTCGATAAATTTGATTTGCATTTTTCGCTAATCGGAAGATTAATGCGAGTATCAATGTTGGTGTTGGATATTATAGTGATGAGGCTGAATGCACTGACAATATAATATAAGCTAGTGCATTTAGCTAGTTTTACTTTTAGATTTATTCCGCATTCTTATATTATTGATGATGATATGGCAGGTGTTTTGAGATTTTTAGAAATAAGATACATAGCTACTTGAATTATGAACATTATGTATGAAGATTCTGTTTTCATTATAATTATAAGAAATCGAATGAATAAATATGAGTGCAGCTGAGTTTTGTGGGGCAAATATGTATGTTGTTTGTTGGAAACATGTTTTATTTTTTTTTTAAGTTAGACCTAGACCTGTTTACTTGAAGAATCATACATATTTAAGTGAATTATTGATTGTATCAAAGGTATTGTAATGTTTTAACAAAAAATGATTTTTGGCTTTTAAAGAGTGTTAATCTTAGTTTTAGAAAAAATGAGATTGTTTTGATGAAAATATAAAACGTTGAAAAGTTTTCAAGTGCCTATGCACACTTTTTTTGTCAGAAAACTATACAAAATTTGAGCTGACCAGATCTAAATATAACAATGAAGACTATTTTTTTACTTAATTAATTAGTTCTAAGAGTTAGAAGCAGATTGACATATGGAAAAATAAAGTTATAATTTTGCAATAATCGTTATTTAAGGCATACGGCAATAATGTCAAAGGAATATTTTTGGTTCACAATGGGCTTCTGTCAGAAAATCCATGAAGGATGAATTGAATTTAATAATTGCGTATGACAAAAGCCTTTACTATATGCAGTGACTGGCCAAGTGAGATACCATCCCCAACACACAACGACGAATGAGTGAACTTTAACCCAATATAACTTACAAACTAAAAAATCAACCTGAGGCCGTTAATAATAAACTATTTCTGACCTCTGCTGATTGTAGAGAATTTAATTTTGTATACAAGGTTTTGGCAGGAGAATTTATTGCTTCATAAAATGCGTATCAGGTACACCATTTAATCTAAGTATACAGTTCTTTCAATTGAAAAAAATGCTTGGTGGTGAAAAAAAAATTGTACTCAAAGCAAAAATGTCCGTGCTTTCAACGATTTTTTTTTGTATCAAAGCAAATTACATATTCAAAACGCATATTTTTTTTTTGGCAAAAAATTGTCAGTGACATGTTTTGCGTGAAAATAAATTTGTTGTTATAAAACTATCTTACAGTTCCCGTGCGAAAACCTATGCAAATATTTTCGCATGTCAAAAATTATTTAGGTGAAATACAAAATTACTTTTTTGCATGATTGGTTTACAATTTCATGCAAAAAGGAACAATTGCTGTAAAAGAACTACAAAACAATTGTGTAATTGCTTCGCGTGAGATAAAAAGATATTTACACTTCCAAAAAAAAAAAATAGGTATATACATTCACACCTCACAGCATTATTTGCATGCAAATTGTTTTTGCATCCAAAATTTATTGTTTTCTATTTTTAGGCCTATGATTTATTAATAAGGGGTTAATTAATGACACAATGGGTTGCTTAATCGAAGGTAAACATTTTGTACTTAAAATATTATACAAAATTTAGCACAGAATAGGTGAAAAATTGTTTTGAAAAAAATAATTTTTCTTTTGCATGGAAACTGCAAACTATGCGTAAACTTCAAACATTTAATTTGTATGCACAAAACTCATTCCTATGAAAAATAGATTCTTCCTATATAACAAATTTCTCAGTTTTAATCTCAATTTTTCGATGAACTGACATGAACTGCAACCTTAAAAGTTTATCTTCATCTGTAGAATCTCTTAGGTAAATCTTAAGACGTTTCACTGTCGAAAAAATTCTTTCCGGTGTGCAACTTAAAACCGATGGAGTCACCAAAATTTTAAGAAGCTTGTGTATGTGAAGCATGTTGTGTATGGCATTTTATCTTCTATATCATGCATTCAGCCTTCAAACTTTAAATTGTCAGGATACAAAAAATTGAATTTTTCTTATTTAAATTTTTGTTAATTTTTGCCACAAATTGAGGGAAGCAGAATACACAAGTATCATTTTAAGCTGACTTTAGAAAGCATCAAGGTAGATAGGTACCTTGCTATATATTGATTAAAAATTATGTAGCACGTGAGCTAAATTAAATTAAATTAATAAATAACTATCGCAGAAATTCGAGCGCAAATTTCATACTAAAATGAAAAAGTATGATAAACAAATGCCTTTCTTAAAAATTTCGGGGGGGGGGGGATCCAACCCCTGTGATCACCCCCTGGCTACGGGCTTGACGAGCTTTTAAATTAAAACAAAACCTATTTTTCTTTTAAGATAGTGGTTATTTTTTTGAACCAAGAATCCAAAAAATAATATCAGAAGATCGAAATAGATTCCATAAATGGTTCATATAAAAATGAGATTATATGACCTTGTTGGACTAATTTTACTGCACTATAACGCTTGCACTGTTTTTGAATATAGTCACAAGCCCTTTCATACATACATACATATAAGACTTTAAAATAAAAATGTTGAAGTGTAATTTGTGAATTTAATTTTTAATCTTTAATTCGATATTAAAAAGTGATGCATTCAATCAAAAAAAAAACATTTTCTTTTAATGCACTGATATTTGTTGATGATTTTTATTCTATGTAATGTTATCTTTTTTGTAGATTAGCTATACAAATAAAATTTGAATGTCAAATAAACTTAATTTAATATTATTTGATTTGAAGGAACAAAGACACCTACGCCTACGACAAGTATTATGATATGAGATTGATAAAGAACAGAATTATTTAAATGCTAATATCACCCACGCAACATGACTTTGTTTTTATCACGATTCAGAAGTATGATACAATAAATGCATTTGATCATAGTGTTGTTTATATGAAGTCATGATTATGTTATGTTTAGGTATTAAACAATATTATTTCATTTAAATGCGACGATTAAATTCTTGATTGTCTGAATAAAGAACTGAGGTAAGGAATAACCTATCATCTTCATACCGTGTGCTCAACAAAAGAAATCAGGAATTATAAAGGCTCATACCATTTAAGGTTGAACTTATGTAAATATATCACAAGTTCGTAAGTGTACGACTACTAAATCACTGCAAAATACATTTGTACAAACGGGATCTCGATTTAGGTACTCATGTGAATTGTTGGTGAGATTTGCTTTAATTTTTAAGAGAAATGGAAGATGAATTTTGCATTGTGCTGCTGAGCATTTATACTATGTTTCCACCGAAGGTTTATCTCAGATTAAAAAGAAAGAAGAAGAAACAGATTTAGAAAAGATTTTCTTTGACAGCACCTTCAAAAATGCAAATGGCGTCTCAATTTTTCTTATGGAGTGCAAGTGAGATAGAATGTTTGATTCGTGTAAAACAATGAAGAACTGAATCGAGTCTCGAATGAATCGTTCAGCACTATTTAAGAATAAGTAAGTTCGATTGTAAAACTATTTGTCCTAGGAAGATTTAACAAGTTTAATTTCTAATCTTCAAGATTTACGAAATAAATTTGTATGGTAAATCTCCGAGATTTGAAGGAGATTTGCAAACACAACTTTTACTACATTAGCATTGTGTTCGATAAGGAATATTGTTAAAGTCACATTTTCCAAAACATCATCTGCGATGCAATCCTACAGTAAAAAAAATCAAGTTGATAATACAAATATTGAGAAACTAGAGAATATGTACGTGAACGTCAAATGCATTTGCAAGACAATTTTAGACAAAAAGATTTTGTGGAAACAGAACGATTGGATATTTGACAATAGCAATATTTGCGCCAATAAATGAAGATCATTCGGCGATCTATTGGACATTGATTTAACGTTTTCGAGAACATTTTAATAACAAAGGCTTATACGATTTTTGACACAAGTGGTTATGACTCGTTCTAAAAGTAATTTTTGGCACTGAATCCACACACTTTAACCGTTTCCGCCATCATCTCTGATTTTTGAGATACGCCATTTTTCATTATTTTGAGGTAACATATTCAACGATAGCTGTAAATTTTTTCAAAAAATGTCAGTTTATATCTTTTCAATTTTTGTTTACGTCCGGGAAATCCTAAGTAAGTTGTTAGTCTTCACTTTGCCCCGAAACAATTTAATAAAAAGGGTGAAATGCGGTTTAATAATCTTAACACATACATTTCAACAAGGTATTTCTTACAGAATATAAAATATATTGGAAAGGTTTAAACTCAAGAGAAATAGTATTTTTAGGAAACGTTATTTTGTTGAAAAAAATTTTCTACGGTGGTTACATAACCTTAAAAATAATGAAAAATCGGTGATGGCTCACATCTTACTAAGAATATCTCGGAGAGTAACAAGGATATTGAATAGATTTTAACCAAATTTTGAAGAAAAGATTGGTATTTTTAGAAATCGTATTGAAAATTTACCTCTCAATTTTACATAACCTCAGAAAACAGTGAAAACGATTATTTTTTTTATTTTCTAACAATAATATCTCGAATATCTGAGCTAATAGCAACACATGGAGAATGGATTTGAACTCAGCGCCCAAAAGTGTTCCTAGAAACATTCTTCACTTGTCGTGGCAATAACCAACAAGAACATCCAAAAACAATCGTCTCCTTAATATTTAAAAGCAAAACAGTGAATTTTTGCTTTAGAACTAGTAAGGGAAATTTTTACGGTAAAATTAACCGCAACGAAAACTAGTCTTTTTCGATTCTCGATCCCCGGTTCTTTTCTTCCTAATTTTCTTTTACAGGTGTTTCTTTCAACCTACTGAGAGAGAGAAAGCCAGCCTTGGTCCATCAGCCATCGGTTCACTCATTCAGTATCTTGATTCTTGAAGAAATAGAAATCGATATGTCAATTTTGACACTAAAAGTGGATGTGTTCCACTCACCAAAACACGGGCGGTCTGTGCTCAAATGTGACAGGGGATCCTCGAATGCCCGCCGTATAACTTACAGACCGTTGGTCTGCTTCAAGTCCAATTACCCAGACAGACAGGTGGTCTGCTCGAATCCAAATTACCCAAAGGATCGCTGTTGACATTTGGTCCCCATCTGCTAGATGTTACTTCTTTTTTGCCCGACATAATTTAAGCTTCATAATTGTAAAAGATGAAACGTTATCGACTACTCCCTAGTTCCCCCAAATCTAACAAAAACTCACCGAAGTAGGTTATGTTTTTTTATCGCGAGTTGAATATATTTTCCAATTTACCTTTCCACATTTTAAGTTACTAGTATTTAGTCTTCTCCCTTTTTTGTTGCTTGAGTTCTCTTTTACTTTCGGGTTCTGGGTTTAGAAATTTAGGGATTTGGAAATTTGGTTTGTTCAATTTTTGGTGCGTTCATCTGGTTTTCTCTTAAAAAGTTAGAAAATAGGGGGAAAATGGCTGAATGCGTTCATCGTGTTCGTGCGCTCCTGGAAGTGACACCAGCGATCGGTGAATTTCACGATGACATGCAAAAGCTAGGGTTTGTATGTGCGAGTAAGTAGGACCACTGGATTTCGTCACCGGTGGCTCAGCAACATAGCTGACAGTTGCTTACAAATGACGTGATAGAAGTCCGTGGGCTCCGATTGGACGAAAACACAGGGGAAGTAAGTCAAAGAAACAAGGTTCGAACAGACATTGAAAAATGTGAAAGGACACTTCTTGGCTTTAGAACAGCAAATAGAGTTGATTTAAGAGATAATTGGAGGAAAGTGTCAGAAATTGAATAGATTAATTTTGGTGTTTAATTATAAAAAGTAAAGTGGAGAAAAAAAAAATTGAAAATTTGGATAAGATATTTTTGCGAAAGTGGAAAGAGAACCCTTGAGGAAGAAAATCGAGAAAGACGTAAGGGAAGAAAATCTAGAGGAAAGGAAAATTGGAAAAGATAAGTTGTTTTTAAAACCTTTTAGCAAAATTTTTATTCTGAGTAGATTATTAATTTGCCTGTTATTTGGTGGCTAGAATTGTGCAATTTTTAAAAGAAATTCGGTTAGATTTTTTGTTCTGTTGTTTTTTTTTTCCCTGAAATTGCAGGACTCGCGACCCCCGTTAGTAAAATCCTATTGGTACTTTCGGGACAAAGAGAGAGCGTGTTTCATCTTCTTTTTTTGTCAATCTTACATTTGTAAATTGAATTGAAAAGATCTTGGGTTTTCATCCTATTTAAAAGGTTTCCCAAGCAAATTGAAGTTATTAAAAAATCCGAATTCTAAATATACAAATATTTCTCTTTTTATTTAATATATTTTCACCGTCGCACTATGGGCCCAAGTGACGTTTTGCGTCTCAAAAATCTGTAACTTTTTTGTCTTGTGAGATAATAAGCTGAAATTTCGCACATATCTTCTTGAATATACGGCCAACAAAAGGCCCTACGAACTAACTCCCAAATGACTTAACTCCCACTAGTCGAAATGAACTAACTCCCATCAAATTTTCTGATGGGACTTAGTTCATAAAGTTGGGAGTTAATTCATTGGGACTTAGTTTATTATGAACAAAGTCCCATTGAACTAACTCCCACCAGGAAAAAAGTGGGAGTTAGTTCATTTTTATTTTTGCGAGAGAGTAAAAACTAAGCTAAAGTAGAAGTTAGTTCATTTTGTCTAGAAATTGAATTTTTGATCATTTTTAAGTTATTGTAACGGAGTTCAGATTTGAACGGGAGATAAAAACACCGTTAGGAGATTTGGCATAACAGTTTTCAATGCGTTTCGAAGACCAGCTTCATAGTCCGTCATAAAACTTTTTGCCTCAAATTTGAAAATACTTTCATATGTATATGTAACTAAACAAATGGGTATAACAATCCCGACTTTTTTATCCATCAGTATAAAGAAAAAAGGATAGATCTGCAAAAAATGTATGTTCCTTAATTAGATCATAAAACAATTATGACAGTGAAGGCTCGGTGCAGGGGGGGGGCGCGCGCCGATGACCACATGCCCACATTAATGAAATAATAAAAAGTGAAAACCCAGGGAAGGCTCGGCGCGGGGGGGGGGCACGAGCGCTCGCACCCGTCCGCGCGTGCTGCGCCGGTACGCGCTGGCACGCACCCGCACGCGCGTGCCGTGCCCATCCGCGCGTGCAAACACACCGGCCGGCGCGCGCACGCACGTACGCGCGCAGCATGCGCGGACGGGGCGCGGCACGCGCGGCGGGCACGACACGCGTGGACGGGCACGGCACGCGCGTGCGGGTGCGTGCCAGCGCGTACCGGCGCAGCACGCGCGGACGGGTGCGAGCGCTCGTGCCCCCCCCCCCCCGCGCCGAGCCTTCCCTGGGTTTTCACTTTTTATTATTTCATTAATGTGGGCATGTGGTCATCGGCGCGCGCCCCCCCCTGCACCGAGCCTTCACTGTCATAATTGTTTTATGATCTAATTAAGGAACATACATTTTTTGCAGACCTATCCTTTTTTCTTTATACTGATGGATAAAAAAGTCGGGATTGTTATACCCATTTGTTTAGTTACATATACATATGAAAGTATTTTCAAATTTGAGGCAAAAAGTTTTATGACGGACTATGAAGCTGGTCTTCAAAACGCATTGAAAACTGTTATGCCAAATGCAATAGTTAATGGATGTTGGTTTCATTTTTGCCAAGCTTTGCGATTAAAACTGTTTGGGACCTAGTTACTTTGAGAAATTTTATTTATGATTTATTTCTAAAGGAACTGGGAGTTTGTTCATTTGGGACTTAGTTCATCTTCATTTTGGGACTTAGTTCATTACACGGTTGGGATTTAGTTCTTAAAAAAAATGGGAGTTAGTACATATGAACTAGGTCCCACTTTTTTTGGGAGTTGGTTCATTGGGAGTTAAGTCATTTGGGAGTTAGTTCGTAGTGCCCCAACAAAATAATGTAGGTTTCTAAAAGTTGAATGCATGCTATTTTTATTTAAAAATTATTCAAACATTTTAATACACATAAATTACGGAAGAAACACATAACACCGTTATTTATTTGCGTCATGTTATTTGAAATTGAAACTTTTTTTCTTCAAATTTATAATAAATACAAATTAAATTAAAAAAAAGTAGTACAAATGAAAGGGCACGGTAATGGCAAGTAAAGTTCTTGCTCTACATATTATTTACAGATCCAACCTAAGCAATTATTGACCCCCCTCTTTCTCCAGTACCAATAAAGTCAGATACTTAAAATTCGAAGCATTTACTTAACTAATCAAGTCCAGGCGTGGCAATAAATTTCAACTTCTAAAAATTAGTGGTTCTTGAGATATATAGATCTTCATACATCACTAAAACCATATAACTGACCTACTCACCCCTCACTCGCTGATTGACAGATCATCAAAATTATGTTGTGCATAAAAAAGAAAAACTTGATATTTTCCATTAAGGGTAGGGGGCGTCTTTTCACTAAATTTGTATTTAATTTTAAATATAGAGCACTTCCACGTAGCACATAGATCTTTGAATTTTGGCGGAATAATAGGGCTGTGTAATGCATGTAAAAGAAAAATTTTAGATTTTGCATTCATGGAGGGTGCGGCATCAACCCAATTTTTCAGAATTGTTATCATATCTATCAACAATGTACAATGGTGAAATTTGGTAAAGCGGTAGAACTTGTTGAGCATACATAGCTTACATTTGAAAACTTGAGATTTTCCATTAGTGGGTGTGGCATCCACCCACTTTCTAAAATCTATCAACTAAACGGCAATTTTGTCGAAGAATGATGAAATTTGGTAGAGTATTAGGGGTGTAGTGCATTGGAAAATTGAAAAATTTGATATTTTGTATTCAAGGGGCGTGGCATCCACCCACTTCCTCAACAAAGAAAAATCTTTGCAAAAAGAATTAATTAATCAATTAAGAACAAAAACTTGACCAGTGAAAAAAAAAATAGAAACTTTGACAATAATTCAAATTCACCTATTTTTAAACGTTCTTTTTAACACTTTATTTTTGTAACTTTTAATCTTTTTTTCACTCACAAATAACTGATACCAATTATGTATATACATATTATGTATGTCACACAAGCATTATGCAAACCTATAAAATCAAAATATAATGTGAGCGTGCTGCTGTAATAAAAAAGATGTTAGCAAACTGCAAGATGGTCGATCCAAACTGGTGGGAAATTTATAACTTTCAAACCCTTCCTATATTAATTTTAAAATGAGAGTTGACTTTAAAAATAATTTCTTAGTATGTTCTTGGAATCGATTTTGAGTCTACAATGGCTTTGAACCGATTTTAAAGATTTAAGATTTCATGCGAAAAAAAGAAATTGCAAAAACATCTAAAATCTGTGATTTTTTGCTCTACTTCTTATAATAGGTTTTTAGTTCTTAATCAAAGAAAAGCAATTAAAAGCATACAGATTTTTTATATGTTTTAGTATATGAACTAAGGAATAATTTGCGGCCTAGAACTAAACGGTGGATGACGGTGGAAGTACTTAAAACTCCAATCGAAATTTGGCAAAAGCTAAAAAAACATGTGTTATTGGAAAAAATAAATTTATCTAAAATATATATTTTCCAAAAAATATTTTTGCAAATTCGAATAGTAGTAATAAAAAGCTTTCCAAAAACATATAACACTTACACTTTAGCATCATCAATAATTAAAAGAAAGTGGTTTCAAAAGTAGCTTCACTATGTCACTCAAACAGTGTTTTTTCTAGGGAGCACTTTAGAAAGGGTTAAATACTAGAAAGACTAATTGGAAACACAATTTTTTTATTGGAATCTGTATTTTAAGTATTCCTAAATTGATTTCTGCCAAGAAATTAATCTAAAAAATAGTTTCGAAAAAACCATTTTTGAGACGCAAACCATCATTTGGGCCCATAGTGCGTCGGTCGGTTTGGCTCCGAAGGTTTTTTTTTTCAAAAACAAAAAAAAGTCACTGGCGCCCATTTCTTTTTTTTTAACTACGCTCCTGTGCTGATAAGAGTAAGTTTAATTAAATCTTATAATTATTTTTTTATATCAACCTTATCTTTTGATTACAATAAAAAACTATCTTCGTGAACCCACCCCGCCTTACTAAATCTAGCTGTGGTGGCAGCACTTTTTTGCTGTCTGTTGCATTTTTTATTTCGCTCGTTTTTTGTATCGCCTTCTTCGCCGACTGTTTGACGGTTCAGCGTCGTGTTCTTTTTTTGTTTAACGTTTAATTTTTGTTTATCGGTCGCCGGTCGTGTTTTTTTTTAAATATTTAATTTCGTTTCGCGGAAAAAGGGCAACAATTGGCGCCCAACGTAGGGCTGTAAGACACCCTAATTCATCGCAGCTTTTGAATAAGTGGACACTTATCAATAGCTTTGGTTATATCATTATAACCAAGCATGAAATATTTAATAAAATACATTTTTTTAAAGAAATAAAATAACTCTTTGAGGTAGAGGGTAGATATTTTACTATAAACCCTTGAAATATTAAAAATTCTAGAATTTACCGCTAAGAGTTTGAGTTTTTCAGCAGCATTGGCTTAAGACCGTTTTCATAATTCATTCTGGACTTTTATCTACATTCATTTGGTTAGCGGTCTAGCCAAGGAAAAAATTAAACTGTTATGAAAAACATTTAAACTGCCAATGAGCTGATGAGTTTTGACATTCCATCCACATGAGGAACTTTGTTGTTTATATGTGCTGAAAATTGTGAGGTTAAATTTGAGCGAGTTTTTCATTCACTGATTAGGGGGGTTTATATGGAACAACATGGTTGGACAGCATTGCTTAATGGAATCAAATATCTTGTTGGTTGCATTGAAAATATAAGAAATTTAATTTTACAATTTAAATTAATTTAAGGCCGTTTTTTTCTTGTTAAAATTGAAAATAGGCACGTTTTATTGACAGTTCGCAGCTTTGGTAAAAATTTGCGACCATTCGCAGTTCGGAAGGAACTTTACAGATTTTAAAGCTGAGGACATTTTTGTAGCTAGAATCTGCACACCCACAAATAAGTAAGCAATCAAGCATTGGTGCAGTGAAATAAGACCCGTGGTAATAAGGCCAGTGGATATTACTTCGCAAAATAAAAGGAAAAAACAACCGTGGGTTTTTTCCTCTGTTAACTGCCAACAAAAGCCGTGGGTTGTAGCTCCTTTCATTTGTGAGTTTTGATTCCAGATGAAAATGGAAATAAAACCCATCTAATAAAAATATCACAAAATATAAAATTCAACATTAATAACCATCATTTTTAGGCTTTATTTTGCTATACCTGTTAATGCATTTGTTGTGACGACTGAACACAAACTAAGTGGAGTAACGTAGGTGATGCCAGCAAAATTTGGGGCCTGGATATAAGGCCCCAAAGAAAAATTGAAATAAGACCCCATAAAAATGCACAGAAGACAATATAAAAGAAAATCCTCAAATTTTGATGTGTTATTTCAGTTTATGCAACCCCATTTCACTATATTGTTTGGGCCTAGTTTTATGCTTATATTATATTCCAATGATATAAGACCCCAACATTAATTTTGGGGCTTAGTCTCATTTTATTTTGACAAACTATTTGGGGTCTTTTTTTACTTTGCATAATTTACTTGAAAATGCTAAAAAAAAATCACAAAACTGCATTGTAATTTGTGAAAATCCGCTAATCGTGGAGCAAAAACTTTCAAAATACCGCTTATTGTTGTCGCCTTTGTCTTACGACCCTAATATTGAAAATATCAGTCAATAACAGAATAGCTGAAAAAATCCCGCGATTTTGTCAGCTATTCTGTTCCTAACTGATGCTTTTCAATTTAAGGATCGTGTTTAAAAGCATCTTTGAGTAACAGAAAAGCCGACAAAAATAGCGGATTTTTTTCATTTCGCTATATGTTGATGCTTTTCGATATTCTCTTAAGCAATTATGGTTTTAAACACGATTGTATATTGAAAAGCATCAGTAAGCAACAAAATAGCTGAAAAAATCACGCAATTTGATAGGTGAAGACCATCATTGAGTAACAGAATAGCTGAGAAATATCACGCAGTTTTCTTTATTTTTTTCTTTTGGTGTCTTATTTCCTGGGACCTGATTTTTTGGAGCCAAAAGTTTGAATTATAATTTAAGTGTGGGCCAAATCCAAAAGGCAATAACACCCGCGGTTCGAATTACTTTTTTGCCATTCCAAAAAAGATTAAACACCCGTGGTTGTTTTTTCTTTTTATTTTGGGAAGACCCACGAGCCTTACCACAGCGGCTCTTATTGCACCGCACCTCAAGCATCATTTCATCCTGTACCTCTACCACCCTTCATTTTGGCTGTAAATAATATGAATGTAAGAAGTAGTCAATACCAAAACTGGTAGCAAAAAATTTAAATAAAAAATGGTTTGCTGGTCGGAATCAGATAACTATCTCATTTCACGCATTATAATATCGATGGATTTACTTACGTAAGCGAAGATGCATTAAAGTATTATGTCTTCAATGTTCATACTTTGATGTGTTCCAAACCCACATTAATAAGCCATTTATTTCTTAGACTCTTCTCCTTACACTGCTTCAATTATAATATTATATACTAATCATAGTTAGCCTTCATCTTTAACAATTTTTTTTGTTAAACACACCCAAAAGCTTATTACAAATAACATGCTTTTGGCGGGTTTATTTCTTATTTTTGTATTAATTGCAAAATTAATTGCCTATCATTCCCATAAAATAACATAGATATTCATTATAACCTTGAATAAAATGATTTAAAAGCCAATTACCATCAAAAAAGACAAAAGGTAGGTTGATTTGAAAAAAAAAGAAAAAAGTATTGCACCAAAACGCAATCACATTTTGAATATACAAGAATACACAATAATACTCAAATTTAATGAATTTCCTTTAACTTATTAAAATAGCCTTAACAATAAATTGGAAGATAGAAAATCGTGCGGAAAAATAGAAAGTGATTCTTTTCTTTTGTTGTTTAAATATTAACAATAAAAAATCTTTCAAGGTTAGTTTTAGAAATTTGCCAATAACATATAGTCTGGGAGCCGAACGGTAAGATTACCTATATCATTTGGATGCCAACCGATAGCTTTAATATAAACATTTACAAAACTGCTGGTCGGCCATGCTTTATCTGGTCACAATGGGTAGAAAATGCACTTTTTAGGTTGCGTTTTCAGCTACATGTACCTATAATATAAGCAACTTATATAAATGGGGTATTAAATGAAAGCTAAGACTGTCCTCTACATGATATCGATGGTCGGACAGACTATTTTTTTATTAACGATTTTGTGCATCCTTGGATGAAAATGAAAAAAAAAGTGGTTAAGGCCACTTTTCTAGCCTAAATGGCTAGATATGATTTTACTCAGTTTTTCCCGATGTAAAATGCAGTGTTAAAAAATAACATTTAGTTTTTAAATGGTCGGACTCGTCGCAACAGCCAATGGTCTGTCTGACCATTGGACAATACCAGGCACGCTTCTTCCATCATTCATCTAGGCTGAGCGCTCTGCCATCTTTTGTGGATTCATTGATCTTTAAAACAAAGGTTCCAGTCTTCCTTTTAACCTGAACTAGAGTGCTGAAATCCAAAAACTATCTTGGCTGAAGCATTTCTGTTAATTCTATCGATATAGCGGAGTGAATGTAGCTCACATGTTTTGACCTTTGAAGCCATTTGTTTCATCAAACTAAAGTAAAAGAGGTGATTCTTCATCCAATATATGGACTAAGGTCTAATCTAAGGTATTATTCGTGAAGTTAATGTAAGCTCAGAGTTAGGTGGATGAACTCCTTAACCAGTGGCGTAGCGAGCACTTTGGGGGCCCCGTATCAAACATTTTGTAGGGGCCCCCTTTTTCTTAATAGGGGCTCAGCCTTAGATATAAATGCTTTTAACTTGCATCAGCATATTAGATTAGTTCAGTTTGGTATTTGATTTGCACGGTAAAAGGGACAAAAAAACTGTTTTACAAATATGTATCTCGAAAACCGTTAATTTTTTCAAAAGATTTAAATCCAAGCTCATGAAATTATACGAAAGAAAGATTATAACACTTTTTTGTATGAGAAAACAAATTTTGAGTGTTTAAAATATATCAATAATAATTTTGTAACGTTTGTGCACGTTTTTCCCAAAATTTGTTGCTGTATAATGAAATAGTGTAATAATCTTTCTTGTGTAGAATTCTATGAGCTTAAATTTAAACCAGCTTGATTTTTGAAAAAAGTTACAGTTTTCTAGTTCCAAAAATATTTGTTTGTCACTTTACGGTTAAAATCAAAAGTCAAATTTTGAAACGCTATTACTTTTGGACTTCAATGATTCTCATTATTAAGATAATAAAACTGTATGAAAGTTTCTGGTTCCTCAATTATTCGTTGTAAAATGAAATTCAAAAGAGTTATTAGAAAACAAATGCACAACTCACTCCCTCTTTTGATAAACGGTCTTTTCCTTACCTCTTCCTCCCAAAACTTTATTTTACAATAAGGAGATGAACCCGAATACGATTTGTACAAAAGATGTTGTCCATCGATAAATGAAGCTTTGATAAGTTTTTCAACTAAACTGGTCATGAAGGTAAAGTAAAACGGAGCTCTCCATCGAAGTTCAGTTTTATAAGAATTATTTCCTAATTTTACCATTTTTTCGTCTAATTCTCTTGGACTCTGACCAGCAAATTCTGTGTTTTTTGACACCTAAAGTCGCACTGAACTCGCCTTGGAGAAGATCTAGGTTTCTTGGTGGGGCGAGCTGGGGTAAAGAATAAATTGTCAGAGTTACATGAGCTCCAAACCCTTTTTTTGACTTTAATAATAACAAATAGAAATAGAAAATGGAAGTTGTGGTTTGTTTCTATTGATTTGTAAAGAAAATGTTGATTCCTGCTATTTCACAATTGAGAATCTTTTAGTGTTTTTTGACAATTCTTTTGGTTGTCAAGAAAACCTGGGTCAGCTCTAGGTTAACTTCAACGAGCAAACCTATTAAAATTGTGTATCGAATGCATCTCAATGAAAACTTTCTTACACACGTCAAATACTCTGAATCTCGGGGCCCCTATATCTCGGGGGCCCCCTATCATTGATACGGCTGATACCGCGGTAGCTACGCTACTGTCCTTAACTGTATCAGGTGCATTTTGTAAGCTCTGACAACTCAAAGTTTACTAATGCTTTCAACTAGTCCAGTCAATTTGTGCTCAAAAAGGCTCTTTGCCAGAAAATTGTGGGGTAGTTTTGATTTTTCCCCCCTGTATGTTTTCGGGGGTGCGGAATCCGAATTTGTGGTTTGCCAACAAAATTTCGCGAGGCAACATGGAAAAAAAACGCAAAAAATGGTATACAAAAATGCATTCCTTGGTAGTTTTTCACTAATGGCTAGAAAACTACCAACCAATTTGTACACCATCGAAACTCTAAGGTCGCAGCTATAAACATTGAAACAGCGGGCCTCTAGAGTTAATAAAAAACTAAAATTTTGTCTTTCTTTACAAATTCTCCCCGGCCTACTCTTCCCTTGTACCCTAAAGGAAGCACGGTTGCGAGCGGGTTATATCCCAAGATTGGTACGAGAGGCAATCGAAATAAAAATGCACTCAAACTTCAATCGAGATCAAAGTTTTAATCTTTCTCCGGCATGGGATCCTCTGATAAACAAATTAAAGCTTAATAAAATCCAAGCTAAAAACAACAAACACAAAAATCAAAACAACCTGCCAGCTGATGCTATTAGTTTTGCCTGCTCTCAAGAATACATAAATTCACAACAACAACAATCTATGCAGTTGCAACAACATATTCCATCTCAACTGCAAGCACAAACGCACCGGTACAATCTACGAACAAGAACAGAACAATGAGAGTCAAAACAACAACCACCCACAAGCCATCAGTCAACCCGTGACCACGACTAGTGAAACCTGGTCGAAACGTGCGTGCGTCGGGAAAATAATAAAAATAGTTTTGATTTATCTAATTATCGCGGTAAGTCCGTTAAGTGTCATTTTATTTACAATGTCTCAGTACCACGATAAAAAAAGTCTTAAATCTACAAACTACCAACTATTCGAAGATTACATCAAAGTACCATTAAAAGTATACACAATTTCCAATAAATCCCTATTTAAGGTTTTTTTCTGCGACAACCCATTTGGACTCAAGCGCTAGTCAAAAATTGACGTATTTTTACTGTTTTCGAAAATCCACTCGAAAGCGCTAAGAAATTATTACTTTCTGTGACAAAATTTGAACTTTTGTCACAGATTGATATCAGAGAAGCTCAGGTAAGATCTCTGTATTCCAAACTTCTTACGAAAATGTTGATCTAGTCTATTCAATTCATCCACCGCAAATCTTTCCTCCGATAGAATTGTCTAAGACTTCTGACAAATCATTCAGCCAGTCATTTGCGACGGATCATTTGAGTGTTGGCCATTTGATAAATCGCGCCCAGTTTGTGGAAAATGGTAGATTAAAAAAAAAACTCGTAAATTACCTGAAAAATTTCTATGATCAATAACGATTTATGTCTTAAAAGAAGGGTTTTGAGTAGACGTACCTTTGGGAAAATTTCAGTGTTGACACTTTTTGGGGATCATCGCATGCCGCAAGAGTTTAAGGAGTCCCTAATCTTTCCAATTCACAAGAAAGGAAGTACGCAAAATCCGGAAAACTACCGTGGGATAAGCTTTCTTAATGCTTCATACAAAATATTTACCGCAATTCTGCAACAGCGACTCAATACGTGGATTAACCAAAACCACTTATTAAAAGAATTTCAAGGTGGTTTCAGGACTGGTTACTCCACGGTCGATCACATCTTTGTGCTAAAGAGCATTGGAGAATCCTTCCTTCTAAACAGAAAAAAACTTAACAGTTTCTTTAGTGATTTCAAATCAGCGTTCGATGCGGTGGATAGGCGTGCACTTTTCTACAAGCTCTATGGACTTGGGATGTCTAAAAAGTATGGAATAGTTCTACAAAATCTGTACAAGGAAACTAAAGCAGCAGTTTTGAATGGGACGAAAGATCAGAATGGTTTCAAACGGAGTGTGGCGTCCAGCAGGGGTGTGCGTTGAGCCCTCTTTTATTCGCGCTTTTTATAGAGGATCTAAAGGATTGCATTTCTGGTGGTGTTGAGTTTGCGGGGACCACTATAAAGGCCCTCTTTTACGCTGACGACATAGTGCTGCTATCTACCTCACCTCAATCGCTCCAGTTGATTGCATAGGTTCTATACTAATTGGAATCTTCAAGTTAACCTCAACAAATAATGATCTTCAGAAACGGTGGTGGAAGAAATAGCATAAACGCAAGATGGTTCTATAATTCAATCCATAGGCGTAGGAAGGGGGGAGCAGAGGTGGGCAGTGCCCACCTTGAAAAATGAACTGCCCACCTTAGAAAAATCGGCAGTTAAACTTTTCTGGTTCTACATCCCAAGAAGCAAGATTGAACAACTTACTGTGAATGAAATTTTTGACACCAAGTTTAAATATTGCCTACAGTTACAGTTGGTCGTCACATAAAAGCAATTTCTGCCCACTCTAATTTAGTTTGTATTTACACATTGCATCAATGTCCGAGAAGCATCAACTCGGTCTATTAATCCGAGGCAAGCACAAACCTAGTTGAACCTTATAAATTTGTCTCAAACCAAGTTATCTTAAACCTTGAAGATGAGTAGTTTGTCAGGTTTAAAACGCGGAATCACCAAACGTAAGATATATGTTAATCGCCCAAAACTCGCAAAATTTCAAAATGTTCCACTCTATAAAGAACCAAATTAAAAAAACTATTAAAATTAAATTAGGAATAAGAAAGAAATCGTTTTTCAGTTTTGGGGTGCGTTCAGATTAAATACTACGATAGCTCCATATCTAGCAAAATATTACATCATAAAACGAATGTTAAGTTTAAGTAAAAGCTTGACAAAAATATAAAGACTTGAATTCAAAAAAATAAAATCACCAAAAGCTTAAATTACTGCCTGTTTTGTGAACATCACCAAATCGATTTTTTTGCCACCAAATGAAATTTCAAATCTTCTGTTTTGCGATAAGTCGCTACATCTGACAAATTTGGAACATGAACCGAAACGTAATTCGATTTGGTTTGTTTAAAATTAAAGCTTACGGTTTGCTTTGGTATGTATCAACTCGTTTGTCATCGACTCAGGGTTATGCTACATTTCCACCTAACGCTAATCTGGGATTTAATAAGATTAACCTCAAATCTCCTTCAAATCTTTGAGATTTACCATACAAATTTATTTCGTAAGTCTTGAAGATTAGAAATTAATCTTGTTAAATCTTCCTGGGACAAATAGTTTTACAAATCGAACTAACCTATTCTTACATGGTGCTGAACGATTCATTCGAGACTCGCATTCGGTTCTTCATTGTTTGACACGAATCAAACATTCTGTCTCATTCGCACTTCATAAGAAAAATTAAAAGGTCATTTGCATTTTTGAAGATGCTGTCAAATTTAATCTTTTTCAAATCTTTTTGTGCGGTGGAAACACCAAAAAGATTAATTTAATCTAATCTGAGATAAACCTTTGGTGGAAACATAGCATTAACGTATTATTTGCTCTGTAACAGACAAATCAAACCGAATACTTGGAATTTTATAAAATCTAAACCGAGTTGCTTCTACCTATCGCCTGCGTTTTATGGAGAGCAATATAATGTGGATTAATTAAAAAACCTCAACAAAATCAGAAGTTTTTAGTTTTTACTGTTCCGGAAAAAGACGATTAGGGAAATTGGGTGACATTTGGATCAAAATACACTTTTTCTGTGCCAGTACTTACACTCTACAGTCTATTACAGTCCATACCTTTAAAACATTAAGGAATGATTTTAAAATTTGGTTTGAAATAGAAAAAAATTCACAAAAGTAAGAGTTTTCCTTAAAACCTACGAGCATCAAAAAGGAGACGTCAGGAAAAACAAATTTACTTTCCAGCAACAGTTGTGGCAAAAGCAATACAATTGGAGAATAAATATTATAATTTGTACCCAGGTAGATATTTTAATCAAGATTTTTTTTTGATTTTTTAATGCAGCTTTCATATTTTGAAGCTTCTTTTCAAAATGCGATCAAAGTTTTAGTGTAAAAATTTATTTTTCTTTTCAATAAATGACTCAAAAAACAAGCTCTTTTTTAAAGAAAAATCAAATTGAATAATGTTTATACTCTGAATTTAAATTAGAGTACGGTTGAGTAGTTACACAGTTTCTAAAAGTTCTTAATAGTTGGAAATATACTTTGTTTAATTAAATAAAATGCAAAGTTTGAAAAATATGCCGTTGTCCAAGTAAGATAACTTTAGGACAAGGGTTAACAAAAGTTTTTAAAAACTTTTTGGAGTAGGACAGCTATCAAATACGACCGTATAACTTTCGACTTAGAGTAACAAGCGGCTAAATCCACATTTTTTTTATTATAGACCACTTCAAAAATTGCTAAAAAATACAAAAATATATCAAATCTTTTCAATTTTACTGAATTTCGCAATAAAGTGTGTTGAAAAATACTTGATGTAATTTTAGTTTAATTCAAATAAAGCTAACACTTTTTTTAAATAATTTATTGTAAAAAATGAAAAATAGGAATTAGCTGATTTTCACTCTAAGCCGACGATATACATATGTTAACATCAAAAGGAGATTTGAAAATACATATTCTATGGGCCCATTAATTATGGCCTTTGTCAAATTATATATGAGTACTGCAGACAAATTTTATCAATAACTTTAAAGATATTTTAAAATGAATTCAATAGCACTGAGTGCAGAAGTCTAGATTATGAAAAAATATGTTCGAATTAAAGAACTATGAAATAAACCTTGATAATTTAAAAAAAAATCATATATGGATATTTTCAAATGTTTATACAAACTGCAACGGGCCGCATTACCGCTTCCGCTTAGTTGCGCCAGTTTTGAAAGAAGTTTATCGGCAGTGCGGCGAATAAAAACTTTGTTGAAAACTAATTTTACCCAAAACCATTCATTTTAAACGTAGATACATCGTAACATCGACATTGTTGCAGAGTTGAGTTTGGTAGCACTTTTAACGTTTGTTAATTTGCTTTATTGTAGACGTCGTTATCGGCTTCATTCATTAAATCTCTTTTGAACAAATTCGGGAATTAATTAAATGCTCAAGCACCAATAAAAACATAGTTATTGCGGGATCACTTGCACAATGTTTAATGATTAGGTTTGGTTTGGACTGGTTGCCCACCTTAGACAAAATTCCTTCCTACGCCAATGCCTATTGAAGTCGTGAACGAATTTAGATACCTAGGAGTGTGTTTCACAAAAAACCTAAAAATGTAAAAGCATCTTAGCGAAAGACGAGTTAAGGCCAAGAGTGCTATTGGAGCTACTTGGAAAAAGTGTTTCACCAACAGGAGTATGGCTCATAGCTGTAAATTCCGTGTATTTGAAGCAGTATCGGAATCAATTATGTTCTATGCGTCACAGGTATGGGGATACCAACAATATGGAAGTGTAGAAAAGTTGCTGAGATTTTTTATTAAAAGGATATTCCACCTGCCTTCCAACATACCAAACTACGTAGTAATGTTAGAAACAGGACTATCTCCACTCTTTGTCTGAACCCTCAAAACCCAGGTTGATTATATTATTACAGTTTTGAACATGAGTGATGAAAGACTTCCGAAGAAAGCTGCCCTTTACGTAATCAACCGGAGATACAGCTGGTATGCAGAATGGAACGAGCTTACGCAATGGTGTGGTATGGAGCTAGACTTGCATATTGAAAATCTTGATGAATTGAAAGTAAACTGTATAAGTTAATTGCTATGGTCAATGAGAAGTTGCTAGAGAAGTTTATCCAAGATGCCACCAGCTCTGTCAACAGAGTGGTTTACAGTCGCCTTTGTCATAACATAGGACTAAGAAACTTCTTTAGAGATGAAAATTGTTTGGAGCATATCTCGATGATGGTGAGACTTCGTGCAGAGCTTCTGCAATTGAATCATATGTCGCATAGATAGGACCTTCTCGGACTATGCAGTTTGTGTAACCTGTGGGCAAGAGAAAATGTTTTTCATTTTCTAGGAAAATGTCCAGTTCTAACAGAAACTTGGCGATTCTTCCTCGGCTGCAATTATTTAACTGACACAGAAATGATAGCAAAAACTTTGTATGTACTGCACAAGCTTACTGAAACAGAGTTCTTAGCGACAACTTCTAAAGTGAAAAAAAAATGTTTTATATACTGATATCTAAGAAACCTAGCCCAATTAATGTACTTATGTTATTTATTTAAATGGTCAACCTGGCAGACGGCATTGCCATGCTATACTGGATTTTGTCATTATACATGAATTGAATATAAGAAAATAAAATCTGTTTACTACTACTTCTACTACTACTACTACTACTACTACTACTACTACTACTACTACTACTACTACTACTACTACTACTACTACTACTACTACTACTACTACTACTACTACTACTACTACTACTACTACTACTACTACTACTACTACTACTACTACTACTACTACTACTACTACTACTACTACTACTACTACTACTACTACTACTACTACTACTACACTTTTAGGGGACATATTTTTTTGTATGTCAACGGGTGGAACTGTCACTTTAATTATCATTTTCAATATTTTAAACATGAAAAAAGTTGCGAAATTGCTTCTAGATGCCAAACGCGTGTTGGGAGCTAAAATTGATATTTTGAAGATGTTGAGTAGACGTACCTTCGGTTTAAGTTGCCCCTTTTCAAAAACATACTTTTTGTATGTCAAAATGTGGAACTTCCCCTATTTTTGTAGATTTTTAAATGAAACAAGTAGCAGAAAAGCCTCCGAATGTCAAACGTGTGTTGAAAAAATAACGGTTGATGTCTAAAAAGATAAGAAGACGCACCTTTAGGTAAAACATTAGTGTTGCCAAATTTCGGGAACATACTTTATTTATGTCAAAGCTAGGGTCTTCAACTTTTTTGGTAGTTTTAAATATTTTGAACATGAAAACAGTTGTGGAAACATATCCAGATGCCAAACGCGTGTCGGAAAAATAACGGTTGATGACTAAAAATTAAAATGTCAGTGTTTCCACTTTTCGGGATCATACTGTGGCGATAGCCACAACATTTCTTTTATCATTTATCACTAATTAATTGTATTTCCTACTTGTTCATTTATTACCTGTTTCATTATTTACTTTTAATAATCATATCATAGATTTATTTGTTTTGTTATTTTATTATTTTCTAAAATTCTAATATTCAGTCTTGTATAAGTATCTAATAAAACAACATCTTTATAAAATATATTTGGAGTAAGCATTACCTTATTTCCTATAATTACTACTTACTTACTTACTTATCCGGCTCCCGATCCATGAAGGGTTTCTGCCTGAGATATTGCGGTCTTCCATCGGTTGCGGTCCCTCGCACGCTCCCTCCAGTCGTCGAGACCAAGCGCTCTTGCGTCTGTGACCGCCTGGTCCCTATAGCGGAGGTTCGGTCTTCCTGGTCGTCTCGAACCTGGGGGCTGGGATTCGAAGATTTTCTTGGCTGGAGCGTTGTTGTCCATTCGCTCGATGTGGCCGAGCCAGTGTAGTCGACGTGTTTTGGCTCTTTGGACTACATCCACATCTTGGTACAGCTCGTACAGTTGACGATTGAATCTTCTCCTCCAATCGCCCTCTTCGCATATAGGACCAAATATCCGCCGTAGAATTTTTCTCTCGAAAGTGCCCAGGATCAATTCCCCTTTTTTACTTATCGTCCAGCACTCGGCGCCGTAGAGTAGAACTGGTAAAATTAGAGTTTTGTATAGCGTGCACTTTGTCTTTCGAGAAAGGAGTTTTGAACCCATTTGTTTGGCCAAACCGAAGTAGCAGCGGTTCGCTAGGGTAATTCTTCGTCGGATTTCCACTAAGGTGTCGTTCGTGGGATTGATGTTTGTTCCGAGGTAGGTGAACTCCTTGACTACCTCGAAATTACTGCTACCAACAGTGACGTTTTGTCCTAGGCGATGGACAGATGAGGATTTGTTTGTTGATAGCATATACTTTTTTTGTCCTCATTCACTTCAAGACCAACGCGTTTCGCCTGTTCATCAATAGCTGTGAATGCTTCAAGTACAGCTCTGTTGGAACGGCCGATGATGTCGATGTCGTCCGCATAACCAAGCAGTAGAGAAGACCTGTTAAAGATAGTGCCTTCCATGTTAACACCACTCTTGCGCACTATCTGCTCCAGGACTAGGTTGAAGAAATCACATGATAGCGCATCTCCTTGTCTGAACCCTGTACACGTCTGGAATAACTCGGATGAGCTGTTACCCATTTGCACGTTGCACTGCGTATTTTGTAACGTCATGCGGCATAGCTGGATCAGTTTTTTCGGGATCCCGAGTTCCGACATCGCCAATAGAAGCTCTTGGTGACTTATGCTATCATATGCGGCTTTGAAGTCGATGAATAGGTGGTGGGTCTCGACTTGAAATTCGTTGGTCTTTTCCAGGATTTGCCTCAATGTGAAGATTTGGTCTATCGTTGATCTGCCTGGCCTGAAGCCACACTGGTACGTGCCGATCATAGTGTTGCAGAAAGGTTTTAGACGCACATAGTACGTTGGATAGGATCTTCCTATAATACTTTTTTTTATCAAAGGGTGGGATTTCCACTTTTTTGGTAATTTAAAACACCACAAGTGGTTTCAGTTTCCTGACTGGACTACAGATTGGGCGCCATTTTTCAAAATGGCATGCAAGCGACAAGATTAAAAAAATAATCCCAAGCTAAATTGTATCCTTAATGTGCAAGGAATGAATTCCAGTCATTAAAAACCGTCCCCGCTAAACAACGCACAGGATTAGGTTTCCTGATCAGACTATAAATGGAATTTGATTTTGAAATAACATAGCATGAAGCAATTTTCCAAGAAAAAAAAATTAATAGTATATTAACAGTTTCTTCTTATTGTTTATTTATGCCTTGCAGAGATCAATCTGTGTAAATTAAGTTATGATGTTCACTTTGTGGTTCAGTCAATTACACTTCCATCAGGAAGCACTTAGATAAATCCAAGGTCTCAAACTTATGATCAGAGAGTTGATGTTGATGTTGATGCTATGATGATGATGATGAATTTTCAATTTTCAAGTTTTCATCAATCATCCGGATGTTCGACGACTACGACGACGGCTGGTATTCAACATTCCAGCGAACACAGAACGGTATGGTCATTTGACCTCTTGATCTAAAGACCATATTTGTCTTGTATTTTGCTAACACGCGATGCTTGCTCGCGTTGACTGTTGCTCTTTGTCTGAATGATCATTGATCACTTTGGACAAAATAAGCTTAGATTTAACATTTTTCAATTACGCTCTCCTCGCGCGATCCGTTAAAGGTAATCTGAGGATCAACTTTAGATAGATAGTGTGCACTTTATAAGAAGTATTTTTTTTTTTTTTTTAATTCACATTTTCGGTAACGAATACAAATCGAAGAGCTATTTCTTTAATTCATGGGAACTTTTGCTTTGTAGAATTTGAACTGGTTTCTGCGTACATGTGCAGCGCATGCAAATATCCACATGCGGGGCGAGTCAATCATGAAATATCGACGACTTGGCTTAAGGTTTGGTTTTAAGTTATAAAAAAAAAACGTAGAAAAAAAATACGTGAGCGACTGCTGCATCTCTGGTAACATGGGCACCAATATTGAATGCCAACCGTAATTGTGCTAAGACGACGATGATGGCGGCATCAGGAGAATTTGAATCTGGTCCAATGATTGGAGTTTTGGCTTTGCAGTGTCGCAAGTTTATGCAAGAGCAAAGGAAAAATCCAATCATATTCTCTTCTCTTATATAAAGAATGATAAAGGGCGAGTTGTATTTAAAAGCATGAGGTGGCAGTGGCAGCCTAGCAGGCAGGTGGCTAAACGATGATCTGCTTGCCTACCACGGTGGTGTTCTGGTTACCTTTAAATGGCAGATGAACTGATTGTGAATGCTTGAACAGAGTTCCAATCTTTTCACTGAATACAAATGTATTGAAATGAGCTTCATTTTCTTGAGATATGTACATATACAAAATTTAAGATGCATCGATGAAATTTATAAATGTAGCTATCTACATTTTATCGTTGTCTTATGGAAAAGTGATGATTTTAATAAATTCATAACATTTTTTTCCTTTCGTTTCGCAGAGATCAAACACTCTTTTTGCTTCTTTTATGGATTAGATATCAGAGGATTATATAATAAGTCTTGCTGTAGCAAAACGAATATTTTGATTGGATACAATTTAAAATTTACATAGAAACTTAGAAGTGAGATAATTGACTCTCAGCCCATAAATGACAGTCTGGCTGTGACTCGCATCAACTATCGTTTATTTATTTTTCAGCCCTTAAAATTCCATGTATTCCAAAACTATCCAATTAAGTACTAATGGCTTTTGAATTAAGAGGTGAATTTTTGGTGGGAAAAAACCTCAGTTGTAGAGAAATCCCTTAAAAGAACCGTCAAACAAAACGAGAAAGCCAACTGAGTACCTAAGTTTCAACGATTTATTCTGACACTTTAACTTAACTTAATAGAGGGAATTGTACCAAATATCCAAGGAAGTTGTCAGGACAAAAAACAACACCAATCATCCTGTAGTGGATGTGGATGGTACACTTTTGGTATCAATTGAGGACCAGCTACGCAGGTGGATGGATAACTTTTGTGCCTTGCTTAATGAGGATTCCGTTGAGCAGAGTGCTGAAATGCCCCAACTAAACGAGATGCGTATATCTTATAGGGGTTTTGACATCGAACCCCCTACAGTACTGGAAATCCAATTTTTGATAACTCTTCTCAAAATCAACAAAGCAGATGGACTTGACGGAATACCAGCCGAACTCCTGAAAGTTGACCCCGTCAGAACGGCTAGTATTCTACACCTGTTGATACAAGCTGTGTGGAAAAACTATGCCAAAGATATATTTCTCTTGGTAAATGACATCAGTGGGCTGAATCCAAAAATAAAAAGCAAAACGACAAAAATAATGCTCACAGGCCGCTCCACATATCAGCATATTTTCATACACGAGACGCCAGTTGAAGAGGTTAAACAATTTAATTACCTTGGAAGTATTGTTTCAGCAAATGGTGATACTGATTTGGACGTTCATTGTAGAATAAATAATGCTCCCGCAGCCTTCGGTTCTCTGTCCCAAATTTGGAAATCCAGTCAAATCTCCTTACGCACTGAGTTGAGATTCTTTGAATCTAATGTCAAATCCGTGCACATAACGCTTGCGAAACCTGGAAAGTCACGACTACCAAATCGAAGAAATTGCAGGCTTTTGTGAATCGCTGTCTACGCCATATTCTAATAATTCACTGACAAATTATATCAAACGAAGAATTGTGGCACAGGACAAGTCAAGAGCGTCTGGACGTTGACATAAGAAAGCGTAAATGGCAATGGATTGGTCACACACTGAGGAAACCAAACAATGAAATTTCAAAGATTGCCATTCAAAAAATGACAATGTACTTTTTGGATTTTCCAGCAACTATTTTTCGCATTAAATTGAATAATGTTTGATGTTTGATTGCTATGCATGTGAGATATCCTGTTTATATTTTACTTTCCTGGTCTGTCAAAGTGACAGAAGAAAATTGCTGAGTAGCCTTGCCACGATGAAAAAACATTGAGGGCCTATTTGGGACCATTTTCAAAAATTCCCTGCTACATTTTGTCAAAAAAAAAATTCAATGAATTAGAAAACGCAGTGCAACAAAAAGTTAAGAAATGCTATTAAAATTGTTAACCATTTTCGAAAAAATTGAAAAACAAGAACTACATACTCACCTGTTAGTTCAGCCACACTTAAAAGCTTTTTGGACATATCATTTGTAAGTCCTGTAAAAAGTATTTTTAATGAAAACTCAAAATTAAGATTTGCGGGCCATTTCTGGTTGACCTAGGCGAAACGGCGAATTTTGTGTCAACGTATTGCAATATTTATGACCAAATTTATGATGATTTTAGAAGACCAATATTTAACTTAAAGACCGCGAACTCAGGATTATACGAATCCAATTAAAACAATAAACAAACGAATTTAATTAAATAATACATTTGTGCAACCGCCACACGCGAAAAATAAGATCGAATTGACCAATCTGTCAATATGATCAAGAAGGATGGGAGAATAAAGAGATAAGAAAACATTGCAACGATGATGCAGCTAACCGGCTAGTCAGCTGGGGGTGGCTTCGCCGAATTTTTAACACGAATAAAAAAAAAGTAGACGCTCGATATAGTGATGCAATAAATACCAGGCCTGTTCACTGTTTCGAGATTGTTCACTTCTTCGAGCGGAAGTTTTCTAAGGCTTTCTAAAGGCGAATTTGATCCAAAATGCACATTTCGTTCGATGTGAATGTTTTTAATTTTAATTAACCATTAAACAAGGCTTTCACTCAGGTTTAAACAAAGAACAGAAACAAGCCCTCAGAGCTCTCAAACTATGTAAAATGCTTGCACGAAATTTTTATATAAAATACGTTTTTATATTAAATTTTGTGGATAGTTCATTATTTCGAGATTCACTAAATCGAGCTTCCACTGTTTATGATAAAAAGTAAATTTAATAAAGGTAAGTACAGGGGCGTAGGTACTCACGCTATAGGGTGGGCGCCAGGAAATTTGTTATGGTGGTTTACCGTAACCTAGTAGCTGAAAATGTTTCTTCAATAAATTGAAAGAAAACACAATGATTTAATTCCCTGATAAGGATTTAGAATTTATTAAAAAAAATGTCTTGGAAGCCGTGGCATAAGCCTGGATAACCCAGAATCTTTTCAAGATAAAAATGAACACAAAATAAATAATTGTTCGAAGAACAATTCAAGCAAATCAGCAAAGATAAAAAGAACAGTGTATAAACCAAACGAAGAAAACGCAAGAATGGACCGCTATCACCGGTCCCGAAATCAAAGACAAAGAAAACTACTTTACAAGGGGGTCACGCACGTGTCCCAAAATTTCAAGGATTTAGCAAACGAATTCAAAAGCCAACCAAATTAGAATTTATCAAACGAATTAAACACCAAAAATTTCACTCTACTTATCTTCTCCTTGTTGTATCAAACTCTTTACTCTTCCATTTCCTTCAATATTAATTTTTCCCCGTTCTGGCGATCGATAATAAAATTCCTTTCATAAAAGCGAGTCTTCTCTCAAAACTATTAATAGCCATTCCATACTATCCCACTGAGTATTAACACATGTCAAAAAAGTGGGAAGAAAATCAGTATAAAAGTGTAGAAACAAAATATGAAATTTCATCACACACAACTTGACAGTGCATCCGACACGATTTGGCATGTGTTAATACATGAAAATATTTAGGATCGGTTCTATAACCATCACACTTTCTATCCCACTTGGGCGTTTGAGGTTATGGTGAAACTGATTTTTGATGCAAGTGTGGAAGGAAAATATGAAAGTCAGTTACATCACACAAATTTGGCAGTCGTATGAAATTTCTTCCCACTTTATTCTGACATGTGTTAATACTTTGTGGGATAGTGTAGAGGCACTTTAACTCCTTTCTCGAATATTTTTCAAAACACTTTTCACTTTAAAATTCTCAAAACTAATTTTCTAGCTTTTCAAATTTCTCAACTTTCTATTTTTCTTTCTTTTCTTTCTCAAAAATTTTATAAAACCCCAATCGGCTTATCCAGTGAACCAAGAAGTCGTTGTTTCTGCTTAGCCTTTGTCATCTACCGGCCTCTCTCTCACTTACTCATTCTCAGTCTCACCCTCATACATATGGTTTTCGTGGAACTCGGTTACGGTTCCACTTTGAGGTTGAGTTCAAACGAAACTATCTCTCACTCACACATTCAATTTATTCCCCAAGTTGTTGGCGTTGTCCCAAAACTTGACGAATCCAAGGCCTGGGCAAGATATATTCACAATTATCTACTTTGAGAAAATGAAATAAAAATTACTATAAAAAGTTGAAAGCATAATTCTGAGCCACAGTATACAAATCTAAGGTATTATACTCCGCAGGTTGTCAGTCGAAAATAAAAAATGGCTGTGAGCGTGAGGAAGAAAACACACGTAAACACAACAACAAATTAAAATTGAAATTGTCAGAAATAAAAATTGCTGGGAGCGTGATGACTTAAATACACGTAAAACAACAACAAATACTGACATTTGACACAAATTTTGATACATGCGCACAAGAAACAAAAATCAAAACTGTAATGATATTACCTTTAATATGTGTACTGTGATTCTGAGCATTCTCTACATTTTTAACTTTTTGAAAATTATTTGAAGAAGGCAAATATTTTCTTTAAACAATTTTCTAAATCTTTTTGAGGAAACGAAGGAGGAAGGAAAATACTCAAAACAAACTAATTATCGCGCAATCTACTATATTCGGTGGACCTTTGTGCAGATTTGGGGATTGAAAGGAATAACGTTTCGAGTGCCATTCTTTTAAGCGGTCGATGTTTATTTAAAGTTAAGATAGAGAACTACATTTAGGTTGGCTTAGCTCCATGTTTAAGAAAGTAAAATGTACATCATATGTTGATGTGCGTGGTTTGAAATCCAAATTACTGGCTGAACAGAATGGAGACGGAGCTGCAGCTGGAGCTGCAGCTGGAGCTGCAACTGGAATAGCTGATGTCAAAATTTTGAAACACAAATTCAATGATGCGAACAGAACACGACGCAGCTGCAAACGGAGCTGCAGTCACAGCTGGACAAGTTGGCCAACTTTTAACTTTTGCTTGTAGCTTTTTTGACGTTTCAAAATTGCGAGCAAAACGAAGTGTTTACATGTGGGCTAAAGTGATTTTTAAATTCTTTTCAATCACTCATAAAGACGTAAAGCAATTTTAGGTTCTTTTTCATCATTATTCATTTTTATTTTTGTTTTCATTTTAATTTTCGATACTAAAATGTCAGAAAGCTGTACAGCTGCATTATGAGCGCGTAAAAAATATCACGTACGACAATTTTTGACAGCTATATCAGTTGCAGCTGCAGCTTTAGTTGCAACATTCTATTCTGTTCAGCCAGTTAAGTGTGCAATGTATGTATGTATGTCTCCATTTCAAGTTTCGCCACTTTACACGATAATAGAAGTCATATGACCTGTTATTAAATTTTCTGTATGATTTCTCAAATTTGCTTTCATTTCAAGTCAAGTCATACGGTTATCTTTTTTTGTGTTTACACGTCTTTTCTTCGCATTTGATTTTCCCTATGGTTATCTGTCAAAACCAAATTAAAATTAAAAAAGACAAACAAATAAATTTTATAAGAGCAAAATTACTTTTTTCCAATTATCCATTGTTGTTTTCATTCGAAATCCTATTTTTTTGTAAAAATATTTTTATTTTCAATAATCTGAATTCACTAAGGGTATTCATGCAACGTCGTATGTTTACAAATTGTGTAAAATGATAAGTTTACGCAAAAGTTACTTGCGATATAGGTACTATAGGGCAAGTTTTGAATTCGTGCAAAAAAAAAAATTTCGAGGTAACAATCAAACATGACATTACGATGATAGAGAACACGAAAAAAGTGGGTGGCAAAATTCTGTCTGTCTGTCTGTCTGTCCGTACCTCAACCTACAGCCTAAACCACTGAAGCGATTTTCTTCAAATTTTTAACTTAAGGTTTTTTTGTAACTCTCCAGAGGGTAAATTGAAATTTTTTTTAGCTCAAAAAATAACGGTACTTGCCATACAACCGTTAAGGAAAAGCTTATTTATCTCAAGAACGACTCAAACGATTTTGATAAAAAAAAATCAGTGTATTACTCTAGATATGATATAAATTTCAATAAGAAAAAAAATCACCAAAAGCATTTATTAACGGTACCTGCCATATAACGGTTTTTTTGATTTCCTCATTAACCGCTCATCCGATTTCAATGAAATTTTTTGCACAAAAGCTTTGTTAGAATATAAATAATACTGCATACCAAAATTTTTGAAAAATTAGATTTTGGATTTTTAAAAAAAGATTCAAAATTTTTTTTTCTAAATTCAATATTTCAAAAACGGGTTGATGAATTATTTTGAAATTTCAGTTTCAAATGTATATTAGTATACACTCAAAATTGGCATACCAAATTTTTGTTTGAAAAATGTTTCAAAAATTTTATATATAAAAAATTAATTTTTAAGAAAACGGCTCCAACGATTTTTAATTTTTTTTTTGCATTTATTCATATTTTTTCAAGTAATCAAATGGCATACTTTTTTTTTAGCTCTAAGTTATTTATCAGGCTGTTTATACAATTAAAAGAACGATTTAAATGCTTTTTATACTTTTTCTATAATTACTTGAATATTTTTTAAAGTTCTTAAGCCCCACAAAACTTGAACATAAGAGCAAGTACGTGTGATCCAGTCGTGAATTTTATTTAAGTTGGTAGCGTTTTTAGTTTAAATATTATGAAGTTCGATTTTGTGGGACAGTGTGGGATATCTTCTAATTTTGTTGGACGTTTGTGGGACAATTTTCGATGTGGGACAGTTCATGTAAATGTTGGACTGTCCCACGTAATGTGGGACGAATGGTCGCTTTACAGTATAATCGCGTAAAGTACCCTTAAGCTTTCTAAGCTCAAAGTAAAAATGCCGTGTGAGTCTCCAGCTCATCCGCTGGCTCAACACGAGATACTGTTGAATACGGCGAACCTAATTTTGTTGTCCTCCCCGAGCAAGTCTCAAGCTCCCAGAGGACAACGGACTCAAAATTGTGGGTCGAAAAATGGGATTGGTCTGGGGTGGAGGGGAAAACAGATAACGAGAGTAGGCTATTACCAAACAACATGGTAAGAAGATGGTTTAAAGAACCGAAGGAAGAGGGGTTTTTGTTGCGGTAAATCTCAAAGTAACAAACGCTGTTACTGAGCGCATTGAAATATAAACTGGGTTATTATGAAATACTTAATTTTTTTTAATTCGTAATTTTAGTAGGGTAAATAACTGTAAACACACAAAAAAAATGTTTATCTCTTTGTCTTTTTCAGATAAAAATGATATAACATTCGCAAATTAAATTAACCAAATCGTAAATAGGTTTAACCTAAACGCAAATAAGTTTCACAAAAGCGCAAATAGATTTAACGCAAACACAAATAGAACTAACCCAATTGCAATTCGATTCAAACAAAACGCAAATATAGTTAAACTATATGCAAATAATTAAAACTATTAACAAATCATTTTAACCAAAACGCAAATTGAATTAACCCGGGCTCAGCTCAACTTCATGGAAGGCTTATAACAGTAGGAATAGTTCACCATATGATTTTGACAAAACTCCAATTGTAAATTCAACTAGTTCAAAGGCCAATCCCATAAAAATGGCTTTTTAACAACAATGAATGTATATTAACTAAATATATTTATTTATTTTTTTTAAGTAAAAACTTGAGATGACTAACATAAAATCATTTTCTAATATTCTTTTAACATTGAGCTGTGTCAACAAACAAATTTCATCAATAAATATTATTTTTGATAATTAATATCTTCACAAACATTTGTAACACATCTAAAAACATTGTAGGTACATAAGTATTCTATTTTCTATGTAAGACCTTTTTCGGCACCAATTTCAACGGATGGAATAAGTGGAGGCCTAAAACCATATTCTACTCTCAAATTCCTTCGAAATTCCGGACTTCTTTTAATATTATGATTCTTTGCAGCACGCTTTTCTGGTTTATTCCATTGATAACCTTGATGATCCAACGGTACTGGTCCATTGTAATCGTCTACCAAAATAAATTCAATATCATCGGGAATGGTTTTGTAGGCTTCATGATCCCCTTGATCTACAGGTGGTGGAACCAGTTCAAGTAATTCATTAAGATTTACATTGCTTTTGTTTTCATGGGCGTCTTTTGCATAAGGCTCTGGTTTGGGAGCAGATTTCTTGGGTGCTAGCTTTTTGGGTGCGGCGGGCTTTTCAACAATACGTTCAACCTCAATTGGAATATGTTTTTCAATTATTTTCTCTACCACCTTGTCTACTGGATATGGCACGTGAATCGGTTTTTCAACAATCTTCTCGACGGGATAGGGTCGATCTATGTATTGATGAACAGGAACCGGAACTGCTACGGGAACGGGCACCCGAACTGCATATGGTCGGTCGATGAAATGGTCGACTTGAACAGGATATGGGATGTGCACTGGCCTGTCGATAATTTTCTCCACCGGATATGGGCGATCGACAATTTTTTCCACAACTTCTCGCACTGGATACGGAACGTTTACTGGTTTTTCGACAATATGTTCCACAGGATATGGTCGGTCAACGATTTTTTCTACTATTTCCTTAACATGTACTGGTACTGGATATGGCTTTGGGACAACCTTTTCAACTTTAACTGTATTGTATTGAACAACCTTCTCTGGTTTCTCGTATTTTTTCTGTTGTTCTTGCTGATGCTTCTGCTGCTGGTTTCTTTGGTATTGCTGCTGTTGCTGTTGTTGCTGCTGTTGTTGTTGCTGATGCTGCTGATCTCGTTGTTGCTGCTGAATTTGTTGATATTGCTGCAGTTGTTGTTTCTGCAGTTGTTGTTGCTGATGACCCTGTTGTTGTTGCTGGACCTGCTGATATTGCTGCAACTGCTGTTGTTGTTGCTGTTGGTATTGTTGCAACTGATCTTGTTGTTTCTGAATCTGTTCCATTTGCTTTTGCTGATATTGTTGCTGCTGTTGATATTGTAGCTTTTGTTGGTATTCTTGAATTTGCTGTTGTTGATATAATTCCTGCTGCAAATTGAGATGTTTTTGCTGATCTTGCAGATATTGCTGTCGTTGCTGATAGCTCTCTGGTATAACAAAACTTTCACTTTGTTGGGAATCCTCTACCTGTTCAACTCTTATTGGGTTACTAGATAGCAGAGGTGGTCCTGGCGGAAAACTATAGTATACATAAGGCTTGGTGTGTTTCACCTGCTGCTCAAGTGATTTTTGTATTTCAATTTGACCATTTTGTTGATAGAAACTATTTGGTGGAGCAGGAGTTGTTGAATAAGGACAATCACCATTCTTTAACTGATCATTTGAGCACAAATAAGTCTTTTGGGAAACATTACTTCCAGGCTTGGGAGTTCCTGAATATTCAACTTTTGAAATGGAATTATTGTTGAGGATTTGGTCATGTGCTGAATAGATGTATGTATGAAGAAGACTCTCTGGTTTCAAATTAGTCGAATAAAGATCGTTCAAAGAATTTTCGTCTTTTATCTGACCTTGAACTTTGTTTTGATTATCACTTTTACCGTTTCTTGGTTGATCAAAAGGGACTTTGTATCCCGCACCACCATACGGTCCCGGAGAATAAATAGTCGTATATAAACCATTACTGTTTTGTTTTTGAAGGACTTTAGCACTTTCTTTGGTATCAGAATTTTTATTTGGTGCAGCCCAAGGTGGAATTATTGGTCCAGGCTTGTTAGTCACTGGCCCAGGATTTGAAGCTGAATTATTATTTCCATTCATAGAGAAGATGTATGTACGAAATAGGTTTTCCGGTTTTACATTCGGATATGGAAGAATTATATTTTCGGATTGTGGAGGCTTTTCTTCAATAATTTGACCTTGAGAACCACCACCGTTTGCATTATCTGCCTTGCCGTTAGTCTTATAATCTGACAAAGAACCAGATGGAGGATTTTTATCTTCTGAACCAGAATTGAACTCCGCTGAATAAATATAAGTGTGAAGCTTACCTTCAGGTTTTAACGTACTAGGTTGAGCCTGGATGCTTACTTCAGGTTTCAGACTACTAGAGATCAACTCAAAGTGATTTATCGCTTTGAAAGTACTAGACTGTCCTTCTGAATTCGATTGTTGAGGCTTTACGTACTTCCCTTTAAAATGTTTTAAGAATTTCCTAGAAGCTGCTTCCGAATCGATTCTGACTTCATTGTGGTCGAATTGTTTTTCGACTTCTTTCTGATAATCATCGAGTTGTTTCGCTGGATGATAGGTTAACTTCTGTCCAAAATCTTTAGTATTTTCTCGAATGATTTCTGCACTTGTCTGGGTTCCTTCCCCAGAGTAAAATAAATCAGTATTTGGAATATTGTTTAAATGACCATCATATGGCAAAGATTTTGGTGTAGGATAGAAAATGTTTTGTGATGCATCTCTTGAAAATGCCACTACATTATCGTCACCCGATTCAGAAATTTGATCTACATAATCTTCAGATTCTTCACCGCAGTTATCTTCACAGTTAAGTGGATGTATATGAAAAACATTGCTGGATTCCATGGGAATAACTGATTCGAATGGAAGCTCAGATACTTCAGCTGCACTATTAATGTCGAAAACATCTTTATTAGTCATAACAGTTCCATTTTTGTTTTCTTCGTTGTTTACAGTTCCAGAGGTTGTCGAAGGCACTGATTCTGCGATTGGGATTGATGGAGGTGGTGGAGTTTCTGATAACGGTGGAGCTATTGGTAATGCAGGAGTTATTGGTGGAGTTATTGCTACTGTTGACCACTCAGTGATAACCCTCTTCCTTTGATATGTATCATTTGGCTTCGTAATTCTATTCACCTGTGCTCTTGGAAGTTCTTTTAATTTCTGTGGTTCAGCTGCTACACTCAAATGAAAAACATTCATTATTCCTTGAGGAAAAATGCTCGAAAAAAATGACTTCCATGATGAGGGAGGAGAATTACTGTTTTTGGTTTTTCCCGCTTCACGATTTAGTTCAGTTTCTGCAATATCTTTTGCAAGATTATGTAACTCTGACTGGATGAATTCTTCTTTCTCTTCAGTGGCTAATTGGAGCTGTTGTCGTTGTAAATCGTTTGATTGTAGTTCGACAGCATAATAATTGCTTTGGTCTTGATTTTTTGTTTCAGGTGTTCTAAAAATTTAAACAAGATTTATATTATAATATTTTTGTTTGAATAATTTGAATAAAAAAAAAAACGAATTTACCTTGGAACTTCAGTGTAACTTGAAGCATGCACTATATTTTCAAATATAAACTTTGTTTTACCTCTAGGTCTCAAGAAATTATAAGCAATTTGTTTTTGATCGATATTGTTTGATTCCTGACGCAGTTGGTGTGAAGTATTCGGAAGAACCAACAAGTTTTCTGTGACATAGTTATGAGAAGCATTCTAAATAGAAAATAAGTAAAAATTTTAGATAAAATTTATGAATAAGAAAAAAGTTAATGATAAATTCATTAGTAGGGTATCAGAATTCATAATGTGTTGTGAGATTTGATAATGCAACCAGAAAAAATATCTACATTATTAAGATAACTTTTGATTATTTCGAGTTTTTAGAAGTTGACCTATAATTTGATTTCTAACTTTTAAAATTGTCAAATTTCTTTCATATTCGATCAGATTTAGTCTTAAAATAATATCCAATACATTTTTTTTAAAGAATAGAACCTACTTAAATTTGTTCTAATCCCTTGGGAATTGCTCAACATTTTGGGCTATTTTTTTAAATGTGGTACAAATCTGTATTGAAATCAATTTCATATTATTTAAGTATATGTAGGTACATTCAAGCACATACTTGAAGAAATTTCAAACGTAAATTTATATGAGTTCCTGGCTTGGGTTTGGGTGTTTTTCTTTGTAATTTTAAAATGTTGGACCATGTTGTGATCTAAATTGTGAAACCTTCACTTGAAAGATAAAAAATATGCAGTTTCAATGAATCAATAAATGTGCCAAATTTCATAAAATGGGAATTTTGTCGCCGAAAGTCAACAAACGGACCTCTCTGTGCCGTCTTTCCCTTCATTTAACGGTAAATTTGAGTGTTTACGGCAGGTTAATATTAAAAAACAACGATATTAACTGTTATTTTTAACGGAAAAAAAATTATTTTTTGTATACTCTTTATGGTACTTAATATACTCGTATGTCCCAAGTTGAAAGATTTTCCATTCACTGTCACACTTTTCCAAAATTTTGAGTAAAAGACTGGGTACGTCTAGTTGCAAGCAAAATTGAAATTCTCAACCAAAAATTTAGCTTAAGATGCAGTGACTCAAAAAATTTATTAATTGAAAATTTAATAATTCAATTAAAATTGTATATTTTTTTTCTCGTTGTTTATACGTTTTAATAAAGATCTATTTATTTATTGATTAATTAATTTCTTTTTCTTTTTTCTTTTATTTATTAAATTATTTAATATTTTCTTTTGTTTGTTTAATATGTATGTATGTATGTACGTATTGATTTATACTGCCTCCCCTAAGGGTAACAAGACTCCCGTTTCCTTGCTCTGCTTCCTCCCCTCTCTCTTACTTTATCTTTTCTCACCTTTTCTAGTTCCTTTATCTACTATTACCCCCTCCCTTTTTCATCCATTTTTTCCCGTATTGATTATTCTTCAACTCCATCTGACCTGCATCCTTCCATTACATGGTCCCACGTCTCTTGTTCATCAAAATCAAAGATCAAAATATATTCTGCCCATTCTCTCTTCAGTACCATCTTTCTCTCACCTCATTCCCTGGCCTGACTGTGGCTATTCTCCTTGTTCTTTCTGTCTTCCATCCTGCTTTCAAAAATTGCGGGAACCCTCTGTCATTACTTCTATATACAACCTGTTGTATCTGGATTCTTTTATTCGTTCCTTTCTTTCCTTCTCCTGCTCTCTCCTGCTATGTCTGTCCACTCCCTCGTATCCATTCGCACTGTCTTCTCCTCCCTCTCTTCCCTTCATTTCTTCTCTCCCTTCTTTCCATCGTGCTTCTCTCACCCATCCATATCAATCTCTCTCTATCATCTCCTCTTGCTATTTCGTTTCCTTTTCCACCTTTTAATATCTCTTCATAATTCCATGCCCTTTTACAAGCTCATTACAACGTGTGTGAAATTGGCATAACATTTTTGAGCTAGACCAATGGGACCATGGCAGGAATTTTCAGTTTTTTTTGCATTTTTTATGCATTTCTATTCGGGATTTTACAGTTCACCAAATAGTGGGTGTAACCGACTGTACTGCTAACTTCACTGTGAAGTTAGCAGTGCCTATCATTTTCTCAGCAACCGGGCTAGCTAGGAATCTGAAATAAGGCTCTGAATTTGCAGTTTAATTTGCAGTTCAAGAAAAGGAAAAAACCAAATTTTGAAATCCTTACATACAAAAAAATTCATACTGTACTGCTAACTTCACTGTGAAGTTAGCATAAAAGTCCTTTTCTCAGCAACGGTGATACTGAGAAATTTGCAGTTAGGCTCCAAATTTACAGTTTAATTTGCAGTTCAAGAAAAATTAATGTCAAAATTTTGAGTTCCAAATTTGAAGAAAAAAAATCGAATAAATTCATTTTTCACTGTTAACGTCACTGTGAAGTTAGCAGTACATACCCTTTTCTCAGCAACTGAGCCACCTAGAAAATTGCGGTTAGGGTCCAAATTGGCAATTTTGTATGCACTGTTAAAAAACAGCACTTTAGGAACTTCAAAACATCTAATAATGGGTATTCCTGAAAAAAATTATTTCAAACTCAATTTTTTGTAGAAAACAAAAATGTCTTTTTCTCGTATCGGGTTAACCTACTACCCTTAGATTTTTTGTTGCATCCTTTGGAAATCAGCACATACATACATTGTATGAATGTAAATATTCAAGTTCTTTATAAACGAATTTTCTGCTTTAATTTATTTTAGTATTGTACCTATAGTCCAGTCTTTTGTGCTCAAAAGAGCCTTTAGAGAGCAAATTGTGGAGTAGCTTTGATTTTTGTCCTGATTTACATATGTTTTCGAAGATGCTGAAACCTAAAATTTTGGGGCGCAACACGCAAAAATTCGTAAAAAGTGGTATAAAAATGCATTCTTTTCAGGGTTTGTAAAATATCGTTCGCGAATTATGAAATACGGATCTTTATCGATCTTCTCACGAACCACAAAAAATATAGTTCGCGAACAATAAAATTTTCGATCTATAAAAATGTATAGTTCTCTCACAAACAAACTTAATACTTCTTTTTTCTGTATCTCTCTTTCGTGAGAGATCCGAAAAATTATGTTCAGGTATCACGATAATGATCTGAAAAGATCCTTATCAAAAAGGATCGTTTATCATCAAGTATCCATTCACTTTGTGAAGCGATTTATTTTTTGAAATAATTTTTGTTGAAATGAGGAAAATAAAATCATTTGAGCAAGTTAAGTATTTGTATTATGAGCTGCTAAATCGTCAAAATAAAGTTCGTACAAAAAAGAAAAAATTAATTTCAAAACAGAGTGTTTCAAAAATATGTCAACATTTAGCAACTTCGTTGTTTTTTGAGCGATTTCAATGAACTTGAGACAAAATTTGTTTGACGGTTCAGGCTGTGCTCTGAATTAAAAAAGAAAAACCCCTTTTGATGACAACCACGCAATGTTTAGGAACAACACAATTTGTTCCTTTTGGTGTGTAAGATTTTGAAAATTTTTGGAATCAATTTGGAAATTCACAGGAATGTTGATGCTATCAAAATCTACAAATCTGCTACCAATACAAGTCAAGCAACTAAAATTTGCAAAGAAAAAAAGATTTACCAAAAGACCACAAAAACCGTTTTTAGTACTTTTTTAAACCAACAAAATAATTTCTACAAAACCTTTAAAAAATCTTGTAAAACTGTCCTTAAATTTTGTATGACGTCATTATTTGCTGAGATATTGATAATCAAAGCCGAAAGTATCTTTTTTCATTCAAAGTCAGATAAACCCTTCAAAAAAAAATTGTAGGACAGACAAAAATTGAATTGAAGCTGAATAAACAAGGTATCTGACCATTATATTTGATTGGACTACAGATTTTTATGTCTCGTGTCATTTCTTGCAACAACGCAATAACAGTACTTCAAGAAAAATTGTTTGCAAACAAATCTCGAAACAAAAACCGTAAGGCTGTAGAATGTTTTTTGTTTCAAGATACAACTCTTCAAAAAACGCCAACGAAAATTAAAACAAATTTTGTTCGTTTAATTTTTTTGACTAGTGTATTTTAACCTGAAATCCATATTGGGCACATAAGAAGTTGTAATGGATAGTTCCTGCAATAAACAATTTCAAACTCAAATCCTTAAAACAAAATCCTATTTTCTTGTATGGGCCAAACCTACTCAACATACCTTTCTGTTGGATCCAATACAAATCACCTCGCATGTTAGGATTCGAATTGTTTGTAAAAAAATGTTTTATGTTAGAATTAAACTTTAATATTAAACATACTCGGAATATTATTCAATAATAATAAAATGATTTAAAAAGTTGTTTTTGTATTAACTTGAACCTCGGTTGCTTCGGTTTCCCGGGTGGTTGTATTACCAAGGGAGGATGTTGATAAGGCTGGAAGTTGTAATGTAGAATTTTCAGCAGCTAAAAGGTATTCAATAGAAACCAACAAGATAGTCGTCACTCTAAGAAACATATTTTCTCTGAAAATAAAAATTAAAAATATACAAATATTATAGTTTCAGTTAATAATTACTGAAATACATATGTAAGATATTTTGTGCAAGTTAATTTAATATAGGGTGGGGCAGAGAGGATGGATTTTTTTTAATGAGCAAATCGTAATTTTTGCTTCGAAAAATTTATTTGCAAAATAAGGTCCACGAAATGTTTTCAGTGCGATGCATCTCTTTAGACACTCTCGGCAGTTGGCTTTCACTTTGTTTAACATTTCTGTTAAATTTTAACAACTTTTCCACGCAAATTGCTTCCCTCAGCTGTGCCGAGCTGCGTGGTTCATACTCTTATACATGAAAAACCAAATTTAATTGCGCAGGTACGTGGATGTCACTAATTATTATAGCAGTAAGCCTAAAACACACTTTTTACATATCTAATTCTCTTTCATTTAAAGGCTCTTCCAAACCAACACGTAAAATCATAGCGAAACATTCGCAACGATTTTTATCCTTAACCTTTGTGCATCGTCTTAAAAACGCAGCTCTAATACTAGATTTAAGCTTGGAGTAATGAATCTTCTCATAGGATATGAGGCTATTGAGATACTAAAGTACAAAATTAACACAGAAAACTCTATGAAATGAAAGAGACAGTCACTCAAGATTCAAAAGTAAAGTAATTATTCACAAACAAATAAATATTTTGTAATGTCACCCACTAAATTGAAACGACCTTGAATAAAATGAATTTAATGGGTGGAAAGAGGATTTCAAATGACATATTTCAATTTTTTAACTTTAAAGTTTTTTGTTTCAAAATTATGGACATTTGTTTATAAATATTCAACTTTATAAAATTTCATGTTTGTCTGTTATTTCCAATGAATCCTTTAGTACCTACAGATTATTCAATTTATTAAATATTTCTATATTATGTATCACTTTGCACTCACGCACTAAAATACCCTTCAACTGTAGCACTTTAGAACAATAATTGATTATAATATTGACATTGATATTATATTAAACTTACATTATTAATAAAATAACTTAACTTAACCGCACCACGATGAGCTGTTACAATTACACTGAATTCACATGTTCCAACTGAGCCGTGTTATAAGGCACTTTCTCCAAACCATCAAAATAATCTCGCGACTTCACAGATACGCGCCCGTTCATAAGGAATTGTCGCAATATCGCAATCGTTGTTCGATAGGAAGCAACAAGCTGGATGCTATAGTAAATAAAATGCAACAAAATATTTTCCTGTTTGCTTCAATTTTTTATTTTCCTCATGAAGATTCGCGATGGGTGCTGGCGCTGGGTGTTGCAACTTGGGAGACTTGATGATGTGAGCTCCACCAAATTACAATATGAATGAACTCAACTTTTCGATTCGAAATCCCATTAGAACGTTCAATAAAAGGAAACCCGTTTGTATGATTGGAGCTAAGTTATAGTGAAAGACTTTCACTTTTGTTTATGCCATAAGGAGTGTCGAGTTGGTTGATGTAGCCAAGACACAACCTGTATCATTGCTAATCTTATGGACATGTTTACACCAACTAAAGGAGATAGGTAAAATCTGAAATTGTGAACTAGTATAGGTTCCTCTATAACTGAGATGGTTGGAGTGAAGTTCAATGACAGACTTCCACTTCCAGACAGTTTGTACTTTTAAATCCTGTATTTGACAAAAAAAATAATATTTTGCTTTGAATTAGATGATTTTTTATAATTAAAGAAAGATTTAATAGACATTTTTGTAAGCCACAACAAAAAAAACAAGAGTCTATTCCTAGCTCTCGATAGCTGTGTGGAAATATTATGATACAGGAAATAAAAAATATTTATTTATTTAGTTAATTATAGCTTCTGTAACAATTCATTATGAAGATACCAATCATTTAAAGACACACTACTATGTGTGGAGGTTTTATGTGGTCGTCTGCAATTGAATATTATCAGTGAACAGTATTTTGGACAATACGGTAGAAAAAAGGTAATTAATTAATTTTGTTCACTTTAAAAATTATATTTTGGAATTTGATTTTAAGTTATGTAAGCAAGTAAAATATCTTCCGGTTTTTTTTTGTGTCCTGAAAAAATCTTAAAGCACAGGTAAAAGGATTACTATAGCATCTGATTTGCTCAAGGTTTTCATACATTTAAGTGCATGGAACTAGTCGCAAAACGTATTTCAAATATCATTTTTTCTAATATAACTTCACAAATTTAGATTAAGTTAAGAAGTTCTATTTTTCTATTTATTATTTGATCGAATTGGCACTTTTCGCCATTATCTTTTATTTTGTTTTTTTTTTCCGTTAGCTTAAAATTAACATATTCTAGGAGCAAAAGGTACTGTTTTGAAAGTAATATGCCATTTTATTTGATTTAAAAAATATAAATAGTCAGGTTTTAGAGAAACAAAAATAAAAACATTTCAGCTGAAGTAAAATTGTTTTTAAACTCAATATTTTGAAATTGTATGCAATTAAGTATTTATTTTTTCTTTAAGTTTTTAATACACTTATACATTGTTATTTGAATACTAAAACCAAATGGTTTTATGTTTTCTAGTTTTTGTGAAAATTGAAAAATTGAATTTTTTGCTAGTTTTTTTTTTCAAAACTTTAACCTTGGAAACAATTTTTGTCGAAACCATTTATTATTAGAACAATATTTGAAAACATTTGAAAACCATAAGAATGGACTCTCCAAAAAGCCGTTGTTTTTTAAAATATTTTCCACTTTAAGATGGCCCTCGCTTTCCAAACGGGATGAAATTTTTTGTCTACTTTCAACTTACACACTTTAACTTTTTTTTTAGATCTTACGTCAATCACCAAAAATGCAAATAAAAATAGGAGATGAAAATAAAAATCTGAAAAAAATAAGGGAGCTGATGCCTATCCAAATATAAAAACCCATATAACGACCACATACATACATATATGTATACATATATAAATTTCTTAAAATTTTAAGCTTTTGAACATAAGAGCAAGTACGTGCGACTTAGTCGTGCATTTTATTTTATTTGGTTTATGTACAATTTGACTTACACTTGACTTGTTATCAAATAAATCACGTCAATTCAACAATTATTATTCATAAATCATAATTTTAGAAAAAAAAATTATTGAAAAAGTAATTAAATTGAAAGCGTTTTTGTTTTTCAAAAAATATTAACAAATATAGTCGACTCCCTCTCCCTCTAAGTCGAATTTTCACCGCAAATCAAATGTTGCTCGAGTTAGAGAGTTTTTCTAAAATTGGAATTAGAGAGAAATATATGTCTGTACTCTGTACATTAAATGTACAAAGTAGAATAAATAAAGCTCGCGCAGCCTTCGGTTCTCTCTCCCAAATTTGGAAATCCTGTAAAATCTCCTTGCGCACAAAGTTGAGATTCTTCGAATCCAATGTCAAATCCGTGCTGTTATATGCTTGCGAAACCTGTAAAGTCACGACTACCATCTCAGAGAAATTGCAGGCTTTTGTGAACCGTTGTCTACGTCATATTCTAAAAATTCGCTGGCCACAAATTATACCAAACGAGGAATTGTGGCGCAGGACAAGTCAAGAGCGGCTGAACATTGATATAAGAAAGCGTAAATGGCAATGGATTGGTCACACACTGAGGAAACCAAACGATGAAATTGCAAAGCTGTCCTTTGAATGGAATCCTCAGGGTGCACGGCGGGTTGGAAGACCAAGAACAACATGAAAATCAACAGTTCTAGCAGAAGCAGACTCCCAGAGAAAGACGTGGCCACAGTTAAAATATCTATCTGCAGACCGTGAAGGATGGAAACGATTTGTTGGCGCCCTATGCCCCAACCGGGGTTACAGGACTTGATAATATTAAATGTACAATCAGTAATATTTGGATAGCCTCACTTATATTTATTATTAAAATTAACTTTTTTTGGAACTTTATAATGTAAACATACGGGATTGTGTCACAATCGAGTCCCAAGATGAGATAGCTTCCCTGAGATAAAGTTAAATTTTAACTGATTTCTACAAGCTGGTGGAGTTTTTTTCAGGTAATTTGGTTTGCTGTAACTAAAATTAACGTTTTTTTTTGTAACATTAGAATAGCCTCACCGTTTTTGTAGCAGTTAAAATAATATGTTATCTATTTATTTTTTAAAGAAAACACTTTTTATTTATTTTCTGCATTTGATCAAATTATATTAGTCCTATTTACTGCTTCCATTATTTTTAATTGCCTCAAAAATGCGAGTCTTTAAAGAATCGTACACATATTTCAATTAGTTTAATGAAATGATGCTCTCTAGTACAGTTTGCTCTCTTAGCTTTGATGGAAATGTAAAATCAGCTTTTCTTTTCTTAACGAGTGACAATAGTATTTTACCTGCCTTCTGCATTCAAAAGTTGAACTTTTGTTCAACTGAAAAATATTTGTTCCCAATCGCTGAGTTAGATGCTGATATCAATATTTCATGCAATGTGGTATGTTGTAAATTAGGAAGATGTAGATGAAGCACCCTGCTAAATGGAAGTTATTTTGTTAGTTTTAGGCTCTTCAGGTCTTCAACACTTTTAATAACCTGGATTATAATCATTTAGCTCACTTCTTACCCAGTTTTCTATCTTACCTTGATCAGAGAGTCAGTGTAGTTGGTCGTTTAACTAAAGAGATTTTCAGCTTGTCTGTTACGATAGAATAACAACGGACGTGCAACCATTCGGTATAAAAATGGATTAATTAATAACCAATTTTTGGTTTCAAATAAATCTTCCAAGCTTCAAAACGATAAGAAAGTAATTAATCGTTGTAGAACTCAATTTTACCGAACTTTGGTACAGTTAGCGATTTTTTGCTGCTTATTTTCAAAAACAAAATTTAAAGAACCACATCCATCATGGTCTTACCACTTTTCAATATATTTTCGTTCGTAAAACCGACAAATTTTCGCTTAAAAATGGCAAAAAAGCAAAGTGAGGCTATTCTTATGTTACAAAAAAAAAAGTTAATTTTAGTAACAGCAGACCAAATTAGCTTAAAAAACTCCACCATCTTCTTGAAATCAGTTAAAACTTAACTCAATTCTTAGGAAGGCTATCTCATCATGTGACTTAATATACAATTCCGTGTGCTTCCATTAAAAAAAGTGTTCAAAACAGTTAATTTTAATCTCACGAATTTAATTTTACGTTTTACTAATATTATAAATGTGAAAGTTCGTTTGTTTGGATGTTTGTTAGACAAACACGCTGGGGGTTTAAAAGTCGCGTAGTTTATAAATTTATATGGTAGGGTCATTAGAACTTCAATTCACTTTTAAAAAATAGGAATGATGCTCTGTCATTTTCCCTAAGTTTCAAGACTTTTATCTTGGTGATCGGATAAATAGCACCCATAATTTTACCTTTTTAAGCAAACCTTTGAAGCGTTTTTTTGGTGACTTTATTTGTTGATTTTTTGTTTTGTTGAAAATCTCCAAAAAAGGGATGCTAAGGTTCACGTAAAATGATTATCTTGAGTTCTATTAATCGGACCGTCCAAGATTGTGGTGTTTATGCTTAGGAAAAATGACAGGGAATCATATCCAACTTTTAAAAAATAAATTAAAGAGGTTGTAACCCTGAAAATAAATCAGAGGATCTAGCACTTTTTAACCCCCCACCCCTCCCAAAGGCTGAAAACAAAACCTGCCAGACTTTGGTATTTGATATCACGATACATGTACCTATAATTCCTCATACTCCGATTTTGCTTATACCTCCACTCCCAAAATTTGCTGTCAGCTCTTAGACTAATATCAATCAAATTTGAAATGTTATTTCGATTATCTGACATTGAATCCAGGATCTCATTGTATAGGTGCCTTTGAAGGATTTGGACATATTCCAGCGATGTAACGGAGTTGTGTGGGTGCTACAGAGAGCTATATAGGAGTCATTTAAAATAATTTTATATCCAATGTCACCGAATGAAATGCGAAGAAGCGGAGTTGCTTGAGCGAGACAGAGGCCCCAAGAAGTTAGTACCTGCAAAGCGGACCAGTTGGCACTGCTGAAAGTACAAAAAAATTGAAAGCTTTTGGACGGTGTTTTTGTAAAATATCAACTAAATTGCTGTCAATTGTTGTGGCACACTTCGCGGGTTAAAAGTTTGAAACTTTAACTCCCTCTTTGGGACCTCTGTTAAAATAATTTGAAATCAAATATCAGCAGATGTACATGGTGGTTGTGGGGGCCCAGTGAAGTGGGCCGGTAACAACTATAAAAATATAAGTGAGGCTATCCAAATGTTACGGACTGTATATATCATCTTGGATGGGCCTTAATCGGCTCTAAATGAAGAAAAAAATTCCCTTATTTTCTTAGATTTGTATTTTCATCCCAAATAGTCGCTGTAAAGGTTAATATATTTTTCCATTTTTATTTTATATACATACATACATAGTTACATAGGTGATTCGCGTTAAATGTGCCAATAAATCAGGGATTGGACGTTGAAACGAGACAAGAAAAAATCCTGTGGGACGGGGCTAATATTTCCCCCCTCTTGGAGAGGAAAATAAAAATAAAATATGTTCATTAAATTCAAAAAAAAAATATATTGAAAAACAACGGCAACACTTGCAATGTTTTTTGTAAAATTACGGTTGATGGCTTAAAAGATAGGTGTTGACTAGACACGCCTTGCGGTAAAATTTCAGTGTTGCCACTTATCGGGAACCTAGATTTTTCTTTATTTCAAAGGGTTCGACTTGGATTATGTTTGTATTTTTTTGGAATCTTTTATGTTTTGAGCATGACCAAAGGTGCATAAACGCCTCATGACGCCAAACACGTGTTGGGAAAATAATCAAAATTTTTCAAATCTTGCGTGAGATTCTGTTGGAGATTCGTCTTCGAATTTAATTTTTTTTTTTTCAGTCCGAAACTCAAAGGGAATATTACTGGAAGTGCGAGGCTTCAATATTGGAAACTTTAATTTTCGAGATTTCGGTTTATTTGCGAAATTTTGTGTTGTGAAATGTAAATGCAAAATTGTTAAAAATGAGATTTTTAATTTTGAGTTTATTGAGAAAATGTGAGACTTCGGTATTCAAGATTTTGGCTTTTCAGATTTCACCCATTTTTTGGGAATATATCACAGAGAGGTGCCAAAAATTGTGGGTGATATTGAAAATCAAATTTCAGTAGCAAATTCATTTTTCGATTGCAATTACCACCGCATTATGCTTCGAATTGCCGGAGGACTCGATTACTTGCAATCGCCCACCTAGCAACTTGACAGAAAGTATTAGGAGTTCAAGGTTTTTTGTTTTTATACGGCGACATACCTCTGTTTTGTGCAGTAAGTTACTTAAGTTCCTTCATGTGACAATACAAAAGAAAAAAATAGATTTTTTAAGGCCTAAGGTTTTAAGGCCAAACATTACGGTTCTTAAACTACATATTTGCAATAAAAAATTAATTTTGTAATGAATTTCGAAGAACGTGACCCCCCCCCCCCCCCCCAGGGCAAAAATCTGGATCCACCCTTGTATATTATGGACATTTAAGGGGAATACAAAAATATGGTTGGATAATTCAAGTAAGAGGAATATTCAACTTAGAGGAAAGTATACAACTTAGAAGGAGTTCACTGTGTGTATATTAGGGTGGTCCTTATACTGGGTTTTTCTGAAATTCCAACTTGGATAGGCATCAAATGACTCTAAATAGAGAAAAAAAATTACTAATTTTTCAGAATTTTTATTTCACCCCCCTGGTCTCCCTTTTTTCACTTCAAGGAACAATGGAGTTAGGGTGATTCTTATAACACGCGAAAACAAAATCTGAACTTATAGACTAGACTCAGACGAGAAAAAAAGTCGTATCGGAGAGGGGGGGGGGTATTTTCCCCCGTTCAAGCGGGAGGGGTAATTTTCTAAAAATTTGACCCAAAATAGAAAACAAAATATTAAAAAACAACGGGACCACTTACAATGGCATGCTATAGCTTTTTTTAAAGCCATGAATCCAGTCTCTAATATGATTGTTTAAATCAAGTTTTTATTGTTAGTAGTTTCTGAAAAAAAAAAATAATTTTCAAACGTAAAAAATTATTATTTTTGTTTTCATTTTTAAGTTTGAAAATTATTTTTTCAAAAACTATTTTAAATAAAAACTTGATTTGAAAAGCATATTAGAGAGTGGATTTATGGTTTTAAAAAAGCATGTAAGTGGTCCCCTTGCTTTTTAATAATTTGCTTCTATTTTGGGTTAAATTTTTAGAAAATATAACCTCCCGCCTGTACGGGGGAAAATAGACCCCCCATCCGATACGATTTTTGTCTCGTCTTAATCTAATCTATAAGTTCTGATTTTTTTCGCGTGTTATAAGAATCACCCTAATTATTTAATGATAGATGCAAGCACTGGGAAACGGTTACTTATATTTTTCACCAAAAATAAAAAAATCAAGTTTTAAAAACCTCAAATTTTTGTTTTTCTCTGGGAGTCCAAATCTACCCCAATCCATAATGAATTGAATGAACAATGACCTATGTAACTGCGTTCTTCCTAAAGGTTCGTGTCCATATGTGAGAGTAAAAATGCTGCGAGCAGCGTTAGCAGCTCTCCAGAGCAAATTGCAAATGGACGCACTCATCAGAAAAGATCACGGTATTTGACTCTTTATGTACTCTCGATATTTGAACTTGTTGAGATTAATTCGCAAGTGATGGTGTTATGATCACTATCGGGGATGAAATAATATTCCAACACAGTTCGTAGATCGTAATTTGTGATATTAGCTGTTGAGATACAACATTGCAAAACAGTGGACATTGAAGGAAACAAATCAACTCGTAGAAAAAATATATGAGTCATATGAAACTGTATGGAAAAATACTGATAAATTATTTCGTGGTAGACAGAAAAATTGTATATAATCTAAATATAACCATAACGACAACTTTAATAGGCAAAACTCACCATAAATGCTCTAATTTTGCCCATTTTTTAGATCTTCATTTAAGTTTATTGTCATTAAACTTAACATGTGATATGATTGCTGGAGGGAATTTCGTTTTTGGGAATTTTCTTTTTGAATTAATTTCTTTCAACAAACGTCTCAGTATACAAAAACTATTTCATATTTCGGACTAAGGCTCAAAGCCATTTCTTGGTAAAAATAATAAATCTCCATGCTGTCTGTCTTTATGAGAGTATGAAGCATGGTATACATAAAGAGACATGGAAAATGCATTTCTTGCTAAGTCGTTACAATCAATCTGCATTCCACCCTGTGAGTTTTCTTTTATTTCCTCAAATTGTATTGTTGCATCAGACATCCTCTTTTATATGAAAAAAAAAATTGTTTAAAGATGCTTTGATATGCAAACAAATAAAAATGAAAAGTTAACTCCCACCCTTCAATTGTCTTGCAGCTTGTTGCAAGTACCATTTGAATTAACAAAATCCCGACGCTTGCATATCCATCGGCTCAGTTAAAATAAACACATTCAACGGTTAAGACTTATAGTTAGTCCAAAGACACTCACTTTACTATCAATTCACCACAAAACTCCACTTGTTTTGCAGAAAGTGAAAACTAAGCAATCAAGTTTTGTGGATTCACATATAAAGCTGATAGCTCCAAACCACCTTTAACGACCAATGCAACTTTTTCATTGCCACAAAGGAGGAAATCACACGCACTTGTTTGTCATAAAATTACGTGTTTCGCTTCAAGTTCAATGTGAAAAAATCCAACAGAGAAAAACAAGCCAATGAACTCTGCAGCGGCTGCAGCAGCATCAGCAGCAGCAACAGCACCCTGTTGGTAAATTGGTTGCATCGAATTATTGTTTTCCTTAAAAAAAAAAGCGTAACCGTGTTTGAATTTGAAATTATTTTTGAAAGTGAAATAAATTGGATAATCTTTTGACTGACTGCTGTGGATGCAAAGAAGTGTTCGAGTTCGAAAGGATTTAAGAAGTAATGGCGTATTTTGTAAGTCTCAAACAAAAATATTAAAGCACTTCATTTAAGTTGTATTCACATTTTTGTTTAAATTATTTACCTTTTTATTAATTTGATCATAGTTAAAGCCATTTTTTATTTGAGTCAATTAATTTGTATTTGTAATACCTAATTTACATAAATGTGATAAATGCCAAGCATTTATAATTATTGAACAAATCCTTTGAATCGTAAATGCTGGTACATATACATACATAATGTATGTACACGATCAAGCTGTGCATTTAATGTAATAAATTGTTTATTGACTTAATATGAAGTATTCTCAACAGATCTCTCAGTAATATAATGATGTGAAATATTATTTTCATTAATATTATTGGATTTCAATATTACGTTAAAAATAAATGGTTCCTGTTGGGTTCCCAGTTTCTAATGTTCGATTACCTAAGATTAATATGAAACGGAAAATTTGAAGCATTAATTTTTTATAAAATAAAAGATATTTTAAAAACATTATTTTAAATCAAATCAAAAATGTTAAAAACTGGTGTCATATGGGAGGTACTGTTAATAGTTTATAAGTGGTAATTTTCAGTTGCGATATGAAGGTACTATATGGGAATTTATGCTTTCGTAAAAATATTTGAAATCGAGATTTTGATCAGGCTTGTCATTACGATGAAAAAGTGGGTCTCACAATTCTGTCTGTCTGCCCGTCTGTTCGCCAACAACCTTAGCAGCGGGATTGATTTTCTCAAAACTTGGTACATAGTGGTATTTAGTGATTCTGCCCACGCGTGTTTTTCATTTTTTTAGAACCAAAAATAACGGTACCGGCCATACAATTTTTTTTTAAATTAAAAAAAAATGTATTTATTTTCAAAAATGGCTCCACAACTTTTCCTAAAAAAAATTCAATAAATTTCTTTAATAAAGGTTACCTTTGGATAGGAGACAATTTTTTAATACATGGTTATTAATGGTAGGTACCTCCCAAAAAACCATTTTTTTATTTTCGATTTTCTTCAAAACGGTATTTATGACTCTAATAATTTTTTTTTAATAATATCGATACCTTCCCGTAAGAATGTATTAAGCGACATTCTCAAAATTTTAAATTAAAATTTTTAAAAACCTCTTGATCAATTATTTATTTGTGTATTTTGTAGTAATAAACTGATTCTTAAACGTGTGTGAAGTTAGCATAGCATTTGAATTCTACGCTACCGTTAGAGGAAACTCTGGAAAATGTCGCTTGTACAAAAATGAAGATGACGATCGTACTATTCTTGATTTTTTCAAATAAAGTATTTTAGTGTAGGAAGATACATATTTTCATTTTTACTATAATTTTTTTTTAATTTCATCTGAAATATGTAATGAACTTATGAGTATTGAAAGTAAAAAAATCTAGGGTTTTTTTTTGTCAAAATGTGGCAATCTGGGTGGTTTCTTAGTTTGTCTGGGGGGCGATTTTTTTTCATCTGGCAACACTGCCCATAGGTTAAAACGGGGAGTACATACTGTCGAATCGAGCATACATTTTCCAGTTTTATTTGAAACGCTCAAATCGAGTAGGTGCTTAACATTCTAGAACTGTCTCTAGGCACTTGTCATTCGATGCTCTATATCCTTCATTTCTCTGTCTTTGAATGACATAATTTGACCAAAGTATATAAAGTCCTCAACGTACTCAAGTGATTTACTATCCACTATCATCATCTATCATTTTCATAACCATCATTTGTCATGATCTTAGTATTTTGCTGATTTGTTGATAGGCCGTTGCTTCTACATTTGGAGCACAAATTCACTTAGCATAGTTTGAAGCTCATCACTGGTTTTTTAGATTATTGTAATGTCATCTGCAAATCGAAGATTTAAAAGACACCTGCCATTAGGCGCCAGTTATAGCTATCATTGAAACTCATCATTGAAAATTTGAATGACTGATTTTGAGAGGTTTAGAAAGCAAAATCATTTATTTTTTTGATGGATAAATAAGGCTCAAGACCTAATTAATATTTCTAGTCAAAAACAAATTTTTAAATAGGCCCAACTTTCCACAAAAAGAAACTTTTTCAATGATCATTGGTAAGGCAGTTCAATCCTTTAAATAAGAAAAGTATTTTTATGTAGAAAGTTGGACCAATTTGAAATTTTGTTTGAATAGAAATATTAATTAAGTCTTAAGCTTTATTTGTTCATCAAAATAATAAATGATTTTATTTCCTAAACGTCTCAAAATCAATCATTAAAATTTTCAATGACAGCTTTAAGAGGCGCCTTAATCTTTAGTCCTTTGTGCTCCCAGTCCAGCTGTCTGAAGACTTTTTCGAGCATTGAAGAAAAGAGCACCGCTGCGCTGGTGAGAAAGGACTCTTTGTCTTACACCTCGGGATATTTTAAACTCCAAATAAAACCCTGTTCGACCGCATCGAAAGCTTTTGCAAAATCGATGAAAAGAAAGTAAATAGTAATGTTATACTCCTTGCATTTTTCTATTATTTGGCTAACAGTTTGTAAATGATCCATTGTTGAAAAACCTGAGGTGGAATCAGCTAAAGTGATTTGTGATAGTTGACAGTCACAACACAATAGCAAAAATATGGTAATGTGACTATCAACTATTACAAATCGCCTTAGCCAATTCCACCCCTAATCTAAGGCCAACCGTTCATAAAGCTGATTGAGATCAAGAGTGATTTTTATTTTTTCAAAAATACACTTTGCAAAAACCTTATGAATCGAAAATATTATGCTTATAGGTTGATAGTTGTTGATATATCGTCTTTGTTTCCCATTTTGTGTTTTAGGATTATTTCTGAGATTGTCCACTGGGCTGGGACTTCCTCTATTACCAAAATAGTTGTCAACCAGTTGGCCAATGAAAATTTTCCGAACTTGAGATATTCTGCTATAAACACATCATTTCCCTTGCATTTATCGTTCTTCAAGCTATGTATTGCTTTATCTAATTCACTTTTAAGGAATTGTTGGAATTCTTCTTCACTGTCTTTATGTTGTATAAGTAAATAGATCAGCATTATCTGTTGTTTGTTTTGAGTACAGTTGGTTATACAAATTCGTAGCTATTTGGTTGATGTATTTCCTCTCGTGACTTTTTTTACCATAATCTGATATTGCAGTAATCCATTCTTTGTACTCTTGCACTGCAATCCTAGCTTTTTTAATAGATTTTGTTTCGTCAATTACTGACTTCAAAAGGCACCCGTTGAAGTTTTTGATATTTTCTCGTGATTTTTTCGTAATATTCTTTCTTTTGTGTTTAAGGTCGTTTCTTTCTTGATCATTTATATTTTTCTTTGTTCTAAGATGTTCGCGGAGTGTAATCAAATTCAGAGTTTCGCTCGATAGTGTTTGCGGTTTTTGAGACATAGCTGTAAGAATATAATATATCTGTCTGCTGATTCTTTGATAGTTCTTTCCATTTGCTTTACGCTATTTGAGTCGGCTCACTTATTGTTGATAAAATACGATATCGTTGTTGCAGATCAGTATTATTGCTGTTGATACCCTCTGTATTCACTGACTTTTCTAAGACTTTTCCTGTGGTTTTATATCGCTGTCTACTATAATGGTTGACCATTTATTTAGCACTTACTATGCGAGGGTCTGGCTCGAACTCGAAATTCTTTAAGACAGAGACATCTTTGAGAATTGATCCTTTATTGGCCACAATCAGATCTGTTTGGTTTCTATGTTTTTGATTTGGCGTAATTCAGGTCCATTGATTTTGTGGACTATTTCTTTAAAAAGTGAATTTCCAATCATTAGTTTTGTTGCCAAACGTATTAAATAAGACGGATTCTTCTCCCATTACGTTTGCCACAGCCAAATTCACCCATGATTGCTTCTTCTCCGTTTTTTTCTGAAACCAATCTTAATATTGAAATCTCCAATTATTAGTAATATTTCTGATCTAAAATGCATCATTGCTGATTCTAGTGTGTAATAGAAGCGATTAATATCCTGATCCGGTGCTATCTTGGTTGAAGCATAAATTTGCATTATTGAAGTGTTATAATTTCCAAGTCTTAGGGTTTGTTTCACAATGTTTGAATAAAGTTCTGATTAGATATCTGACACATAAATATTAGCACAGGGTAATAAGTCCACAGAAGACAAACTCACAATTATTGTCTTATGACCCACCTGATTAAGTTATAAATTTATAAGAAATTTTTTATTTGTGAACATATGACCCTACCTCAGAATTTATGTGTCGAAAAACTAATCAGGACTTTACTCAGAGAATGTGAAACAGGCCCTTAGTCTCATACTAATGAGAATGACTCTATGGCTAAATCCTTTAATTTCCTAAATATTATTTTTCAAATCTTTTTATCAGGAAACCAACGCCTTTTTTGGTTCCCTATAATATGAACAAATATTTCCGTCGCTGAGCTCTTGTATGCTTTTACCTTGTCGCTTAACTTCTGCTAAGCCAACGATATCCCTACTTCACTCACACTTTTATATTTTTATTGTTTCTTTTTTCAGAAGTTTACTTTATGGATAAGCTTACTATTTTACGACTTACAACTCTTTGGTGCTGAAAATGCTCATGTAAAACGAATATCAGTGCAAACTTCCGAAAATTTTCAACCACCGGAGGTCAATCAAAAACAATGCTTTATATTACTTTCTCTATAATATTATATTTTCTTACAGGAATTGCAATTTGATGGTAACTTTCTTCTTGAAAGTACAAAAAAATTAATTGTTAAAAGAAATACCGATGCATTACCAAGTCCCCAAATATTTAAATTCGAATTAGTTGATGCCAAAGAACCTGATGAAGAAACAAAGAAACTTATTCAAATTTGGGGAAGAGAGCTTCAGCTCAAAATTAAAGATATTGAAGTTGTTAATAGGACTTTATCAAAAAGATCAAAACGTGCTGCAACACAGAAGATAAAGGTGAAACCACAATTGATACCATTTCTAATAAGCGATGCTAAGGAACCTGATAATGCAACAAAAGAACTTATTCGAAGAAGTAGAGCTAAAGACCTTTCTTTGACAACAAATAAAGAGCCAACTAGGGAAAGCAGACATAAGGACACTTCAACAGCAGTAAATCAAAAAAGGGAACCTTTAAGGCAAAATAGAGGTAAAACGTTTGCTTCCATAACTTCAAATGAAGAACCATTAAGACAAGGTAGAGTGAAATCTGTGGCTCTGACAACTCAAAGCAATGAACCTTTAAGACAAGGTTTAGTCCAGTCGGTTCCTTTAACATCACACACTGATAAGGATTTCTTGAGAGAAAATAGAGAGACTCCAAAAATTTCTCAGAATAGACAACGTTCTAAAAAAAAAACACCCAGAAAGCGCACTCGTAGATTCGCTCAGTTAACTGAACCTCGTTATATAAAATTTGAACTCCATGATGTCAAGCAACCAGATAGTGATACCAGAACTGAAGTTCAAATTTTGCCACGTCCAAGTTATGGCACTAAAATTTTTAACCAAATGCCTGAGCCAAATCAATCACAACATGACTCAGATTCTTCAGCCGAGGGCACAAAGTACCGTTATTTTATACAAGAAGCTCCCAGAAAAGCACAATTTGGTGCGTATCCAAAACGTTATGAACATAATGACGTAGTCTTCAGAGTAAGTAAGATGCAGAAATACATTGCAAGTGGTCAAGGTCTTGAAAACATAAACACAAATATTGAGATCTCCATACCACCAGCGGTAACAGCTACTGCTATACTTTCTGGTTATCCGAAGCAGGTTTATGGTCAGAAATTATGCCCGTATGGAAATCGAGGCTGTCATGTGGGTCAACTGGGTCAAGTGCGTCCAGTGGGTCAAGTGGATCAAATGGGTCCAGTCGGTCCAGTGGTTCCAGTGGCCCAAGTGGTTCAAGTTCCGCATCAAGAATTTAGCAAGCCCGCTCAAAATTTGGAGGCGGAAAATGAAGTTTTACCAGAACAGCCTCAGCAACGATATTACTACCATTTCTATCCCCAACCACAACCTGAACAACAACAACAACTCATACCTATCACCATCAGACCATATCAGAATGTGGCCCCCATAGTTCATACTCCTGTAATTGAACATCAGCCCCAACCCCAGGAGCCCCAAGTTGTTCAGAATCTAATCGACGATAATAAACCAATTGAGCAAAATCCACCACTTAAAGTAGCTTATCTTGCCCCAGGAACGTATGGTTATGGTAACAAATTATACCCTTACACCTTCGCTAAAAATATTGAAGTAAAACCAGCAAATGACCCAAATGCTGTAGGGCCATATGATGGTGGAAAGAATCAAGAGGAGCTTCAACAAGGCCAAAATAATAACCATCAAGCAAACCAAATTAATTTACTCAAAAATAATCAAGAGTTTCAAGAACTATCTGCATTGATGGGAAGATCTCCTATGGATCAAGTTCATGGCCTTTCCTATTTGCTGGCCAAAGAAATGCAAAGACAGAAGAGTTCGAGAGCAATCCAACGACCGCAGGATCAAACTTCACCCATTGTCTTTCATCCAAAAGAAAATCCCAGCGTGCCTAGCTCACAATCACAATTTGTACCAAAACAAAATTTTGAAGATCCAAAAGTTGAAAGCAATCAAATAGTGCCTTTTCAACCATTAAGACCGCTGCAAAAAACTACACCTGCTGTTCAACAGGACATACAACCACAACATGTAATTTCAGAGGTGTCTTCAAGCGATAATAATGGTAAGGAGACAGGACTTTCACCAAATTACAACGGAATCGATAATAGCCACCACAATTATTCACCACCGAAAATTTACTCAGGAGTTGATAATAATTCTGCGGTAAGTTTATGAAAAAATTATGTGTTTTCGAAGCTTGTACCTTTTCTTAAAAAAGGAGAAATTTTAATAGAATCAGATTGTATGTCCTTAAAAATATATTAAATCAAGTATTTTCTATTGTGTTTCCCCTTTTAGATGGAGTATGCATCAAAATATGCTTTTGGCTATCGAGTACGTGACTTCGAAAGTGGCAATGATTTTTCACACAAACAAAACCGAGATCATGATGGAGTGACGCGTGGTCAATATCATATTTTACTGCCTGATGGACGAATACAAAATGTAATTTATTATGCAGATGACACAGGATTTCATGCAGATGTTAGTTATTGAATGAATTTTTTAATTTGCATTTTGTTTAAAGAATAAGATTTTGAAGAAATTTTTGATGGAATATACATAATTCTTTCAGATTGTATATTAAGAAAATCCCACCTTATACTAACATGACTGACAACTACAACTGAAGGAGAATATTTTAATCCAGTTATTAACTTATCAAACAATCAATTAACATTAATAAAACTTTTGTTATATGTATTTATAAATACTTAAAAGATTTGTAGGTTTTTAATATAACGAAATGGCTTTTCAGATATGTTTGGCGACAATATTTGTATTTGTCTGCTCGTGTACTTTCCAAAACTATGAATTTCTACGAATTTTGGTATTTTTTTTTGTATAAGCTTTTCCTGAGCTTTGGATTATATTCGAAGAAATTCAATGTTTTGGACAGTATTCGAACACATAAAATACATTTTTCTCTCATTTTCTTTAATTGTAAATATTTTTTTTTAAATAAATCTCAATTATTTAAATACGTCTTTTATTTCTTTTATTTTTTGGTGCAGAGACCTGATTAAATTTTTTCCAAAGGTTTTCTATGTCCCAAACTCGAGTCTGATCTCTGAGTTGCTCAGTTAGCATTGGTTTTTGAAATAATTTTACATTAATGAAGCTGTGCCTGATCCACGATTTTTTTGTCGAATCAAAGAAATTATTTTATTAGTCAACGTAAAATCCATTAGTAATATTTTTCCATGATTCAATGAATTTTCTTCATTAATTAACGTTAAACGCGTGCGTTGATAACCGGGAACAGGTCAAAATTCTGGTTTCAAAATTCTTCTTTTCAAAATTCAGTTTTTTCCAAAAAATTCTGCTTTTCAAAATTCTGTTTTTTTTTTATTCTGTCCGACGAAATTCTGTTTTTCAAAATTCTGTGTTTCAAAATTCTGCCAATTTGCTTTACGAAGAAGAAAATTCTGCTAATTTTGTTTTTCCTTAAATATAATCATTTATTATCAATTTTTCATTTTTCGAGGGAAGAGCGTATCGACAACGGATTACTGAATTATTTGGCTAGTGGAAAGAGCAGTTTTTTTTGCAAGTTTTTTCACTAAATTGCTAGAAACTTGCACACATTTTTCTATTGCACGTGGTTCGTGGTTGTGTTGACCTGACTTTTTTACGATGGCATGGACATCTCCATTCAATTAAGTCACCAATCTTCCATTGCACTTATCTTTTATTCGATAAGAACATGCCCAATTATAGTTTTTACATTCCGATACTTTTTCCAAATAAAAAAATAACCGTCAACGCACAACTTGTCTTTTCCTTTATTGGATTTTACCATCGAAATATTCATTTTTATATATTTACACAAAACACAGTCCGCAATATTACAAGTTAACCGGTTGACCAACGATTAAGCAATATTATCCTTGAATTTTTATTGAATTATTAAAAAAAAAAAGAGATCTCAGAATGTAAAAAAAATATATTCTTTGCTCTCAGCCGCATACTTTGAACAATATTGCCATCAAATCAACAAATATACGCCAACAAATTATTTCCATGAACAAAATGTTGTACACAAATTAAGTTCTGTTTTTTCGTAATTCTGTTTCAGAATTATGAAAAACAGAATTTTGAAAAGCAGAATTTTTAAAAGCAGAATTTTGAAAAACAGAATTTTGAAAGCAGAATTTTGAAAAGCAGAATTTTGAAAACAGAATTTTCACATAGGCAGAATTTTGACCCCAACCCTTGAAAACCATTAGTTACACAATTCCTGAAAAGTTCTAAATAGTTGGAAATATACTTTATTTTATCAAATAAAATGTTAATTTAGACATATATATGGCCACCGATGCCGTTGTCCAGGTTAGACAGTGAACAAAGTTGTTAAATAACTTTTTAGAGTTGGACAAGTGTCTTAAGTTAGACAAAGTTTATAAATACGACCGATAATCTTTAATTTTTTTTCAAAATTCTTAGTTTGAAAACTATTAAATTCAAAATATATTTGTACAAAAACAACTTTATTTAAAAAAAAAAATATTTTCCAAGCGCCAGAGCAAAAATAGTAGTTTCATAATGGAATTCATTTGTGTCCCCAAATATAAATCCAAGTTGGCGAGACGAAAGGGTGTAAGGGTGCGAGTGTTAGCCGCTATCTTGAAAAACGCGATTCATAAAATATCTCGTGAACCGTGCTTCGCATTGTTATACAAAAATAGTAATTTTAAGAAGCTTATATTCCATTTTCTTATTTTTTTTTTTTCAGGGCTCGTAAAATATCGTTCGCAAATTATAAAATACATATCTTTATCATTCTTTATCGATCTTCTCACGAACCATAAAAATATAATTCGCGAGCGATAAAATTTTCAATCTACATATAAAAATTTATAGTTCTTTCACGAACAAACTTAATACTTATTTTTTCTGCAACTCTCGTTCGTGAGAGATCGGAAAATTAAATTCAGGTCGAATATAGTTCTCTCCCGATAAGGTTCTGAAAAGATCCTTAAAAATAATCATCAATTATCCATTCACTTTGTGGAATGATTTATTTTTTGAAATAATTTTTGTTGAAATGAGGAAAATAAATTCATTTGAGTAAGTTAACTATTTGTATTATGATGAAGAAGCTAGTAGATCGTCAAAATAAAGTTCGTACAAAAAAGAACAAAATAATTTCAAAATAGGGTGTTTCTGTTGAATTTAATACTCATCAAATTTATACTTTATATTTTAACTTAAAGTGGGAACACTATTGCTTTATATTTGAGTGATTTCCTAAAACAAATAAAATGGAATTGAAATGTACTTAACCTATTATAGAAATTCAAATGTAATTTTAGTCGTCGTATTAAACTTTTAAAGCATACTTGAATTTGTTTCAATTATCCCAACAAAGGTTATGGGCCCAGTTTTGCACATGTTAAAAAGTCTTTAAAGTTTTTTTTTTTTATTTCTTTTAAATTTAATTTAAACTTACTATGATGAGTTCTGGTTCGGGTTTATATCAAATTGAGAAATTGTGTGACGACAACTATGATGCATGGGCTATACAAATGAGATCAGTTCTCATTCACAGTGGACTTTGGACATATGTATCTGGTGAAACTTTGGCGCCAGAACCTACAGAGGCCGCAGCATTAATTTTGAACTGGAAGACGAAAGACGAAAAGGCATTGGCGACCATAATTCTCTGTGTAAAAACCTCTCAGCTTTTGCACATAAAAAACTGCCAAACCTCATATGATGCATGGAAAAAACTGGGAGAGATTCACCGACCAAGTGGTCCAGCCAGAAAAGTATCCCTTTTCAAGCAATTGTTGAATTTAAAATTGCCTGAAAATGAATCCATATCTAATCATTTAAATAATTTTTTTAATATTTCGGAAAAATTGACTGAAATAGATATTAAATTACAGGATGAATTAATGGCCATAATTCTGTTATCCAGTTTGCCAAAAAGTTATGAAAATTTCATCATCGCTATTGAGACGAGAGATAAATTACCATCGACAACTGTTCTAAAAACTAAGTTGATGGAGGAGTGGAAAAGACGTGAGGGGGATGCTGTGACCGTACCAGAAAACGGAGAATCTGCATTTTTTTCCAAACAAAGGCATGACACACAAAGGCAACGAAGTAAGTTGCACACAAAAACATTTCGTGGTAAGTGTTATAAATGTAACAAGAGAGGCCACTATGCATCGGCCTGTCAAGCAACAAATGTTGCTGCAACAAGTTCTTCACGAAACAAGTTGACAACATCTTTTGCAATGCTCAACACCGCACATTTAGCAACACTTGACAAAGACACATGGGTTCTTGACAGTGGAGCAACCTGTCATTTGTGTTGTGACAGTTCACTATTCGTCGAACTAAAATCCCATAGGGAAAGAATTGAATTGGCAGCCGATAACTTCATTGAATCGACGGGTATAGGAAATGTTTTGATTGAAACAAAATCGTTTAAAATAATGCTGAATGATGTTCTGTTTGTGCCAAATTTAAAAGCCAATTTTATATCGATGAGTAAAGCCACACAAAATAAGCATACAGTGGAATTCAATGATAAGACGGCCATCGTCCGTAATGAAAACTCTGATATCGTCATGAGTGCAGATAAAGTTGGTAATCTGTATTTATTTCAAAGAGATGGATCGAAATTATTTCATATAAATAAGGGAAATGATGCACAGTTCATAAAATGGCATGAGCGATATGGGCATTTAAATGCTAAAAGTTTGAGTTCGCTATGTCACATGAAAATGGTTAGTGGCTTGAATTTACCAAATGTTTTCGATGCTCTGGATTGTGAAGTTTGTTTGAAAGGTAAAATGTGTGCTATTCCTTTGCCTAAAAAATCTATCCATCAAAGCAAAGATGTACTGGAAGTCGTTCACAGTGACATTTGTGGTCCAATGCGGACGCAATCAGATGGTGGCTCACGATATTTTGCATTATTTATTGACGACTATAGTAGAAAAATATTCGTTTATTTTTTGAAGCATAAAAATGAAATCTTCAATGCATTTAAATCCTTTAAAGCTTCGGTAGAACTAGAAACGTCAAGGAAAATCAAGACCCTAAGAACTGATAATGGGGGCGAGTATCTAAGTGGAGATTTCAGTCGTTATTTGGATGAGGCAGGCATAAAGCGTCAGTTAACAGTTCAATACACTCCTCAGCAAAACGGGGTGGCTGAAAGGAGTAATAGAACCCTCGTTGAAATGGCAAGGTGTATGCTATTAAACGCAGATCTCCCGAATTCACTTTGGGCAGAAGCAATAAACACGGCAGTTTATTTGCGCAATCGTTCGCCTACAAAGATTTTAAATGATAAAACGCCTTACGAGGCATGGAGTGGTCGAAAGCCGAATGTATCGCATTTAAGGATATTTGGATGTAAAGCGTTTATGTTGGATAAGCGCCCATCAAAGTCAAAGTTTAAAGCAAGAGCTACAGAATGTTTTATGGTGGGCTACTCAGTTGAATCTAAAGCCTATCGTCTTTATGAGCCAAAATCACATAAGATTTTTAAAAGCCGAGACGTTCGCTTTCTAGAACAAGTGAATAGTAGCGTATGCAAAGATGTCGATTTGATTTTTGAACAACAAGAAGATAAACCACCTACAAGTCCCCTTAAAGTTGACCAGATCAAAACTCTGAAACTTAAGGACGATTCTTCAGATGTGAAAAGATCTTGTAGCGCGTTGGATGTAAGTGACGATGATGTTTTTGCCAATGAGGATGCTGTTGATGATTATGTTGCTGCTGCGGATGAAGTTGAAAACGATACATTTGAAGATGCGAACAGTTCTATTAATGTTAGAACGGATGAATCAGACCGAAGTGTGTTCTATGTGAGTGATGATGATGTAATTGCTGATAGTGCAAGTAATGATATGTCGAGTGTTTCTGTTGAGAAAGGAGTTGAGCAGAATACACCAGAAGGTAAACCGAAAGAAAAAAGAACGTGGCTGCGCTCAGGTAAACGAAGGTCAATTTCTGCAAATTTTGGACTACGATCTGGTGAGTTTCTTGGGAACCCAATTACAGTTGAAGAGGCTATCAACCGACACGATGGAGAAAAATGGAAACAAGCTATGCAATCAGAGTATAATACCCTTTTACATAATCATACTTGGGACCTAGTTGATTTACCAACAAATCGTAAAGCAATCAGAACAAAGTGGGTATTCAATATAAAGCGCGATAAAAATGGCAAAATAGAACGCTACAAAGCTAGGCTTGTGGCAAAAGGCTGTAGTCAGAAGTTTGGACTAGATTATCATGAGACGTTTTCACCTGTCGTACGCTATTCGTCAATTAGGTTGTTGCTTGCTATTGCGGTGGAATATGATTTGATTGTACACCAGATGGATGTCGCTGCTGCGTATTTAAACGGTGACTTAAAGGAAGATGTGTACATTCTGCAACCCGAAAAGTTTGTTGATCCTGCTAGTGCAACGAAAGTTTGTAAACTAAGGAAGTCTTTATATGGACTTAAGCAGTCAGGAAGGGAGTGGAATGTTAAGTTGGATAAGGCTTTAAAAGCTATTGGTTTCCAACAATGCAAGGCCGATACATGCGTATACATTATGAATAGAGAAGGCGTAGTTACTATTATAGGTGTTTATGTGGACGACCTATTGATAGCCTGTTCCAGACTTCAGAAATTGGAAGAAATAAAGTTCCTTATCGGGCAAGAGTTCGAAGTGGTCGATAAAGGTCCTATTGACTACTTCCTGGGAATGGAGATAACCAGAGACATCAGAACAAACGGAATCAACTTATCTCAACGTCAGTTTATTGAAGATTTGCTGGAAAACTACAACATGGTGGAAACGAGGAAATGCAGTACTCCCTTAGAACCTGGATTCAAACTAAGGAAGTGCAACGATTGTTCCAAGTGTCGTATGGTAGACCCTAAGTTGTATCAGTCGTTAATTGGTTCTCTGATGTACTTGGGCATATCAACTAGACCCGATATTGTGCATTCTATTAGTAAACTTGCACAATTTAACATGGATCCACATGCAGAACATTTGGTGGCTGCTAAACATGTTCTGAGGTACTTAGCTAATACTATGAATTTTAAAATATCTTTCAGAAAATCAAACGAATGTTTAAATGCATATGCGGACGCAGATTGGGCTGGAAGCTGCGATGATCGGAAGTCATATACCGGTTTTGTGTTCTTTCTTGGTGGTGGCGCAGTGTCTTGGGAGTCACGAAAACAACCGTCAGTGGCTCTAAGCAGTACGGAGGCTGAATATATGGCACTTTCATCCGCATCAAAAGAAGCTGTGTATTTAAGGAATTTCATAAAAGAACTTGGTTTTTGTAAACTAATTGAAGGTCCTACAATTCTTAATGGAGATAATTTGAGTGCACAACAATTAGTAAAAAACCCTATATATCACGCTAGAAGTAAGCATATTGATATTAGAATCCATTATATACGTGAAGTTTATAATCAAAATATTATTACACTTAATTATGTGCCAACTGGCGATATGATCGCAGATGTATTAACGAAAAATCTAAACAAGAATAAACATCTTCAGAATTGTGAAAAGTTAGGATTATTATAATAATTTAACAATGCGTAAATTTAAATATCTTTATTATTTAAAAGTATATATTTGAGGGGTCGTGTTGAATTTAATACTCATCAAATTTATACTTTATATTTTAACTTAAAGTGGGAACACTATTGCTTTATATTTGAGTGATTTCCTAAAACAAATAAAATGGAATTGAAATGTACTTAACCTATTATAGAAATTCAAATGTAATTTTAGTCGTCGTATTAAACTTTTAAAGCATACTTGAATTTGTTTCAATTATCCCAACAGTTTCAACAAAAAAATATACACATTTTGCAACTTCGTTGTACCTTGACTAATTTCAATGAAATTGACACAGGTTATAGCTGAGATAGAATTTCAACAGACAAAAATATATTCAAAGCAGGTTGTTTTAAAAAAATGTTAACATTCTGCATTTTCTTTTGTCCTTGAGTGATTTCAAATAAATTGGTACAGGTGATGGCTGATACAGAATTAAAAGAGACAAAAATATTTTCACTCAAGGGACAATGCAGTTGCAAAATGCTAACATTTTTTTTTAAACACCCTGTTGAAAATATTTTTTTTCTATCTTAGCTTTATGTCAGCTCCTACCTATGTGAATTTCCTTGAAACCGCTCAAGGAACAGCGATGCTACAAAATATTGACATATTTTTGAAAAACACTGTTTTGAAAATATTTTTTCTTTTTAATTCTATCTCAGCTATCACCAGAGTCAATTTCATTGAAATAACTCAAAGAACAATGAAGTTGCAAATTGTTGACATATTTTTGAAACACCCTGTTTTGAAAATATTTTTTTTTCTGTTGAAATTCTATCTCAGCTATCACCTGTGTCAATTTTATTGAAATCGCTGAAGAAACATGAAGTTGGCATGTTTTTTGAAAAACCAAGCTGAAAATATTTTTTCTATTCGTGATAAATTCGGGATCGAACCATATTTGACAGATCGCAGCAAATAAGATTCGATCGTAATAACGAATTTTATTTTAAAAGACCCGAAAAATAAGATTCGCGATCGGATCAAAAATAAAATTCCTTTTTGAATTTATCACGAGAGAATGAATCATATTTTATCGGTCTCCAAACCTTGTTTTTTTTTTTAATCAAGTTGTTTTCGTGAAATTAAATTTTGATGTCAATATTTTTGAAAAAAATAATTTAGCTTACAAGTTATTTGCTTTTAAAAAAAATGGCAATTTCTTAGAGCCCCAAGCCATAGGCACCCAGGGGGAGGGGAGAGCACTTGCCCTCCGGCTCTTGGCAATACAACACCACTAACATATTTTTACTTGCGATATATGTACATAGGTAGGTACTATAAGGTAAGTTTTGGATTCGTGCAAAAAAAAATTTGAGATAACAATAAAACATGTTATTACGATGATAGAGAATAGAAAAAGAGTGGGTGGCTAAATTCTGTCTATCTGTCTGTCTGTCTATTTGTCTACAGCCTAAACGGCTCAATCGATTTTCTTCAAACTTGGTAAATAGGGGTTATTGGTGATTATGCCCACACCTTTTTTGCTATTTTTTTTAGAACCAAAAATAAAGGTACCTGCCATACAATGTTTTTTAGCAATTTTACATAATCGTATTTTTCTTAAAAACGGCTCGTCAGCTTTTTTTAAAAAATAATTCAATAAATTTATTTTGGTAAAGGGCTCTTATGGGTGGAAAACCATTTTTCAAAAATGGTTATTAATTTCTTTAATTTTTGATTTTCTTCAAAACGGTACGACTGATTCCAATAATTTTTTTTATACATAAGCTTCCAAAAAATATAAATAGTAAATAAATAAATAATAATAAATAAATAATAGTAAAAAATACATTTTTTGGATTTTTAAAAAATGTTTTGTTTTGTTTTTTTTTTTTTGGAAAATTAAATATTTCGAAAACGACATGATCGAGTTTTTTGAAACAATTTAAGAGTTTTAAGTACTTTCTAAAATATTTTTAGAAAAAATTTTACATTTATGAAAAAATAACGGTACCTTCCATACAAAAGTTTAAAAAATCGCTTAAAAACGACTCCTACGATTTTGATTAAACTTTTTTCATATACTAAAATTAGTACGATCTATTATCAAAAATTGTAAAATTGTACACTTAGCAACTATTAATAGTACCTGTCATAGAACGTATTTTTTTATTTTGAATTTTCTCGTTATCGGCTAAGCGGATTTAGATGAATTTTTTATATACAAATTTCAGATAAGATTAATTAATATTGCATATCAAAATTAAAAAAAAAAAGTTTTTGGATTTTTAAAAAAGTTTCAATTTTTTTTTTTTCAAATCGATATCTCAAAAACGGTTTGACAATTTTCAAAGTTCCTAATTTTTTCAAATTTTTATTTTCATCCCCTATAGTCGCTGTAGGGGTAAATTAAATTTCCCCTTTTTTTTGCATACTAGAAAATTCGCGTAAGATCTGCCAAAAAAATTCAGAGCATGTAGGTGGGAACTAGACAAGAAAAAAATCCTACAGGAGGGGCAATATAATAAAATATTTGCATAAAATAGACAAAAAATAATTAAAAAACAACGGCAATAATTACAGTTATGTTTTGTAGCCAAAAGTCCATTCTTACGGCTTGTTTTGAAATTAAGTTTTTTTGATGAACAGTTTTTGCAAAAAATTGTTTCAAACTCAACATTTTGAAGGAAAATTATTAATTTTTTTTTTTACTATAGGTTTGAAAACAGATTTTGCTAAAATTGTTTATTTTATCTATTTTATAATCAACTATTAAAATGGAGTTCTTGCTTTCCAAAAAGCTACAAAACATAACCGCAAGTGTTACCGTTTTTTTTTATTATTTTTTTTTTCTATCATTTTATTAAATTGCCCCTCCCGTTCAAGCGGTGGAAGATATTACCCCCCTCCGGTAAGATTTTTTCAGGTTTTGAGATGACAGCAATAGAAATTCTAAGGAATTATCAATTGTAAGAGCTTAGCAGCAATATTCAGATGTATTCATTAACAACTGTTTTGGTGGCCTTGAACCCCCTATGAAATTGTGAGATTTGAGATTTTATAGTTCTTTTAAATCATCGAAAGGAAGCAAAATAAAAATTTAGCTTCTCCCAAATTTTTTGTCGATGTCACTGTTTTAAATAAGGTGCTGTCCATAAATCTATTTTAAAAGGTTATTTCAGATTTTTGGCTCGAGGACTTATGACCCTGTGCCAAAATAATAGCATCTGCCATTTCATAACTGTTTTTCATAACTTTTTCTATTTAGAACTTCATTTTTTCTAAATTTTGTCTTTTCAGAATTTTGTATTTTCAGAATTTTGATGTTTCATAACTTTATCATTCAGTACTAAGTTGTTCAGAACTTTTGTTTTGAAAGCCTTATAAATATTTGTGTTTACTAAAAAGATTGTTTTGATACAGCTTGATTGAAATGTCTCAATTGTCGATAAATTAAAAAAGTCCACTCAAATAAAATAATCTACTTTTTTTTTTGTTTTAGTGCTTTAACTTTATTTATTATTTTCTTTTTTTTTTAATATAAAATTTAAACTTTACGAATATCTATTAATATCTTTAAACACTTCATTTAAATTTGTATTCTCATACATTTGTATTTATTAATCTCAATACTTTTCCAATTGATTACTTAATAGATCACTGTTAAACACCGCATAAGATGACTACAACAATTTTTCATTGATAAACCTTGAACATTCTTTCAACTATTAGCTCTCGCACGTCATACAAATACAATGCATAATTTTCTCATCAGAATTGGCAGGACTGGCTGACCAGCAAGGACACTGCCATGCCAACATCATTTCGGCAGAATCCTCATCTCAAACAATCTCATCCACTCGAATACACTATAAAAATGGAAGGATTTTATATATGAAAAATATTGGAATGAAACATCTATAAGCTTTCACGTGAGAGCCGAACAGAGCCAGAGCAGTATGTCTGTATAGCGATTGCATACTGTCTGTCTCACCATCACTACCATCATCATCATCATCTTCGTATATAACATCATAGGAAAAATCACATCAAATCCAGAGTGCCAGACTGCTGCCAGAGATCGAACTTAAACTGAAACATAACACAGAAACATCCCTTCCGGGAAATTTTCCACATCCCATACCCAACCCAACCCTATCCCACCCTTAAATGTCTGCTGCGAAAACTCCAACTTTCAGTAGTATAGTATAGTATACGCCCGAGTCTAAGCGCGAGACCACCAGAAAAGAGGTTGGTTGCATTGCAATTTTAATGTTTGTTCTGTGTTCTCTATTGGAAATGGAAATGGAAAAACTAAAAATGCTATAGGTACATTTTTAAACTTTGTGGCTTGCGCTCGCTCGCCATTGCTTTTACCACTGCCTTTGAGAAACCAGAAGCCAAAAGCCAGATACGCCATTACCATTTTCCTGGAAATGGAAAACGACATGAAATTCTCTCTCTTCGCTCATCTTCAATTTAGTACTACTCATATTCACTACTTACACTCAGTACTTTGGACATTTTCCTTCGCAAAAGTTGTTTTTAGGGAAAACCAAGAAAGAACAAAAAAAAAATAATAATTTTGATAACAAGATTATTAGGTACTATTACTGCGAAATAGGTGAAGTGAAAGCTTTCTTCCATACTCGCGTTGTTGTCGTCGTCATCATCATCATCATAAGTCAGTCGGTCGAGGAAATATACACACTCTTCGGAAAATTCCTTTCCCTTTTTATTTTTATAAAACAAAAAATTAAAAAAAAAGGATGTCTCGTATTTCGTTCGGGATTGATGGAAAAAATATAATCACTTCTAGTATATGAGTGCTGAAATTATTTCGCTACATAATTTTTTCTCACCCTTCTTCTTCTTCGTCTTCTGCTGCTACTCTATCTTCTATATCTTCCCTCTGAAACTCTTGGTTATTTTTTCGGGTGTCCGTCGACGTTTGCTAAACTATATTTCATTTAAAGTGTTTTCCATCGGTGAATATAACAGGAAAAAAGGATATTTTGAAATAAATAATAAATAAAATCACATTGAAAATTAGTTTTTCGTCATATTATAACAATTTCGAAACAACCCCAAATTGGACTTTTCCGGACTTGGGGTTAAATTTTTGTCCTCTCTTCTTCGGTCGTCGTCGAAGGTATACCTTTTGATTTTTCGCAAACTAGGGGTGGTACAGTTTCTCTGTCGATATAATTTATCTTTTCACATCGTGGAATCTTTTTTTCGATTTTTTTTTTATTCTTCTGCCTACAATATGTGTGGTTGGTGTTAAAGTGTATATCAATATTTGTATATAATAATAAATATATATGTTCAAAAACTCCTCTATTTGCTATACCTACATAATGATAATTGGAAATATATATACGAGAGGTACCAAGTTTAATAGAGTGTAAAGTCCGTTTATAAACGTGGTCCTCTTACAGTCTCGTTAAAGATCCTTGTTAAGGATTCGACTCGTTAAATTTGTGTTAAATGTGTAGGTGTGTGTGTGAAATTGTTAAGTAGTACAAAAGATATAAGTATTATCACAAAATATCTATCATGAGAAAAAAAGATTAATAGTTTGCCAAAAAAAAAAATCTAGAGAGTGTGACACCCATCAGATATGTACCCCTGTTTCCTATTAATCCTAAAAGTATGTCACATAATATAGTGATGTGCATCTAACAAAAAGAAAATATATATAAAAAATTCTAAATAAATTTATATCTCTTGGAATATATTAATAAAAAAAAAAATAATAACTTCCTTCGCATCAGTTTTGCCATAAATAACCCACAAATCCAATTAGAGAGGATTATTCGAAAAAATCCAGGTTTGTATTTGATGTTTTTCTTTTTAGCGACTTATACTCTTCTTATTTTTAGATACCTACATAAATAAAATTTCTTCAGTCAAAACATATCATATTAGGTATTTTGTGTATGGTTGATTGGGTTTATTGGTATTTTTCCTTTTTAATCTTTTGATTTTCTTTTCACTCTTCGGGATGGGCTTGGGCATACTTATACGATGTGGAAAACGTATAAAATTAAAAATATCTCATGTGTATCGTGTTTGATTGGAGAAATTATCCTTTGAACTTTTAGAGTTGTTATGTTTCCTTGATGTTCGTATATTCTACCTATAAAGCGAGTACCTATAGAAAATCATGATTGTTTAGTGAAATGAGAATGCACAATTAATTTGTATAGAAAAGCCTTGAAATACTTTTTTTTTCCTATACCTATGTATGTACAGTACATACATTATATCTCTTTTTATCTCTTGGCTTCAATTGTTTAGTTTGGATTAAATAGGGTAAACCAACTATTTGTTGGCATTTAAAAAAAAAAAGACTATCACTTATCTGTTTTTTTTTTTATTTTAATTATTATTCCAGATTAATCAAGGACTTTTGTATGTAAACAAAACATTATAGAAAATGCGTATCTATAATGTTAACAAAGATTACCACCAATTATTGTTTCCTTAGTCAAGAGATTAATAGATTTATAATATATTGTAGCTTTAAAAGCTCAATCAATGGCAGTAGGTACTCATACCAATCATTGGTTAAATAGATAATCATTATGGCATAGTACCAAAAGCTTATTGCTTGGTACTTAATACTGATTGACAGACATCATGAGCAATGATTGATCTTTCTAGTGACTAAAATGGTTCTTTTTTCAAAGCTGATTTAGCATAAAATAAAATCAAAACGAAATAGAGTGAGAATATTTGTGTATAGCAGATACCTTTTCGAAAGACTTGAATCAAAGATTTGGGATACTTTAATTGGGAAGGGTACAGAGCACGGGATGCCAAAATTCCAAACGAAAAAATATGAGAATCCCGAATCCGAATGCCATAATCCTGAATACCCTAAATCCCGAATGGACAAGATCCAATTTCAGTACTTTTAAAGAAACCAAACTATTTTGTTATGCCGAATGACAAAAATTTCGAATAAAAGAAATTTCGAAATAAATAATGGAAATCTTAAATGGAAAAATTTCGAATGTTTACAAATATATTTCGTGATATACAGAAAACAACTTTCTCAAACCATTTTGAATATCAAAGTCTGTAGGTACCAATCAGCAAAACAAATATGAACGTTACAAAGAGGTCATTTTGAAGCCTAGAACCTCGAATTGTTTAGTAAGTGCGTTGGATTTTTGATACCAACAAAAAGTACTAAGCCATTGGGGATGGTGGCATTCGGGATTTTAGCCATTCGGGTTTTTGTTTATTCGGAATTTTATCATTCGGGATTTTTTTTGTCGGGTTTTTGATATTCGGGATTTTTAGCATTTTCGGGATTTTGACATTCAGGATTTCGTACCCAACCCCCTTTAGTTACCTTCTTATGGGTAAGATATGAACGTTCAACAGTCTGAATGTCCTTGGGAAGAACAACAGTAACACACTTCGTTGGGTACCTGGTCACATTGGTGTCCAGGGAAATGAAGAAGCAGATTCCGTAATGAAAAAAGTGGCAATGACTCCCTTAATAGGACCTGAATCCAATTTTGGCATTGAAGAAAATGTGATAAAAAAAAAACAAAATATAAGAACTAGAGATGGCTTAAAGGTCAAAAATTTGGATTGAACTTCCACAGCTCAGGCAGGCAAAACTTATGGTAGCTACAAGCGAGCACGTTTCACAGACTGCATCAACCTGAGTACGAACAACTTAAGAACTTACCAAGTAGAAGAGAGCGACCTTTCCACTCTAAAGGTCCTCAAAATACTCAAATTTATGAGGGAAATAAAATTGGAGGAAGAACTTAATGAGCAATCTCATCCCGTTTTAGGTGGGGTACAATAGATCTGAAGTCGCGGTGGATCTATGCCACCGTACAAGGCCATGGTATAGATATTTGCACACTGTAATATGCCAAATGTATTTTTTTTATTTTTGTGTCTTTTTTCGTTAAATAAATTTGGAGGCGTGACACCTCCTGGGAAACCAGGGCCTAGTGACTTACAACTTTCGACCATTCTTGTGTGTGTTTTATTGGCAGGAATGGAGGATACTACAATTTTTTGCCAAATCCGAATTGCTAAATGAGATGCACTAATTCATGACAAGTATACTCTTGGAGGATTTGTCAGTTCCTCGCAAGAGGCGGTACCTTGGAAAAAACATTTCAGTTTTTAGGTGTCAGTGGCTTGGAATCGAATCCGACATGACAGCCCAACGCACTAACATTATGTCACGAGGTATTTTTTCCGTTATCACCACGTTAATGTCATCGGCATATCCCATACATAAAGGCACACATGGGTATTTCGAAAATTTAAGAGTTACAGCTTGTTCCATTCCATTTCAACATTGACTCGCACTAATTTAAAAACCCTTTTTCCCTTCGGTTCCACCGCCCATCTTCAATGATACCCTATTGCTGTCCGAAAGTCAATTTGCTGCATAAAAGTTTGCTGATAAAATGGCACTGCTAGTTAGTGTAATAACAGCTTCTGTACCTGAGGACTTAAACCATTTCATGAGGTAAATATTTTTTTGCACTCGTACAGTTGTAAGAGTATTAAATGACTTTGATTTACATGAGGATATCATTCCTTGCATTGTTCTGAAGAGGTATTCTTCAAAGCTGACAAAGCCATTGCGCAAACTTTTCCATCGCTCTTATTCTACTGGTCTTTTGGAAAACAGAATTTGATCAGCTTGTTCCTTAAAAAAGGAACTATAGTCCAATTGAACATAATTATTTTCTTTTCAAAGTCATGGGAACGCTGATTAATCATAAGATTAAGAAATCATGCCGATTACAAAATCCGCTAAATTTTACTTCCGAGGAGTTGACTCGTTTCGCAGTCTATTCACGTCCCCGGTTGAAATTAACTAGGCACCAGTTATAGCTTTCATTGAAACTCATCACTGAAAACTTTAATATTGATTTTGAAACGTTTAGGAAGTGAAATCGTTTATTATTTTAATGGAAAAATAAACCTTAAGACTTAATTAATATTTCTAGCCAAACAAATTGTTCAAATAGGCCCAACTTTCCACATAAAAAGATTTTTCTTATTTCAATGATTGAACTACCTTACGTTTAGGAGGCTAAATCATTTATTATTTTGATGGACGACCAAAGCTCAAGATTTAATTAATATTTCTAGCCAAAAAAAATTTCAAACAGGCCCAACTTTCCACAAAAATTGACTTTTAATTTTTCAATGATCATTGGTAAGGTAGTTCAATCATTGAAATAAGAAAAGTCTTTTTATATGAAAAGTTGGGCCTATTTGAACATTTTTTTTGGCTAGAAATATTAATTAAGTCCTTAGCTTTATTTTTCCATCAAAATAATAAATGATTTTACTTCCTAAATGTCTCAAAATCTATCATTAAAATTTTCAATGATAGCTATAACTGGCGCCTAAATATTTGTATATTATTATAAGGTCTTTGTCTATATTTCTTAATCCTTTCATTTGATTTTAGTTTTTTTCCATTTTTCATCTTTCCCGATAGGATTCATGACTTCATGATAGCAAAATAAAATATTTATCTACATTCATCTCCCTCACTTCTTCATGAGCATACCTCGCGTTCGGCAGGCTAAACGATAGGCTATCCATAATCCAAAATATTTTCAGATACCTTGAGTTGTTTTAGCATCAGCTGAAATCAGCTGTTTTATTACAAGGGTTTACAACAACACAAACAAATCCGGATCGCTTAAGATACGCAGCCGAACGCGCACATAGACATGTCAAAAATTAACCACCGACTAAAATTTTAACGAGCTCCTGAGCAGGTTAAATTTTGAAGTCTATATTCACCTCAGTAATGTCAAAATTTAGCCATGGGATCAAATTTAACCAGAATTTTAACGCAATTGGCACACGGCCTAAGAACTCAAAAATTCTATCGGATGGGATCCACTATCCACAGCCTATTCATCGGATTTTGTAATCGGGGTGAATATCTGGAAGAACAAACGGTTATTAATGACTTCGGATCTGTCACTAGGGTTCTGATGATGTACATATCTCACTGCTTCAAGTCTGAAATTCTTAAATTCATTAATTAAATTCTGATGCGCCCAAGGAATCCGTACTCCTCATATTCATAAACGATCTCTTGTCTGAACATTGGGACTTCTTATTCCTTAAACTGTTTTGCATATGACAGAACCTTTAGCTTCTCATATTTGTTTCTAAACGCGGAACCTTACCCTATGTCATTTCCTTAGAGGGGCACTTGCACCGAGAAAACTGAACAGCTCTCAGTTTTTGGTATGTGCATCACAGACCACCTTTTGTGGATTGATCATATATTCGATGTATCCTTAACTCCTGTGAAATGCTAAGTTTTTTTCGAAGATGCCAAACAATGCTCTCCCTCTGACTGTAAATTATAAAGTTTTCATAATCCAAAGATTGAGTAGGTTAGGTGCCTATAATTCTTATATTTTGGGAAACTACCGCTTTAACCTTTGAAATTCAAATATGCAAACGTTTGCGTATCTCGAGCACCGTCATAATATTCAATATTTTTTCCTCTTTCGTCGTTACATAGTTACTTTCCTTCCCTTAAACAATCGAATAGTAATACAAGCAATTCTTGGAATGCTCATTAGTTGAACCTTCAGTCCAATTTTAGGGTGTGATACTTAATTGTTTACTTGTTGAAGCCACACTTGTGAGCTTGAAAAATTCCTCTAAAAGAAAAATAGCATTCAAACCATTAGCATTTCCAATACATTAGAAAGGGCATTATGTCAACAAAACATAAGTTGTGTGTGAGATACGAGTATTAATGAATTTTTTGTTTTATTTGAAAGCCCAATCACAATAATTGGCATTATGTAGTGTGAAATATGAGATCGTTCAAATAGCCGCCACGTGTTTGCGTGCATCTGAGAGGTCGAATTTTCAATAACTCCGTTGTTTATTATTTATGCAGGATCGAGAACTTAAGTTGGATTAGGGTCGGATTTTCAATCATTGTAATTATTACTGAATTTGACCCCCCTTTAACCAATTATGCTGCTGGTTGATAATCCACACCAAACAGAGTGGCTTTCTGCGAATAAATTTCCACTTGGTGAGCGTAGAGCTCTTTACAAAAATAGCAATTGTGTATATCACCCTATCGTTCATTTACAAACGTCCAAATCAACATTGTGGGGAATTATCACATCGTGATTTGCTATGTAGTTGTTTTTTTTTTGCCACTTTCGCCACAATGATAGGTCTCTCTGGAAATTGACAGATTCATAAAGATCCCTATTGTGAACGGGCCTACCTAAATCCTGCAATTTTGCTTGCGTAGACGTAGTTCCCCTTTCATCCAAAATGAGCATGGTCACTTAAGATGTTTTTTTTTTCTGCTTTTGGTTGCTGCAATGTTTTGCAAGATTCAATTCGGTTTTAAAACTTTATTTAAAGTTAAAAACAGTTCCGTGCTTTAAAATAAAAATGTTAAGGGTGTTTTTTTTTAAACGTATGGCCAAGAACTTAGCTTTATTATAAAGATAAGGATTTGCCATTATATTTTAAAAATGATTTCAAGCAAGTGGCCGCCGCGACTGGCTTGAATAAATTCCAACCAAGAGGCCCAATTTTTGACCACGAATTTTTGACCACCAATTTTCGACGCGATGGCGGATGGATTCATTCGGGTCTTCTTCGTTATTCTGCTCCACAGCAGCAATAGCGTCTTCGGTGCGCACTATACTGCGTCTCTGAGGATGCGCATTATCCACTAGAGTAAACGTGATGCGAAATCGATCCATGGTTGTTCGAATTACGAATATTGGACGCAGCGCGTGATGCTCGAACCGAATCATAATTTTGATAGTAAACTTGCACGATTTGCAAACATTGCCAAACGTTATTTGGCGAACTGCAAAATCGGGAATAGAAATGCAAAAAAAATGCAAAAAAAAATGCAAATTCCTGTCAAGGTCCCAATTGCGTGGGTGAAAGTTGCCCTGCTAACTTCAAAGACGTCCTCAAATGCTTTAAATTTAAGATGAAAAATTTAAACAAACTACCTCTACAACGAGAAACAACAACACCAATACTCGTTTGAGAAAAAAGCAACACAGGGACGTAGCCGAGTTTTAGTTTTGTTTTCTTGAATTATGTTTGTATTGAAAATGAAGATTTTCAAATACATTTCAACATTTTTGTTCGGAATGAAAATTTCTTGCATATATATTTACCAATTTAATTACAAAAAAAAAAAACTTTTTCAAGTATTTTTACCTACGTACAGAATTTTTTGTTTGGAAGTAAATGTAAATATTTTAAATGCTTCTTCCTTATACCGAATTTACACGACTGGTGAAAAGCTGCCAGTATAATGGCAAAAATAATAAATTTGTCCATTCTTCTGTTATTGTTTTGGTCATTATATTGCCAGTTCTCCAATCGTAAAAATGCGGCATTAACAAAAGACGCAGGCACGATTGAAGTGTTATTATTTCCTGATATTTTTGGAGGGTACATATTTTTAAAATAAGAATTGTAAAAAATTAAACGCAAAATTTTATTTATTTAATTAAGGGTGCTATTGACCTCATGAGCTTCGCTAGTTTCTTAACACAAATTATATTTTATTAATAGTCACAAGTAGTATACAAATATTTGTACTCCTTTTTTCTCAAGAATACAAATACACAAACCCAATACATATATGTAAATAGAGAAAAATACTTTATACCTACATCTTCATAAAAACATTACTGCAAAGTTTCGATGACGTAAGCTTTTACTTATTAGAAAACAGTAGTAAAATATATAATATAAAAATCTTCATAATTGACTCTTGTCTATCAAACCCCTTCCCTGACTACGCACATGACACCAATTTTGCTTACGACATGAATCCATTTTGGAAAGCAACAACAACAATACAGGTTTGTTTACATTTTCATCTGCAAAATATAGGAAATTACACATAAGTTTTGATACATATTCTTCTTGATTAACTAACTCACATAAATTCTTTTTCTATTGCAACTATAAAATAAATACGTGTTCATAGAAAATTAATTAGCAAAAGCAATGTTTTTCAGACCTTTTTTTGGTTTTCTCTTATGGGAAATACATTGAATGTCAAAATGGAAAAAAAATGTATTCCCCTCATAGGGTTCACGCGGTGACTGCTAGGTGCCGTGACTCCATTCGCCAATAAAATGGCAAACCAAACTGATCAAGTGACAGCTGTCAAAAAGACCAACTCCCAAAAAAGTATTGCCGGATTGAAAACCACACGTCTAGACAGTTCTTCACAATCCTGATTCTAAGGTTTGTAAATGAACCAAGGGAGTGATATATTGCTATTTGTTAAGAAGCCCTTTTGTCTTTTTTGATTGGTTATCTGGAAGAACAATTTCATGCGTGGTAAACACTGATGTTTACAACTCTGAAATTAAATCCAGGAGCATTTTCTCTTCTTCTTTTCAGAACGAAAAACTGTCATTCTGACATACCTACTGAAAATGCCATCCCATAAAGCTTAATACTGTGCATTTTGACAGAATGGGAAACCATTTTGCATTCACTAACAAAAGCTTCTTTGTTTCCTTTAACTCCGTTGGATATCGAAAAAAAAAACAATTTTAGACATAAAAGGTCAACCTAGCGAAACAAAATCTAATAAAATAATTTCTTGAAGTTATTATATTCAATAATCATATAATGTATACGGTTAAGTATAGGCTATATGTGTGTGTATATGTACATATAAATGTGCAAAAAAATTAATTTCACGAGCTAAGGACTTCAAAGTATTTTTTTAAGACAAATTTTGGATTGCCAACATTAGTGCTATTTACCCTATGTTTTATTATTATGTGTTAATATATTTTTATCATCCCAAGTTTTTTCTCTAAAAACAATTTGCCATTACCAGGTCAATTAATTTTTAAATATAAGAATAAATACAAATATCATCACAAGGACATTGAAACGCCTTGGCAAATTTTGATCCGCTGGCAATTTCATAGTCACCTTGACCGCATATGCAACAAGGATGATGCACCACAAGAATGATGCACCACCAAGGACGATTTGGTAAAAGGATAATAGTCAGAAGAGGATAATTTGAAGATATACATATAGATAGCTCTGCCTTAATGCAACCAACAGAATAATTTATTTCCTCATCAACAAGAGGAACATCAAGTTACTTGCGGTCATTATATCATTAATTTAAAATGTAAATGGAATTAACAGTCACAGTCAGTCACATCAACAGGGCATTTAAATGTTTAAAAGATTAAAAACCATCCGAACTAGATCTAAGAGACTCAACAGCGTCATAATTTCTTTTTTCTTTTTTAATTTAGTGCGCAATTTTAAAACATCTCACATATACAGAAACAAGGCCAATGGTTATGCCACTTTAGTCAACTCATGTCGTTTCAGTTATTTTAGGAAAATTCAACGTCTCAAGTATAGGTACGATGAGAAATTTTTACTTAGGTTAAGTAACTATAAACAAGAGATTTTCTCGGTGCTATTTTATGACCATTATTTACTTGCGGAAATCCTTTTTAATCTTTTTGAACATGGCTTTGGTTTCGAATGGTCACTTTCATGATCCAAGGATAAAAGAAAATGGATTTATCTCATTAATTTTATATTTAGGTTGCAGCTAAGAAAAATTTTTAGAAATTGGGCTTTGTATAACCAGACGTGCATTTTATCCCACCATACTTTTCGCACCATCATAAATACCTACATTAATTTTGATATTTTGACGGAAACAACAACAACTTAAGTGAGCTTCATTCTTGCAAACCAAATTTATAAAAGCTCAAAATTTTTTCTATGGCTTTATGATTCCTTGCATTTATCAGTTACAAAATGGCTCCAGTGTAATTTTTTTCAACTAAGCCCAAATTTTAAAACTTCACCCAAATTTTTGACGTTACTGCCATATTGGATGCTTGTGTTTAAGGTGTAAGTACTTAAGAGGTACGTGCGCTCCCGAGCGCACCTCACTTAAGTAAAACTGACATTTGGTGAAATAGGAATGCCAAAAAAAGAAAGATGATAAATACATTATGGGTGTGTTCCCCTTTTTTCGGTATGGAAAGCAACTTTTCGTTGGTTTTTGACATTAGCTTCAGTGCCCTTCAGGCTATTATAGTTCCACCTTTAGTTTTATTTTAATTTTTCTGGATATGTATTTTGGCTTTATTTATTTATTCATCTATTTGAATATTCAAATAATTTTCAAAATATGGCGTATTCTTTGTTTGGTCAAAATGTTTCTGAAGAAGGAAATTCTTTAACAATATGTATTTCTTGTAATACTTATATTCTTTGTTCTTTTATAAATTAATTAACGACTGTTTGTCTGGAATTATTTTTCATAATTAATATCAGATTCTAAATATTTATGAAAACTTAATATAATGCTTTGCCCTTAGCAGAGCTGGTGCTAAAAGGATTTTCTAATAATTAAGAAATAAGCTTACAAATCCCACTTTAAGTAAAATATTAACTTAGAAATAGAAATTGATGGTATAGCTACGATTACGGTCAAAGCAACTGGTTAACGCGTTGACTCTATGACGTTAGCCAACTTTCTATGGCATTAGACATTTAATGGCTTGGTAGCTAAGGAAGGCTAAGCTTATTTTGACGGCAAAAGTATATTTTGATCTAAATGTCGCCCAATTACCCTAAGTCATCTTTTTTCCGGGGAATAAGAAAACCATAATACCATTTTCAAAATATAATAAATTACCAAAGAAGTGGAGGTCCCACCGTTTGATATACAAAAAAATATATGTTCCCGAAAAGTGGCTACACTGAAATTTTAACCAAAGGTGCTTCTACTCAACACCTATCCCTTAAGACATCAACTGTTATTTTTCACCACACGTTTGCATCTGTTATAATTATTAAAAATTATCAAAAAAGTTGAAATCCCATTCTTTGAGATACAAAAAAGTATGTCTCCGAAAAGTGGCAACACTGCTGTTTCAATTGAAGGTGCTTCTACTAAGCACATATGTTTGTATCTTGTAAGATGTCAACTGTTATTTTTCCAACACGCCTGGAGTCTGGAGTCGTTTCTACAATTTGCTTCATATTCAAAATACTAAAAATTTCCCAAAAAGTGGAAGTCTTAGCATAGTATGTTCCCGAAAAATGGCAGCACTGAAATTGTACCCGAAGATGGGTCTACTCAACACTTATCCTTAAAGAAATCAATTGTTATTCTGATTATGGAAATTTTCCAAGTTATTTACGAGCTTTTTTTATCTTTCGACATATTGGGCGCCATTTTTAAAAATGGCGCCCAAGCGACAGGATTACAACAATGACTTTCAAGCCAAATGACATCGTATGTCAAAAATAAATTACATATATAAAAACAAGGTCCCCCTTTACCAAAGCGCAGGTATTTCGATTTTCTGTACTACAGATTGGGTGCCATTTTGCAAAATGCCGTCTAAAGCCTAGTTTACAGTTCTTGTGAGATAAAAAAAAATATGCAATTATTTTCGCTTGTCAAAAATTATTGAGGTGAAATACAAAATTATTTTTTGCATTAGCTATTGGTTTACAGTTTAATGCAAACAAAAAAATAGCTGTCATGGAATGTCAGAAAAACAATGGACCGGCAATTGTTTTGTATGTGAAAAAAAAGTGTGGTGAATAAAATATATTTTTTTTTTGATTATTGGTTTCCACTTAAAAAAAAAAAATATATATTTACCTCAAGGCATTATTTGCATGCAAATGGTTTTTACATCCAAACATAATTGGTTTCTATTGTTAGACCTAAATTTTTGTAATTAAGGTGGTTTAGACCAAGGCAACACTTTTCACCTCGAATATTATAAAATATGGTGCACAGAATAGGTAAAAATTGTTTTGAATAATTTTGATTTTTTTTTTTGCATGGGAACTGTTAACTATGCTTAAGTGACAGGATTTAAAAAAAAGACTCCCAAGCCAGGCGCGGATACAGGGGGAGGGCAATGGGTGCAATTGCCCCCCCCCCCCCTGGGCAAGAACGAACGAAGCATAAAATCTATAAATTAATATTTATTTATTTCGCTATACGTTTAGAATATTTTTTCTTGGCAGCGCAGCATTGCAGCATTAAGTGGTTGTGCGTTGGCCGATTACTGACTAAGTTCAGTCAAGAAAAGTTCCGCTATGCACATAAAGCCTTCAAATCGACCGAGTGGAAAGCTTAAAACTTCGGTTTTAGATGTCCGATCTTCAAAGTTAAGGTCCTTAATTAAAAGATAAATATCCGGCTATATTATTGTATAACATTTTATGAGAAAAGTCAATTTATTTCGTACTAGGGAGCAGGGTTAATCCCAAATCGATTTGATTTTCAGTTCTAAAAATGTTGTGAATGAAAAATTTCACAATTTGAAACATAATGTTTTAAAAAGTTATTGCTCCACCTCCAACCCTACAATTTTTTTAGTGGGTTTTAATAGTTAAATGTAACGGGGAGATGGGAGGGGCACTTATCTAAATTTTAAACCTAAAAGTTGATTTTAATAAAAAAAAATTAAATCTTTTAAATACGTCGATTTAATTAGCTTCAAAAATTTCTAACTTTGCTTCAAATGCTCAGATTTACAGGACAAAGAGAATAAAAGTTAAAATAATAAACATCATTTGTGTTGTGTATAAAAGTCATTGAGAAATACTAAAACAATTCATACTAAAAAGATGATAGAGTTCTTTTTATGATAAATATTTAAATGTCCATTTCCATTGAGGGAGTACTTTCACTAGAAAACTCTCGAGAGCAACTCTCTGATATCTGTCTTCCCCTCTGGTGAGCTTATTTCATGACTGAGTCTGTGTCCACTTTCGAGTTTTACTCTCGAGAACTTCTTCAGAGCAGCTCGCCCACTTTTTACTCTTAAATAGATACGCACCTTAAGCGTATATGCACATGTGTTTCGAGTTCGGCGCTGTACGCAGCGATGCGTGCAGAGGTGTTGCACATCTATTGGCCGTAAGATACATTTTTGATGTTGGTAATTATTCGTAAGGATTTAGTCACTTTCGTGTTAAACTGGTGAAGAGTAGGCAGGAAACGACTTCAGCAGTCACTGCCGAAGAGAAGTTGGATGGAACTTTACACCTAAGGATAGTTATTTTTGGCCGTTTTTGAAAACGTCAAGTCAACGTCAATTCGATTGTCAAATGATCGTCACTTATTGACGTAAATATTACTATCGTATCGAACTGCATGAGTCTGGCAACTTTGCAAACGATTGTTTGAGCTTGTATGAAAATTTTTTATAAAAACTTAATGAAGGCTAAGTATATTGTAAATGAAATGTATAACCAAAGCTAGGCACAATTGATGGCTCAACCGAGAAGGTCGGATGAAAAGGTTTTATAAAAAGTGCTTTTTTTTTTTATTTTCCACTATAATCATTGTTTTATTTCAATGTCGCAAAGTTTGGTTTTGTATCGATGGACGAAGGCGTCTAAGCAAACGATACGGTTCATCTTGGTTTTGATCTATAACTTTAGTTTAGCTATAAGCTATTGTCAAATTAATGCAATCGTTTTGTTTGCACAAAATCTTTTCTATCAATGTCTTTCAATTTTCTTGCAAACGCACTTGAAATTTATGAACACGTTCTCCGGATTCTCAATATTTTTGTTGCCAACTCGATTGCAGAATTGCACCACTCATGATGTTTTCGACCATGTGACCTTAGCAAATTGCATTATCGAACACAATGGCTTATGCACTAAAACTTGTATTTGCAGTTCGCGTTTGAGAACATTCTGCAATATGCATTTTTGATGCTGATGGCGTTCTCGAAAACGACCTATTACTGGCAAGGTTGGCTGGAAATTTCACTCGAATTCGAACGTCATGTGCCTGAATAGGAACATACCACTGTGCCATTATGTTTTCCGAGCATAATAAATTGTATGTAACGCAGATCCAGAGGGAACTCAAAAGCGCTGAAAAGACACCATGTTAGAGCAATTTCAAGGCCAGATTCGAACTCAAATAGTTGGTAATTTTCAAGCCATTAGTGAAAAACTCCCAAAAAATTAATTTTTGCATCATTTTTTGGTTTTTTTTCCATGTTGCGTCACGAAGTTTTGTTGGCAAACCTCAGATTCGGATTCGGCACCCCCGAACACATAAAGGAGTGAACATATCAAAACTACCCCACAATTTGCATGGTAAAAATATAATATGACTGGGGTAGTACTCGCTGTTCGAGACACTGTGGGAGTTATGAAAGAGTTAATTGCTTTCTTCAAATTGCAAACTCATCAACTCACATTTCCTTGTGTGACCAAGCGTGTAGAGCGGTATGAAGTGTACTCGAATTTCCTATAGATCTCAGCTAAACTTCATCCTTAGTGTGTAAGGAATGAATTCCAGTCATTAAAAGAAGGTGCCTTTGCCTAAGCCATCCATTGAGTTATTATTTACCCTTAATTAATAATCTATAGGCTTAAAAATGGAAAAAATTCATTTTAGGATGCAAAAACTATTTGCATGCAAAAAATCCATGAGATTAATATAAATATGTGTAAACTGACTATACAAACAAATAATTTTTTCACCACAGTATTTTCTCGCACGCATAAGAATTGCCGGTCAGTTGTTTTGCTTGAAATTCCATGACACCAATAATGCAAAAAAATTATTTTGTATTTCACCTCAATAATTTTTGACGTGCGAAAATATTTGCATATATTTTTTTCGCACGGGAACTGTAAACTAGGTTTAAGGCGAAAAAAGAGACAAATATTTCAGAAACCTGGGAACCCTGAATAACTACACTGAGATTGATCTCGAATGTTTGCCATTATTACTTGTAAATGATGTTTTACCAGTCCAACGCTGATTTTGAACTATTTTAGGACTCACAATAAAATATAAATGTGTTATTATACTGGGCTAGGGTATAAACGGAAGATCTTGGATATTTGTATGAGATCAATTTAGTTGGTAAATATTTGAAATCACACCTTTTTCGAAAAAGGTTGTTTCCCAATATTTATATTAAGGAAATGTTAAAAACATTTTGTGTTCTCTCGAAACTTTGCCCTTTTAAGCCACACTATCAACCTAGAATCCAAAAACCTTAAACTAACATATTTACAAAAAATCAATAAAACTCCATGAAACCACTCAATTCTGAAACAAATTTAACCAAAATATCTTTTCTAAAATTAATTGCATAAGTTATACTCCCTTTGATGGAGATGCACGAAAAGTATTGCATAAAACCAAAAATTAAAAACAAAAAACTATTTATATTACTCAAACTTTATTATAATTGTAAAAACTTAAACTTTTTCAAATAGTAATTAAACTTTCTCTTGCTGAATAAACTGACTCACCTGCAACGATGTTCTTATTTTTTTTTTTTTTTGTAGTAGCCAACAGTCAAATTACATACCAAGGGAATATTATGAAATATACATTCATAATGCATGAGCGAACGAACCTTTACCAGAAAGGACACCACTCTTAGTAATAGTAAGGTCAAATTAAGTATTCTTGGCCAGTCATGAGAGAGAGAGGCTTTAAGGACCCGAGAGGTTATCGTCAGTTTCCGGGACACCATGTATTTGAAGGAATTTATTTTGTTTACATTTTTAAACTTACAAAAGATTAAGTTGAAAGTAGAATTATTTTCTGTGGCATGTTGAAATATACCAAGTATTTCATGATGTCGTCGTTGGTGTAAAGAATTCACAACTTACATATAGATTATGTCATTTCGAAATAAATATTTTTGCGGCTTTAAAGAATTTTTTGTTTAATGAACTTGAAGATTATTTTAAAGCTTCCAAAAAACATTATTATCAAATTAAAGGACATAATTTATATGAAATACATTTCTTATGGATTTATAGCACAGGTGTTGAATATTGTATAACTTTGAAAGTAGATTTCATGTCACAAAAACATCGGAAGTTGGCAGCCAAACAAACCAATGGTGAAACTGCCTTCTACGTATTTCCGTTGCCAAATATTTTTTGATTTGGCCGGAACAAAAAAAATACAGAGAAGTTTCTGATGTACATTGTGTTATTTATTTCTTGACCTAGTCAAGTGTTGTTTCCTTATTTTCTTTAAAGGGAAAGTTAAGTAGGTTTCCATAGAGCTAAAGTAGGTAGCAGGGGTGGTGATATATGAGCTTAAAATTTCAAGCAAAAGCAAGAGAAGACTGCAAGTAATAGCTATTGCAATATTAAGTAAGAACATTTGGCAAATTGAAGTACTTTTTTTTAATATTGAAGCCATTTTGAACAGCTATAGGTTTTCTTTATTAAATTAAAAATTTCCAACTGGCAACTGACATTAACTGGCATACAAAAAAAATCACACGATATTTTTTGATGTTTATAAGAATATAAAAATGTATGTTGAATGCAATTTCAAAAACTGCAAGTCGAAACGATAGCTGGAAAGCAAGAACATTATAGGAGTTCTTTTGGCAGAACAAAATTTAGTAAGTGTATGTTTCTTAACGAAAATTCCTTAATACGTGACATAGCCAAGAGTGGTCCATAAGTTGTGGTTTAAGTGCACAATATCATTTATATAAATAAATAAATGACATCTACTTAGTAGCTAGCTCATCTAAAAAACGTTATAAAGAGAAGGATTACAGGTGTTTTGAATAGGTAGCACGCATCATGAATGGAAATTCTCAAATTTTTAATTTTTACCAATCTCAAGGTGTACGTGGAGTGCTTTCCTATACATGGCGCTGAATTACATATTCTAAAAAATAAGTAGTTCACATAATTTTGTTCCAGACGGGAAAGTTTTGATTGCTGCAAAAAGATTGTACACATTGCCCATTCCACACCTTATACAGCTCAATCAGTCTCACAATCTTGATTTTTGAATCTCCCGGCCTTTTCAAATTGTTCAATTTCTCATTCTTTGAACAAATCTCTTCTACATGTTATGTACATAGGTACTCTTTGGAAGTTTAAAGTTCAATTTCATTTGGCAATTCGATGCCCCACTCGGTAAATGACTGCCACTCTTCCAAATCCATCTTATCTGCTGTATCGATAGCTGACGGTCATTTCGTTTTCCTAGTGTTTCTTCGGAAACAGGAAGCTTGCCTCTCGGAAATTACCACAGATTCTGTTTTGGATAAAGACCCGAATATCCAACATGAAAATTCTGTTGTTTTTTCATATGCCAAAAAAAAAACTGAAAATTTTTGTAATTTGGTTTACATTTAAAAGAAAGGAAAATCCAAAGAAAAAATTTCCGGCCTTATGTCCATTACAATTCTTCAAAATAAAGCTGGAAAAGTTTTCTATCTCCGACATAGTTTTCATTTTTATTTTTTGAAATCAAACCATAAAATCATTTTTTTTGTAAAAAGATAAAACAAAACAAAATATATGTACTCCTACATATTTTATGAATAAAAGAAGAAATAATCAATATTTTTAATTTACAAAATTTGTTTTCTATGAAAATTGATCCTTATTTAATTTTTGGGACTTGTGTTGATTTTAATTTGGTATGTTTTCACTTGCGACACTAAACAGGGCGTTCCCCAATTTGTCGTCCATATATTCGGGTATGATTCATCATGCATTCATGGAACCATTCTAAGAAAAATTGTATGGCAGACAAATTCTATCTCCCCCCCCCCCCATGAGGCGGAGTGGTGGTAGTTTCTAAAATAATTGACATTAAATAAACCAATGACAGCTTATACAATAATGTGCTATTCATTTTTTGAAAGCTAATATTCCACTCTCTTATCAATTTGTTTAAGTGAATAGTTTTTGAGAAATTAAATTTCAAAGTCAAACTTTTTGAAGAAAAAAAAAATGTGATTTTTGTGTGTTGATTTTTTATTTTCAATTCTTGGTGATATACCAAAAATCAGATGTCAAAATTTTTCTTGATTTTTAAGAAATTAAGAAACGAAATGTACATTTTACCATTGCTTGTTTGTTTTGTTATGTCTATGACGCAAAACAATAACTATTCAAAATTGAACCATTTTTTCGGGGTTTTTTTTTCAGGAAAAAGTTACTTTAATTTTGTATTTTCTTAAAAATTCAAAAAAGATTTTAAGTAAGAATTAATAAAATAAATGAATTTTGAACACATTATTTTTTTAAAACTTTATTGAAATGTTCTTGAGATTTTGATCAAATTTGTCATACTGCGATGATAGGGAAGATGCAAGACCCCACAATTCTGTCCGTCTGTTTGTCTGTATTTTTTTCAAAAAATGTATCAAAATTTTCCAAGGAAAAAATTGATAAATAATTGTGTGTTAATGGTAGGAACCTCCTATAGAACCATTTTTTTTTATTTTCGATTTTCTACGGTATAACTACGGTGACCACCGTACCATTATTATATTGAACAGTTCTGTATTTGAAGACAGTGTTCATTATAAATAATTATTTAGTATACAAAAACATATAAATACATATTCTGTATTTTAAAAGTTGTTCATTATATGTTCTGTATTCCAAATAAATTCTTATCACAAACAAAACAAATATTCAAAAGTGAATGATCAAAATTTATAATGTTTGCGTGCGTGAAAAACCCGTTTAAAATAAAAAAAAAAAGAAATTTTACTTGAAGTTGTTTTTAAAAATGCAATACAATTAGTTAGCCCTGAGAGAAAACGCTTAAAATGGGGACCTGTACTGCCTTTGCATAACATATTTGGAAAGCTCTGTGTCGGAAAACAATGAAGTGCAAGTAAAAGTGCTGATAGAAGAACCTCATTCAAAATAATATAAAATGCATGACTGGGTCGCACGTACTTGCTCTTATGTTCTAGACACTGCGGGTTTAAGAAAATTGTATATAAAAACATGGAAATTATGAGAGAGAAATGTAGAGAAGCATGAAATACGTCATTTAAATTGGCTAAAACAACTCTTTTGACAGTTTGAGGTGAAAAAAAAAGAATGCCATTTTAATTCTAGATTGAATATGATTGAAATGAAATTTAGAATCGTTGGAGCGGTTTAAAAAAAAAAAAATAGTAATAATTATAATATATATAAATATAATATATGTGTATATAAAATTCTTAAAACATTTTAAAAAAAAATTTTGGTATGCAAATCTAAAGTATATATTTATGTATATATTAAAACAAAATTTGAAAAAAAATTGTTAATCTGTTTTTGAGATATCGAACTTTCAAAAAAAAAATTGAAACTTTTTTTTCAAATCCAAAAACTTTTTTTTTAAATTTTGATATGCAATATTATTTTATCTTATCTGAAATTTGTATATAAAAAAATTCATCTAAATCCATTGAGCCGATAACGAGAAAACTCAAAACAAAAAAATACGTTCTATTAAAAAAGGTACTATTAATAGTTGCTAAGTATAAAATTTTATAATTTTTGGTAGTAGATCGTACTAATTTTAGTATATGAAATAGTTTAATCAAAATCGTAGGAGTCGTTTTTAAGAAAAAAAAATATTTTCCTTTGCGGTTTTTATATTTTTTCTAAAAATATTTTAGAGAGTACTAAAAAAGTCTTAAATATCGAGTTTCAAAAAAATCGATGGTGCTGTTTTCGAAATATTTGATTTTCCAAAAAAAAAAATAAACAATTTTTAAAAATCAAAAAAATATTTTTTCAAAAATGTTGGTACACAAAACTATTAATATTTTTTGGAAGCTTCTGTATAAAAAAAATAATTGAAATCGGTTGCACCGTTTTGAAGAAAAAAAAAAATTAAAAAAAAGGGTTCTTTGGGAGGAACCATTAATAACCATTTTTGAAAAACTGTTTTTCACCTAAATAAAGCCTTTGCTAAAATAAATTAATTGAATTTTGTCTAAGAAAAGTTGTCGAGCCGTTTTTGAGAAAAATACGATTATGTAAATTTGCTAAAAAAAATTGTATGGCAGGTACCGTTATTTTTGGTTCTAAAAAAAATTAAGAGAACGTGTGGGCATAATCACCAAAAACCACTACACTGAGAAAAATATTGAACATATTCCTATTTAATTCAAACTCAAATACATATGATTTGGCATGGAAGCGATTTCTATTTAATTTAAATAGAATCGTATTAATTCATCGTTGAAACGATTTGAACATAATTTTGTTCAAATTTACTATGCTTTCTATTTAACATAAGGATATTTCTGTTTGTTTTAATTAACTTCATTTGATGTTGTTTCAAATAGAATCATATTAATTTTTTTTGAATATTTTTCGTGTTTGGGTAAAATATGTTTTCTGTTTAAAACAAATGATTTCAAAGTTAGGTTTTCCAAATAGATGCTATATCCTTTAAATATATTACGAATTTATTCTATTTGTTATGATGGGAGCGTTTCCTATACAGCTATAATACATACATACAATTCGCGCTATCGGTTCAAAGTTAAAACTCACTTACTAACAAATTAAACTTTTGAAATAAATGGGATTGAAAGATTGAAACATACTTTTTCAGTTTTCGCAAAAATTTAAATTAAGTTCCTGGACATAGCTTTCAATGTCTTTATAAAAACTGGGCAAAATTACACTGTTTGGATTAAAAAATGCGTGTCATTCTCATTTTCTTGAACATTTTGTTCCGCACTTAATGAGTTTTACCTTTGGACCGACGCGTCGGTCGCGACCGACGCGACGATACTACAGTGGCACTAATTTTTGAACTGTTTGAATATTTTTCAAGAACGGTGGTCGCAAAGAATTCTTTTGCAATTTTTTTAGACGCCAAGTGTCTATAAAAATCATAAGACAGTTGCAGTTATGTTTTGTATTCCTTTGAGTTCAATTTAAATTGATTCGAGTTTAAATTAAACATATTTGTTCAATCCCTGTCTCTGTTTAATATTTTGAGTGCATTTATATTTGAAACAAACTCGTGCATGTTAATTTCATGTTTAACATTTTTAAGTGAGTAAAATAACTTAACAGGTCTTTAGAAAATCAAACTCAATAAGGCTTGAATTCATGTTAAAAGTTACGTGTAGCTTCCAATGTAATAATTAAACATGATTTACTTTGATTTAAACTGATTTTACCCAAAATAATAGTAATTTTGAATCTGAATAGATATGAGGTAGATTTAAATTGAATTCTATTTGCACTAATTTAAACATATACCTAGTTAAACATGCTTCTGTTTAAATAACTCATAGTTCAGTTTTCTCAGTGTATGTACCAAGTTGGGAGAAAATCGATCGAGCCGTTTGGCTGTAGACGAACAGAAAGACAGACAGACAAAATTGTGCCACCCACTTTTTTGGTGTTCCCTATCATCGTAATATCATGTTTGATTGTTATCTCAAAATATTTTGTTTGCACGAGTCCAAAACTTGCCCTATAGTAGGTACATAATCGCAAGTAAAAACCTTTAATGTAGGCAAAGCAAAAAATGAATTCAAAACACCTTTGCCATATTTTGTATCATTGCATTGTATCATTGAAAATTGTAAGTCCCCTGCATTCCTGCCGACAACACGCACACAGGAATGGTTGAGAGTTGTAAGTCACTAGGCCTGGTTCTCGACGAGCTGTCGCGCCACCAAATTTAAATGCAAATGCAACTTCAACTTACCTTTTTCAGATTATGCTGTACTTAGTATCAATAATAATATTATCAAATACAACTAACGTCCTTTTGTTCAATAACAAATAAAACGATTCAGCTTTTAAAACAAAAGTGCACTATGGCGTATGCGTACTATTAAAACTATAAAATAGATTGCTGCTAATAGAGGAGCAATTCACAATTTCTTTAATGATTGGATTTAAATTGATCTTAAACAAAAATTCATACTCGTATTTGCTGTCAAAAGGTGAAGATATAAATTGTCGAAATGGTAGGTTCGATAGTCAAAAACATAAAACTATGTATAGAATCATCTACATACCGATGTCATTAAGGCGTTGTTGTAAAATAGGGAAGCTATCAAAAACTTATACGTTATCGTGCATTTTTTGGTATTTTTGCTGGTATCAGTTCTCTAAAGATTGTGAAGAACATCGCGATGTGTGGTGAGATTTTTATTAATACTTTCAATAGGTACCCTACTTATTTTCAGGACTATTTTCTTTATAGAAGAGTGCTGTAGGAAAAGATATTTGCCTCTTTATGACCGAAAATAACAAAAGTTGGTATGAATGTTGAACTACATAATTATATTAGTATGTATTTCAAATATTGTTCCGCATATAAAGCAATAGACTTAAAAAAGTGTTACTGTGGAATTTGTATAGATTTTAATATCATTTCCAACTGACTTAAAAAGGGTAACAGAATATACAAAACTGCACTTTTCTCTCCCAAATCTCAACTTCTCATATGCACTTTTTACTTGCGATATAGGTTCTAAAGGGCAAGTTTTTGATTTGTGCAAAACAAATTTCAAGAACAATCAAACATGACATTACGATGATAGAGAACACGAAAAAGTGGGTGGCACAATTCTATCTGCCTGTCTTAATCTTGACCTCAGGGTAAGCCACTGAAGCGATTTGCTTCAAATTTTGAACTTAAGACTTTTTTTTAGTTCTCTAGACCGAGAATTGAAATTTTTTTTAACTCCAAAGATAATGGTAGGTACTTGCAATACACAACTAGGAAAAGCCTATTTATCTCAAAAACGGCTCCAACGATTTTGATTAAAAAAAATCAGGGGACTATTATGGCTATGTCATACTTTCTGTTGAAAATAAAAATACCAAACTATTTTATTAGCAGTATGGTTTTTGTGATTTTCAATTTTCTCTTTAACGGCTCAACCAATTTCATTTAGAAGTTTTATGCAAAAGCTCCTTTAAAATTTCAATAATTTTGTATATCAAAATTTTGGATTTTTAAAAAAATAATATTTTTTTTTTGAAAATTCAATATTTTAAATAATCGAGATGAATGAATTTTTTTTTGAAACAAGGCTTATAAATGTATATACAATGTACATATGTATATATGTATATTGATTTAATATTTTTGTTTGGCAGACATTCATACTTTTTCAAATAATCAAATGACATACCTGCTTGTTTTTTAACTCTGGACTATTTAGCGAGTTAATGATATATATAGTTAAAAGAATGAGTTAAATGCTTTTTATATTTTTTTCTGTAATTGATATTATAATAAATAGGTATAGTTATTTTATAAGTTCTTAAGTTCCAAGCCACTTGGACTATAAGAGCAAGTACGAGCCACCCAGTCGTTCATTTAATTTATTTAAGGTATCTTAATCCTTTAAGAATGTTTTCTTTTTCATGACTTTATATTATGAACTATCTGTTTGACAAAAAAATTTTTCTTTCAGAATATTTATATTTTCCATATCAACACGTACACGATTAAAAAAACGAACAAAAATCAAATGGTAACTACTTAATTTTAAAGTCAGCTAAAAATCGTATTCGTGGAGTTGTGAAGAGGGAAACGTGAAACGTTCCATCAACGGTTTAAATTAACCAAACCATTTGGAAGTTATGACGTCATGAGACCAACATTTGATCGACGCCTCTGGATATTACTGTTCCTTATTTCATTGCAATGTAAGTTTTAAATTGAATTGTTGGGCGCCATTTATTAAAAATAATGTATCTTTAATATATGTATAATCAATATTCTATTATAATCTCCCTCTTTTAATAGGCTTACAAACAACAAATCAACAAAACATCATCAGAATTCTGAAACAACAGTATCTGCAGCAAGTTCCTGCACAATTGGCAAATGCAAGTGCAACACAAAACGACCAAGATCATTTTGTCGTATCAAATGTATTAGGTGATATTAAAAAGAAATTAAACAAACAAACATCATTGTCTAATACAAGTATTAAACCCAACTCATGTGCCAATTGCTTAAGAGCCAAAAAATCCAAACATCAACACGGGAGTCACAAGCACTCTCGTCTCGATGACCAACATCGCAAATCAAAGAATCCACTTCCACCACTACCACCACCACCGCTTCCATTACATCATTCCCTTAGTAATACGACAATTTCGTCATCTCACATGTCAATGTCATCAATGTCATCGTCAGTCAACCCATCCTTTAAAAATTATAATAAAATCGCAAAAATTTCCTTTGTGACATCAACTACTAGCAGATTGCAAAATGAATTTCTGCAATCTTATGTATCTCAACAAGGGCCAACCATCACCACCGAGGAAGCAGCTCAAGAATTCATGCTTGAGAAACAAAATCAACAACAAAATAAACACCAACAACAGATACAAATACAAAAACAAAAACAACGCCAAGCACATCGAAGAGCCAAGCGCGAAACGGATAACTCGCTTGATTTGCTGCTCTCGAGTAGAGGAGGTGAAATTAGCAGCGAGGAATTTCCAATAGATGGCATTAATAATATTAACAAGTTACTCAGCTCAAGTAATATTAGAAAAAGTGATATTAGTATAAACAAAACAAAAATAGATTTATCAACTTCGTCTTCTCTATCTTCATCATCTAAATCTGCATCTGAATCTTCGTTTTTAGCTGCCGTTCCAACCCTACTCTACTCCCAAATTTATCTTCCACAAGAATCTTTATCATCGGCGTCAATTGAAGACGTCCGAACTCCTAGTAGTAGCAAAAGGAATAGTAGAAGTAAGAGTAAAATTAATAATAATAATATCCTGCCAATGGCATCTCCATTGCAAATGGAAACAGCCAGCAACAATTACAGTGATAGTAGATCGAAACTGAAAGGATTTCAGTCTTTTAAAAAAAGCAGCGAGCCTATAATTATAATTGACGATGTTGAAGAATTCGACAGTGGGAGAGGTTATAGCAGTGCTGATAGTGACAGGGATGATGTCTCGCTCAGCAATCCCAATGGAAGCGATGAGAAAAGTGAATACTATTCAAGTGGTAAGCCAATAGCAATGCCGTTGCGACCCATTATTCATCCATTCGATGAAGATCATGATGAGGAAATGTCGGTGGTGTATGCTGAACAACATACTGAGGTACGCTTGGTGTGTGAAGTCGACCTGGATATAGTCAGCAGTTCGTGGTATAAAAATGGATTGGTAAGTCTAAATATAAATATATTCTCTCATGTATAAGGTTCTTTAGAAATTTGGAACCTAATGGCTTATTAAGGCCTTGAATTGTTCAAACTCCTTTGTTATTTAGATGGTGTTATAGTTTAGAGTCAGTCACTTAAAGTGGCACTACAGTCCGGGTGGGACCAAGGCCTCAGCCAACAAGCTTCTTCCAGCCGGATCGGTTTCTAGCTCGCTGTCTCCAGTTTCGCACGCCATGTTGGTTGAGGTCCTCTTCCACTTGCATGCGCCACCTTTTACGATGTCCACCTCTACTGCGCTGATGTCCCACGGGGTTTGGATTCAAAGATTTTCTGGGCCAGAGCATTGATGTCCATTCGCTCTAGGTGACCCAGCCATCTCAGTCGTTGGCTTTTTACTTTTTGGGCTAGGTTGGTGTCGCTGTATAGCCCGTACAGTTCGTTGTTGTATCTTCTTCTCTATTTTCCATCTATGCAGACGGGATCAAAATCACCCGGAGAATTTTCCTCTCAAAACAGCCTAACGAGTTCTCATCTACCGTTAACAGTGTCCATGCCTCTCCATGCCTTCTTAGCCCAAAATAAACAGCGATTGGCAAGAGCAATTCTTCGTTTAATCTCAGCACCGGTACCGTTCTCTGAGTTTATAGCGGATCCTAGGTAGACAAAGTCTCTGACTCACAAAAGAACCACTGACATCTCGCTTATTTTATCCGATTATGTCAATGTCGTCAGCGTTAGCGAGTAATCGGACGGACTTTTGAAAGATTGTGTTTCTAATATTGACGTGAGTGTTTTATACACTATTCTTTGAAGAACGATGTTCAAGAAGTCGCACGACAGCGCGTCGCCTCGCCCCAAACCTTTTTTGACATTAAAGGTGTCGGTGAGGTCTTTGCCGACCTTGATGGAGCTGCGTGCACTCTCTATCGTCATCCTGCACAAACGGACGAGTTTGGGAGGGATGCCAAAACTAGACATTGCTCTATATACATAGTTCTTCTCTATAGATGCTGTCATACGCGGCCTTAAAATCGATGAAAAGGTGGTGGGTATCGATTTGAAACTCCTGGGTTTTTTTCCAAGATCTACCGTAGTGCGAATATTCGGTCGATGGTGGACTTTTCTGGCCTTAAGCCACACTGATATGGACCTATCATGTTGTTGACGAATGGCTTCAGGCGTTCACAAAGTACGGCAGAAAAGATCTTGCATGCGATGTTAAGGAGACTGATGCCTCTGTAGTTGGTGCAGTCTAGAGGATAGCCTTTCTCCGGGATCGGGCAAACAGTACTGAGGTTCCATTCGAATGCTTTCCTCCGACCATATTTGCAGAACAAATTCATTGTCAGTAGCTTTGGATAGCTCAGCCGCAAGGCCATCAGCTCCAGCAGCTTTATTAGATTTAAGTTTAAATATACATAGCTTTATTATATTTAAGCATTTAAAAGACCTTAGGTCTTACAGGCATATAGTTAAAATTATTATTATTATTATTATTATTATTATATAGCTTCGTTGAGGTCGGGTGGACGGAATTGTTGGCCTATGTCGTCCAGGTTGAATGGTGCAATCTGCATCGTAGCGGAATTCGTTTCGTCATCACCGTTATACAACTTCTATGGTTCTACGACGATCAAACCTTGTAACCCTGGGAGGTTTTTTTTACTTTCTCGTAAAACTTCCGAACTTCTTTCCTGCAATGGCATCCCCCTATTTCCTCAATCGCGCGCTTCTCATGCTCTCTCTTTTTCCTTTTAAGAAGCTTGTGTTCCTCCCTCCTCTTCTGCTCGTAGAGCTTGCGAGCAGCTATGGGCCTTCTTTGCAGCGCCGCTTTGTATGCCTGTTGTTTGACTGCATGTACTTGCAGGCATTCTTTGTCGAACCAGAATTTTCGCTGTGGTGGTCGTGCGGGGCCCAGCACGTCAGAGGTGGCATCTCTGATGGCTCCCTGACAATTCTTCCACTGGTTCTCGATACTTGCAGTTGGCTGCATAGGACTTTTAAGAGGACGCGAGAGACTCGATAGGACCTCGCGATTCCTTGCAACTGTAGCCGTCCGACCTCTAACTTCCTCACAGTATTTCCCTGTTTTGACTTTGTTCTGGCTATATCCGTAGCATTTCCTTGGCTAAAACGAAGGAGGTGTCTGGGTCAACGTTGGCTCCTCGGAGCTCCCAGGAGCTCATAGAGCTTGTCTTGGTGTCGTCATCTTTCTCCTCTGTGGGGGCATGAGGCTAATATTGGCGAATTTATCCTTGATGCGCCCTGTCGTGAGGCGCTCATTCACATAGTTGAAACTCAAGACTTCTTTTCTAGGTCTGCCTATAACGACGAATCCTCATCCAAAAAGATGCTGCCCTTGTGTTGGCAACAGTCATCACCGTAGTAGATGTTGCAGTATTTCAGTTTTCGGCCCATCCCATCGCTCTTCTTGCATGGTAATGATGTCTGCTTTGTAACAGTTAAGGGCTTCCGTTAAATGTTCTTCTGCACGTGGTCTATAGAGAGACAGAACATTCCACGTACAGATCCGAAGTTCATTGTCCTCATTTCGTTTGCTAGGCTCGTCAACAGTTAATCCGTGCGTTTCCGAGGCTTGTTGTTGCTTCCCCACTAAAATACCTTAACGTGGCCTGGAGGACCAGACCCTTACAATATAACTCCAAGGCCGGGAAGCCAAATTAACCACTCCTTATAGGCCTGAGCTCCGAATATACGTCGTAGTAGCCCGAATAATGTGTTCACTAAGTAGTTCAACCTAACTGGAACTGTAGACGCCACCATTGATTCCATCTGGAGAATTCTTCCGCTGCCGCCTGGATTAAAGAGAAGTGCCTTAGTGGGAACACTCCTCCCCCCCTCTCGTTTGCTGCCACCTAAAACCGTCCACAGGGTTTGGAGCCCCATCTTCAGTTAATGGGACTAGACACCCGATGTTCACCACGGGGAGGTGAGAGTAGGAGTTGATAGACAGAGGTTCGCTTCGAAAAAAAAAGCTTGTGGACGCTTGTGTCCTCTTGAATGCACCGTGTCTACCCTTTGAACATTTAAAAGTCAGTCTAGGTCTCAGCAAAAAACAATCTTTAACTCGTTCGTTCCTCGATTCCTAGCTTAGTGCCTCCAGTAACACATTCCAAGTTGGTTGATATTCTCTTCCACTTGTGCGTAGATATTTCAAGATCCAGCATTATAAAAAGAAGGACAACAACGAGCACAGAATGAATATTCTCCTTAGTTTTTTGGAAAAACTATTCAATCGCCTTCTTAGGTTTGACCGTAGTCATTAAGCCTACCACTTCCTATATTATCAAGGTTTGACATATATGAGGTGAAATAGGTCAAAACATTATTTAAAAAGTTCAAAAACTACTTCAATTTTAAGTATTGTCTTACATAAAAATATCCCTTGAAAAACTGAGAATCAACAAGAACAAACATTTGTGCTGGTACAGAATGCCGAATAGAATTTTTAGTTCTTTATTTCGAGACTCTGTAGTTCAGTATTTTGTTTTGCTTTTGTTCATGGGACTACCCAAACCCTAGGAAATGAGCTAATTGCAACATTCAACTTACATAATTTATAAAAAAAAATCAGCACTCAAGGGATTATGGTGGCTACCTTTTTAATGTTTTAAGAAAGTGTAAATAGTAAGGAGAACTAAAGAGTAATTTGCTTGTTTACTTACGTTGAGCACAAATGCTAACTACTTTGTGTTCCCCACGAGACAAGAATCACGTAAAAATATAGTTCCAGAGAAGTCTTGTATTGCAGTTGGCCACTTCACATTAAAACAGTTTTGAAAAAGAAGCCATGAACATAAAAAAAGGAAAAGTTCTTGGCAATAGTGGAATTAATTTCTTTTGTCAATATGAGTTGGTAGAAGGAGGTCATATTTTTATAAAGAGGAAAGCTATTTGAATTACTTGGTAAATAAAGAAGCTGTTTAAGAGATCAAAAGGAACATTTTCAAGTGGAATAGTATGACAATAGTTAAAAATATTCGAAGCATTCAAATTTGTACTTTATAGGACAGCCATTTGGGTTTCTTATGAATCATCATCGTGGTGAGTTATTCTCAATGGAAGAATTAAATACACTTGTAATGGAGATGATTAATAAACTAAGTTCATGTAAAACAAAACAAGATCAATTTCAAGCTATCGCTCAATTAGCTACTAAGTTTCTCTACTCCAATGTCAAGTAATATGATTTCAAATAATATGCTAGATTATAATTTAAATATTATAACATGGAATGCCAAAGGCATTCGTAATAAAAATATAGAATTTTTGAATTTTTTGTATCAAAATGCAATTGATGTGGCTTTTGTAACGGAAACATGGTTAAGCTCAGATATATCTTTTTCTACACCAAATTATACATGTCATCGCGTAGATCGAATTGATCAAATCGGTGGGGGTGTAGCAATGTTAGTAAAAAAATCAATTCAGCATTCTCTATTGCCCGTTGTTAGGACTCGATATGTTGAGAATGTTGGTGTGGAAATAAAGCTAAGGAATCATACAAGTATAAAAATGTTTTGTGTGTATTTTCCAGGAAAAAATTCATCTGTAGAAAAGAGAATGCATTTTAAAAGGGATTTAAGAAAATTGATTATTAGAAACGAAAATTATATAATTGGAGGTGACTTTAATTGTAGGCATAGGGATTGGGGATGTATTCGTGCGAACTCGTGGGGTAACGTTCTTGCTAGTATGTCTTGTTTGTTTCCGTATTCAATGTTGTTTCCGTTTAGTCCAACTTATTTTCCTTCCGGGTCGAGAGGTTCACCTTCCGTCCTTGATCTTTTTATAACGAACGTTCCTTCGTTTTTCAGTCAGCCTGAAACTATTAATGAACTAAGTTCTGATCATATTCCTGTTTTTTGTAAAATTAATGAGTCAGCTGAAACAAGGAGGCATTACTTCTTGGACTTAAAAAATGCTAACTGGAGTCGTTTTAGGTCAGATATTAGATCCAAGTTAAGTTCAATTCCTACAGATTTGGATAGAGTGTCTTCAAAAGAAGATGTTGATGTTCACGTCGAGTTCTTTTCTAGCAAAATTCTAGAATCAGTACAGTCTTGTGTCCCAAAAAAAACAAAAAAAACCTTTTTTTATTAAAATGCCGGATTATATACTAGAATACATTCGTATAAGGAATTCTTTTAACAGGCAATGGCAACGTTACCGCCTACCACAATACCGCATTGAAGTTAAATTTTACAACAAAAAGATTGCGGAGGAAATTAGTAAGTTTCGAAATAAAAATTGGAATGAAAAACTTAGTAAGTTGGAAAAAAATGCCAAACCGTTTTGGAACATAGCCAAAATTATTAAAAATAAAAACAGACAAGTGCCTAATCTTGAAAATGGTAATGAAGTAGTGTATCGAAACTCAGATAAAGCTAATGTTTTTGCATCAACATTTTTGAAAAGTCATTCTGTGTCGCAACACCTTAGTGATGATTCCACCAAAAACCTTGTGAATCAAACTTTAAATACAGTTAGCTCACAAATCATTGAAACTCCTAGAGATCAGTTCATAACTAGAGGGGATGTGAAAAATATTATATCAAACTTAAAAACTAAAAAGTCAGATGGACTAGACAACATTAAAAATATTTATTTAAAAAAACTACCGAAGGCAGGGATTCAGTTCCTTGTGTTCTTGATTAACGCTTGCCTTAAAATGCAATACTTTCCAATTAGTTGGAAGTATGCTAAGGTTATTCCAATTCCTAAACCAGGAAAGCAAACGAAACTCCCCACTAGTTATAGGCCAATAAGTCTGCTTAGTTGTATGAGTAAAGCATTAGAAAAAGTTCTTAAAGTAAAAATATTACGTATCGTTGATGAGTTTAATATATTTCCAAATGAACAATTTGGATTCAGAATGCATCACAGTACTTCCCATCAAGTTTTAAGAGTCTGTGAACATGTAAGAAAAAATCGTTCTCTTGGTAAATCGACTGGTCTTATTCTACTCGATATAGAAAAGGCTTTCGACTCAGTATGGCATGATGGGATTGTGCACAAGATGGTATGTTTCGGGTTTCCTATGTATCTCGTAAAAATAATTCAAAGTTTTTTGTCTAACCGCTACTTTAGTGTTTTCGTCAATAACTGTCCGTCAAACTGTTATCATGTCAACCAAGGTGTCCCACAGGGATCAGTACTAGGACCTTTTCTGTACAATATATTCACAGCTGATATTCCCAGGTTACCCGAGTGTCAAATAGCCATATTCGCGGATGATACAGGTATCTTTTCATCGCATGAATTTAGTCTTAACATTGAGACAAATTTAAAAAATGCAATCGATTTGATGACCAACTATTATACAAAATGGAAAATAATGCTGAATGCTGACAAACTACAAGCTATCTTTTTCAGTAGAAAAAGGAAGTCTTGTTATCTTCCAAGCAATCAGCTTAACGTAAATGGTGTAAATGTCAAATGGGACTCAAGTGTTAAATATCTTGGTATTTATTTAGATCAAAAACTAACTTTTAGGGATACTATACCCTTTTATAAATAGGAAGTCGTGCCTTAGCAAAGATAACAAAATGATAATCCAAAAAGTTGTATTCCAAGCAATACTCCTATATGGATGCCAGGTTTGGGGAAAATGTGCAAAAAGTCACATTAAAAAACTGCAAGTATCACAGAACAAGCTACTCAAAATGATGCTTAACCTTCCACGATACCATTCCACCCTAGATTTACACGAGAAAGCGAATGTTGAAATGATTTCTTTAAGAATCAATAAACTAACTAGCACTTTTTTGCTGAATTGTGAAACCTCTGATAATCCACTTATTAATCAATTGATTCCTTAACCATTTTTTTGATGTAATTTGTAATTATTTTTTTGTTTTAAATATTTATTGTTTATTTAATTGTTAACTCTGATATCTATTACTCATTTATATAACTGTTAATTTATTCATGTTGATATTTATTATTTTATTTATATATTTGTTTATCTATATATTTATTTTGTTTTGTTTAATGGTCAATTTATTCATGTTTTATTTATTCACTATGTACCTAATTATTTATTTAATTCTTTATATATTTATTTATTTATTTATTTATTTACATTTATATTTATTTATTCATTACTTTATTTATTTATTTATTTATTTATTTATTTATTTATTTATTAATTAATTTATTTATTTATTTATTTATTTATTTATTTATTTATTTATTTATTTATTTATTATTTATTTATTAATTTATTTATTTATATATTTATTAATTTATTCGTCTATTTATTTATTTATTTATTTATTTATATTATTTATTTATTGATTTATTTATTTATTCAAATTATTTATTTATTGATTTATTTATTTACTAACCATCTACTAATATACTAAATTCTATTATTTATTATTATTCATACTAACTTCATTTTACTAACCTGCTTCAAAACTATAGTTTTGAAGTTTAAATTTTATCCGAGTCAAAATGTACCTGCCCTTTTCAATTTGCATTGAAGGTTTTGTTTGTATTTTCCTTCAAAATTAATATCCTTACTTTATAAAATTTCAAAATAAATTAATATACTTATTCAGTAGAAAGATATCATAATGTAGTATATCAAATCTCTGTATGTAAACTGTGCGGTAGCTTACCAAATGTAATTGTTAATACGAAAATAAAGATCTATCTATCTATCATCGTTATTTTTTTTATTTTTTTCAGAGTGTTCATGCTATAGAAAGATCTTCCAGAATAACTGATTATCGATTTATTAAAGAAGTTAATGGAGCCCTCACTATAACAAATGCTATGTTAGAAGACGATGGCAAGTGGCAGTGTGAGGCTGAAAATGTGAATGCGTATATTGAAAATGCGCGCCCTGTAAAACTAATAATATTAGGTAAAATATTTTTTGTTTATACTGTTTGTCCTAACACTCTGGATGTAATCTAAAGTAGCTTTCAAAAATGGGAAATTTATAAATTTCCTTTTTAAATGACGACTTTAAATTTAACTTAAAGTTAAACAAAGTGGAACTTAAACAGAAAATTTAAGTTTTTATTATTTTGTTTATTTCAGACCGTCCAAAGGCACCTTATTTACTAATAGATTCACGACGCTTAGATGCGGGAAATATTTTTGTACCTGTGAAGGAGAACTCTGAACTAAATCTTGCATGTATAAGTGAAGGTGGCAATCCAAAGCCAACGCTAACATGGGAAGTTCTTTTGAGTCCTGGTGTAGACCGACATGCACAAAAAGTTGCCGCAGAAGTTCTTGAATTGGAGGAAGTAAAAAAGGATAAAGTGAGTATCTACTCTTATTAAACTTAAGTTCACCTATTATTTCCTATGATCTACTGTTCTATTACTTCAATTCACCTGCGCTTAGTATTCTAGTACTTTTTAGCATTATATTCCTTTACAGCCTTTTAAACTCACAATTAATCACCACTTTTTTTAATAATTAGATGGACTTCTTTCAAAAATTAATTATTTAATTATTACAGGCCAAACAACCATATAAAATAAATGCAGGAGCAAAGAGTGAAGCACGTTTGCCAGCTGTCTATAGAGCACATCACAATGCAAAAATACTTTGTGTTATGGAACATCCAACTCTTAAAATTAGACAAAATGCTTCTCTTTTATTAGATGTTCAATGTAAGTGTTATACAATTTTTAAAAAAATCAGAAATTTTTATAAAAATTTTAAAATTTTGTGTTGAAAATCTTGAAAACTTTAATATGTACCTCATTTACAAAAATTCTCTCTTGAAGTTTACTATACATAATATGTTTCGTCGTGAAATCACAACTGCCGTTCACACTGGAACACTGGAGAAAAATGCACATGCAAAGGTTGCATGATTTCTAATCCGGCTCGAGGGACCAAATGTTCTGCCGAATAAGCCTTATATTTATTTTTAATTTTACTTAATCAAAATGCTTTATGAAAAAGCAAAGAAATCACAATTTCGAAACATTTCATTTGCATATAGCGGTAGAATTGTAAGTGACAATTGTGTAGTTGACGGCTGACATTTCCTCGCAAATTTGACATTTAAGACCTTATGCAACCTTTGCATGGGTGCTTTTTTTCTAGTGTTCTGGTGAGGACGCATTTGACAACGCATCACATACCTTGTTCTTTTATTCAGCAATAAATGCGAGATTACAATTTTTTGAGATTGTGGGTGTGCAAAATTTTGTAATACATAATACAAATTTATAAAAGTTTGATTTTTGAGATTTTCAAACAAGATATTAAAATATGTGAAATCGTACACAAACCTAGTAAAAAAGTGTATTTATGTGAACCTCTTATACATTTTAGATACACCCTCATTTGCCATATCACGAACTCCAGGATTTGGTTATCCACTGCGAGAGGGTATTGAAGTATCTTTGAAATGTGATGTCGACTCAAATCCAGCAAGTGTTCCGAGGTGGCAAAAAGATGATGGGGATACACCGGTAAGTTTCTGTAGCTAAGATTTTACCTTTTAAAACCAGATTTTTAGCAGTGTTTTTTAATAGATTTTTTTTTTATTTTAAAATAGGTACCACAAACCGGAGATGGGTTTCTTAATTTTACATCAATCCGAAGAGAACATTCTGGCTGGTATAAATGTACATCTCGTCACTTAAATTATCAATACTCAAGCATCGGTTACTATTTGAGTGTAAGATGTAAGTATATACATACATAAGTAGTATATTCTTAAAATAATAAGGATATTCATGCAACTGCGTAAAACCTTGGTAAATGTAGTAAAGTTTTAAACTTCGTAGTTCTCTCACAATTTTACAGATTTACGCAGTTAACAACTTTACTATACGTTTACGATGACTTTACGCTGTTGCATGAATATCCTAAATATCTACTTTCAAGCTATTAAATACATTTTTAAATATTTGAATGCTGTACTTACATAAATGACCTATCTTTTGATATCGAGAAATGTCATATCATATCCTTTCGTTTTCAATTCTTTAGAATATTTGAAAAAAAAAATATTATTTGATTAAAAAAAATAGCAATTGGTCTAAGAGAAATACTTAAAGATTTAACAAATAAGTCCAACTTTTTGAAGAGCAATATTACATGTTTAAAATCTATAAGAGAGTTTCAAACAAATTTGTCGAGGCATTAATGAAATAAATGGAAATAACCCGAAAACATAGAACAATTTTCTCAAAGAAAGCCCAAATCCTAATTCTGTTATGCATATTTCAAAAATGTATAAACAGTGAACACATGTACAAATTTAGATAAATCAAAATCGTAAAAGCCGTGTTTGAGAAAATTTGAGTAGCCAAAATGTTGTATTGCAAAACTCTTAAGCACGTGCTTTGGTTGTGTACATGGAAGTGGTTTCGGTTGTATGGAGATGGCGTAAAAATTTAATTAAATCTGAACCTCTCAAGCAATTTCAATGAAATGTTCAGGAATAGTAAAAGCTTAAAAATATTTCAATAAATTACCACCAACTGACACGCTCGCTTAAAAACAAATTAAGGAGTTCCAAAAAATTTTTGAAAAATTGAGTTTTTTGTTGGATAATTTTTAAGATACTGCTCTTTTAAGGAATTCGCCAATTACAATATTTTGTGGGTTTTGACAATTTATTTATTTTTTCGCCTTTTGTTGTACTTAGTCTTTGCTCGATAAATTAAATAAAGTATAAGGATATTAACAATTTTCGCTTACTGGCGTGTCATTTCCTAAAAGCTTTTGCCCAATGTTGATAGGGTAAGGTAGAAAAAATCGATTTTTTTCTGAAAACCACACTTTTTGGTATGGAGAACTTTTTACTACACTGTGAAAGGGTGCTCAAAAAAAAAACTTTTTGTTATTTAATGACTATTCCACCACATAATTTTGCTTCCTCCATAAATTTTGTTATTAGCACAAAATTACACCCTCCTAGGTTTAATGCAAGGGCTTACTCAAGCAGCTTCATCATCATCAACGTGTCGTCTGTTACCCCGGTTGGAGTATAAGGCGTCAAAAAGCGTCTCCATCCTTCACGGTCTGCAGCAAGGTATTTTAACTGTGGCTACGTCTTTCTCTGTGATTCTGCTTCTTCTAAGACAGTGGATTTCCATGTTGTTCTTGGTCTTCCAATCCACCGTGCACCCTGAGGATTCCATTCAAAAGACTGCTTCGCAATTTCATCGCTTAGTTTCCTCAGTATGTGACTAATCCATTGCCATTTACGGTTTCTTATGTTGACGTCCAGACGCTCTTGGCTTGTTCTTCACCACATTTCTCCGTTTGATATAATTTGTGGCCAGCGAATCTTTAGAATGTGACGTAGACAGAGATTCACAAAAGCCTACAATTTCCTCCAAATAGTAGACGTGATTTTCCAGGTTTCGCAAGCAAGACATTGGATTCGAAGAATCTCAGCAGATTTGACTGGATTCCCAAATTTAGGACAGAGAACCGTAGGCTGCGTGAGCTTTATTTATTCTACTACCACCAACGCTGAGTGCCAAAACATCGTCTATCGCCAGTAGAAAGAGAATTGGCGATAGAACGTCCCCCTGTTTCACACCCTGTCGCACTTCGAAAGTGTCGGATAGCTGCCCATTGTGTAAAACAAAACATCTTGCGTTGTTATAGGACTCTCTTATAATTTAGTAAAACAATACTTCCAAGGTAGTTAAACTGTTCCACCTCTTCAACTGCCGTCTCCTGTATAAAAATACGCTGATGTGTGGAGAGGCCTATGAGCGTTATTTTTGTCTTTTTGCTATTTATTTTTAGACCACTCGACTCCCTTTCACCTTCAATGCTTGATAAATCCCGTCCAGCCCGGTGATGTTATTTGCCGAGAGACATATCATTGGCATTGTCTAAGTGATTCCTTTCAAACCGTCTTTATTGAATGCCCTGTCTCTCCTCTATTCCAACGCTGACTGTCAAAACAACTACTATCGCCAATATAAAGAGAATTGGCGATAGAACGTTCCCTTGTCTCACACCCTGTCACACTAAGAAAGAGTCGGATAGCTGCCCATTGTGTAAAACAAAACATCTTGCGTTGTTATAGGACTCTCTTATAATGGCAACAATTTTTGGGGGGATTCCCCTACCAAGAAGTGATCTCCTTGTCAAAATTTACGAACATGAGGTAATGCCGTGATGATTCCGCAGACTGCTCAAGAAAAATACGCAGAGTGTTATCCACCCACTGCGGAAACCAGCTTGATGCCTCTTGAGTGTAGGCTAGATTCTAAGCTTTTTCCGCTCGAAAATGATGATTGCTTTCTTTGTTTTGGAAAAACGGACAAAACTGTAATACCTCGCCAATTGTTGCATTTCTTAAGATCACCTTTCTTTGGCAACTTAACAATCAAACCATCCTTCCAGTCGCTGGGATAGATTTTATTTTCCCACACAGCTTGTATAAACGGGTGTAGAATACTTGACGTCCTGGTGGGGTCAGCTTTCAGGAATTCAGCTGGTATTCCGTCAATTCCAACTGCTTTGTTGTTTTTGAGAAGATTTATCGAAGATTGGATTTCCAGTACTGTAGGGGGTTCGATGTCAATGTCCCTATAAGATCTAAGCATCTTGTTTACCTGGGGCACTTGAGCACTCTGCTCAACCATCCACTCTTGGCAGCATTAGAATTTAGAATTCGGTACCATCCCTACAATTATTTTTCTGTTACTTATTGTCTCTGTTACTTTCAGCCCTGATCTCACCTATCAGCTATACATCTATTAAAAACCGTTAAGTGAAAATGAAACCGTTAAGAAAATTTTCTCGAAAAATTAAATTACTACTATCTGCCATTTCCTACTATCAAACAATTGCTCGTTAGTAAAGTTCAATAGTTGACAGTAACTCCCATAGAATGGTTTCATTATTTTTAACTTTCTTTCTATCAAATAAAAGGACTTAAATAAAATTTTATATAAGGAATGATTTCACGATTTTGAAAATTTTGATTGTTGAAATTTTAAGTCCCCTTGGAGATCAGAGTATGTACGGGTGACCCATCAGTACGGCAAAATCATTTTTGGCGTTGAAAATCTTAATTATTGTGAACAAATTTTTATTTTGACTTTTTTAACGAAATTTCGGTGCAAAAATTGTTTTTTTTTTCGTTGACGATTGACTTTCAACAATTATCGAAAGCAAAACAATATTAAAAATTTTTTGATGCTTGAATTCGAATCCAGCTTCAAGACTTTTCTAGAACAGCACGTTTTCGAAGTTATTTTATAAACTTGTTATTGATTTTAATGGTTTTGTAATTTTCTAAAGCTGATATTTTAATTTCATCTTATTTTTTTCTTTTCTTAAATGTTTTTTTTTTAATATTTGCTTTTTCGGATTTGATTATACAATTTTGTCTTTCGAAAAAAAATTAAACAAATAAACAGATTTTTTCATTTTTATCTTAGATGATTCAGTTGATGTTACATCAGAACCAGATGACCAGGATGTATCTGTAGCAGCATCACATAACCCAAACAAAGGACAACTTGAAGTTCAATTGGGTGGAGCAGTGACATTACAATGTCCTCAAGGTAAATACTCTACTTTTACAATAAAAATTTTTAACTGAACAACAACAACTACTACTACTTTAATGTGTTACCATAGACTGGAGTTATACCCTTTTCTCGTGTGCCACCCCACATCTTTAGATAGTAGTGGAGTAACGATAGCCCAAAATAGTGCATTGTTCAGGAACCCGGGGAACCTGCTCCGATTTTGATGATTTTTTTTTGAAATTTAGGAAATTGAAATTAGAAAAAATTCAAAATTCAAAAATCGACGCTCTCAACAGGAAATTTTTTAAAAATTGAAAAACCAAATTTTTTTCAAAATCAAAATAATTTTTCCTGTATTTGCTTTGAAAAATTAATTTTACTTATAAAACACACTTCAAAATTTTATAAAAACATTTTAAATAATTTAACTAAATATAAACGTCCAAAACCCAGAACAGTCAAACCCGCTTATAATCACAAGGAGATGACAAACCATGCGCTTTCAGGCGGCAACTGCCCTGATACTAAACGATTTTTGATATTCGGCAATTGTGATTATAAAAATGTCTTACTGCGTTTTTGTTGCTGCTTATACTTATTCAAAAAATATACACTCCGCTTCAACCGAATAGACACAGAATTTTGTAAAGGGGCTTTGTCCTTTGTCATTAATGTATCACTTGATTTTGCTTTTAGTTTGTTTGTGACGTTGGAAAAATAAATCAGAAAGAAAAAAAGCAAAGCTGTCGCTTTTTTCATTATATGTAGCTTCATAAATTCGATCCGGCATGGAATCGTTAAGTCTCATTATACACTGCGCGTCTCTTGTTTGGGCCACTTTTTTCACAATCGTTTTTTCCCACAAATATCTGTAGGAAACTTTTTCCTGGGAATGTTTAATACCTGTTAGTAGGTATACATACTTTCCGATAAAAAAAAATTATGTGTCACTTGGTTACTCCGTCAGAATCTTCCAAGTTGTAGTAATGAACTGCAAAAAAGGTATGAGAAATTGCGTCACTTTATTGAGAGCATTTAAATAATGTTTTGAAAAATTAACAAAAAGATCGAAATGTTAACTTTTTTCTGTTTTAAACATTTATTGATTATATTTCTTGTCGCAAGATAATGATAATACCCATTTTTGTTTTGTAATAAGAGCTATAAGATGGTTTGGATAGAATTAAATCATACAGCTTTTTAGTTTTATCAAGCGAAATCTTGCTCCAGACATCGCAGATAGCTTCGTTTAAGGAATTCTTATCTTCAAACTGTCTACTAGCCTCATGAACTTGTCAATATAGCCATGCCCAAACGTTTTCGATGATGTTTAAGGTCGGTGAATAAGGTGGCCATGGCAAAAGTTTCACGCTTTGCGACTCAATCGAGCTTCTAGTTGTGGATAAAGGTCATGTCTTGGTATACAATCCAAAGTACAGGTCCAACAATATTTTTTACCTTTGCAAATGCTCATTGCAACAAATATTTCTTTTGTGTTTGGGAGAAACATGATAACTCCATTTTGAAAATTGCGTCTTTACGTCCCTTTTTGATTGACCTAGAATCTAAACGGGAGAACCGATTTCCTTCAAATTTTAAATATTTATGGACATAACCTTTAAAAAATTGTGTTTTAAATTTGAAGAAAATCAGTCCACCCGTTCAGATTCTAGGTTGATGTAAAGTGGACGTAAAGATGCAATTTTTAAAATGGAGCTATCATCTTTCTCCCAAACATCACAGATTTGTAATAACTTCTGTTAGTTGTGGAAGTTATTAACCCTAGTTCAATCATTTTAGAGAAGGTCATTGAATGGTATGCAGAATATTTTAGCTACTCAAACCTGAAAACTGGACACCAATAACTTATACAAAATCCGGGAAAGAAATTTTTCCTAGATTTTCGTATATTTTTGGACCTATAAACTATTCAGCAGGACAATCCCTGGTTCGAAATTTTAGATGGACTACATAAACAGACTTTAGGATTCCATAGCAGATCGAATTATGAAGCTTAAGAAAACCAGCGACAGTAGGTACTAGGGCCGGCCCGAGATGGATTAGCGCATCGACTTATTTTTGGAATAGAAGATATATATGTATAAACTTTTATCTTTTCTTAAATTCAGAATAAAATAAGAATGGCTATCGAAATTGGTGTGAACTGAGAGCTTTTAAAAAGATTTGAAAATCAAAAAAGGTGGTAGGTTAGGTATTAATAGTAGCTTTGGCCCATTGGGTTCAGCTCCCTGCGCATTTGCAGAGCTTGCACATAGAGCTGGTCTGTCTGGCCAGAATTAACCAAGAAAACTTTCTTTTATATCATTCCATTAACATTTATAACTAGTTTCAAAATTTGTGTCTATTTCTTGAATTTTTCGATTTTTCGATGAAAATACTTTGCACTTTATTCCATCTGATTTATTTTTTTATTTTTTTCTTTATTTAATAACAAAGGCCAAAGCACCTTTGAAAAATGTTGTGTCTATTTGGTTGAAGCGGAGTGTATATTTTTTGAATAAGTATAAGCAGCAACAAAAGCACAGTAAGACCTATTAATAATCACAATCGCCTAATAGCAAAAATCGTTTAATATCAGGGCAGTTGCCACCTTAAAGCGCATGGTTTGTCATCTCCTTGTGACTATAAGCGGGTTTGACTGTTCTGGGTTTTGGACTTTTATATTTAGTAAAATTATTTAAAATGTTTTTATAAACTTTTGAAGTGTGTTTTATAAGTAAAATTAATTGTTCAAAGCAAATACAGGAAAAATTATTTTGATTTTGAAAAAAATTTGGTTTTTCAATTTTTAAAAAATTTCCTGTTGAGAGCGTCGATTTTTGAATTGTAAACTTTTTTCTAATTTCAATGTCCTAAATTTCAAAAAAAAATCATCAAAATCGGAGCAGGTTCCCCGGGTTCCGAATAAAAAGCTAGTGCTCCTCCACTACTGGCATGCTCATTTCAGTTTGAAAAAACTCTCTGCCGTCATCTGATACCTTGTTTGCTCTTTTTTTTTGTATCTGATGTCCAAAATTCTATATCTAACAATACAGCATTTCGTATACAAAATATGTAATGGGTTTAAGGAACACAACTTTTTCAGAGTTGATTCGTATGAGAAAGAAAAAAAAAAAGTAATTTTATTAAAATCCAATCCACTTATTGGTTTCTAAGACACAAATCATCAGATGAATAAGAGTTTAGCATTGGGCGCCAATTCCTTCCAGAATGACAAAACTTGTAGATTATATTTGAGATTTATACATTTATGTTTTGCTTCAAAAGCAAACAAAGTCGTCCATCGGGGACCTTTTGTTTATGAGGAGTAAGAAGATTCTTCCCCCTGGAGAGTGACATCAAGCTCGTGTATGTCACTGTGGACTTCAATTATGACTGCCATTAACCTTCTTTCACATACAACCATGATTCTTTCAATTTATTATTTCCAACTGTTGTTGTTGCTTTTTTTCTAAAGTAAGTAAGTCATATTCAATTTGTTTGTGTTTTTTTCAGGATCACTTGGTTGCTGGTCACATCTTGATCCTGTAACAGCTCGATTGAGGGGTCTAGGTCATGGATTAACTACCGCAACTGGTCAATTTTCCATTAAAGATGTTATTTATCAGGATGCAGGCACATATAAATGTATCGGCCACTCGACAAAAAATAATAAGAAGAGACTCGAAGTGCTCCAAACAGTTGGATTACTTGTTAAAGGTAGGTTTTTGTATTTAAATCTCCCCTATAACGGCGCTCCCCAAAAATTAAAAGGGACTGCAAAATGACTGGCCAAGTTAAAATTTTAGTATAAAAACTTGGTTTTCTTATTTTTTTGCAGGTGTTCCAACAGTTGTTGCTCGTAATGCAACACCTGTAGCATATCCCGGGTCACCTCTTCATCTTTCTGTCGAATTCTGTGCAAATCCACCGGCACATGCTGCACGTTGGTTGCATGGCGATAGAGTGTTTACTCCTGGAAATCAATATGGAAGCACTGTTCTCGCTTATGGAGTTACGGTAAGAAAAAAATACCTGATACAATAAAAACAAACGAAATAAATCAACAAACTTTACTTTACTACCCCGCAGGACCTTCCTACACCGTTTTGCAAGGAAGCCCGTCTAACCTATGTAAGCATGCACGAGAGGGTTCCTAGAACATTTTACTTCATAGTCTCAACACCAACTGGTGTTGCAGAAGCCGTATTCAAAGTTAACTTCACTATAAGATATCGATCAATGACCAATAAATTGGACAACGATGACGAAGAATTGAGTGAACCCGAAGAAATTCAATTCCCAGTCTTTGGAACTCCTGATGGTGGAGCTATATCAAACCACATCACACAGTCAATGATCAAAATAATTATTTTCTGTTTCCTAAGCCGAATATTCATAGTAAATTTATTTTAAACAAAAATATAAAAAAAAATACAAAATAAAAAACAAAAAAAAAGAGAGCAATTAAGGTGACAGAGATATTCATTACCAAAATATTAAAATTATAAGTTTTTTGTTTGTTTAATTTTTTTACAAAATATATTATTATTATTAATTATAATTATTATATATAACGTAAATAAGTGATAAGTTAAAATTGTTCTATTTTCTGTATAAAAACAAAACAAAACATAAAATGGTGTTATTTCCATTGAGTAAAGAGAGTACTGTCCCTTGAACATCTCCTTTGTAAAAAAAAAAATTATAGGTAAGAGGAAAGTGCATTTGATATTTTAATTAAACAAATTTATAAAATAAAGGATATTAATATTTTTTTTGTAATACCTGGATTTACATACCTATCTTACAGCAAGAGGATATTTATAATAGAAGGTACCTGTGGAACCGTTTCATGAATGGATCACTCATTCTGAACATAAAATTTGATGATTTTCACACATTATCATTCAAATCTTAAGCCGTCCATAGTAATTTGCCATAATATCTACTACTCAACAATTCACGACAAATTTTACAGATTTCACTTTATCAACAAGGCCCCTTAAACGCAACAAATTCTGAACATCCCTATTGTTTGCCCATAAGCCGGGATGATGGCTGGTTTAAGTATCACTTTTCTGGATTTGACCGCATTTTTGTTGGGCGCCACTTTGAACATTAGACAATTTTTTTTTAATGATTCATAAACTCATTTTCTAACTCATTCACTAGCAATTTTTTTGAAACTTTCAGTTTATTATTGCTAACATCAGAAAGATTTAAAAGTTGATTTCAGTAAAACTCTTATATTGTCACGCCCACTTTTATTTAATTTTCTCTATGTAACGTACCTTAAAAGTTTAGATGCCTACTTTGGATTGGGAAAATCTTCATTGCCAAATGCTTAAGGTTGAAGATATTTTTATAACAAAATCAAAGCTTTGGATGTTAACCAAGATTAGATTGGTTTTACTAAAATCATTTTTAAAACATTTCTACTGCTATTCAGAACAACAAAACAAAGCATTTCCTTAATGGTTATAGCAGAGCTCCAAAATATTACACTTTTGCAATGAAGTATTTTTTTCTCGTACGTGCCGTTGTATTTCGGCTACATTTACATAGCAAGTCATGGCCAAATATTTGAAGTGTTAGTTTTGTATTTCTTACTCCTAACTTTCTAATCCTGAAAATGTGTATTCCTCTAAGCATTTCAATGAATACTAAGGGTATTCTAACAACGTCGTAAAGCTGTCGTAAACGTAGTTAAGTTTTAAAAATCGTAAATCTGTCACAATTTGTATGGAAAATTAGACAGATTTACGCAGTTTACGACTTTACTATTTGTATGGAAAAATGAAAATGAAGATTGGACAGATTTATGCAGTTTACAACTTTACAAAGCTTATTACGACGACTTTACGCCTTTGCATGAATAACTCTCATTGTGTTTTCTGAGCTACAAAATATTATTTTCCTTAAACAAAACAGCAAAACAAAACAGGCCTTTCTCTTCATATGTATACTCAAGTACCAATGACGATTGAATGATTTTATCTTGTGTGTAAATTATAGCATATTCCCTATCGATCGGCAAAATATATAATACACAAAGTGAATTTTGTTCCCATATTGATCGATAAGATAACACTGCAAAACTTTGTCATCAACAACAGATAACCTCAGGTATTCATTAATTGGAATCATAATGACAGAGTATAGTGATGCAGTACAATAAATCAAGAGTCTTGATCTCAAGTAGTTAGTTATTAATAATATAGAGAATGGCACATTTAATAATTTTATTATTAGTTTTATTTTTGGAAGCTTCGTTGACAAATTCTCAGCAAGGTTTGCAAAACATATCATCATACCTTAAATGGTATATAGTTTTTAAAAATAAATATAACTAACATACCACTTTCAATTAGCATTAACGACAACAAAACAACCACCAACTCAACAAAGTGACTATCCTTATTGTTTTCGTTTTACTTGGCTTGGTGAAAAATTTGACAGAGATAGTGAAATAAAAAATCTGACGTGTGAAACTTTTCGAGGGGACTTAAAGAATGTTCCATGCCGAAAGCCATTAGTTGCTACAAGTGAGTTTAAAGTTTTTAATATTTGTCCAGTTTATATTTCTGAGGGCTCAGAGAATTTCCCAGTTTTGCTGTCAAAAGCTAATAAGGAAAAAAATCTTTGCTCCGTCAGCTCAGCGAGCGCTCATGAAATATAAACTGGACAATTATTTACAAGAGTTGAATTTTTGATTATTTAAGTTCCTACCTATTTTAATGTGTGTATGTAGCTTGAATCTCTGTAGGTATACCAATACCAACTAATGCTATGTATTGTGAAGGTGAAATGCAGCCTATACATCCAAGTGAAGTTAAATTTGTCCACATAGAAATAATAAAATGAAATGTTATTATTATTTTCCCGAAAAGAAAGGACAGATTTGTTTCGAAACAAAAATAATTCAAGGAACATGTCTATAGTAGGCATACAACTAATTATTTTAAGCTCACAATAGGAAATCTTTTCAAAGAACACCACAACTTAACACTTAAAATCTTTTCGGTTTCTTTTTGGTTCCTATTATCATTTAAACACAGAGTTCAAGATTGTATCTTTAAAAGAGAAATGGACAGATCTTGAGTAAGTCGAATTATTAGCCAATTCGCTTTAATGAAACCTCACAAATTTTTTATCTCATCATCATCATAACTGAGTCATCGCAGCGTACCAATGCAATTTCTTTCCCCCGGTATTTGCATGGCAGAAAAGAGAATTTTTTGTGAGCAAACCCATCCAATTTATGTTCCTGAAAACAGACTTACAAATACTATAGGATTATTTGACATTTCCCATACCTCATCCGTATCCTCCAAGTTGAAAGTTATTTTCTGTGACAGTCGTGTAAGCATATGGCCTCATTAATAAACATATTTTAGAGACTGAGTAAAGTTACAATGCCTCTAAACGTGGATATGTTACGTATAAACGTTATGTGACGTTGAATAGAGACATTTTAAGGTAAACGCGTTTAGAATTTGATTAGTAAATGTAATAGATTTCTCTTTTTGGTACTGACACAATGGCATTATAACTATGAAATTGGGTCGGAAATTTTTGTTTGAATCAGGATTTACGCAACGTTGAATAGAGCCTTAACAAAGGCTTATACACTGCATAACTATTCAACCGTTCAGAGGTGTGTAAGAGAAAACGGCTCCAAACAAATATGTATACAAAAGTGTTTAATGAGGAATGTATGGGTGTGGGAAGCCCAGAGTCGATTCAATTGTAAAAAATAAATATAAAATCACTTTCTTAAAAAGTTATCCCCGAGACTGGTTATGATTTTTTTTTAAACAAAGCGATCTTTCATGTGCAATGAAGTGTGATGACCATGAATGCAATTGAGTTAATTTCATTACTTCTTGAAGTATATAACGGGTGATTTTTTAAGAGGTTTAGAACTTTAAAAAAAAAAAAACACAAATAATTCGAAAAAATGAATGAAATATTTATTTGAATCGATAGTTTGAACCTTGCAATTTAATGTTTAAAGATAATTTCATGCAAATGTTGACCGCGGCTGCGTCTCAGGTAGCCCATCCGCTGAGTCCAATTTTGGCATACTCTTTCACACATATCGGCCGGTATCTCACGAATTAATGCATGGATGTTGGCTTCCAGTGCGTCAATCGAAGCGGGCTTGTCCCTATAGACATTAGCCTTGACATACCCCCACAAAAAATAATCTAATGGTGTCAAATCGCACGATCTAGGCGGCCAATTGACCGGCCCGAAACGTGAAATTAACTGTTCACCAAACTCGCCTCGCAATTGCGCCATTGTTTCGCGTGCTGTGTGGCATGTGGCACCGTCTTGTTGAAACCACATATCATGCAAGTCAAGAACTTCCATTTCGGGCAAAAAAAAGTTTGTTATCATCGCTCGGTAGCGTTCACCATTGACAGTAACGCTGCGATTCGCATCATCTTTGAAGAAATATGGCCCAATAATGCCGCCGGCCCATAAACCGCACCAAACAGTGGCTTTTTCGGGATGCATTGGTTGCTGTTGCAATGCTTCTGGCTGATCTTCACTCCAAATGCGGCAATTATGCTTATTTACGTACCCATTCAACCAAAAATGAGCCTCATCGCTGAACACAATTTTTCGATGATGAACATTTCGAACCGAGCACGAATTTTGATATTAAAATTCAATAATTTGCAAGCGTTGTTCATTTGTAAGACGATCCATGGTTAAATTGCAAACCAAACTGAAGCTGTTTGACAGTGACACAAGGTACTAAACACACGTCAGCTGTCAAAACCAGTGTTGCCAAAACCAAACCAGCTAAAAAATCACCCTTTAGAATATAGATACGTAAAATACATATGTATGCTCTCGATCTTACGGTGTTTTTTAAGTTTAAGTTTAAGTTAAGTTTATTTATTTCTTCTCTTTTATAAAATAGATACAATTTTCAACTTAAATATAAAAATTAATGCAATTATAAATTCATGAAATATATATGTATTTATAGAAAAGTTTACAATTTTAAAAATAAAAAGAAATAATTTAAGATACAATCTGTTGCCTTGCGACAAGTGTCGAGAGTATCGAGCAATATATTAAAAAATCTTAAAAGTTTCAAAAATTTACAAAATTAATTCAACAAATGTTGTGGGGTAAAATGTCGAATAAATAACAAAAATAAAAAATTAAAGGATTAGATATCTAATACGATTCATTAATATAAGAAAAAAAAATCAAACTAATATTCTGAGTAAGCCATGAATTTCATTGAAATCATAGTTAAAAAGCCATTCTTTAACCTTCATTTTAAAATGGTATACTGAGCCAATAGAACGAATATTTGAGGGTAAAATATTATACAGTCTTGGGGCTACTGATGTATAAAAATTAAAAAAGTGTTGCGAATTGTGTGGAGGAATGAACGCCAGATTTCTTTCACTACTGCGCAATGCGTAAATAGAAGTATACTGAAAACCACTTCGTAAATAGAATATTTTTAACACTTTATAGAAGTAAAGATGTTTAAGGGGGAGTATTCCAGATCTAGCAAACAACGAAAAACTATGATCAAGTCTTCTTTTCTTCCAAATGTTTCTTAAGATATGCTTTTGGGTTATTAACAAGGGTTGAAGGTAGTTTTTATAGGTACCACCCCAACATACAATACCATATTGCAGCTTAGATTGAACTAGACCATAATAGAGACTTTCTTGTAGTCTCCGGCAGCAAAGTTTTCTTAAGTGAAAAAATATGTATGTGGTTGAACGTAAGTAATTCTTAAGTACTTGTGTATGAGGTTTCCAATTCATTTTACTGTCAATTGTTAAACCCAGATATTTAAATTCAGTCACATTTTTAATACGGATACACTTCGAAGAACAAACTAAGTTTAGGTCAGTACCGTTAGATTTGTTAAAACTATTACAAGTAGAACTATAAATGGAAGAGTTATTACAATCAATGCTGTGCGGAATAAGAACAGGAGAATGATCCTCAAGAAAGGGTAGATTAAAAAACATAATTTTTGTTTTTTCACTTAAAACAAGTTTGTGCGTCGCAAACCAATGTCTTAATAATTCCAAATCATGATTTATGTCTGAAATCAGGTCTACTAAAGATGAACTGGAATAAACACAAGCTATATCGTCAGCAAAGCCCGTTTTAGTTCCTTTCAAATATAAACTGAAAATTGAGTTAATATAGACAAGGAATAAAATCGGACCGAGGACTGATCCTTGAGGAACACCTATGTCTATGTTGCGACTTTCACTAAAATGTTTACCTATCCTAACTATTTGTTTTCTATTATTAAGAAACGAAGAAAACCAGTTTATGCATACTTAATAAGATTTTGTCTTCTAAGCCTACAACTGCAATGCACTCCGTATAAATCTATACATTACTATACTATATTAATTAGCTTCTAATCTTATAAATCCTTTTCTTTGTCGGTTCATATTTTGTTCCTTTCCACATTATTTGCAAGCAAGTTTTTATTGATTATATCCACAAACTCGTCTGAGTAAGGGTTGTCTGTGCAGGATTACTTATATTCGTTTGTTAGGACTGCTGCAAATTTTAAAGTCACTCATTGCATTCATCGCTGTTTTGTTAAAATAAGCATTTCTAAATATTTAAAAATATTGCTTCAAATGTACATTTAGGTTTTTTTCCACCACCCACTGTGTCGGAATATGATGCTATCATCGTTTCACTGAGCCGCCACATACATAATTAACACAATGGCGGTTATCACCCATACTGTCACATTAAGTTTTAAGAAAAAGAAAATCAATGAAAAACCAATAATCGTTAAGATTCAAATTCGGTCCGTTATAAAAAGTGAGTATTCGCCACAGTACCCAAATACTAACCCTGAGGCCACATGAAATAGTACACTCGCTAGCGAGATTGGTGCATACAATAATATCAATTGTCAAATCACTCGCCTCACAACTGGCTTCAAAAAAGGCAAGCCAGTTGACGAGTTCCTTTCACACGAGGAAACTGAGTTGTTAGCAACCTCCAGTTCCACGGTGAGAAGAGTAGGAGGAAAGTGGGGAAACAAAATCTCCCGGGTCGAGGATTTGAAAAGATTTGTATGACATTTCCTCTCACATCTAGGTTAAGGTGCGTTCAACCAATAGACTTTCAAAAGTAGCTAGAGACAATTACCTCAGGGTAGGTAACTGGGCAGTTTATATTTCTAACGCGCTCTGTAATTTTCCTCCTTTCTTTAACAGAGCAGGAGAGTAAAATATAAACAGAACTCCTCACATAGAAGTCAAAACAAATCTCTTTTTCTTTTCTTCTTATGTAATTTACTGCGACAAAAAATAACTGAGCAAGCGAAAAGTGTATAATTTTTTAGAGGAATACTGTTTATATTTCTGAGCCATCCGAGATCTCATAAATACAAACTGGCTTAATATATTGTATTGCACAGGTTGTCATATTTCATATTTGTACATACATAAATGTTTCATCTTAATCACCGCTGATTTTTTTCAGATTTTTCTTTTACCTAATTTGTCTCCCTCTTTTCACTTTTAGTTATTAATTATGGGTTTAGGGTGATTCTTATAAGATAAAAAAAAAATCCGAGCTTATTAGATTCAGACGAGAAAAAAATAGTATTGAAAGGGGTCTATTTTCTAAAAAGTTGACTCAAAAAAGAAAACAAATATTTTAAAACAAAAGGAACACCTAACATGCAAACACTATTGGTTTTTTTTCAGCCACAAATCTACTCAAGTAAAGTTTTTACTGTAAATAGTTTTTGAAAAAAATAATTTTCAAACATAAAATTTAAAAAAATAACAAGGGTATTCATGCAACAGCGTAAAGTCGTCGTAAACGTGGCAAAGTTTTAAACTTCGTACATCTGTCAAATTTTCCATACAAATTGTAACAGATTTACGAAGTTTAAAGCCGCGTCCAGATCAATAAAAATTTGCGTTGTGCGCCGTATTCGGCGCAAATATTTGTGTGAATGCAAAAAAATACGTCAATGTGGACGTCCGGACGCACACAAATTTTTGTGTCACATTCAACGCATGCTATCCGATTCCGATGGATTTTCGACGCACACGAAAAAATTTGCGGCGCACAGGGGCTTTGATGTGGACGACATAAAACATTTTAATGTAAACAGAGCACTCAAGCACGGCATACTACGCAAAAATTTATTTAAAAATTAATTTGAGTTTTCGGCGAAAATATTTGTGGCGAATACCAAATTCAAGGCGCACGGCGCACAACGTAAATTTTTACTGATCTGGACGTGGCTTAAAACTTTACAACGTTTACGACGACTTTACACTGTTGTATGAATACCCATAGTATAATTTTTTAATTTTAAATTTATTTTTTTCAAAAACTATTTACAAAAAACTTTATTTATAAACCATACTAGAGAATGGATATTTGGCTTTTAAAAAATCTATAGCGTGACATTGTAAGTGTTCCCCTCCCTCCTGAACGGGAGGAAATAGACTATCCCCTTCAGATACGATTTGTTTCTTGTCTGAGTCTGAGAAATACGCTCTGATTTTTTGTGTATTATAAGAACACCCCTTAACCCGAAATTAGTAACTTAAAGTGAAAAGAGCGAGACGAAGATGGTGAAATAAAAATCCGGTGGAAAATCCTACCCAAACACCCACAACGTGCGAGTAGGAATACCGTAGGAATAAAATTGCTAATCCAGTTTTTCAATTGGACAAGTGATGTATTAAATCACTAAATTAATAGGCGTGTTCAGAGAAATGAGATCTCAGAGCGCTCAGCCATCTCAGCCTCGTGAACAGGATTTCTCATAAATTTTGTTGTCAAATAACTGAGGAAAGAAAATATTGGATTCGCTTGCACAGTTTTTGACACTGAGCCGCCTGAGATCTCGTTTTTCTGAACACGCCTAATTTCTCATACAATTTTAAATTTCATGTCATTATTGAACTGTCATTTTGATTTTTTTTTGACGGCGTTCACATTGAACGCGTTTTTAACGTTTTAGTATTCACATCTCACTTCAATGAAGGAGTAGAAGCGAAATGTGATGAGTTTTTCAGTCCAATGTGAAGACCGTCTTTGATAAGTTGTTAAAACTCTAACGACCCGTTTTACGAACGTGGTTCAAATTTTGATCCGTGGTTAAAATATTTGTACTAGCTGATTTCGGTGGAACTATACTGGGGTTCAAGGATGGTTCAAGCCAATTTAATGCCTGAACTATCGTTGAACATCAGTCCATTCTCCGAAGTCGGTGAATGGCCCTAAGGGTATTCATGCAACAGCGTAAAGTCGTCGCGTCGTTAACGTAGTAAAGTTGTAAAATTCGTAAATATGTCAAATTTTCCATACAAATTGTAACAGAATTGCGAAGTTTAAAACTTTACTACGTTTGCGCGGCTTTACGCTGTTGTATTAATACCCTTTTTATACTATTTTTTGTTCGGAGAAAATTAAATTGGAGCGACTTACGAACTTACGATAACAGAAAAGTTTTGGGGGAGCAAAATCACCCAATTACCGGAAATCAATCTTTGACCATATTCCACTATTAGATACCAAATCGGTAAATCCGGGAACACGCTGAATTCAAATATTTTTCTATCCTATAGCCGTATATTAATTTTTAAGGATCGAAAAATACAAATATACATATGTACAATGTACATATACATATATGTACATTAGTTTCCTGCGCAAATGTCTTTAAGAAAATCATGAATATTTAGAGGGAAAGAATTATTCGAAAAAAGCCTTTATCTTTTTTTACTATAGGCAACTATAAAGAATACAGTAAACTAATAAATTAATTTTGTATGTCGCTTTTAAGCTAACAGCAAAGAGCCTAACACATTGCTAATGTGGAAAAAATATCACAAGAAACCTCTAGAAATTGGATGTCGATTAGTTCGTGGTGAATCCTGCATTAAATATTCTTACATATACAATCATGCTGGTAAGTTTAATCATTAAAATAATTTTCATTAAAATATTATTCCTTAGCTTGTTGATTATGCAAAATCTGTATTAATATAATTAATTGAGCGTTCTGGGTGTACGCGTATAATTATATTCGTATGAAATAGAGGAATATTCAGTCCAAAATAGGACCGGAAGTGACCATGATGATCTGACAAAAGCAACATGAAAAATCTTCGCCTACCAGTCTGAGAGTGTTTCCCTTTTAACTATAATAAATATGTTTTAATACGTATACGCCACCGTAGCCCTTTTTTTTGTTTGTCTAATATTGAAGCTAACGTTGGCTACTAGCTTTACTTTTTCAATGTTTCGGTGCACTATGTTTGAATTCGTTTGATATTTTTGAGATGCCCTTATCTAAAAGGGAAAAATATAGGTTCTCTCTCTAAAGTTGTGTTATTTTTCAGATTTGGGATTTGTGTGAAGAAGACTTGGAGTATCTAGGTATTCGAAATGGAAAGATTTACAACTGACAAAAGAACGAAACAACTCGCACAGAAGAATTATATTATTTTTTATATCATCGTGGTCGAACACAGTAGAAAACATTTTCGTTGAATGGAGAAATAGCTTAGTTTTTAACTTTAGGAATTTCATTTCAAAATTATTTAAAAATGTATTTTTTAAAAAATTCATGAAAAGCTGATTTATTCGCTAGCTTATTAAATTTAATTTTATATCCTAATAATTTTTTACTAAACTAATAGCCCTCTTTTTTTAAATAGTCGAAAACATAACTTATATGTGTGCCAAAGCTAATGTCTCAAATGGATGTTACACTCAAAAATACTCCACCGGACGTGAGGTTGAAGTCTGCGTTTGTGAATCAAGTGCTGGGTCAGATCCTTGTTTTACATCGACTGCTGAAACAATATTGAACCACAGCATTGCAACGATTGCTTATGCAACAATTTTTCTAGCAACTTTTTTAAGCTTAAATATTTAGACATACTAAACAGACTTGTATAACTTAAACATAAAATAAATTTTAATTTTGCATTAAAGTAAGTATTGCTTTTATTATTTTTTATCCAACAAGATATCATAAGATTTTTTTTTGTTAAAAATGGATCGGCTTCATGTTACGAAATAATAACACCATGACACAACTTAACGATATATTCTATAGATTTATTAGAAAAGAAAAACACTGTCTTACTCAAGGGTGATTATAACTAAATAAAAATGATTAAACTAATATAATATGTTTATGCTGTTAAGTGCAATCTGCTTTACTATACTTGCTCATCCACAAGGAGCATAATCTGATCGGCTGTTTCCAATGGACTTCGACCGCATTCAACCTGATGTGAATTCCAATCTTTCTTTTGACAAAATATAGAGCAATAGGGAGTTTTTCGGCACAAAGAACATTCGGCTAAAGCTTCTCGATTGCAATTTGCACACTTTAATAAATACAAATAAATAAAAATTGCAAATAACAAAAAAAAAAGTTAAATATCTTATTACCTTTTTCGTTGATAATAAGTCATTGCTTAATAAAGACCCTGAGACATTTTGCTCCATTGTCGAAACGTCTGGTTTGGAATTCAATTGGATTATGTTTTTTTGTTTAGTTAGTAGGTCAATTGTTTTATCATATGCACTTTGCATTTCCGCTATTATTCTTTTGAAATCATTTGTAGCTTTGGTCATTGTGGAACAGACATTTTCTAAATTATTCAACATTTGGTGATTGAAGTGGAGACCTATTTTTTTTTTAAAGGAAGTAATAAATAAATTTTTTTAAAGGTATGTAATTCAATTTTATTGTTACCTAATGTATTTTGATTTGTTGGGTCTAGAAATATATCTGGATTCGTTACAGCATTGCATGATACATCATTTATAGAAAAGTTCCCACAGTTATCATTGACTTTTGCCATTAATTCAGGTGCTTTGCTTTGAAGCATTTCGTTTCTTTCACTTGTCCTGTTCCTTTTCCTTCGCTTGTATGGAGTAAATAGTCTGACAGGCCCAGCTCCTTTTTTATTAACAAAGCATAAATAAATAAACATAAAATACCATTTCAATATGGAACATTCTCTAAAAAATGTTCCGAGGTTTTAAACAAATTAAAAAAGAAGACCAATATCCTTTGCGCGTTCGAAGAATACAAACAAAAAAACACTCATGACTCACCAGACACATCATCACAACAAACATTGCAGGTGCAGTTTGTTGCATGCGGCCTCAGGAGTCCATCGTCAATCAAAGACTGTAGACTTCTTCCTCCATACTTGATTGATCGCTTCCAATCTTTGCTTGAACCCCGACCGCAGAATATTTCAAATTCACTCGGTGTAAACCATTTCTCTTTGTATTTTATACATTCCCCGCGTGCACCGGAACCCAACTTATTGCGATGCAATTCTGCATTGGTAGTTTTGCAACGAATCGGAAATACTTCTGGACACATACAATTATTCTCGCTACTCTCGGAGCCATCGAATGGAGGCTGCAAATCGGAAGTTGTAACCGTTCTTGGTATTCTATTTCCATCGGTAGTTTCAAAGTTTCCCGTATAGAACTCACTGCTTTCGACGTCGACTTTTAAATGCGCTAGATTATCTGTAGCTTCAATATTGAAGGCTGTGCTTGTGATAAAGGTTTCCATGTGTAATGAGGATGCGGCGGTTCCTCTAACTTCATCGGAAGATACAACCATTCTGTTTTGTTCACCCTTCAGAAAATTAAGAAAAATTATTTAAAACAAAAAAATATTTGTATTTAGATATCGGAATTTAATGGTGGACGTCTGTGGTCCCAACTTGGTTGGCTATCACAACACAACACAACTTAATTCACAAAATTCACTGTCTACCTGGTCAAAGTTCGCAGCTATTTGCTCAATTTTTAGCCCCTCATGGCTAATGGTGATGATTTCTTTGGTGCCAGTGATATTTTCTAATTGTGAATTTAAATCAATTGGTTTCATTCCATTGAAAAACACTTGTACAGATTTGTTTTAAAAAAATTAAATAAAATCGAGGACATTCATGTCTTCTCTGATTTGAGTTTTGATTATCACTTTTTTGACATTTATAATACGATGCATAAAGCAGAATTCTAAACAAATACAAATAAACTACAACAAGACAACAAATGCCAGAAAAGTCATATTGTTCAGAATTCAGTTAATAATGAAATAATGAACTCACTAATACATCCCAATAGTAAGTGAACTCACCACTAAACGATTTCTTAAAGCCTAGCTTACAGTTCCCGTGCGCAAAAAAATCTATGCAAATATTCTCGGCTGTCAAAAATAATTGAGGTGATATACAAAATTAGTTGTTTGCATGATTAGTTTACGGTTTCATGCAAAGAAAAACCAATGCTGTCATGGAATGTCATGCAAAACAATGGACCGGCAATTTGCATGTGAAAAGTGTGGTGAATTAAATATTTCTTTTTGGATGGTCGGCCTGCACTAAAAAAAAAATATTCACCTCAAGGCATTATTTGCATGCAAATGCTTTTTGCATCCAAAAATTATTATTTTCCATTTTTAGGCCTATAGTTTATTAATTAAGGGCAAATTAATGACTCAATGGGTTGCTTAGACATACATATGTTTTTCGCCTTGAATATTATTCAATGTTGTGCATAGAATAGGTGGAAAATCGTTATGAAAATTTTGATTTTTTTTCGCATGGGAATCGTAACCCTAAGGCCACACGAGCGAGTAATCGCAAGTGAGTTACTAATACATCGAAACTTTTCCTACTCGCTAATCAACTGGCCTGCCCTTTTCGAAGCCAGTTGTGAGGCGAGTAGAGCGGCGAGCGGCGAGTGATTTGACAATTAATGTATGTACCCAAATCGTGTGGCCTCCGGGTAAACTAGGCTTAAGGCATAGCTAACACTATTCAAAATATGGGTTGTGGTGAATACCAATTATTTTTCATCGAGGTGATAAAAGCATTTCTAAATACACCTCTCTATTTAGTAACTTAACAAAACTGATTTTCTTATGGGCTTTGGCAGGAAATTGTGATAATTTGAAATCCGAGGATTGTAAGACGTATATAGTCTGTCATTATCTAGTTTAGTATGAGTGATGGCCTTTTCGATTGGCAATCCAGAAGCGTTCGGAATGCGTGTAAACCCTTCTGAAAGTGTTCTATTGGCATTCAGAATGACAGTTCTTCTCCTGAAAAGAACAGAAAACGATTCTGGATTTCATTTCAGAATCGAAACCAGAACAACTCACACATTCAAACACATAGTTGTCAAAGTGTTGTCAAATATTGCAAAAAGTAAATTTTTAGCTAAAAATAAGTAAATTTCACACATTTTACTGTTTCTTAAAACTATATTTTCCGTTTTGAATATTATTTTCCCATTTTCTTTATTGAAAATTATCATACTCGTTCATATTTGTGTCCGCCAAGTTTCCAAATGAGCGGCATCGGCATGCGAAGTTGCACAAATACAGGGATACAAAAACTTCAGAATCAAACTGCATGTGCCTGTTTGTTTTATTGGCGTTCCGGATCGGAGAGTTCTTCCGAATTGCCAATCGAAAAGGCCATGAGCTTCCGAAAGAAACACTTTTTGTGTACAAAACACGTCTTGCAATAAATTACTATACAGAATCATTTGAAATTTGATTTTAATTCAATACGCCTGATTGATTTTTGTTGTGCAACTTTTCCAAATTGAATTAGTTGAAGTGTAAGTAGTGCTGGCATTTTGTGAAACCTAGTAATGGGATTTTTTCCCAGTCGTAGTTTTTCTATACCTTTTAGATAAAGCCTTGCAAAAAAGGATTTCTTTTTGGGTAAGGGTAGTAAATGAAATAACTACAACTAGTAGTAAAATCTTTACAATAACTGACGTAATAAAGATTTTTTTTAATAAAAAAAAATTGCTCAAAATTGATAAAAAAAAGGTTTTTTGGCTCGGATTTTATAAGAACAAACAATGAAATTGGCTTCGAGGTAATTTTACTCTATACATTCGTTTATAGCTAATAAAATTCGTTAAAATATTCAATAAATAGTTTTTACTTGCGATTATAGGTAGGTACTTTAAGGCAAGCTTAGGATTCGTGCAAGAAAAAATTTTTGAGATAACAATCAAACATGATATTACGATGGTAGAGAACACCAAAAAAGTGGGTGGCACAATTCTGTGTGTCTGTCTGTCTGTTCGTCTACAGCCTAAACGGCTCGATCGGTTTTCTTCAAACTTGGTACTTGGTACTTGGTTTTTGGTGATTCTGCCGACACATTTTTTTCATTTTTTTTTAGAACCAAAAATAACGGTACCTGTCATACATTTTTTTTGTCAAATTTACATAATCGTAATCTTCTCAAAAACGGCTCGACAACTTTTCTTAAAAAAAATTCAATAAATTTATTTTAGTAAAGGCTTTCTTTGGGTGGAAAACCATTTTTCAAAAGTACCTCCCAAGGAACCATTTTTTTATTTTTTGATTTTCTTCAAAATGGTATGACCGATTTCAATTATTTTTTTTATACAGAAGCTTCCAAAAAAATTTAATAGTTTTGTGTACCAACATTTTTGAAAAAATATTTTTTGGATTTTTGAAAAATATTTTAAATTTTTTTTTGGAAAATCAAATATTTCGAAAACGGCATTTTAGATTTTTTTGAAACTCGATATTTAAGACTTTTTTAGTACTCTCTAAAATATTTTAAGACAAAATTTTACATTTATGAAAAAATAACGGTACCTTCCATACAAAAGTGAAAAAACCGCAAAGGAAAATATTTTTTTTTCCTACGATTTTGATTAAACTTTTTTCATATACTAAAATTAGTACGATCTACCATCAAAAGTTATAAAATTTTACACATAGCAACTATTAGTAGTACCTGTCATAGAACGTTTTTTTTATTTTGAGTTTTCTCGTTATCAGCTTAACGGATTTATTTTTTTATATACAAATTTCAGATAAGATTAAATAATATTGCATATCAAAATTTTCAAAAAAAAGTTTTTGGATTTTTAAAAAAAGTTTAAAACTTTTTTCTTGAAAATTCGATATCTCAAAAACGGGTTGACAATTTTTTTTTTCAAATTTTGTTTTTATATACACATAAATATATAGTTTAAATCTGCATACCAAAATTTGTTCTTAAAAATGTTTTAAGAATTTTATATATAAAAAATTTATTTAAAAAAAAACCGCTCCAACGATTTTAAAATTTTTTTCCCATACAATCATATTCCATCATGAATTAAGATGGCATACTTTCTTTTCACATCAAACTGTCAAAAGAGTTGTTTTACCTAATTTAAATGTCGTATTTCATGCTTCTCTACATTTTTCTCTCATAATTTCCATGTTTGTATACACAATTTTCTTAAACTCGCAGTGTCTTGAACATAAGAGCAAGTACGTGCGACCCAGTCGTGCATTTTATTTTTAAAGAGAAAAGAATTAAAGGTCAAGTGTGATAGTTTAAATTTTGTTTAACTTTATTTTCTTCAAAATTATCTACACTAAATTATTACATCATCTATACTCTTTGCTTCGAAAACGTAATATTTTTTTTTGTTTATATTTTTTGTATATACCTACAAAATCAAATGATTTTAATTTTTAGGAAAATAGTAAACGTTTAAGTATGCTCCGGATTCTGCGAAGTATACAAAATTAAATATATTTTATTTTATTATTTTATAAAAATCAATAAAAAATTTGTAATCTTACTCTTCATAAGCTTCCGTTCCTTCAGCTGTTTTTCAAAAACTTCATTTAAATTGGATACTATGCCTAGTTCTTTAAGTTTCGTACATCTTTCTCTTGATCTCGAATCTTTTCGACGCACAAAATTGCCTATGGCAAATAATGTTCCCGCTTGAAGTTTTAAATCCTTGTGGCTCTTTAACAACAACAAAATTAAAGTTAACTTATTAGATCTATTTTAGAGATTAATGATGCTATTTATGATTATTACCAGAAAACTACCCAGACGTGTCAATACTTTATCATCGTCAATAATATAATCTTTAACTTGCGCGCCAGCCGCAATATTACCCACTATACAGAGTGCCTGCTCTTTAACTTCAGAGGGATGTTGCGAGTCCAAGACCATATTTACCGCCTGCATTACCTGTGACGAATATTCCGACATAATATCGTCGATGTGTAGAGATTTGCTTAACAAGTTCCTTAACAATCCAAGTGTTTTCATTATAACTCTCGTGTCGGAATCATTAAGAAGCTCTAGAATTTTATCAGCTCCAAGACAATTTATGATTTTTGTTTTGACATGCTGCTCTGCCTGAAAGGCCATATTCATTAGAGCCCAACTTCCGTTCAAACGCAAGGCGGGATCGGCATTTTCCGTGAGCTGACATAACATCTCGACAACGCCTGAATCAAGCATTGGTTCCTTTGCTGGAGAAAACTCAAGCAGAAGATTGCATATTGTCGATGTTACAACTGTAAGTAGCTCATTTGACGGTTGGCCGGATAGGAGGGCCATAAGTGGTTTCCATACCGAATGATCCTTGAATTTCAAAAATTAGAATAGGTATAATCATGCAAAGTATTTAAATTGCAATGAGTAAACCTACTTGAAAAGTTGTCCTTAATTGTTGTACCGAACGAGAGAGTGAATGTAAACATCTTACTGCAGCTAGTCGTACCTGTTTGGTTTTAAATGTTTTAGCAAAATAATTTTGTCTGCAAATAAATAATATTTTAAAGTTACAAGAAAAATACCTGAGGATTTGAATCACATAGACCCTCGAGAACTTTTTCCATTAATCCTTTTGTCTCGATTATTTTTTTCCTTATATCTTCATCGTTGGCTCCGAGCGAGGCAAAACATCGAAATGCCGCTTGCCTCAGCAAAGCTAATTGACTTTGAAGGAGCTCTGATAACGATTTTATTAAATGATTACATATCGCAGCGAGACGTTGTAATTGTGAATCAATCTACTCATATACTTACGATTATGTTTAAACTGTTCAGGAATTATTTAATTTATTTATTTTCGAAGTAATTACCTCGGCTAAATAAGCCAGTGTCTCTGCTGCTGATGCTCTTGTATATTGATCGAAATCATCTGTACAAAGTCTAGCTAGACAGGAAGGGTTTTATAGACGATTCTATTGTCTGTTGGTGGAAGAGTTCCAGACCGATGTATATACGTTAAACATCTTGCGGCTGTGAGCTGAATTTCCGGATTTCGAGCTCTTGAAAGTAAAGACGAAAGGATATCAGGCATTGACCTGCCTTCGTAGCTAAAAACCAAGAAAAAAATAAATAACTACTGTAACACTCTCTTTTTCAGTATAATTCATAATAAAAAAATAAATAAATAAAGATTTTATATCAAAGCAAAATCATCAAGAGACTTTATTATTAGACAAATTTTGGATACAACCCCGTAGAAGCTTGTCACACTGTTCGAGTTTTATGTGTCGAAAATTGAAATTCCGACACTGAAATGTTAGAAATCAGTAGGGACACCAGCCCACCACAGACACAAACACCGCATTTGATGTTTAAATACACAAACACAAGTATCGTCAGCGTCACAAGTGTGTTGTGTATGTGCTGCTTAAGAACTGGCGAAGTCTAAAAAGTAAATAGTTTTTCATTTGACATTTTGCTTTAAAATTTTTTCCCAACTGTAAATATTTGAACTTTTGGATTTTTGAACAGATTGAATCTGTTCAGTTCTTCAGTTAGATGCCATCATACCCAACCTCATACTCAATGTTTTTACGAGGATTACCTCTTCAACATATAATACAAATCAATGAGAGAACTTTCTCTGTTTAAAGTTATGCACAAATCGTATATTTAGCCTATGACCAGTTTTATTAGTTGATGAAAATGAGAATAGAAAAGATAATAAATGACATGATATCATAGAAATTTATGACTTTTAAGGCTTTCGCGGTTGTTGACATAATAGATAATTATTTTTCGGATTAGCCGCGTTATAAAACTTTAAAGAGTGCACTTTGGTACTCACCCCGAACGTTTCGCATCAAATTGCATTGTCCCCGGTGACTCTTTAAACTTTTATAACGCGGCTAATCCGAAAAATAATTATATATTACATATATCGTAGAAATTGCCAAATTTAATATTAAATGAAACTGTACTTTCTAAGGGAAAATCTGTAATCTATCTACCGCATAGCCATTCTATTTAAACAAAATATGACTAAAATTGCATCAAATTAAGTTGAACAAACACAAACAAATACAAAATCAACAAAAAACAAACTTCCCGTCAACCCACGACAAAAGTCGACTATCAGTTTATTTTAGTTGAAAAAACAAAAGTTATCCAAACAATATACAAAAAACACAAGTAAATTCCCACACGACAAAAGTCGGTTTTTTTGGGGCTTCTGACTTAAATCACCTGTGGCCTATCGAATTAAAATTTTCACCAGTCGATTTACGCCGCACGGCAAAAATCGTCTCGCAAAAAGCCGGTATATTGCTTGATATTGGTCGATTATAGCTAATTTTTTTTTGTATAAATTATTGATTTTATTAAGCTTACCTTGTTACACAGACATTATCAGAGACACAACGATTTGTGAAGCACATACAAGCTAAACACCTTAACGCTGGTACTTGAAGAACATCATGCTGAGAGCTTATCATGCGGGCTAAGAAAATAATAGCGCCGGCCTGACACAGCAGAATTTGTTCGTTGTATGTGTTGCATATCGGAACTAGAATGCTGGTAACATTGGCTTGGATGTGCAATGAGCTTTCAACAGACGCTAAACCTAGACGTTCGAACAAAAAATAAAACCCATTGAATCTAAGACCTTGAACCTGTTAATTAAAAATTCTTACTCATTAGATGCGGTAGTGTCGTGGTATTTGCATACAAGAGTCCAATCGGAGCAAAGGGAAATTGATAAATTGATCGCAGAGCAGACAGACAATATGCTGCGATTCTTTGGTCAACATTTGGGATTAGAACTTGAGTAATCAAAAACCGCACTATGTCGTAGTCGTCGATAAGTTTTTGAACTTGTTCTGCAGATCCTTTAGCCAGAGAACCTACAAAATTGAATGTTTTAAAATGTTATGTATATATCGTCGCAAACAACAAAATATCCAAAGGAATGTTGTCGCATCAAATGACAGGTTGCCAATTATTCCAATGTGCTATTATACCAACCAATGACAATTAGAGCATTCAATCGGATGTTAATATCCTCATCTGGGTTGCCGATTTTTTCCACCAATTTCGGCACGATTCCTTGCGATATCACATAGGCCTTTTGTCGATTACTACCAATTACAGCATCAATTATATTGGCTAAGGCTTCTTCACACTGTAATTTATCATTGCCACTTAGTTGGTCAACATAAGACCCACAAGGAATGCCCTATGAAAAAATTAAAATTATTTATGTAGAACTTTTTTGGCAAGTTAGCGAATTATTTTTTTCTGAACTATGCAAGTATACGAGTATATTGCAGCGGAATTTAATATAAATGAATACCTGCAACAATATAACACTGAGCATTTTTACTTATTTTTAATAAATATTACGATTTAAAGAAATAACAAAATGTATATGTACAAATGAAACATAAATAAAACACATTAGGAAAATACAAGAATTATTTTTTTATAAATTAAAATTATGCGCGGATGTGAATGTTTCCAGTGCCATTCCAATATAATTCTTTCATTTCCAGTTAAGTGCTCTAGCTTGCATTCCAAGTTTGAGTTGTAAACAGAATGGATCAATAGGCGTGGATTTTCAGAGCGCTCAGAGATTGTTAAGCATTAACTACATTGGCCACTTTTTGCAAAATTACAAAAGTAAAAATATTTTATATTAAAACTTTGACTAATAGCCCGATTCTCCCCCTTGTGAGGAATCACAAGTCACAAGCTCTTGTGACTACTCCTTGTGAGGATTGTTGTGATTCGATAAAATTTTGGTATTCTCCCCCTAATAGTCACAAGAAAACTCACAACGAAACTCACCACAGCATTTTGTTGGTAGCTTTTTGACCGATGAGCGCACACATCAACAACTCTACAAGTAATCACAACGAACTAAACCAACACACCCACAATATGTATTCATGTTTTTCTGTCTCATTAATACAAAGCAAAACAGTATCGCACCTTTGTCCTATTATTTGGTAAAGAAATGAAAGAATACATACATTTTGTTCTCTTTCGCACAGAGAACATAATGCAAGAATATAATTCAATGATTTGTAGAAACTCAAGTAAATTTTGAGTTGTGACCTGCTCTGGAGGAGATCACAATTTCGCTTGTTTTTATGACTCTCACAAGTTGTGACTTTAGGGGGAGAATACGAAAAAGTCACAAAATCAGTTTCACCACTTCTTGTGACTTGTGAGGTATCAGTGACGATGGGGAGAATAGGGCTATAAGGCCGTCGAGGTTGCGATGAATTTGATACCAAGAGCTGTTATGTTGGTGACATTGTTTTGCACAAAAATAATTCGTGGTGAATACAAAATTCGTTTTCATTGGGAGTTCACAGTTCGATAAAAAATGTAAACCAAACATTTTTTTTGCTCAAAAATTACTCACAGAAGAAATACATAGCATCCATATTAATAAACGACGAAAAACAACGTGAAAATATTTTTTTCACATGGGAACGCTAACTAGACACTGGTGCCTAAAGCAATTTACAGTTCCCGTGCGGGAAAAAAATCTGTGTAAATACTCTCGCATGTCAAAAATAATTGAGGTGAAATGCTAAATTAATTGTTTGCATGATTGGTTTAAAGTTTCATGCAAAAAAGAATATTGCTGTCATGGAATGTCATGCTAAACAAGAGACGGGCAATTTTTTTGCATGTGAAAAAAGTGTGTTGAATAAAATGTCTTTTTGTTATGGTCAGCTTACACTACCAAAAAGAATAGAAAAATCGTTTTGAAAATTTTAATTTGTTTCGCATAGGAACTAAGATTGAGATTTCGTTGAAATTTCCATGAAATTTTGTTCCATCAACTTGAAATATCAAAAGTTTTCAACCGAAATCTCGGATTTCATTTTGGTGGGAACATAGTATAACGAAGCCTTAATAAATACGGCTGCTAGAGTTTTCATGGTGATTTCGTTGAAATTTCCCTGAAATCTTCTTCCATCAATAAAGGCCGTGTGCCAATTGCTTTAAAATACTGGTTAAATTTTATCCCATGGCTAAATTTTGACATTACTGAGGTAAATATAGGCGTCAAAATTTAACCTGCTCAGGAGCTCATGACATGTCTATGCTCATGAAGAAGTGAGGGAGATGAATGTAGATAAATATTTACCTCCATATTAATAAACGGAAGATAACAACGTGCTAGCATTTATACATCTGTTAACTTGTAAAACTATGTTCCCACCAAAACGAAATCCGAGATTTCGGTTGAAAACTTTTCATATTTTGAACTGCTGGGAAAAAATTTCAAGGAAATTTAAACGAAATCTCAATAAAAACTCTGGATTTCAACGAAATCTCCATGAAATTCTGCTTCACCCATTTGAAATCTCGAAACTTTTTAGCTGAAATCTCGGATTTCGTTTTGGTGGGAACATAGCATAATTCTTATTAACAAATAGGTAATAGTCTGTGACGTGTGTTTACGTACGGATAACTTTAACTCGCCAAATTCCGCGTATAGTGAACGGATAACCTCTTTACATATACACGCACACGTGTGATAACACCGTTTACTACTACCAGTATACACTTCGTGAGGCAGTACATGCATGTGACACATATATTAGAAAATCACCATAATTTGACGAAGTGGTGAATTTGGTGAAGTGACAAATACTGCAAAGATATCATATCTTTTTTAATAAGAAAAGTTATCAAACGGACAAGTTGTCTATCCGTATGCCAGTTAACACGTGTGTTAGGGAGCGGATAGCAGGTTTTTATTAATACTGCTGTTAATTTTGCTATCATGAAGTCATGAATCCTATCGGGAAAGATGAAAAATGGAAAAAAAATAAAATTAAATGAAAGGATTAAGAAATATAGACAAAGACCTTATAATAAATGTTAGTATGCACTCAAGAAGAAGTTTGAATAACTTGTGATAAATCCTTGATAATGCAAAAGAATCAATAAAATTTATTGAAAATACTTTTTCAGATGATTCATTCATTTTGCAAAGTGAATTGTTTGCGAACTATCATTACTGACAAAAAAATGCAACAACAAAACAAATGGGAAGTGAATGTTAAAAAAAAAATGTTAATCCAATTGACACAGCAAAAACCTTACAGCAGTATTAATAAAAAACTGGTATCCGCTCCCTAACACACGTGTTAACTGGCACACGGATAGACAAGTTGTCTGCTTGATAACTTTTCTTATTAAAAAAGATATGATATCTTTCCAGTATTTATCACTTCACCAAATTCACCACTTCATCAAATAATGGTGATTTTCTAATACATGTGTCACATGGATTAACTGCCTTACGAAGTGTTTACTGGCAGTAGTAAACGTTGCTATCATACGCGTGCGTGTATGTGTTAAGAAGTTATCCGTTCATTATACGTGGAATCTGGCTAGTTAAAGTTATCCGTACGTTAACACACGTCACAGACTATTACGCATTTGTTAATAAAAATTACTAGTTAACAGATGTATAAACGCTAGCACGTTGTTATCCGCCGTTTATTAATATGGGGGTTACATTTTACTCACCCCTATAAAAAGGGATAACATTTAACTGGGATAAAATTTAACCAGAATTTTAACGCAATTGGCACACGGCCTTAAATTATCAAAAGTAGTCAACCGAAATCACGGATCTCGTTTTGGTGGGAACATAGTGCCCTTTTACACGACGACTTTTGAGTCATCACTTTTTTCGACATTAACAGCCCTATTCTGGCAAACCCCACTGATACCTCACAAGTCACAACAACCTCACAAGGTGAGGTTAATTTGATTTTGTGAGGTTTTCGTATTCTGGCCGCAATCTCACAGCTTGTGATCCTCACAAAAACTATCGAAACTGTGATCTCCTTCGGAGGAGGTCACAAATAAAAAGTAACACTGGTGATTTCGAATATTACGGCATTTACATATTTGTTTGTGTTTTTGTCTTAATTGCCACCTCTTTAAAATAAATAAATGAAATAATTTATTAAAAAAATCAAACAAATCATGTTTCTTTTGACGTAAGAATATGTAGGTGTGTTCAACATAAATCCAGAACATTTTGAAAGTTCTCTCATCTGTCTTTCTATGACAGTCGGCCAATCAGAGCCCAATAAAACTAGAAACCATGAAAATATGACATGTTTGAACGTGCCCATTCCCCGTGGTGAGTTTCTTGTGAGGTTTCTTGTGAGGATTTTCCCAGAATACCGAAAATGTTATCGAATCACAACAAACCTCACAAGTATAACCTTACAAGAGCTTGTGACCTGTGAGCCCTCACAACGCCAGAATAGGGCTATAAATTGAGTGCGAGGGTGAGATCAGATATTTTTTTCGTTCGTATTCATTGAATTACGAAAAAAGTCATGACTCAAATGGTTCGTGTAACAGGGCACATAGCAACTCAAATGTCAAATAAAAACCAAACCAAAGGTGAGTAGTCACCATGGTATGGTGAAATTTTGAAATGGGCCTGTTCTTGAAGCAAAGCCCACATCGATACAAATATTTTATGGAATTTTCGTTGAAATCTCCAATTTTTAAACCAAAGAAATGTATTAGGCTAGTCGCGCACATGCAATTGCTATTGCAACAAAACAGTTTAGTCACTAGTTGACTGATGAGCACGCACATGGGCAGCTCCTCAAGCAATCACGCCGAACTAAACCAATACACTGACAATATTTATTAATTTTTTCTATATCATACATACAAAGAAAAAGAGAACTGACTTTGTCCTAGTCTTTTGCTCACAAAATAAAAGAATATATAAATTTGTTCTCTTTCGCACAGAGAACATAAGTCACTTTGGAAAGAACAAAATTCAACGATGTAGTTAAATATTTGCAACTATTTGGTTGTATGCAGAGATGAGTATTTACTTCATATGTAGTAGATCTGCTTCATTAATTTATTTGTACGCATCTGCTACGTAGCAACTGATTTCTACTTCATTTAACTGATATCGTTTAACTCAAAAAATACTAACCACAATTCACAACTTTCATATTATTTAAGTATGAAATTATATAAATTTTTTCATTTAGAGGAGATTCAAGTTGAATTTGTGAAACTTACTCTTCAAAAAGCAGTAATTCTTAAACAAATAACAAGTCAATGTTAAGTTTTCATTCTGAATATTAGGTCTGTTTCTTTCCTTTGAATTTCTGTAATTTTCTGTGCATTTCTGCGCATTTCAGTCCAAAGTTTTGTCAAAGTTTATATAAAAAAAATATTTTGACACGAGTTTGGACTAAAAATCACAGAAACCCAAAGTAAAGGATCAGACCTATTGAGTAAAATGAAAATAAATTAGTTTTTGTTCCAAAATATTTTTTTTTCATTATCTGCTACACATTTTACAAATCTACTTCGTTCTTTGAGCAAATTTGTTTCACTTTCTGGGCTCAACATTATCATCCCTGGTTGTATGTGCGTGTAGTTACATATTATTCTATATGACACAAATTGAAAAACAGATTTCGGGCAATCGTCCAGTTTGTGGCAAAACACAAACTGAAAAGTTGCTCGAATCGACGACTGAATAGTTTCTGCATGTGCGCGCTGTCCCATATGAGTCAAGGATACATTTTTGCAACCAAACAGTTCCGAAACTGAAAGTTGCATGTGCGCGACTAGCCTTAAGGAATTGAAAAATTTTGATTGTGTATCAAAATGGCACACAACATCAGTCCATAGAGGTTGATTTAGTTTCTTGCAACCCTTCGCAAACTATCAAAACCACACGTATAGATTCAACTTATTAGTGTCAACTTACGTGATTTTTTTATCTGATTGACATAAAGCCATTTTTTATTTCGCCTGTTGAGAAGACCGGCAGCTTTTTTGTGAACAATCAAAATTAGAAAGAGAAAAGATAAAATAAGTCTCTAGAAAAGCCTAAATTTATGAAAAAATATCTCGTTCCTAATATTTTATAGCATTGGAAAATTTAACATCTTCTATGCCTTGTATTTTTGACACTTCATCAGATGATTTCCCAAAGTCTACGTCAAACAAATCGACCTTGGTACACACAGAAAACAGAATCGAAAGTTTATCGTTTGTAGGTGCATCAAAATTAATTTTAGCTACTTCGCTCTCATTAAACAATTTAATTTTCATAATAAACCTGATTTCGAAATCTGTCCTAGTGCCCTCCTCCATTTTAATTTTAATAAAAAATGGGTTTAAATAAAGGAGTAAATCTTAGTGATATAAGTTCATCGGAACAAACCGAATTATCAGAAACATTTTATGTAAACAATAAGAAAAACACAGTTTTTCAAGTTTCACTCTCCGAAAAAGGGTTTAGCTTGAAAAAAATTACAAATGGTATTGTGAAAGAACGAGTGATTGAAATTAACGATATAATCGGGAGTCATTGTATGCGAAGCAAGAAAAAGTCAAGAGGCAATATCGGCTCGTGTGCTTGTTCCTCGCCCAATGTCAAGGATGTGAAAAGTGTTTTCGATGAAGGGAGCGGCCTAGAGGCTTCCGGTGGAGAAGAGAACTGTGATTCAAGTGCATATCTTTATGTATATGCATATGTGCTTAAGAAAAGCCTGCGAAATCATATGAGACGTGAACGAACCGTGCTTACGTTAAGATTTCGTTCGTTTGATAAATATGACGATAATAACCGCGAAGCCCTCAAGTGGCACGCTCACATAAAGAGATTACGAAATACTCTAACTGGCCATGGCATTAATTCAATGTTTAGTGCACAAAATAAAATTTTGGTTATACTCAATCCAAAATCGGGAGCAGGGAAAGCTCGTGAGTTATTCCATCAAGAAGTGGTGCCTATTTTTGTCGAGGCAGAAATTTCTTATGATCTGTATGTAACTAAGTATGCCAATTATGCCAAAGAATTCATGAGATCCAAAGGAATGAGCAATTGGCGTGCGATTATAGTTGTTGGAGGGGATGGCATATATTATGAAGTCATTAATGGACTCATGCAGCGCCAGGATTGGAAGGAGATCTTTGAAAGAATATCAATTGGAATTATACCGTGTGGTTCTGGGAATGGACTAGCCAAGTCTATTTCCTTCTCGAATAAGTGAGTAATGCAAAGTTTTAAAAGCCATTATAATTTTAGGTCTGTAATCGGCAGTGAGTGCAAAAAAATAAAAACGACAAATCAAAAAGCCAACATATTCAAAAACATTAAAATTTAAATGCTAAAACAAATTAAAAAAAAAACATCATGTCTAATACAAAGTAAAAGTTGTTTGAAGCTATACGCCTGCTCATTTAAAACTTAACTGAGTTTCTCAAGTCTGTCTACCAGTGGAGAGCCCTGACCCAGTAGACCAACATTTACACTACTTCCACTAATACGCATTTTTAGGTAATTTGAATAAGTAGGTATTTAAGGTATTCGCACAATCCAGTGTAAAATTATTGGCCTTGAAATGTAAAAACAATAATTTATTCTTTATGTTAGAATAGAGTGATAAACAAAACACGACTACATTTATATACCTGTATGCACATTATACAAAATAAGGAATACATTCGCTATGTACGTGAGACTTATTCGCTCTGGACTCAGCTTTTAAGTCAAAAAATCGCATTTTTGGAATTTTGATTGATTTAAATTCGGTGTTTTCTCTTTTGATTGATGTGAATCTAGAGCAACTGTTTCTGATAAAAATAACTGCCCAATAGGAATAAGTCATTTCGGCCCATTTTCTGAAACTAAACTTAAATTATTTCGTCAGCTTAGAGTGAAAAGCAGCCAACTCCTTCCAACTCCTTTTTTGAATTTTTTACAAAAAATTATTTAAAGAAAGTGTTCGGAGCTAGCAACTTTTTATTCTAAGCCGACGATCTATTTTCAATTTTAACGCTCTTCTTCAACTTTTCCTCATCGTAAACTTTCACATAAGCTCTAAGGTTGTACTTAAATAAAGTTTCGTTTCAGCAAATGTGTCTTTGAGCTTAAGTTAGTTAGTTTAGTTTTTATTGACTTCACAAATATAAACAGAATACATTGCATTGTTTTTTTTTTGCTAATACTAAGTCTTTGTATGGCTTGGCCGAAGGCCGTCTACCAGACTGACAATTGAATTTAATTTATACATACCTATATTATAAGAAAAATAACTAAGATAACTTATATACATTTAGTTGATTTTCCACTGTTTTTATAAACAAATATTTACATGTTAATATTCTAAGAAGAAAAAAAGAAAAAAAAAAGTTTTAGAACATTTCGTGAACAATTAGGGTTCTGTATCGAAAAGCCTTAGTAATGTACTCAAAGAGAAGGTCCCAGCCTAGTTCTCCGTTCAATATGTTGATCACCTCATATAACTCGAGACACTCTACTCCAAAGAAACGCAATCGAAAGTCCTTGAGTATGGGACAGATTCCAAGGAAATGGAACACATATTCACGCACTTTCAAATTGCATAGATCACACAGTATTGGTCTTTGAGCTTAATATTACTCCAATTTTAATCGCTTTTTCTAGGAAACCTTAATTCAGACTTCAGCCTTTTTTATTAAACGTTCATACCAGTCAATGAATATAGCAAATTGCAGTTCGAAAGTTGCACTATAATGGTATTTATTCAATTAAATTTTTGGGAAATTATCTTTATATGATTAAAGTGTGAAATAATAATTTCAAGGAAAAAAAAAAAACTATGTATATGAATGGGGCCAACATTCATATGAAGTTATGATTGAATAAAACAACGCAATCTTGCGAAATAAAATACTAATTTAATAAAATAACGTATTTTTAGGTCTCAAAGCTATAAAGTTGTGGCTGTCCATTGCAGATTTAAGATTTTGGTTTACCAATACATGAGCAATGAACATAATGTAGCTAAGCAAAAAATCTGGGTAAAATTGAAAATAAATGTAATATTTTAGTCGAGGTCTTATCGAGAAATACGTAGATAAACAAAAACATATCAACAAATACCTACCTATATCAAATATGTGTTTATTGAAGGATAAATTTCAATTTTGAATTTTTAATATTTTACTAGTTTTAATAAATAAATGTTTCTTTTTTTTTTAAATAAAAATAACAAATTCTGTACAAACAGATGTTAAAAAAAAGTGCAAACAAATTCACACACATATTAAAATAAAAAAAAATCCAGCTTCACTTGGCCCATACCCATTCTCAGTGTGAAAAGGGTTTGAGATAAGATACTGAAACCTCTAAATAAGTTGGCAGCGTAGGCTCAATGTGAACACCGGCTATCGGTGAATTTATGAGCTCTGGGATCTTCATAATTCATTTGTGGATTGTTTTTCCTCTTAAAATTTACATCGTCACACATCTATGTCAAAATTATTGGTCAATTTAAAGAATAACAAAGCGATTCAAATGAAAAAAAAATATTTTCCCTGAAAAACCTGTTATCGTTTTTATTTTTGGCCTTACGAAAACTGGAATTCCTCTAATTTTGCAATAAAATTACTCATACTGGATACAGAGCTTTTAATTTTTCAAACACTCAACAAAGATTTCTTTCCCACCCAATATTGCTCTTTTATTTTTTTTTTCGATAATGAAAATATTAATTTACAAAAAAAAAGAAGAGATCTTATCATAAAATTTCAAAATGCCTTAGCAGCTTGTGTGAAGATAAAAATATATTATACATATTTCCAAAAGTTAGGCATTTGACCTTTGAAATTTAATTTTATCTCAAAAGATTGGCGGAGTTTCTTTATATAGGATCAGCCGCAAACCAGTTTGATGACAATTGCATTATGCATTTTGTTAAACGTTAGTCACGGTTTATTTAGATTATGTTCCGAATAGTTCATTACGAAAAAAAAAATATTCAAATGGCAGCTAGCTCTTATTGTTTGATTTCTTAATTGGGTATTTTTATTATTTTTTATTTTATTGCATAATAATAAATAAAAAAAAACAACAAACTATCAAACTATTGCGTTATCTTTGCCACCTGCGGTATACATACCTACAGTGTTGTGTAAAAAAAATCTTGGGCAAATTATTTTATTTTTATTTTTGGAAATTGGTTGCTATACAAAATATGCACTATTTATTGTATATAATAATAGTAAATTTTCAATTTTCGAAAAAAAACTAAAAACCCTGAAACCATCTCCTTTTAAGCGTTCAAACTAAGAATTAATAACAACATCCACATAATACTAATTATAATACTAAACTGCAATTTAGTATTTTATAACATACAAAATTTACAAACATCAGTATAAAAATCTTTAATTTTGACTTTATAAAAAAATTAATTAATTAACTGGAATAACTTGATTTAGTAAAGAAATAAACAAATAGGTTTTAAGGTTTTAAAAAACCTAAAACAGAGTATTGTAACAGCCCTATTATTGACACGATTCAAAACTAGTTTTAACGTAAAACTAGTTCTATATAGTCTGGGAGCCCACGATTGGCATCCAATTTTGCGTGAACGCGATGAGATATTTAATCTTACGGTGGGCTCCCAGACTATATAGAACTAGTTTTACGTTAAAACTAGTTTTGAATCGTGTCAATAATAGGGCTGTAAGTGTTTCCATTGTTTTTAAATAGTTGAAGTGTTCAGGGGAAAAATGGCTTAGGTCCGTTTTTTTTTTTAAAAACTGTAGTTCTTAAACTATATGTAATCTATAATTCAGTACAAAGGAGTAATACAAACATAATAGACTAAGAGCCCACAGCAGATTTTGGGTGTGAACGATAGCAAAAAAAGGAGTATAGGCGTCGAAAGCTCCATTAAAGACTATTAAAAAAATCAAAGTCTTGCAGTCCACAACTGGGGCCTTTGCAAGAAACAGTGCATCGAAAAAAAAAATATGTATGCAACTTCGAGGATAATCGTGTTAGCCGAAATTGGTTTTCACTCCTCCCTTGAGAAGCTCCTCGGATCACATATCATGGAATCTGAGACCATTTGAGTGTGTAGTTCGCTCTACCAGACCGTTTAAAAAATTCAAAATTCTAAGTGAAAAACGATTTTTTTTAAACAGTCTGACAGGGCGAATTAAACACTCAAATAATCTCAAATTCCATGATATGGGATCCGCGGAGCTTGTCTAGGGAGGGATAAAATCCAATTTCGGCGAACACGATTTTCCTCGAAGTTGCATTCATATTTTTTTTTTCGATGCACTGTTTCTTGCAAAGGCCCCAGTTGTGGACTGCAAGACTTTGATTTTTTTAATAGTCTTTAATGGAGCTTTCGACGCCTATACTTCTTTTTTTGCTATCGTTCACACCTAAAATCTGCTGTGGGCTCTCGGTCTATAAAGAAACTTATTCAGGGTTATTATGAGTTTCACGTGAACAACATTCCACCCGGAAAAATTGACATTTCACTTTTCGCCTGTTGTGAGTTTCACCCGAAAAATAAAAATTCCCCTTTTTTGTGAGTACTAATTTCGCGCAAAATGTAGCGTAATTAAGATTTTAAATTATCACTTATCTTTTGGAGGTGAACAAAAGATAAACAGGTGGTACTGGTGCGCAAGTTTTTTGTTTATTTTAAGCCAAGAGAAGTTCAGGCGAAACTCATAATAGCTTTAAAAATTCCGGGGGAACAAAAATTTTTCGGGTGAAACTCATAATAAGGCTGATTATTTGCTGAGTTACCTATAGAGTGATAAAAACAATCGCTATCTTTCCTGTGTTTTTTTGTTTTTTACTTGGCACTTTCCTCAAAAAAATCTCAATCAAAATTAATTCAAAAATGTTTCGTCTGTAATCTTAAAATGAGACAGTCACCGAAACACACTGGGGCCGGTTGTATGGAGAGCGTGCTCAAAATGCAAAATTAAGATTAACGGTTCCTTCAAAAAAATTTCTGTTTCAAATTTGACATAAGTGTCCATTAATTCCAAGAGAATTAGGCTAGTAAAAATTAACTTAAAAGTTGTGTTTTCGACAGATAAAAAGATCTGTTTTGCTCGAGTTGGTCAATTTAAAGTTTAAAACAAGACAATTAGCAGTGAATTTAAAAATGAAAAAAAGTTGAAAAAATCGGTAAAATATGTTTAAAATTTTTGTTAACAAATTACAACAGGCTTTCTAGCAATTTAGAAAAAAAATTAGATATTTTATAAGGATTTGTTCACTTCTAATTTTTTTTTTTTTTCCGTGAGATTTATTTTTTATGATGATAAACATACTTTTTTCTCAGCCTTTGGAAGGGGTGGGGGTTAAAATCAGCTAGGCCTTCAAATTTATTTTCAGGGTTATATACACTTTAATTTATTTAAAAAAAAATTGGATATGATGCTTGTCATTTCTCCTAAGTATAAACACCCCAATCTTGACGTTCCGATTAAGAGAACTCTAAATATAACCATTTTATGCGAACCTTATCATCCTTTTTTAAAGATTTTATAAGCTTAACAAAAACTCAACAAAATAAAGTAGCATACAAAACTAAAATTCCTATTGTTCGGATCATCAAAGAAAAGACTTCAGACTTAGGGAAAATGAATGAGGATCATTTCTTATCTTTCAAAAGTGAATTTAAGTGTTGTTCCACTTAAAAAATCTCTGAGCGCTCAGAGATTTTATTTGGTGAGACGCGCCTAACTCTAACACATGAATGGTAGTTCAAGCTGGTTTCAAACACCCACGCGCCCACCAAAGGCTGAGAAGAAACCTGCCAGACTTTGGTGTTCGATATCACGATAACCCTACTACTCATATTTTGGTTATATGTACATCCACTCCCAAAATTTGCTGTCGACTCATGTACTATAATACCAGAAGAAAAATTAAGGAGAATTCATAAATTTCACACTTTCACACATTTTACAAATCTGTTAGGCGTAGGTACAAAATGTACAGAGGTTTAAACTGACTCAATAAACAAATGGTTTTATCACAAACAAGTTTTCTTGGTTGCTATTATATGAATCAGAAGACAATAAAATTTGCAGTCAACATTAAAAATATAACAAAAATTTTAATTGATAACATTAAGGCGGATTTAAGTTTTAACAAAGCTACTTTGAACTTTTTCGTCATTATGGTCATTATCTTCAATTAACAATTTTTGATCTGAATAGGAAGCAATAAGTTTTAATTTATTTTTTTTTTGTTTCCGCAGAACCTGTTTTGTTTGATCTGTGTTTTTTTTATTAGTTATGTAGGTGTGTCAAACATAATGCATAATTTTGTGGAAAATAGTTGTCAGTACAGGCATTCGATTCTATTTTCATAGAAGGTACCATTTGAAAGTAGAATCGGAAATGACTTTCGATTAGAATAAAAAGTAGAATCGAGATACCTACATAGTAGAGACCCTATTTACTGGCCAAATGAAGTACATAAGATTAGATTATCAAAGTTAACAGGCAATGAGAAAAGAGATCATATCAAACCAATCAACATGGAGATTGGTGACATTGATTTTACTGCTGTTATGTGTTAACAGCCAAACAAAAGATTTAAATCTTAAGACTTTTTTTTTAAAGTAGGAATATTTTTGAAAGATAGATAATTTCAAATCAAAAGTTCAATGAAAATTAATTTTATAATTTAACTTCTGGACAAAATTGAAGAGTATGAATCTAAGAAAAATCACTTATCTGAAATAAACGTGTCAATAAAATAATTCGGCTCATTTATCTTTTTTGTACTGAAACACACTGTTACACATGCACGTATGCAATAAGCAAGTAAAAGTTATATTTAGTATTCAATACATGAGTGTAAGATTTGTTTACTTATTGAGAAAGCTTACGATCATTCATCACGTAGAGCACCTTCCTAATTATTGTATCTTCGGCGTGGGTCTCTTGTTGTGGGTACATTAAAATGGAAGTGTTCAAATTCATTTTTGTTCTCAAATATGTAAGTATATACTTATCTATAGGAAGATAAGAACCTCTTCGCATAAGTACATGTACAAAAAAAAAATAATAAATTGTTACATTATAAATATTGAGAAACATAAATTCAAGTACCTACAATTTAATCCTTTCAATGTTTTTTTGTTTGTTTTTGTTTTGAAATGTATTTAATAATTTTATTGCGAAACTAGCGAAACCCGGCGAACGTTGTATCGCCCTAGTTCGTAGAAATAAAGTTTGTTTTAATAAATAGTTATGCTTTAAAACCAACAAAAACGTATACAATGCCTTTTTTCGCTTTGTTAAATTACTTACCTACGTTTAACGGATTTTTTCTCAGAACAAAGTTTTTTCCAATTTCAACAACAACTTAAACTACAATACAAATTTCACCCTATTTTTGTATATTTGTTATTAAGCATTATTTTCAACTGTGATTGGAAGTAACGTCCACTTTTTTAGTCTTATATTTTGCTTTTCTTTTTTATTTATATACTATCAGATCCGTGCTTACGTTGCTTCGCTAAATTTCCAAAGTTAAAAGTTTCAACGTTTAAGTCCTGACCTATTTTATAATGAAGCAGCAAGAATTTCTCCCCTCCCATCAGTAAATTAATGTTTGAGTGCATTTTTTCTGGTAAACCGGTAGCATCTATATATTAATACGTAAACACTTTTCTATATCCCCCTTTTTAACTGACTTAATGGCAACATATTTTCATATTTTTTTTTTATTTGAAAGGTATAGCCAGCCAATCGCTCTGGCACAATCTAATTTGTATATTTATGTAACCGTTAAGACGTCAATAGAGAAAGGTCCAATTTCGACCACTGGGTGATACTAGCCCTATAGTAGGTAGGCACCTACAAATATTGCAAGTAAAAACAAATAGAAAAATAATAATAAACAACCATGAAAATAAATCTTGAAGAAAATAACAGTAAAGGAATATCAGTGGCAGTTATTTTTTTGTTTAAATTAATTATTTATTTAATTATTCTACTTTGCTGCTTAACGATCTAAAAAATAACAACAGAGTAATTTAGTGAATAATAATGATCAGTTACATTGCATAATGACATTAGCATTTTTTGTATGCGAAAATAAATGTTTCTCATTTTTCTTTACACGCGAAGTGCATTGCATACATATATGCATATATTAAACAATAATAAAAAAATTATATTAACAATAGCCGCTGTTCTTATTCTAAAGTTAAAACTGTCACCATTATAACACACTTCCATTATGTATGTACATACTTAAATAGCTGGTTATGTCTGTTCTAACTTGTTCGGTTAGTTCCCACTCGATTCTTCTGGACTTGGTTTTAGTTTATTTTTGCTAATGATATTTTTTCTCAATTATTTTGAATTTCAATCTAAATATATATTTGTAATCTTGTATGAATGAACTTGTTTGTTTATTCCCTCTGACAATTGCAGCTTTTAAGAAAAGATGTGATTTTCTACTCGTATAGTTCTAGAGGACTTTTGAATAGAAATAAAATAAAATTACCGAATAAACCTTACTTAACCCGTAGTTTCAGTCATTTAAAACCCATCTGCATCACCCCTCCCCCCCCACCAGGCACATACAAATACAAAATAATGCTTTTATGACCTTGCCTTCTTGCCGAATTTATTTATTTTTGAACTTTTGTAAAACTTTAATTAAAATGTTTCATTTAAAATATTTCAGTGAACCATATCAGCCGAAGCCAATATTGAGTGCAGCTCTGACTGCTGTTCGTGGAAAAACAACACCGATGGATCTGGTTCGTGTGGAAACCCGCTCCCAGGTAATTTAATCGCTTTGAACAACGTTTATGAGCCCAGTCAATTGGTTGATGGCAGGAGCCAGGGGTGGAATTGGCTAAGCTGATAGTAGTTTTGACGATAGGTATCTCTGTCATATCTTTAGGTAAATATAGAGAGAACAATCGTCAAAGCGGCAATCACTTATTTTAGCGGTCTTATAATCTCACGCGATTCGGGCCCAGACTCAATAATAACTTCATAATTTCAAAATAACAGCTCTATAATAATATTCTAGAGCAAGAAATCAAAATTAACTTAAAGAATATTAAGATTAAACATTAGTAAGAAAAAAATATAAATAATTTATTAATTTTTTAAATGTTAAATTTCATTTCAGATAATGTTCTCGTTTCTTTCAATTGGCTGGGGCCTAATATCCGACATCGATATCGAAAGTGAACGGTTACGAACTTTAGGATATCAGAGATTTACTGTTTGGTCAGTACACAGACTAATAAGCCTACGCACATATCATGGAAAGCTATCATATCTTCCTAAAACATCTGAAAATGATGAAAAAACGGACAATTGTTTTAATAATTCAAACGGCTCATCACATAAACCCAACTTGAGCATAGACACATCTTTTTCGAAAACAGATTCTTTCGATTCAACCGATAATAGTCCAGGATTAAATGAATACGGCGAAGTTATATCGTTAGAAACATCAGCAGGTTCGGAGATCTTTAGACAACGAGGTAATAGCTGGTATTCGGCTACATCGCGCAAAAGCGCTTATTTTTCGATTGCAGAGAGCTTATATCAAAGTATGGATGGACAGGAGGCTGGTTCCGGTGAAAAAAGATCATCGCAACAAAATACATTCCAAACATATGGACCCAGTCCCAATGCTCCATCTTTGATGAGTCCAGTTCCTGATACATGGATAACAGAAGAAGGAGAATATGTTATGGTACATGCTGCTTATCAATCACACTTGGGTACAGATATATTTTTTGCTCCTTCTGCCAAACTAAGCGATGGCACAATATGGTTGGTTGTTATTCATAGTGGCGTTAGCAGATCGCAACTATTAAATTTTCTACTCAATTTGAGTTCGGGAACTCATTTGCCATCAAAGAGTAATGAATTCATTAAAATTATACCAGTATCGGCATTTAGAATAGAACCGACTGGTACTGAAGGTATTATAACTGTAGATGGTGAAAGAGTTGAATATGGTATTATACAAGGGGAAATATTTCCTAATGTAGTTAATGTGATGGTACCCTAATGCAAAGTACAATTTTGTTTCTATGTAGTATTATTGAAAGTATTTTATTATTATGTATTATTAATGTGTTTTGCCATTTGTTAAATGTAATTTTTAAAGGTTAAGGGAGAATACTGTAATATTTCTTTATACATTCCATATTATATTAAATTCCTTTAAAACAAATACATAAACAAAATTTTTTATTTATATAAAATGTTCACCGTATGGATGAGAACTATTAATGACTGTCAAATATCAAATTGATAGTTGATTAGCCTTGAATTTAGGATTTTTAAACTCAATTCAAAAAACTGATTAACTATTTTTTTTTTATATTTAATTTTCTTGCGATTCGCAACTGTCTCCATCATCTTCAATGATCAAGACTTTTATCTGTAGGGTTATAAAAGATCGCATGTAAAATGTATCAATTATCAGTTTGATAATTGACAGTCTGTCCTACTTCCATCACCAGCAATGAAGAAAGAGATATTGAAGGGTATGCCCGGGGACTATGGGCCTTATTGTGAGAAGTCTATTCAAAATAGATTATCTGAATTGCGGAAGTGTATTATTAAATATTTTTCAATTTGATTTGTATGTATTTTTCTATTTTATAGAAATTTCAGTTCTGATCGACTTTCGACCTAGAATTTTTTTTAATACCCTTGCAATAAGGCCTAGGCCTTAATCAAATATTTGATTTTTTAGAATCAAAAAGCATATTTCAATCAAATTTCCTTGTTGAAGAAATTTGCCTTTGAACTTCATTGATTTCTTTGTTAAGCTTTCAATTTTCTTACAAATACATCTGCCACCACTTTTTCTCAAAAGTACAACCTGTTTGGACTTTTCAGGAACTGGAATGAAATTCCTACGAGTACGTTGAGGGCTTTCAGCACAATGTCACTTTGCAAATATGTCTGCATATCATTCAATGAAATCACCTCCGATAAAATCATGTATTTCATTAAGATCATTAAGGTAGAGCCTGAAGAACAGTAAATTTAGTAGGAAGCCCGTTTTCACAATTTAAACCTAATCTTGTATCAATCATGTGATAATGACGTTGATTTCCTGTCAAAGAATTAATTGCATCCCATTTTTTTCTCCATTCATATCAATCTATTTGAGCTTCGATTGATTCATGAAGTTTTTGTTGGTAAGTAAAAACGCTACAAAGGTCAATACTAAAGGAAGTCCGGTTGGAAATTTATTTTTTTAAACGTGAAGAAAAGAAAAACAATGAGACTTTGGCCCTTGCATGGGTACTACCTGTAAGGATGCAATAACACCGTCAGTATCGTGCTCATTATTGTATAAAACCCAGTAATATTTCCGTAAGTGTGGTGATCAGCCTTATTGGGAACTCAACCCGAACCACACTCCATCGGGAATAATTGCCACTTCACTTTTCGTCTATTGTGAGGTAGTACCTCGTGGCTTGATGGTTAGTGCGTAGGACTGTCATGCCGAAGGAGTGGGTTCGATTCCCAGCCGTGCCACCTAAAAACAGAAATGTTTTATTCGAGGTACTGCCTCTTGCGAGGAACTGACAAATCCTCCAAGAGTATACTTGTCATGAAAAAGTGCTTCTCATTTAGCCGTTCGGACTCGGCAAAAAACTGTAGGTCCCCTCCATTCCTGCCAAGAAACACGCACACAGGAATGGTTGTGAGTTGTAAGTCACTAGGCCCTGGTTCTCCATGAGCTGTTGCGCCACCCAATTTATTTATTTATTTTACTATTGTGAGTTTCACCCGAAGAATATTTGATATTCGAAAATTCCAATTAAAGTTTTCTTTGAGCATTGGAACGGAATGCAAATTTTCTTAATTGGATTCAATGCATTGAAATTGACGCAGCTATATAGCGTTATTAGCTTAGATTAGACCTTAGAGGTAACCTCATGCAGAAAAGACTGAAGACCTCGGTGGTCACGAGACGCCTCCAAAGCGGTTGATCAGTTTTCTTGACAAAGTTTTCACGTCGCAAGCTCATGGAGTCACCCCATCTTGTTGAATCTACGTGTCACGAGTAAGAAGGATGTTTTGACGATGATGCGAACACAACACGACGCAGCTGGACAAGTTGACCAACTTTTAACTTTTGCTTGCTGTTTTTTAACGTTTCAAAATTCCGAGCGCAACCGAGTATTTACATGGGGGTTAAAGTGAATTTCAAACTCTTTTCAATCTCTCATAAAGACGTAAAATATTTTTTAACTTCTTTTTGCTGTACAGCTGAAATGTGGGCGCCTTAAAAAAATCACGCACATTTTTTGATACCTTCCAGCTGCAGCTCCAGTTCCAGCACATGTGCCCATAGTTTTTGCTGTTCAATTTTTGAATTTGCACTCAACCTCGTCTCACCCTGTTTACAAATGTTAAAAATATTAAAATAAATTCGAGGAAACTAATTGATTTAAGTAAAAACGTTTTAATTATGTAAGGATAATAAGCATACCTTTTATGTATTGAATTTATTTACTTTTATAATTTGTTTAATATTTTACATTATTTTATATTTCTAAATTGCGTTAAGTAAATGATAAACAATTAATATCTGTACAGTGTACAACCGTGAAAACCGAAACACTACATGTTTTTTTGTTGTTTTATTATAAATTATTTAAAACTCATAGTAATAAATTATTTATCAAATTTGAATTCAAGATCAGTAGTAAAAAACAAATATTATTTTTTATATCATTATCATTATATGCTTAATATATTGTTTTTTTTTTTTTAATTTTCCTTTTTTTGTTATTTCAAATATTTACACACGATAATTATATATATTTTTTTTTTTTTAATTCCTTAATTTTTGTACGTTTATTATAATTCTGTTTTTGTTTTCTAAACGTATATTCATAAAAATATACTAAGCTTAAAACTTATTACTTTACTACACATTTCACTTATTACTTAAAATACTTAAAAATGAATAGCAAAATTTACATATTAACCAATTATTGATAATTATATAAGTTTATAAATACAAATGTATTATTATTAATATTATTTCACATTGCATGAAGCATTTGCCACGGTTTCTCGAAAGTTTTTAATTTTTTGAACAAAATATCCCTCTACGCTTTCCGCACATTTATAAAATGCAGATTCTTTAGGATTATAATAGCGGCAGTTATCAAATATTTTTGTCATATCTCCAATGAACTCGGACAGTTTTGTATATATCTGAGCATTTATTTTCTTTTCAATCTTTTTTAAATCTGTAATAAATATAAATATTAATGTACAAATTTTTATAAATGACATTTTTTTTTCATTACCCATTGGCTCTTTTATAACTTTATAATAATCCGGTGCTTCTTCCGGGTCAACCGGTTCCATAAAAGGCCACGCATTTTTGTGATTCTGTAAATGAATTTCGTAGTTTTAGTAACATGATAATCTGAAGATTTATGTTGGAATACATACCTGCATTTGCTTCATAAGTTTTTTTAATTCCTCAAATTCATTACTGGTAAGGCTTTTCATGTTTGCCATATTGATGTCATTATTGCGTTGACAATCAGGACATATATACTCATCGATAAATTCAGCTTCGCTTTGAACAATACCAACGCAGCGGCCATGGAACCAGTCCTGGCATTTATCACAGCATATATAAAACTGTGATTCGTCATATGGCTGTTTACATGAACAATATAATTCTTGTGTGTCTCTAGCACGACGACACTCTTCACAAATAAATTCAGATAATTTTTTTGAAGCTTCTTCGGTAATATCAACGCATTCACCGTGAAACCAATTGCTACATAGATCACAACCAACGTAAAATCTGAAAAGAAAATTAAATTTTATTTTTAACATAAAAATCTCTTTAATGTTATATGTTCATAAAAAAAAAAAAAAAAAATTTTGGAGAAAACCCTTTGCAGCTTTTTTCACAAAATGTGGTCTGTTAAGAACATACCGAGAACTCAAAGCTGTTCGGGTTCTCAACGATAGAGTTCCTCTAGAAACTTAGAAAAATGGAACAAAGCTAATATGTTTTGTGTCAATTTTAATCACACTTTTTCTTAAATAATGTTATGTGTAATTTGTTTGATAACCGCCGCCGTAGTGTCAGCTATTAAGAAGCTTTCATTCTAAAGTACAGAAGGAGTCTTTACGCTGACTGGCAATTTAACAGGAATCTATATTCTCTTTTAACAAATTGGTAATTTCTATTGACCTAAGCCAAACGGTTGGAAACGAAGGTAAAGTAGAATTTCATATGTTTTTTTTACAAATGACCAACATTTTTAGTATCTTGAAGTCTTTTTCTTGCCTTAAATTTTGATCATGCAAAAAATTGGTTCGACCGTTAAAGGTTAGTGAGGTTGGCTTAGTAACTAAGTACTCTAACCCAGATTGCCTCTTTGCGGCTCAAATCATTCTTCCGTTTTGATAGTCCGTAATTTGTCATCATGTCTGTACTGGAGTCTACGTCACTTTCAATCAATCATATTGACCGCCCAGCTAAAGAGCTTGAAGATATGGCAGGAGCGTTTCAGTTGACTTTTACGTATTTGCTAAACGGTTTTAACAGGGGATTTGATAATCGTCAAACAGGTCAACGTTCGAAATATTTGTCCCCATACTTAGTGGTGTGTTCGGATATTTAATAGGGGCAGCCTAAAGGCCAGTTTTTCAGTGGGAGTTCATCATAGTTTAGGGGTTAAACACCTAAAACGTGTTTTCTGTCAATTTACATCCTAAATTAACTCCGAGTTAACTCACCTAATTTTACGGTTAACTCAGGGACTAACAGAACATATATTTCAGACAGACTGAAATCTTTGTAAATTGCGATCTCTGGTCTTGAAGCAAATGACCGATAAACTTAATATGTGTATGTAAATGTAGTTAATAAAATATACGAAATGTACTTACTTAGTATCATCATAAGGTGTTTTGCAAACACAATACAATTTTTCACGTTTTTTCGACATTCCGGGGAATTTTGAGCCTTTCTTCTGTTTATTCGATGTTTGAATCTCTTGATTGTTATCACGTGGCGATTGTCTTCAGAAAAAACAAAAAAGAAATTAAAATGAAATATAGTTATAATAAATTAATAAAGTTAATCACATACTCTTCTGATGCTGATTTGAAATTATTTAAGCTTCTGGCTTCATTTTCTTGAAGTTCTGGCATCGCAGATGCAATTTCTCGCTGAATTTCAATGTGTAATACTCTTTCTAGAATAGCCCTCTTTTTTAATATATCTTTCTTCAATAATTCCTTATGTCGATTTAATCGCTGAAATTATATTTAAAATTTATACATTTTTAATTCATTAAAGAAAATCTAACTAACTAACATTTAGCTGTGCAGCTACCTTCTTTTTATCATGGTCATGTTTGCCTTTATTTTCATTCGAAGCGGTAACAAACGATGTATTATTGTTTTCTGCTTTTCCTGCTGCTGCAAATGCACCAAAAGACAAACATAAATTCTTCGATTTTGCTGGTAGTTCATCTTCATCTTTAATTCTGCTACTGTTTCGCTTTCTAGTTACATGTACCACTTGTTGTGATGGCAAAATATTTACATTTGAAATCAGATTTGTAGTGGTTGTTGTAGTATTTGTTGTTGGCGTTGTCGGGGTATCCGATTTCATTTGGCGTTCCTGATATCGTTGCAGGTTTATGAGTTTTTCTTCTATTTCTGGATTGAGATTTTCTTGTTTGAGCGCATTTTTTATTGCTTAAATGATGAACATACAATTTTTATTTTTTAAATTTTAATAAGCAAGTTAGAGATTTAATCGCAAAACCACAAAGTTAATCTTAATAAAGAATGAAATAAGTTAAGGAAATTCTAAACAAAACAAAAAATATATGATTATATGATATGAAAATTAAAATTTTAGCAGCATTAATAATATTATATCTTTTAGATATGTTCATGATGATATTTATTTTAACGTAATTTTAAAAAACCTTTTTACAATATGTATATTTGATTGATGATATATCAGAAACATAAAATCTTATAACATAAATGAGACTAAACAAAAATTTCTTCATATGTTCATAAATTAAAATTATAAAACACATAGAAAAAAAAACTCACTTTGTTGTATATAATCGGGAGTTATAACAAAAGATTGGTTATTATCCAGGTTTAAGGTTGACACAATTTTCGCTACATCTTTATGTATTTTTCCTGGTGTATTAAGTTTGTTTTGTTTTGTCTCGATTTGATTTGGATATATTTCGGTTTTGTTTTCATTACTCTCCTTTTTAATTTGAGAAAAGTTTTCACTTGAATTCCTTTCAATGGAATCAATACGGTCCTAAAAAAAATACATAAATGTTGAGTGTTTATTTATGAGTAACCTCTTGAATAAAAACTACTTTTTTATATAAATAAAAAAAAATAAATTATACAACAAAAATATAATAAAATGGTGTTGTTTACCTAGTTTTTTTTTCAAATATTATGACTCATCAATTCTCATCCTAAAGTACCGAAGATACCAAATTCAGAACAAAAAATTATGGTCTACTATACTATTTATTATTTGGATTAATTACCTCTTACAAATTTTCAACACAAACTTACATACATATACATACATATATAGTACTTGTATATTCTTTGGTTTTATTTTGCTACAAAATCAACAAATCAAATTAGGTACATATCAACTTCAAATGATTTTTTTTCTATGTTTTGAAATCAATTAAAGTTGTGTTTATGTTAGCTTCACACATTTTACTCACCTTATAGTTTAATTTTTGACTTTATGTAGTTCCCGAGTTTATGTATATTTAATCGATAGTAGTATGGGATGATTTCCACTTTCTACACATATGAAAAAAATGTCACCGTTTATTTTGAAAGTGGTATGTCCGGTTTTTCCTCCATTCGAAAACGTATTACAATCAATAGGCGTATTGAAGGAATCTCTTGCTTTAATCCGATTACTTATATTATTAAAATTTTTAAAAATGAAAAAAAGTGTAAAATTTAACTTATACCACTTTCAAAATATGTACTTATGTAATGTGACCAATATTCTCTCGAACTTAGATAATTTGTCTAGCAGTTCAGAAATGAATGATATTGACTACGATTGTATAAATCCTTTCTGCGTATGTAAAATAGCCATTAATTGATAAACGACAGAACTTATTTGAATAATAAAATAACTTCAATGATTGTGAATGGATAATCGATTGGGCACAAACATAAAATATTATTCTTCAAACAAAACCGGCCAATAACAAAATTTCCAAAATTTGATACGCCAATATCTCCCACCACACAAAAATGTTATTTTAGTTTTATTATGAATTAACGTGAACAACATTCCCCTTTTTTGTCAGTGTCATTTAGGGCGAAATGTTTCGTAAGTAAGAGCTTAGGTTTTCACTTATTTTTTTAAGCTCGCAAGAAAGAAAAATAGAGTGTACTGGTGCCCTTTGTTTAGAAATAAAAAATTTGGTTTCAACAAGATGGTAAAACTCCCCACCCCACTCTTGAGATAAAGAATCTGTTACGAAAACAGTTTCCAAACCGTGTCATCACCATTTATTTAAATGTTAGTTTCTATTATTTGCTGAACAATCATATAATCAATTGTATCAACTAAACTCGATTGAATCAAGTTAAGTGCTAACAAAAAACCCTACAGGAAGTTAGACAAATCTGCATTCCACTAAAGTTGTAAACAACCTGAGTAAGAGTAAAGAATTTAACTAAGGGACGTTTTAACGTGAATCGAAGTAGAGAAGCTGTTGAATTCGGTATTATAATAAGGGTCAGTTTTTCAGGGCTGAATTAACTAATTTTGCCAATAAATCAAACTTTAAATTAACTTTAACCTTCAGCTGTCAAATATCTATACTGAGTAACAAAAATAAAATGCACGACTGGATCGTACGTACTTGCTCTTATGTTCGAGTTGTGTGGGACTTAAGAACTTCAAGAAATATTCTATTAATTATAGAAAAAAGTATAAAAAGCATTCAAATCGTTATTTTAATTGTATAAACAGTCTGATAAGTAACTTAGAACTCAAAAAAAATTTTAAATCGTTGGAGCCGTTTTCTTAAAAAATAATTTTTTATATATAAAATTTTTGTAACATTTTTCAAAAAAAAAATTGGTATGCTAATTTTGAGTATATGGGTGATTCCGTCCCAACTGTGATTCTTTGCGTCCAGTGCTTTTTTTGTTATTTAAAGTAAAATGTTCGTATATATTTTTGGTTTGAATTGTGTAAATGGCTATTTACTACAATCTACATTCAATATCATGACCAAAATTTGCTACTTCTTCCACATGGCTTGGGAAAGTGTAGCTAAAATGTCAGTACCGTGGCATGTCCGTTCCATGCTTTTCCGATTAAATCTACTATTTTCTAATGAAATACTTCATTGAATAAAAATGTTGTCCTTAGAAAAGTTTGAGTGCAATCTTTGCTTGACAAAATAATGCAAACATTAAGTCAAAATACGTATTGCTGAATAAAATAATCATGAATGAATGTTGTCCGAGGTTTTAGTTTTATTTTTTAATTCAAAAGATTTCCCGCTCAACCGCCATTTTGTTTTATCTTTAACGCTTATGTATTGTGGTTTTCTAAAAGATAAACTATTTATGTATAAGTAACAACAATCATTTTAATTTTTGTACGCTGTTGTACTTTAAGAGTGATATGTTTTCATGCGATAAAAGTATGTCACAAATTTATTTGTCAGTACCGTGGTAGTATTTTTAAAGCATGTTATAACATGTTTTTGGTTGGTTATCAGAATTTTGTATTCCTTTTAACGGCATAAGTTAAAATTGTCCTGGAAATTATTTTTTCTCAAAAGCAAAGAGAAGTGAGGTTACATAAACTGTCTAAATGTCAGTACCGTGGATGTCAGTACCGTGGCATTTAAATACTTTTTGAGCTTAGGTTGAATATAATTAAATAATTTCTTGCAATAATATTTTTTTTCTAACAATTTTCTTTGTAAAAACGGTAGCAATACCTCAGACGAACCAAACAAAAATCATTCCGTGCAATAAAAACTAAGTAATAACCCAGCACAAGGAAAAGGGTTGCCATTCATAAGAACAGACTTAAAAAACGAAAAAGAGATAATTTTTTAAAGAAAAAAAGGGAAGTTGAGATGTCAAGAGGTTATAACGTATTAGACAATCAAGAATCTCAACAAAAATATGGTCAAAAAGAGGGAGAACAAATTAAAAAAAGAAAAAAGGTGTCATTATCGTCTATACTAGTTTTAGTACATTTCACTATATTTTTTGTTCTTTAAAAGTTGTAGCAAAATGCTTTTACTGATATGATACTCTGACTAAATGAAGCCACTTACACAAAACAAAAATTGTTTTCAAGAAGTTTTAATTTCTGATAATTTTCTAAAAAAAGAATCACAGTTGGCAGAGAATCACCCATATATATCTGTGGTGTTTGGTAGAAACATGATAACTCCATTTTAAAATTTACGTCTTTGCGTCCTCTTTACATCGACATACAACCTAAACGGTTGAACCGATTTTCTTCAAATTTGAAACATAATTTTTCAAAGGTTATGTTCATAAGTATTCCAAATTTGAAGAAAATCTGTGGCCTCGTTTACACTCTAGCTTGATTTAAAGTGGGCCTAAAGACGCTTATTTTAAAATGGAGTTATCAGGTTTCTACCAAACACCACAGATATATTAATATACATTTAAAACTGAAATTTCAAAATAATTCATCAACCCGTTTTTGAAATATTGAATTTTCAAAAAAAAATTTTGGATCTTTTTTTAAAATTCCAAAATTTATTTTTTTCAAAATTTTGGTATGCAGTATTATTTATATTCTAACAAAGCTTTTATGCAAAAAATTTTATTGAAATTGGATGAGCCGTTAATGAGAAAACCGAAAATCAAAAAAACCGTTATATGGCAGGTACTGTTAATAAATGTTTTTGGTGATTTCTTTCTTACTAAAAGGTATATCATATCTAGTTCAAAGTTAAAAGTTCAAGTGAGCTCAACTCCATGATTGCGTTTCGCCCAGGTACGATAGTTGGGCTCATCAGTTAGATGACTATCGTACCCTTCTAACTGATGAGCCCAACTATCGTACCTGGGCGAAACGCAATCATGGAGTTGAGCTCACTTGAACTTTTAACTTTGAATTATATATTCGGTCACTCCACTTAAACAGAAGAATTTCTTTTCAAATTTTCTTCATATTCAATTGGTATATTATATCTACAATAATATACTGATTTTTTTTTATCAAAATCGTTGGATCCGTTTTTGAGATAAATTAGCTTTTCCTTAACGGTTGTATGGCAAGTACCGTTATTTTTTGAGCTAAAAAAAATTTCAATTTCCCCTCTGGAGAGTTACAAAAAAACCTTAAGTTCAAAATTTGAAGAAAATCGCTTCAGTGGTTTAGGCTGTAGGTTGAGGTACGGACAGACAGACAGACAGACAGAATTGTGCCACCCACATTTTTCGTGTTCTCTATCATCGTAATGTCATGTTTGATTGTTATCTCGAAATTTTTTTTCTGCACGAATCCAAAACTTGCCCTATAGTACCTATGTACATATGTATATCGCAAGTGGCACACCTTGAAATTTTGCAATATTTTTAGGTGATTTAAGAAACACGTGTGATCTAAAAACACGTTTTTTTAATACAGTTCTGTTTATTAACATAAAAATAAGTAATTCATCTAAAATAAAAAAAAAAAAAACTGAATAAAAATAAAGCTCTGTAAAAACATAGCGGCATATTATCAAAATGATAACAAGACATCCAAAGGTATGACTGCGCCACTTTTTTTGTAACTCAGTGTATTTAAATCGAAGAGCGAGACTATGAAAATCGTCTTTTCACTATCGTATCGAGATGGCAATGGCGCCACTATAATCGACCTTTTCAGTTACGCTCCGATTTCACATTTTAACGCGCATTTGTTTGAAATGTCTGTTAAGTTAGTCCGTAGTTAAATTCCCAAATTTGGTGAGTTGCCTCGGGATCTACATAAATTGACTGAAAAACATGTTTCAAGAGTTTAGCTGGGTTTAACACCGAAACTGAGCCTAGGCGATCCTTCTCTGGAAAAAACTTTAAAGCGAAGCTAATTCAAGTCGTTAGAATGAAACATAAAACAAGCATTAGTTTTTATAATCAATCATCACATGAACAAATAGTTAGAAAAAAAAGAAACATTAACAATTTAAATCCAATTAATAATTCAGTTTTTCAAGAATTACCGATACACTAAAAAATGAAATAGTTGACGGAGAGCAGTCAAGGCAGTGGATTTTTGATTGACTTCTAAGAACTTGTACGTATGTTGGGTTATAGTGTATATTTTTAAATTCATAAAGACAAATTCTAAATTAACCTAGATTAAATTTTTTTTTTGTGATTTCTTTTATTTCGAAAAAAAAGATTATGAATTTTTCTTCTCACAGCGATGAAATATTTTTATTCCCACAAAATGTTTGCTTGGTTTGACGTGGCAATCGGCGATCGCTGAATGATTTCACTGGGCTTAGGGCTTATTTCTCTAGGTCGATCAATAATATTGACAACCGTACCAGGGTAACCGTCTGGTAATATGAAAAAGCAAGTTTGTTTTACATACTTTGTTTAAAAGCAAAACAATTATTGACAAAATATTAACGGCGCAAGAAAGAAAAGCAGAGGGTACTGGTGCCCTTTGCGAAAGTTTTTTTTTGTTTATTTTAGGCCAAGAGAAGTTCAGGCCAAACTCATAATAGCGTTTAAAATTCAGGGGGAACAAAAATTATTCGTGCGAAAAATTTTTCATGTGAAACTCATAATAAAGCTGATTGAATTTGTACAGATTTTTTTTGTGTGATGAATGATGTATGCTTAATGATGTTATGTTTAATGTGTTGCTGTATCTCTTGTACACCGTATGTAGACAGCACCAATGGTTATGCATTTTTTTTAAATAAATACAAATATAAATTGATTAAGAAAACAAAAAAACAATGAATTAATTAATCCGTATGCTTACAGGGAAAATAATAACATAGTCTTAAATCGATACAAAAACTCTTTAAGGTCCCATTTATTCGAATATTTTTTTTATCGATTAAAATATGGATTATGAATATTGGTTAAGTCAAACACAGCAGATAAGATAAAACATTAAAGACGTAAAATAGAATTGAAATTTGAAATTTTTAATTAATTAAAATAATTTATGCGTGATGTGATGGCTTCTAAATTTTGTGATTTTTTTAACTGATTTCAATAGATTTACAATAATTGAGGTGATGAGAACCAAAACTCGCCATATCCATGCCAGAACTTTCAATATAATTAATTTTCCTTTAAAAATCTTTGATTGGATACAAAAAATTTTATTTAAAAGTTATTTAACAATTAAATTTGGACATGAAGAGTTTTTCTGACATTGATATGGCGAGTTTTGGTTCTCCTCAAAGTAATTGTAAACATGTAATGTACGATATGTTGGGTAACCAGTCTATATCTTTTTATTTTTTCCCTAAAATAGGGTTTAATTGTGAATATATAAACAAGTAGCTCTTAATTACGCAAATTTTTAAAAAATATCAATTTGAAAAATATTTCATAATAAGCATTTTAAGTTTTTTAATGCAACTGAAAAGTCCGGATAAATCATTTCTTTTTTCATTCCGGAACATTTGGAATGCATGCTTTTAATTCCATGTGGAAGGTGGTTTAAAAGAAATAAGGTGTTTATGGTTTAGGTTTTCATGGTATATTCGAATTGGTTTTTTATTTAAAAACAGCAACAACATAATATATTAAAAAAATAAAAAACATCCCAAACCACGAGTGATGTTTGATTGATAATTTTTCATCCATTTTTCATGAATGAAGAATACATAATTACATTCAATTATTTCGACATAATCCCCGAACAACTGATTTCAATTCTTTTCATCCCAATTTTGTTTCTTTATTCATTCGATTTAAGATATTCTGATAAAGTTGTGCTCGCCTGTTCCATTCCCGTCAGTTCCCATGGACTACCACTCAAAAAGAACGTTTAATAAATATGCATATTATTTAGATAGATTAGAGATAGAGTAACACACAAGGGATTGACAATTAAGGTGAACTTGGGAGTATAAAGAGTAAAAAGAGAAGGTAAATTTACTATTCCAGGATTATGTTTTAGCAAAACAAAACAAAATCCATGGTTAAGTTTAATCGTAAGTGACTGAGGACTTAAGCGTTTTTTATTAACTAGCTGTTACGTGCCCTTAAAACTTTTCCCATTTTATTCGTTTTTGAAATGCAATTTTTAAAGCTGATTATTTTTTTTTATATACATATATGTATGAATTTATTTTGTTACCAAACTTTGAAAATTTCATATTTATTAACAACACAATATAATCGTTCTCTACACAGAATTTCATTTAAATCTGTTCTGCCGTTTGAGTGAAGTGTGATTCAAGGGCAAAACCTTAAACAAATGCAGTTTTTTATTTAGGCCAGATCCACATTATTGTGCTGATATCGACACGCTCTTGCTTCGATAAATAAATTTTTACATAATAAACAATTAGAGGACAAAAATCGTATCAGATATCGATGATGTGAATTATGTACTTAACGTTTCTTGTGTAAGAATATTTTATCGCATCGAGACTATCGATATTAAATCTATAATTTGAATCTGGACTTATTCCTTGAGATAGGGATTAGAATTTACAGCTCTACCACTACTGATCTGCTTGGTTGATCTTTCGGGGTTTGTTCCGCTTTACTAGCTTATATCTTATGATGATAATATAAACATTATTTGTCGCAAATAAATAAAATTGAAAAAAATATTCGTTTGTGTTGTTTTTAAAGTTAATATTCAAATTCAGTTTAATACATATTTCATTAAAATTATATTGTGTTATTCAGTGTATTTCCGTATGCTGTCGATTAGAACATTTACATTGCAATATAAATCATAACTTAATTTTAATTTTTTTTTAATTGTCGAGAACTTTTTGTAATGAAGGTTTCATTTTGAATGCCTCATTCAATTGTGAAAAGGATCCACAGTTTGTTTTATTAATAAAATAGTAAAAGTACCATCATCAAGAAAATATCGAAAACCATTAAATAAAAATCAATTGCTTTTTTTAGATCAGTACTTGCTAATTTTATTTATATTTTATCTTATTTTTATACAAAAATCTCAAAAGAAATGTATTTGTCCGAAAAAAAACAATAAAAACATTTATTTGTCCCCCTCTTAAAAATATTCCCAAAATTTAAAACTTTTTAGCTTGAATTAAATGTTTAAAACTATATTATAATATATAAAATAAACGGACCATATTTTAGCTTTACTTACTTAAAAATAGTTTTTACACCCCGAAAAAAAAAAAAAAATAATAATAAATATGAAACTTATATTAAATGATGTTCTTAAACACAACGTACCTTTGTATAATATCAGTGGTTGAAATTATTCCAGGAAACCTTTGAAGAAATTTTATGAAGAGATAAGATTTATTAAAATTTCTCAAGCAGTTTATAGAAAAAAAAAAATAATAGCTAAAAAAATTATTCAACAAAGTTAAAAGTTCAAATAAATTTTCTTTTTTTATAATTAGATGATGATTAGGATGGAAAAGCCTTTGTGTTACAGTAATGTATTTTTTTTTTATTTTTTTTTAAATTAACATATTTTATGAGATTCATTGAATAATTTTTTTTAGTTATCAACAAATTTACGTACTGCTCTCATTGAAATCTCTATAAATGGAATCTCTTCACAAAAAAACATTCAAAAAGGTTTCCTTGGCTAAAATGTCTTATTTATTTTCGGTAAATTCAAATTGTGGGTATATATATTTGCAACAGGCAAAGAGTTAGTTAATATGAGCGCTTTTTGTCAACACAAAGGCCAATTGCAAATAATCATCAAACTAATATACAATTAAATAAGTTTTTTAAATTTAATTTAAGAATTAAAATTATACAAAAAAAAAAAAAAAAAAAATAAGAGTTTGGCCAGAAGCACTTATTCAATTATAAATTATATTTTAAATATATATATATATTTCTTTTTTTATCAACCTATGTACAACTAAAAACTCATAGATGTAAGCTTCTATTGGGTTTTAAAAATACTTTAGGTAATTCGGAGTCAAATTGAAAAATCGCTCAAGAAAACGCCGACGAATTTGGAGGAATCGGCTTTTGCACTTTTCATTTCTAATTTATGTAAAGACACGAAGAATAAAATAAAAACAATAAAATTGACACCTTGTTATATGTTCTTGACTGAGTTAAAAAAAAACTCGTCAAAATACCTTAAAAGAGCAATCAGACTGAAAAAAATCTTTAAACGAAGTCGCTGCAAGTCTTTTCTGGTAGGATTTACTTTTTGTTTCTCTCATTACAAAGTAGACATGGATCTGTCAACAGGCAGGACGGCTGAAGATTGAATTAACATATGTATTGCATATATGAGGGATGTTCAACTTTTTTTTTTTTTTTTTGATACTCCTCCAAATTGCAAAAAAGATCTAAGGAAATCGAAAACTAGCGCAAACGCTCGGTTGTCTTTAGAGTAAAAGAGTAAAACAAGCGCTTTGCTCGTCTTAGAAAGACTCCGCCAAATATTGAGCATTTGCAGATGGAAAATGCCTCCCTTCCATTTTGAAAAACTACAAAACTGGCAGGACAAAAGCACTAAAGAACAAAACAAAAGGCAATCTTATACTGAAGTCTTATATTTCCCAGAAACATGGTCATCCTTCCCATTCGACTATTCAAAAATTCAAGTCGAAAAGTTCAGTGAACAATCAGCCAACGAAAACATCGCCGCTGCCCATGAGTGATCGGGAAAAGCTGAGGCAGTTAATTCCTTCAATTTAGTCCTCTGTTGATTTGCTTTATGATAAACAATTTCTCCTGGCCCAAATTGAATGAACGACATGTGGCTCCAACAGGACAGCACTAATTGTCACACAGCTGATGCCACAAGAGATTTTCTGAATTGGCCACCAAGATCGTGCGATTGACCCTGTTTAAGGCTTTTTTGTGAGGTTTTCCGAAGTATATTCCATTAAGCCTCAAAGTCAACATAACTCAGGCCAACGCTCAAATTCAGCCGGATCTAAGTGGCATCATATTCCAAACATGGCCTTTGAAATAACAAAAGAATTCTGTTAATACCTCACACGCAGCTTGTTTTAATTCATTTCAACATCGACCCGCCCTTATTGGAAAATCCTTAATGTAAGACTCGGGAGTCATGCAGAACGCAAGTTTTTTTTAAACAAACGAAAATCATTTAACAATGACAAAGTAATATCAGTATTTTGGTGTTTTTTCATTAATATAAAAGCTTAAACAAAATATTTTCTCGATCAATTTGAAGACAAAGTAAAGTTTTGCTCGACAATTCAGCTATTTTATTTTTCTTTAAAATTCATTACCAAGATAGCACAGTTTGGACTGTTTCCACTTAGTAAAATTTACTTTGTATAAATATTATATTAATTAATATGGAAATGTTAATAAATTACAACAAAAATATTAAATAAAAACAAAAACATCATATTTCAATATCAAAAACTCTTTAAATTGATAGATTATTATTAAGACTTGAGATATTATGTACTAAGTTTGGTTAATGGAAGAATGAGTTACTGAGAATAGATGAAGAAATTTTTTCTTATTAATGGATGAGCTAATGACCGAATGAGAATGAACCAATCGTTTGCAAAACATGACTTTGGACGAGGTAAACATAAACAGGACAAAATTAGAGAATGTGAGCATTAATAGATACACCACCGAAATTTTTGAATACGAGTAAAATTAGCATATCGTTGAATTCTTTTTCGAAAGAATATTTTGTATACCTTTAAATGATACCTCAATTCATACATCAGACATTTTCTTTTGAGCGAGAAGAGCACATATATTTGAAAACATACCATATTTTTCAAATACCTACAAATTTTTTGTACATATACATATAATAAAAAAATATATCTACTAAATAAAGTTAAAAACGTTTTAAGCTTAAAAAACAATCATGTTTTTTTTTATAATTATTGTGTCAATTAATACTTACATGCTGGACTTGTTGGTTTTGTTGCACAGATACTAATGGCGAGGACTGGGAATGTGAATTTTGTTGAATTACACTACTGGATGGCTGAACAGCTAAATAGATTTTCGTTGGCCCTAATACACCCTGTTTGCCACTGGATTCTTGAGCTGTAATTAATTATTTTAAGATATTTTTAGTTTTATTTAATTTTTGATAAATTTTGTAATAGTGTCGAGATAAATATGTATGCCAACACTTACCTTTCAATAACTGTTGTTTGACTTGCTGTTGAACCAAAGCAAGTTGTTGTTGCGTAAAATCATTCCCAACCAAACCCTGTAAAACTATTCTGGGTCCATGTTCAGTTTGTATAACCTGGGCTGTTACACATTTGATTACAGTTCCAGGCGGCTGTCCTTGCAGAAGGCTCTGCTCGATTGTTGTTGAAGTGGGCTGCTGTTGCTCTTCTTGCGCTGAATACATATTATTATGCCCTTGATCACTCGTTGCCATTTTATTATCTTTGGTTATGTGATCGCTCATTGTTGTAGATTTCATCTGTTGCTGAACTACAGTAGGATTGGATTTAACTTGAGGGGCCTGTTGTGGTGTTGTTTCTTTTGGATTTTCATTGAAATTCGTACTAGTAACAATGTGGGCATTTCCGTCGCTTTGAGTTTTGATATGTGCGACAATTTGTGCTTGATTATTTCCCAAAGGCTTTATAATGACTTGTTGGCCATTAACATTGGCAACTTGAAGTTTACCCTGGGCAAGTTGTTGGGCCAAGGCTGAATTTTGCACCACTAGTTGCTGTTGAGTTGGCTGTTGATTACATTCAACACTCTGAACCTGTTGATGTTGTTGTTGATGTTGTTGCTGTTGTTGTTGCTGTTGTTGTTGTTGCTGTTGTTGTTGCTGTTGTTGTTGCTGTTGTTGTTGCTGTTGTTGTTGCTGCTGTTGTTGCTGCAGCTGTTGTTGTTGCTGTTGCTGCTGTAATTGTTGTTGCTGTTGCTGCTGTTGTTGTTGAATTTGCTGACTTATAGTTTGGTTCTGTACTTTCAATTTAGGAACAACCTGCGTTCTGGTTTCAACTTGCGGAGATTGTGTATGAATAACCATTTGCTGTTGTTGTATTTGCTGCTGTTGTTGTTGGGGCTGTGCTGGTTGTATTATTTGCTGCTGTAAGACTTGCACCGGCGAGGACTGAGGTACTGATCTTTGGGTAACAATAGTTTGTCCCGGACTAAGTATTATTCTTTGGCCACCAACCATTATTTGTTGCTGAACGTTGCTTGTATTAACAATCTGCTGAATAACTTTTTGTGTCGGCTGAGAATTTAATACCACTTGATGGGGAGCTGCTTGTGTAACGGTTTGTATGTTTTGTGTAGGAGCAGGTTGTATATTTTGTTGTGTAGGTGAAGATATTAAAACCTTTTGGCCCTGAGCATTTTGACCAACGAGAAGTTTTTGACCTGGTTGCACAATCAGCTGCTGCAGGTTTGTGGGTTTTTTAGGAGTGGTTTGTACAATTTGTCCGCCAGTTGTCAGAACTTTGTGCACAGTTTGTGTAACAGGAACCTGGGAACCATTTTTAACGGCCTGCGATGTAGATGCAATAGTATTTGTTGTTACCTTAAAAAATATATAGAAGTTTAAAGACAAACTAACAACGACAATCTAAGGCTCCTGCTTACCTTTTGTTGAATTTCCCGATTAACTATTTGTTTTACAATATTTGATTGCTGGCCAACAGGCTGCTTCACTACTTGTTTCACAGCTAACTGCTTAACTGTAGTCGTAGGAAGAACTGAATTATGAGTTGCTTTGTTATTCACCACTGCCGGGGTCTTTACTGCAGGTGAACTTTTATTGGCGCTCACTAGAAGAGTAACATTTTTTTAAGTTCAATTTTTGTTATTTTACTTTAGTTTTTCTTATGTTTTTACCTGGGGTTGTTGTTAGGACATGTAATTTGCCGTCAGGCATTTGTATGAGTTGCTGTCCAGGACTCAAACCACGCACACTAACTTTTCCATCAGGACCACGTATTATCTGTACTTTATGCTGAGTAGGCTGCGGTGGTGGTTGAGGTGTTTCTGTAGTTGTTGTTGTAGTCGTTGTAACTGTTTCCGTAGTGGTTTTGTTTATAACATTGTTGTTTGGTGTTGACTTAACAGTAGTCTGTGTTGATGGTGTGACTACAGTCTGGTGTATTACTCTTGTAGTTCCATCAGGGTTCCTCACAATTACCCTTCGATTAGTTTGACCGGGGACTGTCTTAGCTGTAATATGGATGAATTTTATAAGAATTTCCAAGTTTCAGAACAAAATATGTAATAAAGAAAAAAGTACTCACTAATAGTTTGTTTAGTTTCTGTCGATTTCTTCTGCTGATGCACCGCTCGTTGCAATTTCAGTTGCTGTTCCATTTTATCTTTCATCTCATCGTTGGAGAACTTGGAAGTTGGTGTTTTTGAAACAATTGAACTATTTGTTGCAGGAGAACTACTCGATGTACTACTACTAGATGATGCACTTTCCATTTGTTTTAAATGAGCACTTCTACTTATCATCGAAGTTCTTATTTTTTCTTGTTTCTCGCCAAATAGTTTAATCTCCCAAAGTTCAAGTTTATCTTCATCGACCCATTCTTCGGATACTTGTGGTTCAGTTTGCTGAGGAGATTCAGCACGTTTTCTTTTCCGCAAACCAGATCTTATAGATGTTACCTCTGTGTGGATTTATTAGTTTGTCAATAAAAATAAGATATTTATAATCTGAAATTTTTGTTTGCCAAGCGCACTCTTTTTCACCTATTTACGTGGATTACACTCATTGCAATTTGCAGAGCAACGTTTGGAGTGGACAAAATATTACAGTCACTAGATATTTAATATTTAAAAGCAGCTTATCTGATCACTAATCTTGTTAAAGGTTGTTAAGGTATTAATTGCAGATTTTTAAATGAGTGTGACCTGCTAAGGTCGAAATATATAGAAAACCAGCCTGAGCCATTCGTCTCATTTAGAAACAGGATTGAAATAAATTTCTATTTGTCCTTCCTTATTAAATACCAAACTTAAGTAACAGTGTTACCATTATTAGCAAGGCTTAGCAGTTAGTAGCTAAGCGACGAAATATATTATGTGATCTTGTAATTTGAATTAGCATTAAATACCCATACTGCAACTTTTTTTAAGCAATTTAGCAAAATATGTTTTGTTCGAGAGTGCGCTGAACTAATAACAATATAAATACGTTTTATTGAAGTTCTTTCTATACATACCTCGAATTGTTTTGGGCAGCTCCAGAGGTATAACAACCTTCCTCCTTAAATACTGTGTTTTCTCGTTGCATTTCCCGAAGTGCTTAAGCTTCAACAACTCTTGAGTGACAATTTCCGTATCAGTTGTTATTTGATGTTTGCCATCTAGAGAAGGTGGTTTAGCTATCATATCGTCCCATCGAAGACAACAATATAATGTTCTTAGTTGCAAGGCAATTGCGGCTATAGTTGGACAATTCGTAGTCCTGTATAACCAGCATGTTTTAAACAAGGGTCTCGAACATGGATATGGCCATACTGTTGTATTATTTTTGGCCAGATGGTGGTAGCCGTTTATTTGTAATTTACCACCCGCTCTAGCCAATTTAAGCAGTTCATATTTCGGAAGAACCATAAGACTTTTGTTCAAGTTCTTTGTGTAAAAACTAGATATTATGGGATATTTAGAAACAGCGGTAGATGTGGGTGGATCTGTGGTGCTGGTTGTTTTCTTAGCATTAATTTTCTTTAACTCACGAACCAAATAGATTTTTCCACGTGTTTGTGTTGCCGAATATATACGCTCTGAGCCGTTGGGACCCAATTCGGGTTCTATTTTTACGTTATCTTCACGTTTAATTACCCGCGGAGGATGCAATGGGAAACGTCTATTTTGTCTGATTGGCGTTGGTGCACTTTGTTCCATTGGTTGATTGAAACTCAAGTCTTTTGCACTTCCATTTTTACTCCGAAGTTTTGATTTTCGTTTTTTAGCTGAAGAAGTTACATCATTTTCAAGTAAGCTCGAAACGGCATCCGTACTCTCTACTTCAACATTACTACAAACATCCAAATTATCAACATAATTATCTGCCCCAGATTCCAACCCATCGTTAGGATTCTTTGGCGAACCGGGATCTTGATTATTTGATTTATTTGTATCTTCTACAGGACAACATTCATCCTTAATATCAGTTTCCTCCTTCACATGCAGCGGAGTATAATTTGACGTAAGGAGATTTTCTTCGAAATCTATAGCATTATCAAAAGCCACTTGAAAATCTTGCTTCAAATCAATTGGGCATTCATCAAACGACTTCTCATCCAATTCATCCAATCCAACATTTGGTTCCTTTTTGCCCTCAGTCAATTTCTGTTCTAAAATCGAGGGCTTCTTCACAGCACCCAATATGGCGGCTACTGTTTCTTTTGAACCATTACCTGCTGTATGGGCTTTTCTCAATAACAGAAGCAATTCTTTCTTCGCTCTGGCTTTCTGCAAGCATAACGGCGAATAGCAAGTGTTTGCTGTTATTTGAGAAACCGCATTAGAATTTGTATTGCAATCTTTTGTATAACAACGATATTGCTTGGCAAATTTATTTAACTGGCTAAATTGAAGTCGAACCGATTGGATTTTTTTCGCCAATGTATTCACCAACTCTAGATTAACACTATTCGATTGAGAACTGTGCTTCTGTTCAACTAAACGAAGAATTTGCCTTTCTAAAATTGATTCTTTGCTACTAGTAGTTGCTTGTGTAATCTCGGGTTTCGATGGCAGTGGGACGTCCTCGACTTTGTTAACATTAGACATCAACTGCTCTTCAGCTTCTTTCAGAAGTAATCTCTTCGACAACAAATCATCCAATTTACTTTTTCTTCCAATCTTCGGATAGAGTAATCTGCCTGTTGCAGTAAGAGATTTGGAAACATCGACAACATCGATATTTTCGCTGCCATTGAACTCTACAATTTTGATGTGTTTAAAGTCATCAATATAACCATAATCTAGACCTTTCTGCGATGATCGTTCGCATTGCTTTAAGAAATTATACGTTCGCGGGTCAACGGTGATTATTTTGTGCTCGTCTTTATGAACAATGTGTATATTCACTTTACATGCACAATTTTTCTCACAGAAACGACGATTACGTTGCGGTTGTCTGAAATATGACATCCATATCCAACCCCATTGGCCATGGATCCGATATTCCTCGCCTTTCTGTTTCCAAACTTGATGTTTGAGGCCAAGAGAATACTTAACGTAGTTATAAGCTAATCGATTCCTTTCTTCTTCATCGTCACGCTCTCGTTTCTCCCGCTTTTCAATCTTTTTTCGTTCTTCACGCTCTGCTGAAGTTGTTCGATGAAATTTAATATGGCCCAATTGTTCGTGCCACACATTTGCAAATATAACCGATTTGAAGCAAGCCTGTAGCAATAATAGAACATACGAAAAGTCTGATGGTTTTGTTGAGTTTGTTACGGATGTTATCCAAATTTTTCGAATTGTACTCCAATTGGTGACCATGAATGACGATGCTACGTTTTGTTCGAAGCTCATCAAAGTCTGTCTCAAAGTATTCAAAACATTTGTCGCCGTTCCATTGGAGTTTCCTAGCCATTTGAATTCCGATGCCGTAGTAAGAGAGAACTTATGAGAAAGATGTCTTCGTTTGTCACGTTCCTCATTTCGCTGAGGTTTATTCAATGCAATTGGATTGACAGCGTACTGATTCACATAGGTTTTAAAGCCATTTTCCATACCCAACTTGAAATACAAAGTTCCTGTATTGATTTGATTTTGTTTTTGCCTGGTTACTCTCAAATCTGAGTTAGTGGCGGATTCATCTTCTTTTGATTCGACGTCTTCATTTTCTATTGCAGTTTTATTTAAAATCTGATTGATTTTATCATTCTCAAAATCAATGTAGGATTTTTTGTTTAGTTTATTTTCGTTTGTCAGCTTTTCGGTTATTTTCATTTGTCTCGTGATTTCGTCTTTTTTGTCATTTATCTCTTTGCAAAGACCTGATTCTAAATCATTAGCATCCAATAACGATAGAAGTAATTCTAGCTGTGCCGTTGTGGTATAGTACCAGATTTCGGTTCCATTTTGATTTTCTACAAATATCCGACGAGCCACAAACCAGTATTTTCTGCCATGTCTATCGAGGCCTAATGTGTCGTGACGAATGAGGACACCTTGTTTTTCTTGTGGTAAAACACAATCAACAGTACCAGACACTTTATGTGATTGACAGAGATTACACTGCCAATCTTCTGTGGGCACATCCACTAAAGGTGGATCGACACATTCTAGATGGAAGACAGCGGGGCATGTCTCGCAACATAACAGATCTCCCAAACGGTGGCAAACTCGGCAATGATCATCATAATGAATGGGTCCTTCCTGAAGCATCACATCACGCACCGCGGTGGTGTACAGTAATTGATCAGTAAGGAATTGTAAGACTTTTAATCTATCTTCCACACCTGAGTGCGGATACTCTTTTGATTCTAAAATATCATGAACACTGCGATCAAAAATCGGATCGCTCTCCACATAGCTGCGTAGAACTTCTGGCCACGTTATATTGTCAATCAAAAATAAACTAATATTGACACTGTCTTTTTGATCCAGGGGTCCAAAGTGGGTACTTTGAATATCTTCTTCGCGAAGAATAGCCTTTAATAGCATTATGTGGATTTCTACGAATAAAGAACTTTGTTCTTCACACATTAATGCGGCACAGAAATCTTCGATACGAAATGGTGAGATACGAACTATATGCCGAAATCGCCGTAAAACTTCATAGATTTGAACAGCTCGAAGAGATAGCGTGTTGGAAATGAGCAAATCATCAGAAGATTTAGGAAGATCCAATGTTTCTACTTCTCGATCCTGCAACCATATTGGATCGGGACTTGGCGGGCGAGATGGTCGACCTAAACCACCTTGACCAAAACTACATTCGGAAAATTCACTTTCGCTTACATTGTCACCGCCTACACTTTCCTCCTCCGATGGTGACATGATTAATGGGTCATCATCGACATCACTTTTATCTGTAGAGTCTCCAAAGTCAGAACCATAATGATATTCCGACTCATAACCTACGCAAAAAAAAAATAAGTTAAATGAAAAAAAAAATTACAAATCAAGAAAAAATTGGAAGTGTAAGTCAATTCTTTTCATTTTTCAAGTTCATTGAATGCATGCAAAAAGCAAGAAAGCTATATCATAATACTAATCTCTCCCTAATGTATCCATACTCTTAGATTAAGAGCCCACATCAGATTTTGGGTATAATTGATAGAAAAAAAAAGTATAGGCGTCGAAAGCTTCAGTTAAATACTACACAACTGGGATTTTAGTGATTAAAAAGTGCATCGAAAAAAATATGAATGCTACTTCGAGTGTATAGTTCGCTCTGACAGACTGTTAGAAAAATAAGTTTTCAATTTGAACTTGGAATTTTTTAAACGGTCTGGAAGGGCGAACTACACATGGTCTTGGATTCCGTGTTATCTGATCCAAGGAGGGGTGAAAACCAATTTCGGGTAACACGATTACCTTCAAATTTGCGTTCATATTTTTTTCGATGCACTGTTTAATAACTAAAGCCCCGGTTGTGGACTGCAAGACTTTAATTTTTTGAGTAACCTTTACAGAATTTGAGTTGAATTCATTGAAACTGCCTATTTTTCTCAGGGGCTTAACAATTTTGGGCAGAAAATGGTACCAAATGTCAAAATTACAAAAAAAGCATTGTCCAAGTCAGGAACTAAGTCAAATTTATGTTTTAAATATCTTAAATGAATGAATAACACTTTGGACTAAAAATTTGGTACAAATCTATATTGGAATCATTTATATGAGAATAATATTCATTCAAGCAAATATATTAAGACATTTAAAACATTAATGTTTGCATATTTCCTCACTTGGAAAATGCTTTTTTATAGTTGTGAAATTTGGGACCATGTTCTGACCTAATTTGTGAAGCTCCAGCTTCTAAGAGAGAAAATAGGCAGAATTAAGCGTCCCAAATCATAAAGTGCTCCAGCTTCTAAGAGAAGAAAATAGGCAGTACCAATGAATTAAGCGTCCCAAATCATAAAGTATACCAAATTTTATTAATATTCGTCAGGAATTGGCGTTGGAAATGATGGGTCGCCAAAATCTTATTGCTGCAAAACTATCCGTTTTTTTTATAAAATCAATAGATTTAGACAAAAATGTGCAAAAACTTCGTGGTATAGCAAATTTATTAAAAGAATTATTGCATTAATCGATGGGCAACGTTTTTTGTCTGGTTTGTGTTTGGTTACATCTTACAAAAAACTTGGTTTTATAATGAGGAAATGCAAAAACAAATCGTAAAAAAATGTTGCCAATCGATAAGTGCAATTTTACTAAATTTTCTGACTAAACATGAAGTTCTTGCACGTTTTTCTCTAAATCTATTGATTGTATGATAAAAGTATACTCAGGCTTATCCCCAGGCTAAGCCCAGTAGATTCGTACTACGAGTCCCGAAAAGAAAGGATCGTATCTCACAACGTAGTCGAAATGGTGTCACGAAATTCGGGACTTGTGATACACAATTTTAACCTTCACATTTTTATCAAAAATACTAATAAATAGGTAAAATAATATTACATATCAAAACGTTGACAAAAATATTATTTTAAACAAAAAATAAAAATATTTGTTTGAAAAATCGATATTTCAGAAACAAGTTGATATCTTTTTTTTAATTTTATTTTTATCTTAAAAAATACTTTAAATTTCCATTCAAATGTTTTAAATTTTGTTTGCCAAAATTTATACCTATCTGTTCAGAAATTCTGATGGCATTCCTTGTTTTCATTATTTAAAAAATCGTATTAAAAATTAAAAGAAGAAATGTCATGCTTTTGAACATTTTTCTCTCATAATATCCATATTATTATTTCATGCATACATTTTTTTTAATTCAAAGCCTCTTATAAGAGGAAGTACGTGCGATCCAGTCGTTCATTTTAGTTTTTTCTTCAACTGTTTTGTCTTAGGGGATTATAAATTTATACCAAAAATATCTTTAAATTTTGCAGATACTTTTTCCAGTTGTTGCATTTATTTTTGTTCAACATTAAAAAATGTACTCCCCAACCCATCTGTATTTTACTTCCATATGGGGGGTTATTAAATATATTTTATTATTGTGACGTTGCAGAAAGTTACGATTTGTCTGCAATAAAATTGGCTGCTCTGTACAAAATTTATGACTAGCTTCTTTTCTTCTTTCGTTCATTTTAAATTGAACACACTTTATGATCACATAAACAAAAAAAAAACAATAATGAAAAACTTACATTTTTACTCTCTAGAGTTAAAGAAATACCATTAATTCGACGTTTTGGAGTTTTGTTTTAAATATTTCATAATGATGCTGTTGGGGATTGTAAGTTAAATTTCTGTTAGTTTTCAAAAAAAAAAAAAAATGGAAACAGGAAAATAAAACAAACAGTATTTTTATTTCAGTCAAATTTAATCTCTATACTAGGAAGCATTTTGCAGTTAATTTAAAAAAAGTTAGTATTTTTATACAAGTTTATGAAAAAAATCTCGAATTCTTACTTAACATTTAATAAATCTCAATTTTCAAAAATAATATTTTTAGCTTAAGGTTCGTTCTGGTATTACAATTAAAAAAAACAAAATGTGAAGACAGAATAAGAAAATTTATAATTACCACAGCAACGATGGATGAATAAAAATCAAGCCGAAAATCTAAAAGCTTAAGGCGCCAGTTATAGCAATCATTGAAAATTTTAATGATTGATTTTCAGACGTTTAGGAAGTAAAATCATTTATTATTTTGATGGGAAAGACTTAATTAATATTTCTAGTCAAAAAAATTGTTCAAATAAGCCCAACTTTCCACATAAAAAGATTTTTCTTATTTCAATGATTGAACTACCTTACCAATGATCATTGAAAAATTAAAAGTCAATTTTTGTGGAAAGTTGGGCTTATTTGATGATTGAAACTCATCATTGAAGGCCCAACTTTCCACAAAAATTGACTTTTGATTTTTCAATGATCATTGGTAAGGTAGTTCAGTCATTGAAATGAGAAAAGTCTTTTTATGTGGAAAGTTTGACCTATTTGAATTATTTTTTTGGCTAGATATATTAATTCAGTCTTAAGGTTTATTTTTCCATAAAAATAATAAACGATTTCCCTTCCTAAGCGTCTCAAAATCAATCATTAAAATTTTCAATGATGAGTTTCAATGATAGCTTATGTTCAGGTGTAGACTGTCATTTGTGTTTGAATTTAAAAAATACTGTTCTGTTGAACAACTTTGTTGATTGCCAATCGGGTTACGTTTGGGTCAACAAAATTTAAACAATATTGTTGATCAGCACGCCTTATTTAATCAACATTCCTGGTCAACGATGTTGATTCACGCAAATCGACATAATGTGGACGCTGCTTATATTAAGGGTCAGTTTGTTCACATTGGGTTAGATCTGTAATAAGTTTTTCAGAGGCTCTGGTTAAATAGAGCTAATAAACCGATATTGCCAGATTAGCTAATTCAATAGTTAACAACTCGAGAAATTAAATTTCCAAGTCAAAATTAAAAAAAAAATTGATCGTTTTTTCTTAAGTCGATATTTTTTAAGATTTTACGCAACTAAGTCCTTTTTTGTGTTTAATATTCAATGCCCTCATTATTTTTTACTCCATTACCGAAAACCAAATGCAAAAATCTTCCTTAGTTTTTGAGAAATTAAGACAAAACAAAGGTAATTATACCAAAAAGGCCCGAAAAAAGGGTTAAATTATGGATAATTCATGAATAAATAAATTTTTTCGGGCTTATTTGGGAAAAGTACCCTTTGTTTTTTCTAAATTTCTCAAAAACTAAGAAAGATTTTTGCATTTGGTTTTCGGAAAGCAGAAAAGGTATGAAGTTTCACATGAACATTTTAAGGATGGAAGACATTTATATTTATTTATTTATACAAATCTTTTACAAGCGACTACAAAGGCTTAAATCAATAGTAAAAAAGTTAGAAATAGCAAAGAATATAAAGTTACCAAGAAGAAGCATCTCATACAAATTTCGCGGGTTCCAACATTGGAACCCGTCAAAAGTATCCTCTTTTTTACTATCCTTACAATAAGAATAGTGAATATTATGGTATGCGTGGTGTTTGCCAAGATTTATGAGAAACAGCTTTTCTCTTAATTATTTTTGTTTGGTTCTTTTTATTATTATTTCGAAAAGAGCTTTCGCAATCGGATTTTATTTTAAGATCCAGATGAAGATGATACATCTTGGCAATTTAATTTACAATTAATAATTTTATGTTATGGTGAAACTGATTTGTTTCGATGCAAGTGTTTATATTTTGTGATAGGCTAGGAACGCACTTACGATTTCTGTGCAGCGACTAAAAAAGTGATCGCAGCTTAGTAGGATTTTTTGGTGTCATGTGGTTCATTCACAATTAAATTCATGCAGTTCTATTTTTTGCGACAGAAAATCGGAAATGCATTGCTAGCCATAGTATTGAGGTACTTAACATCCAAATGATATGCGGCGTGGAATACAAAAATCCATACGAACGTTTTTGAAATATACGGTTTTTTGCATAATGAGTTGGAATTGCAGTGAAGGAGTGAAATTTGTTTGTATTGTACATATTTTTATTCTATCACAAAACAAGGATTGGCTCTGTTGTTTTTTGCAATTTTAAACAAAATTTATATTTTAACTTAATTTAAAGGTTACGTGCTAAGTGGATTAAAATTTTAATTTAATTCGATCCTTACATTAATTGTTGACGTCTCTAGTAAGGTTGAGATATTCGTTATCTTCCTCACTAGTGTCAAAAATTAACTTTGGAACAAATGTAAAGCAATTTAAATCTAATTGATACCCGGCCTCAGAAGCTTTCATGGTGTTCAATCAATTCATTCAAACATTTATTTTATTTTTTCAGCTTAGGTTTCGTAATACTGACAAATATTCCCTTAGAACTTATGTTAAGGCCCTGAATGCTCAATTTATTTTTTTTTTTTAATTTATTTTATTATAATTTCATATTAAAAAGAATACTTTTTACTTAACCTTTCCTATGTATCGATCTTTCTAAAATTCGGAATAACCAGGCGAGGTACTTTATTATTACACATTGGTCTAACTGTCCCTTGGAATCAATATAATTAGGAAGGTAAATAATTTTGTACAATCAAGTTGTGCAATATTGTAGGTGTATCTTGTAGAATGTTATACAAATTTTAAATCAAAAGTCGGGAGAAAAACTAAGTAAGAGCAATAAACCAACTAAAATTACAAGTTACTCACATAAGTAAACAAAAATCTCCAACAATAAGTACCAATTAGATTTACCTTTTCTAGAGAACGACGTCGACTGAGAAGCCTGACTATATCCGGAGCGTCTTCCTCGTCCGCGGGTCGTCTTCACCTTTTGGGAACGATTCAAGCTCCTACGACTCGTATCACTCTCAGGTGGCGAAGAGGCTCTCGAAGCCGACGGAGTGCTGAACTGAGATTCTGGCTTCTTCGTTAAATACTTGGGTTTCTTCAGTAATTGATAGCTAAATTTATTACTGCGGTCATTTGGCGTTTTTGGAGGCCTACCCCTCTTGCGTGTCCCTCTTCCAGTCATAATGAAAATACTTTTTACTTATGTTTACTCAAAAAATTTCCCAAAATGTATACAAAAAACAATTTTAAAAGTCTGTTGACATCATTTGGTAGGAGGATTGCATTTGCTAGAAGAAGAATAACAATTTTCAATATTTTTTCATCATCTCCTCTCAATCTTCAAATAAAATTTTGCATATTAAATTCTATTAGCTACATACTTGCAGCAATCGGTGTTATCTTGCAGATGAATAATTTTGTTTATTGTTTATACCGAAATTACATATCACTTTTTTTTTGTTTTGATTTTTAAATTATGTTGCTTATTCTTTAAACTTTCAATGTAAAATTTCAACACGAAAAAATGACCGCCGTTCTGTCGTCTACGAGTCAAATACAAGCTTCACTGCAATTGGCTAAAATTGATTCCGCCATTTTTTTCTTTAATTGCTTTGTGGAAATTTTTTTCTTTGAATTTAATGTTTTAGAACTATCGGTCAACACTTTAAATGTTTTTTTATAATTTTTCAAAACCTTTAAAATTAATTTTGAGTATTAAATTTCATTAAAAGAATTTATAACTTGGCAAATTAGAAGAAAATCTAAAATATGGTTCGACCAATCAAAGAACTCGTTCTACTTTAATTCACAATTATGCGCCACCTATATGTCGATGTGTGAATTAATAATTCCACTCCACACCACTAGCACACGAAATGAGAAATGCAAAAACACTGGCCAACATTTTTTTGTTTACAAAATATACCGCCATTCATTAAAAATTAGATATCTTTTACTGTATTTTATTTAAAATAATTAATTTGCACTTTAAGATTAAATAAAAAATATTTTAAAGTAGTTTAAGGTTTTTTTTTGATAAAACTTCCTTCCAACCGGGAAAAAATTACCAACGTGATATCGATAATTTTCCCTGAAACTCTGTGGCGCGGGAGTGACCAGAGTAGATGAATTTTGATGATAGTTGAATGCGGTATGGAATTTTATGAACGTTGGTATTGGGTTGAAATGCAGTTGAAAAAGTTTGTACGTTTTTGGCAAAACGGTCGAACTTATGGCCTTTTCGATTGGCGGTGGAATGATAGTTCTTGTTCTGAAGAAAAGAAAAAATGCTTTTGGATTTGATTTCAGAATCAAAACCAAGCGTTCACACGTATCGAATCATTTTTGTTCTGTACCTACGTTCTGTAACTCTCGCACCGATAAAACCAGTCGAGAAACGTTGAAAAATGGAACAAAACTCATGCATTTTGTTTCAGTTTTCATCGTTTCTCGACCAGTTTTTTTGATGCGAGAGTTACAGAACGTAGGCACTGGATTACTTATCGAAAATCCCATAACTTTCTATATTACAATTAGGTCTGATCCTTTACTTTTAGTCTAAGAGCCGGTAGCAAATTTTGTGGGTGAACGCATAACCAAAACCTGAGTATGAGGGTTTGTAGGTGCATGCATCTTGGAATTGAATATAAAAGTCTGGCAGGAATTTTTTGGCGCCCGTAGTGGGGACGAGAGATTGAAAATAGCGGTTTTCCCATTTGTTGTGTCATGAGTAAGACCAGTTCAATTCATTTATTAAAAATGAGGAATGATGCTCGGTCATTTTTCCTTTGTCCACAAACTTTCTTTTTAATTATCTGATTAATAAAACTCAAGATATGCCCTTTGGAAGCGAACCTTATCCGCCCTATTTTGGAGACTTTTTTTTGTTGATTTTTAATTTTTTTCAAATCTCCAAATTTCTCTCGTTATGGTGTGCCTAAAATGGTTATATCTTGAGTATTATCAATTGGATCACTAAAAATAAAATCTTTGGACTTAGGGAAAATGACAGAGCATCAATTCCCATTTTTTAAAAATGAAATGAAGTGATTGTACTCTTGACACAACAAATGGAAAAACCGCTATTTTCAATCCCTCGTCCCCTCTACGGGCGCCAAAAAAATCCTGCCAGACTTTGATATTCGATATCAAGATGTTTGCACCTACAGACCCTCATACTCAAATTTTGGTTATGCGTTCACCCACAAAATTTGCTGCCAGCTCTTAGTCTATTTGGGTTTCTGTGATTTTTAGTCCAAACTTGTGTCAAAATATTTTTTTTATATGAACTTTGACACAACTTTGGACTGAAATGCGCAGAAATGCACAGAAAATCACAGAAATTCAAAGTAAAGGAACAGCCTATTATTTTACAGAGTACGAAAAAGTACGCAAACACATTGAAGTAAAATGTGACTTTTGCCACCATTTTACTTTTGTTTGGTGCCTGATCCCCAATTCAATGTCAATAAATAGCAAAATAAATGTATTTACTTATAAATTTAAGATATTTATATAAACATTTATAGCTCCAATTTAAATCCTTGGTTCAAATATTTTCACTGGCTGATTTTGGCGGAATTACTGAGGTTCAACGATGGTTCAAGTATTCAAGTATGTTATGGTAGCCGATTTAATGCCTGAACCATAGTTGAACTTAAATTAATTCCCCAAAGTCAGTGAGTTAAAATTGCTGAACCGCGAGTTAAATAATTGTACAACTAGCCATATAACCTGTTATACAAACGTGGTTCAAACATGGCTGATTTCGGTGAAATTACTGGGGTTCAGTGATGATTCAAGGTTCAAGTATATTATAGTTGTCAATTTAATGCTTGAACCATGGTTGAACTTCTGTTAATTCGCCAAAGTCAGTGAGCTAAAATTGCTGAACCAAGACATGAATTTTTCTGCCTTCACTGGTTTTTTTCTGAACATGTTCATAGTCCGAGTATGGCTCATGTCTAGTGGAGCCAGCATATGTTAGGACCAGTTGTACAAACGTGGTTCAAATTTTTATCCGCTGTTCAAATATTTTTACTGGCTGATTTCGGCGGAATAACTGAGGCTTAACGATGGTTCAAGGTTCAAGGGATATAGTAGCTAGTTTAATGCCTGACCTATAATACTGGCTCATGTGGCCTCAGAGATAATCGAAATCGGTAGCTGAAGTCTTGATCCACAGATCAAATAATTGATCCACTCTTGTGGGGCTGACCTCAAGCTCAAATAAAACTTGCATATATCTTTTTTTTTCAGTTTTTACATATCGCTATTTGTACAAATTTATTGATGGCAATTTGTAATCAAGATTCATTGCAAAAAACATTTTACCAATAATTATTATTGTCGATGAATATTGATCGTGTGTAGGAGCCTGTTTAGATTGGGAAAATTGAGTCCGGACTCGTGAGCCTCATCGTGTCTACATTAGAAAATTTGAGGTGCCTCAAATCACATAGAAACAACAACAGCTTCAATGTTTTGCGCATGGAAACAACAACAAATGAGACTCATGAGTCGGATGTTTATGTTTTCTTCATGCCTCACGACATCCCTGACCCCACACTTCTCTTGTCCAGAAACCGCCGTGAGACCGGTCTCAGCCTCCCAATCTAAACAGCATCTAGGGCCCTTACGCTATCTGTCATGCTGCGCAGGGTGTTCGTTCCCCACTCACAACGCATTAAATCAATTACCCAGTTTTCTGAGATCTCATAGAGGGCTCAGAGGACTCAGAAATATAAACAGGATATTCATCACTTTTCTGCTTTAAAACTGAGACTATAGCCCTATTCTGGCAATCCTCACTGGATACCTCACAATAAGGCACAACAACCTCACAAGGTGAGGTTAATTTGATTTTGTAAGGTTTTCGTATTCTGGCAGCAACCTCACAGCTTGTGATCCTCACAAAAACTGTCGAAACTGTGATCTCCTTCGGTGGAGGTCACAACTAAAAAGTAACACTTGTGATTTCGGAAGCTACGAAATTTACAAGTTTGATTTTGGTTTTTTCTTTATTGCTTTCTCCTTAACTAAAATAAATGAATGAAAAATAAACATTCTCGCATAATTATGCTAATTTATTAGAAAAAAAAATCATGTTTCTTTCTTCATAATAAAAAGGTGCGTTCAACATAAATCTAGAACATTATGAAGGTTTACTCATCTATCTTCGTATGGCAGTCAGCCAATCAGAGCCAAAGAAATCAAGAAAATCAAAGAAATGGTTGAATGTGCCCATTCACCGTGGTGAGTTTCTTGTGAGGATTTTCCCAGAATACCGAAAATGTTATCGAGTCACAACAAACCTCAGAAGGAATACCTCATAAGAGCTTGTGACTTGTGAGCCCTCACAATGCCAGAATAGGGCTGATTATCCCTTTTTATAGGGGTGAGTAAAATTTAAGGTTCTTGCTGTGTCAATTGGATTGAATGGGATTTTTTCTAACATTCACTTCCCATTAGTTTTGCTGTTGCATTTTTTTTTTCAGTAATGATAGTTCGCAAACAATTCAGTTTGCAAAATGAATGAATCATCTGAAAAAGTATTTTCAATAAATTTTATTGATTCTTTTGCATTATCAATGATTTATCACGAGTTATTCAAACTTCTTCTTGAGTGCATACTTGCATTTATTATAAGGTCTTTGTCTATATTTCTTAATCCTTTCATTTAATTTTATTTTTTTTTTAATTCTTCATCTTTCCCTATAGGATTCATGACTTCATGATAGCAAAATAAAATATTTATCTACAGTCATCTCCCTCACTTCTTCATGAGCATAGACATGTCAAAAATTAACCACCGGCTAAAATTTTAACGAGCTCCTGAGCAGGTTAAATTTTGACGTCTATATTCACCTCAGTAATGCCAAAATTTAGCCATGGGATCAAATTTAACCAGGATTTTAACGCAATTGGCACACGGCATAACTCAAACAAACCCAAGCACCTTGCTTATCAATTGACATGCAAGTTTTGAAGCCAGTAGTGAAGCAAGTTGAGAAGCAAGTTGGGAGACAAGCAAGTGGAGTGCAAGTGGAAAGCAAGTGGGAGGCAAGTGGAATGCAAATTAGGAATTTAACAGGCAGTGTATGTAACCAACTTGCTTGCAAGATGCAAGTACTTGCTCGTGTGGCCTTAGGGTAAAATAAATTAATGAATGAAAAATAAACATTCTTGCATGCGCTTAGGCTTAATTTATTAAAAAAAAATCAAACAAATCATGTTTCTTTGTGCTTGCTTTCACGTGAAGAACGAAACTGTTCAGATGTGAAGAAAATAATTCTGCAGATTTTGTTCTCCTCTTTGTGTTTTTCGTATTTTCATAATGAAAGACAAGATTTGATTGGTTGGATTGGATAGAAGAAGCAACACAAAAGAGAACGTCAATTTTCTACACCGAATATTTTCAAATATTTCATCCCCCTTCCTCATCTGCAAGTTACCCCGCTCACGATCACAAATCGCAGAAAATGCTTGAATTTCTTCACGTGTCAGGGACTTTTGAAGTAAAAAATATGTAGGTGCGTTCAACATTTTGAAAGTTCACTCATCTGTCGGGAATCGAGCCTACACCTTCGGCATGATAGTCCTACGCACTAAGTGCCCTTTCACACGAGGAAACTGAGTTGCCAGCAACTTTTAGTTCCATGGTGAGAAGGGCAGGAGGAAAGAGGGGCGAACAGAATCTCCCCGGTCGAGGATTTGAGGAGATTTTTTGACATTTCCTTTCACATCTAGGCTTAGGTTTGTTCAACCAATATACTTTCAAAGGAAATATCAAAAATTGCCTGGAGATTTGTTTCGTCGTGTGAAAAGCATAGTTTACAGTTCCGATGCGAAAAAAAAAATCAAAATTTTCAAATCGATTTTCCACCCATTCTGCGCACCAAGTTGAATAATATTGATGGCGAAAAACGTTTGCCTTGGCCTAAACCACCCATTGAAGCCTAGTACGCAGCTGAAGTGAAACGAAAATTTTCTGGTGTCTCCAACTCGAGAACGAAATCAGAAACGAAGTGATTGCGAACAAAAATATGGAGAGTTTTATCAGAAAGATGTCAAAATAAATACAAAAACAAAACAGTTTAAAATCTTAAGTCAATTTTTTTTCTCGTCTGATGTGAATCCTTGTTTTATTTTTGTTTTCGTGTCGTCCGTTGTGGTGAAGGGTTCCAAATAATTGTGTTCTGCAGTTCGTTTCGACGGTATTTTCTTCCATTTTCATTTTTAAATTAAATTCAACAGCAAAATATAACAAACTGTCAAATTTTCGTCTGAAATAATGTTCCGAGCAATTAATTGTATACGAAAAATAAGTGGAGACTTGGTTCGAGTATCTGCTAGGATTTTCAGTTTTATTGACATTTCACTGTCGAACTGCGTACTACATAACAAAAATCACTACGAAATGTTTCGTTTACGATTTCGTTGTGTCAATTTCTGTATGAGAATTTTCGTTTCACTTCAGCTGCGTACTATGCTTGAGTCATTAATTAACCCTTAATTGACAAACTATAGGCCTAAAAATGGAAAATAATTATTTTTGGATGCGAAAACCATTTGCATGCAAATAATGCCTTGAGGTGAATATATTTTTTTTTTGGAAGTATAAACCGACCATCAAAAAAAATATTTTATTCACCACACTTTTTTTCGCATGCGAATCAATTGCCGGTCCATTGTTTTGCATGACATTCCATGACTGCAGTGTTTTTTTTTTGCATGAAACTGTAAACTAATCATGCAAAAATTAATTTTGCCTTTCACCTCAGTTATTTTTTGACATGCGAGAATATTTGCGTAGGTTTTTTTTTGCACAAGGGAACTGTAAACTAGGCTAATACTGCGTTTTCATTAGGCCAAATGAGGTAATTTCGTTGAAAATTTCCAAATGCGATACGAAATCATCTCATTTCCCATACAAATTCACATTTCGAAATGAGATAATTTCAACCAAATTTACACGAAATTAGGTTGGAAATTAAGTCAAAACCTAACGAACACACCCAATTAGCCACAGTTTGATGAGCTCTGAATTGGTTTAGTATGAAAGTGTCAAAGCGCAATGGAAGGAGACAAAAGAAAACAACAACAAAAAGCGATTAACAGCCAGTTGAAATTCAAAAATGAAATGAGCTGTCAAACAAAATTACCAAATTACAAATGAAAACACTTTTTCTGTGATTTGCGAAATTACCTCATTTCAGCTCTAATGAAAACGTAGTATAAAGGTACAAGAGATTTTTAAGGAGATTAAAAGAAAACGTCAAAAAAATCTCCAGCAACTTGTTTCTTCGTGTGAAAGGGGACTAACCATCAAGCCACGAGGTACTACACCTAATGGTAAATAAAGTTAATCGAATAGCACCTCTAGTTTACTATTATGGTAAGTTATTTATTTTACCAACATGGTAAGTTCTTTAATTTACCACTATGGTAAGTTCTTGCAGGAGTGCTACACGATTTATTTAATCTATTGGAAACTCCACAACAGCGTGCTGAGACTCTTCCAACAAAATAATGGAAATCTTCCTTTCAGATTCCAGTTTTTCGCGCTAAATGTCATTTGCAATTTTCACATTTGTTTTTGACGGGTGAATGAAGGAGGAAAAGTTAAATTATAAAATCCTCATCATTCAAAAAATTTAATATTACTGTGTGTTTAAATAGAAATCAATAAAGGTATTATACCTTAATACTCATCCTTGTACAATTTTTAATAGTTTTCTCACTAAATTATTCATAGAAAACCAGAAAAAAAACCAACACAAAATGCAACTCTCGTCAGAATCACACAATTTGTCATTCAATCTCATTTCCAAAGAAGTTCAACGCGTGGGACTTCGATTTCAAAAATTTGCAGGCCGACACGATGCTCCGCGTAGAATAAAAAGTGAAAATCTTAAAAAATGGGACTCCAATGATTTAGATATCGATATAAATTATTTGAGGTCATTGGATCCAAAAGAATGGAAGGATCAAGATCATTACGCAGTTTTGGGGTTAGGAAGCTTAAGGTAAGTTCTTTTTTCTCACTCTTCAAGGTAACGCAAGCATGCTAATAATTTTCCTGCTCCTTCGTCGCTGCCTCGCAGGTATAATGCCACAGATGATGATATTAGGCGGGCTTATAGGAAAATGGTTCTTCAACATCATCCCGATAAAAGAAAAGCCAAAGGCGAGGAAGTCAATGCAGACACGGATTATTTTACATGTATTACCAAGGCTTATGAAATATTAGGTAAGTACTCTTGAAGTTTCAAAAATGAATTTCTAGTGTTAAGCCCAAGCTATTAATCAAGGTACTCAAAAGACAAGACGCGCATACGATTCTGTTGATCCCAAATTCGATGATAACCTACCCAGTCAATCGGCAATTGAAAATAACTTTTATGAAGTCTTTAATAAATATTTCGGACTAAATGCGAGATGGAGCGAAAGGAAGAACGTGCCGGTCTTTGGAAATGAGGATGCAAAGCGGGAAGATGTTGACCACTTCTACAGTTTCTGGTATGACTTTGAATCTTGGCGGGAATTCAGCTATCTGGACGAAGAAGACAAAGAGAAGGGCCAGGATCGCGACGAGAGACGTTGGATTGAGAAGCAAAACAAAGTGGCGCGAATCAAGAGAAAAAAGGAAGAAATGTCCAGAATCCGCGCTCTGGTCGATCTGGCCTACAACAATGATAAGCGGATAACTAGGTTCAAAAACGAAGAGAAGCAAAGGAAGCTGGCTCTCAAGAGAGCAAAAATGGATGCTGTCCAAGCACAGAAGGAAGAGGTAGAGCGAGCTGTGAGAGAAGCCCAGTTAGCGAAAGAAAAGGCCGACAAAGCCGAACAGAAGAGGATCGAGAAGATTCGCGTAGAAAAGGAACAATACAAGAAGGCTATGAAGAAGGAACGAAAAATGCTGAGAGATCGAGCCAGGGAGAACAACTATTACTCGGCCACTGATAAGGACGTCCTTCGCAATATGGAAGGGGTAGAAAGGGTATGTGAGACGCTCACCTTGCCAGAGCTCCAAGACCTGAATAGGAAAATCGAAGAAAACAGCAGTCAGATCTTCTTCGATGTGCTGAAAGAAATCGACAACAAATTGAGTAAAGAACGCGAGCAGAGCAGCCAGGCCAAGATAGAGAATCGGTCGGCTTTGAAGAGCTTGGCAAAAAGCGATCCATGGACAAACGATAGTATTCAAATTTTAATCAAGGCCGTGAATCTGTTTCCGGCCGGAACAGCCCAACGATGGGATGTTATAGCCACATTTATGAATCAACATGCAAACAGTGAAGTGAATTTCACTTCTAGGGATGTCCTCAGCAAAGCCAAATCCTTGCAACAAGGCGATTTCTCGAAAAGTTCTCTGAAGACCGAAGCAAACGACGCAGCTTTCCAGAGTTTCCAAAAGTCAAAGAAGGAGATTCAAGTTGTTCCGGATAATGTTTTGGCCGAGGAATATGATACGGCAACGGCCAATTCCCATTCGAATAATATTAACGATAAGAAAAAGACACCACCACCATCAGCCCCAGCAGCAACAACACCAGTCGCTTCGGATGCCGCTGCTCCTACTCCTACTCCTCAGGTACCACAGCAAGCATCTAATAAGACAACTGTGCTAAATTCATCGGCAAAAACATGGACTAAGGAAGAACAAGCTCTATTGGAGCAAGCTATCAAGTCATTTCCTATTTCTACACCAGATCGTTGGGAGAGAATTGCCGAATGCATCCCGAATCGGAGTAAGAAAGATTGTTTGAAGCGGGTTAAGGAGTTAGTTGATTTAGTTAATTCCAAAAAGGATGCTAAGCAAGCAACGAAGTAGGTACCTAGATGTTTTATTTTGAAATAAAAAAATACTGACAAAATTGTAATCAACAGATTTTTTTTTTAAACTTAAAAGATCAACAAAGGAGTTCTTCTCTAACGATTACTTCTTTCATTATTATTTTCGCTTCTAAATAGAATAATTGTGTTTAAAAACACTGTACATTATATTGTATTCTCCCTTAAATTTTGAATACATTCAAGGATACATATGTAGGTCAAATTTGATGAGAACAAATTTAAGGTTTAGACATGGATGTGGACCTCTATTGTTGTAAATGGGTTGATTTGAAGATATGGTGAACCTAATTAATATTTTATATTTAAAAGCGGTTTCGCTTTGCTTTTAAGTTCTATAGAAACACAGAATAAATTGTTCTAGAAAGGTATGGCAATCTCATATTCATACATATGTATTACATATGTTCACATTCGTATTCGAAAAGAAAAGTAATAAATTTAGCCTGTCAGTGTCGAACAACATGTGCGTCTCCTTCCTTGCTTTGCGGGCAATATATTTTGCAATACATATTTATAAACCAAAGAGACTGCATGTATTCCAATGTCAAACAGATGTGGTGGATAAAAATCATTGGGTTTAATTTAATTAATTTCACCACTTTTTAGGCCTCGTCAAATAGAGCGCGGGCCGACAGGACGGTCAATACTTTACTAAAAAAATAAAGAACGCTGCGCGGCGCTCAAATTTTGTTTGTAAATTTTTACAAGGACCGCGACTTTACGCCGTTGTATGACACATCAACAATAATTGTTAACCTTTTTTGAGAAAATTAACGGACCACAGCACCTTCAAAAATGCAAATGGTGTTTCAATTTTTCTTATGGAGTGCAAGTGAGATAGAATGTTTGATTCGTGTTATGCTACATTTCCACCTAACGCTAATTAAATAAAATTTACGGGAATCCGCCAGAGTTTCGAAACCTAAAGTTTCGAAAGGCAAAGTTTCGAAGGATAAAGTTTCGAAAAACCAAAGTTTCGAAAAGACAAACAGGCCTATTCTGCCACATCTGTTATTCTGCTATTAATTTTCTGTTATGAATCATAAAAGATTTTCAGCATAAAAGATCTTTTATGATTCCTATTCAGGCGTTCGAACTTTTATAAAACTCTGTTATGAAACTTCGAAAACGAAATCAGTTAACGAACAGACCTACAATCTGCTGTCATAATCAGCTGTTCTGTTATGAATTTCGTTGAAAAAGAAAATTGGCAAACATATTTTCATATATTTTTCCTGTGTTGCATCTAAAAAGAGACTTATCCTACCTAACACCGTAGAAATCCTATAGAGAATAGGAGAGACGACCAACAGGCCAGGAAGTTGAATGATGTTGGAGTGGATTCAATTTGGTTAATGGAATACAGCTCCCAGAAGCGTTCTTACAAGAATAATTCTGAGTAGAAAAGAGTGTTTTGTTCAGTGTTTAGTTGTAGCTTTAATAAATAAACAGAAATATTTTTAATTGTTGTTTTTGAGTGCGGCTAAGGGCTGTCGTGATGACGATCGTCGTTTCTTGGCGCTTCCACTTTGTCGCGCTGATCTTCTGCAAATAGTCGCAAGGACTCTATTCTTTTTGTAAGGTGATTTGAACGGCGTTTTCGTGTAATAGCTAAACACACTGTGGCTCTTAGGGACATTCAACAGACTCTTCTTAGCCGATGGAGCTTGTTGATCTAATGCAGCGAGCTTTCCTGTGTCCTGCGCTTTCTTTTACAAAGATAATTTTATTTTAATTTGCTTATTAAACTATTTTTCAATATATTTTCTTACATTTGTCTCCTTTTATGAACATTTAGTTTACGAAATATCCATTTTTACTTGATATAACTGTGTTCTCATTGTAATCTCTTATGATAAAAGTCACAGAAGTTTGTCTTTTATTCTTTTATGATTTATAGCAGATTTTATAACAGATTTTGGCATGCTGAATACCAAAAATGCGATTTGTAAAAGATTCTGTTATGAGTTCGAAAGTTTGGCAGTTCATAACAGATTTCTTAGCAGATTTAATAACAGATGTAGCATGCCGAATACCAAAATCATAGTTCATAAAAGAATTTTTGACAGCTTAAACTTTCGTATAGAAATTCATAGCAGAATAACAGAATAGCAGAATAAAAGATTACGCCGAATAGGCCCAAAAGTTTCGAAAAGATAAAGTTTCGAAAATCAAAATTTCGAAAAACGAAGCTTCGAAAGGAGAAAGTTTCGAAAAGCCAAAGTTTCGGAAGAGAAAGTATCGAAGGACAAAGTTTCGAAAAAAAAAGTTCCGAAATCCTCGGAACTTCGTTGTTCCTTGAGCGATTCAAACGAGATTGACACAGGTGATAGCTGATACGGAATAAGAAAAGAAAAAAAATATTTTAAAAGTAGGGTGCTCCAAAAATATGTCAAAATATTGCAACTTCGTTGTTCCTTGAGCGATTTCAATCAAATTGACACAGGCGACAGTTGATATAGAATTAAAAATAAAAAAAATATTTGCATTAGGGTGTTCCAAAAAAAATGTCAACTTCGGTGTTCCTTGAGCGATTTCAACGAAATTGACACAGGTGATAGCTGATACGGAATTAGAAAAGAAAAAAATATTTTCAAAGTAGGGTGCTCCAAAAATATGTCAACAAATTGCAACTTCGTTGTTCTTGGAGTGATTTCAACGAAATTCACAAAGGTAATAGCTGATACAGAACTAAAAACAAAAAAATATTTGCATTAGGGTGTTCCAAAAAAACTGTCAACTTCATTGTTCCTTGAGCGATTTCAACGAAATTGACACAGGTGATAGCTGATACGGAATTAGAAAAGACAAAAATATTTTCAAAGTAGGGTGCTCCAAAAATATGTCAACAAATTGCAACTTCATTGTTCCTTGAGCGATTTCAATCAAATTGACACAGGCGACAGTTGATATAGAATTAAAAATAAAAAAAATATTTGCATTAGGGTGTTCCAAAAAAAATGTCAACTTCGTTGTTCCTTGAGCGATTTCAACGAAATTGACACAGGTGATAGCTGATACGGAACTAGAAAAGATAAAAATATTTTAAAAGTAGGGTGCTCCAAAAATATGGCAACACATTGCAACTACGTTGTTCCTTGAGCTATTTCAATCAAATTGACACAGGCTCAAGGAACAACGAAGTTGCAATATATTGACATGTTTTTGAAACACCCTACTTTGAAAATATTTTTTTTCTTTTCTAATTTCGTATCAGCTATCACCTGTGTCAATTTCGTTGAAATCGCTCAAGGAACAACGAAGTTGACATTTTTTTTGGAACACCCTAATGCAAATATTTTTTTATTTTTAATTCTATATCAACTGTCGCCTGTGTCAATTTGATTGAAATCGCTCAAGGAACAACGAAGTTGCAATATTTTGACATATTTTTGGAGCACCCTACTTTTAAAATATTTTTTTTCTTTTCTTATTCCGTATCAGCTATCACCTGTGTCAATCTCGTTTGAATCGCTCGAGGAACAACGAAGTTCCGAGGATTTCGGAACCTATTTTTTTCGAAACTTTGTCCTTCGATACTTTCTCTTCCGAAACTTTGACTTTTCGAAACTTTCTCCTTTCGAAACTTCGTTTTTCGAAATTTTGATTTTCGAAATTTTATCTTTTCGAAACTTTGTCTTTTCGAAACATTGGTTTTTCGAAACTTTATCCTTCGAAACTTTGCCTTTCGAAACTTCGTTGTGCGAAACTTAGTTACTATTTCAAAATTTACCTCAAATCTTCTTTAAATATCGAAGATTTACCATACAAATGTATTTCGTAAATCTTGAAGATTAGAAATTAATCTTGTTAAATCTTACTAGGACAAATACTTTTACAAATCGAACTAACCTATTCTTGTATGGCGCTGAAGGATTCATTCATGGCTGGATTCAGTTCTTCACAAATTAAACATTCTATCTCAATTCCTCTTCATGAGTAAAATTGAAACACCATTTGCATTTTTGAAGGTGCTGTCAAAATAAATCTTTTTTAAATCTTGTTGTGCGGTGGAAACACCAAATAGATTTATTAAATCTGAGATAAGCCTTTGGGGAGAATATAGCATTAGGGATAATTTCACGTTATGCTATGTTTCCATAGTTATGAACATTAAGATACGTCATACGTTCCACATTCAGCCATATAGATGCTGAAGTTCAAATGTGAAGTTATGCTATGTTTCCACCAAAGGTTTATCTCAGATTAGATTTAATAAATCTTTTTGGTGTTTCCACCGCACAAAAAGATTTAAAAAAGATTAAATTTGACAGCACCTTCAAAAATTCAAATGGCGTTCCAATTTTTCTTATGAAGTGCGAATGAGACAGAATGTTTGATTCGTGCATAGATTTTAATATATCCTAGATGGCCAACATATGATCTTTTGTACAGAGAAAAAGTGAAGCTTTGCGACCATTTTGTTGGATGCAAAAAATGTAAACAATCGAATTAAATGCGTTAGTGGTTTCTCGAAATAAATGTTTATGTCTTGGAATTTAGAAGAGGTAATAAAATGGTTTTGGTATCAAATCAAAGGTATTTTGCCATCTCTTAAATGGTAATAAAAATTATATAGCTACGTTTAATATATTTTGAGATATTTACATTTAACTTCTTGCGAGAAATTTTTTCCTAGTCTTGCTTTTGTACACTGATATCTTTCAAAATTCTGTGATGACGTGTACATTTGTTGGTATTAGAAGAAAGCTTTATATGTTGGCTTTAATTGATAAAATCACTTTGGAGTTGATTAAACAAACACAAATTAGAAAACACTTGTAAAAATACAATTTAAGAAGGAAAAAAGTATTGGCACAGTTCAGTATTAACCCAAAATACGCACTAAAATGCAAGATGAAATAACTCTTCAGTAATGGTTTGGCATCACTTTGTTGTTAATGACTTCCTTTAAAGTACCTCTACACTATCCCACAAAGTATTAACACATGTCAGAATAAAGTGGGAAGAAATTTCATACGACTGCCAAATTTGTGTGATGTAGCTGACTTTCATATTTTCCTTCCACACTTGCATCAAAAATCAGTTTCACCATAACTTCAAACGCCCAAGTGGGATAGAAAGTGTGATGGTTTTAGAACCGATCCTAAATATTTTCATGTATTAACACATGTCAAATCGTGTCGGATGCGCTGTCAAGTTGTGTGGGATGAAATTTCATATTTTGTTTCCACACTATTATACATGATTTCTTCACACTTTTTGACATGTGTTAATACTCAGTGGGATAGTGTGGAATGGCTATAAGCATGTTTTGCATCGAAAAAAACTGTTTTTTAGTAACCTGTTGGCCAATCTTACTCCATTTATGCTTAATCACCGTTTTTTAGTGATATTTTTTGGTAAAAGCGTGTTTTCTAGTTCGTTTTTCCAGCACGTCCCACAGATATTTAATAGGATTCATGCCTGGTGATTGTGGTGGTGTCTCTAAAGTATGTGGAGTGTTTTATAAGAGCCATTTCTATACTTTATGGGCAGTTTGTTTGGGGTCATTATCATACTGGAACTAAAAATTGCCAGCAAACCTCAATTTTTTGCACTTTTTCCAAGATTTTCATTGAGAATATTCAAAAAGATTATCTTATCCATAATGCCATCTATGAATACCTACTCCCCTACTGCAGATGTAGCCATATGTCCCCAAACCGGACTGAATCTCGGCACAGGACTCCCCAACCTCAATATATCACTCTCGGATCCCAAGACATTACTTAAAGAAATAAAGCCAAACGTTTGGATTTCTAAAAAGCTTATGTTACCATGGTCTAGACTTTTGGAACAAGATTATTTTGTCAGCGAAAGCAAATTTAGTTTTTTTTCGAAATATGGCTGGGAATAATATTGGCAAAAACCAAGCACTGCGTTGCAGAAAAAAATCATGCTTTCGAGTGAAATACACATATAGAGGTTGGATAGTCCTGTGCCGAGATTCAGCTAATTCGAAGCCGCAGGGAGTGAGTGAGATGAGTCACTTTTCGTCGAAAATCGATTCAGTTAGCAAAAGGGAGTGAGTGAGCGAGTGAAATGAAATGTCAGATTACTCGCCAGATATTTCCGCAGTGACTTGGTGTATGTGTTGGTAAATTTCCAGTTTTGGATAGGTATATGTGCTTTTCTCAAGAATTCCTATTCATGGATAGGAAACGAAATAAAAAACAACAACGTAGATAAAACAACTAGCCTTTTATTGATACTTTAATTTTATTTTATTATCATATGCACATATATATATTAAATAAATTTATATTCTATTCACTTTCAACACTTTTAAACTTTTTATTTCTCAAGGGTAAGACTCACATTAAACTTCAATTATGACAAAAAAAAATAATTGAAATAAAAGATACTCCAAACACCATTACTAAAGATTCCAATGTTTACATTGTTGTATTTGTTGTTTCATTTCGTTTTGCGTAACGAGTGTGACAAGGAGGTAGTATTTAGCTCTTTTATATTTATACTTTGTCTCATGTTCGAAACTAAATTCGAACTTACTCATTTCACTTAAATAGCTGAATCACTTTTGCGAGTGAAGTGAGATGAGTCGGCGAGTAAGACGAGTCATCTCATCTCACTCGCTGAAATAGCTGAATCTCGGCACTGGTCTATGTTTGGCACACATCTGGAGTAGGGGAGTTGGTATTTATAGATGGCATTATGGATAAGATGATCTTTTTGAATATTCTCAATGAAAATCTTGGAAAAATTGCAAAACAATTAGGGTTTGCTGGCAATTTTTAGTTCCAGCATGATAATGACCCCAAACAAATTGCCCATAAAGTATAGGAATGGCTCTAATAAAACACGCAACATACTTTAGAGGCACCACCACAATCACCAGGCATGAATCCTATTGAATATCTGTGGGACGTGCTGGAAAAACGAACTAAAAAACACGCTTTTACCAAAAAATATCACTAAAAAATGTTGATTAAGCATAAATGGAGTAAGATTGGCCAACAGGTTACTAAAAAACAGTTTTTTTTCGATGCTAAACATGCTTAAGGAAGTCATTAACAACAAAGTGATGCCAAACCATTACCATTATCTTGCATTTTAGTGCGTATTTTGGGTTAATCCTGAACTGTGCCAATACTAACGCAAGTGTGCACCGGGACATAATCATCATTTCGACCAAAAAAGCCGATGGGAATAATCATCTTTAATCATTCTCAGATATATATCTATTATAATGATATTTTGATTATGTCATAACGATATGATTGGCATATGTCAATGGTGATATTTTTAATGTTGGACGACTTTTATCATCCAAAATGTTAATTTTACAGTTGTTTTATCAGACTTTTTTTTCGGTGTACAGTAAAGCGGGCCATTCACGTTAAGACTGTCACACAGGCTGTCGATCGGACTGTTGCAACGACTGTCGAAACTACCCACACACGTTGCGAACCAGTTTTACGAACAGTGTGTCAAAAAATTCCTTCAATTTGTTTTTTATTTATTTCGTCTCCTAGAAACAAAATAAAAACTATGAAGATTATTCGTAGACTGAGTAGTTCGGTCGCAAGGACTGTCTCAAAAACTGCCATTCACTATTATACCACCATTCGGTCGTGTCGCAAGGTTCGTTGAAATTTTCAACGGATTCCAACCTGTCGTTAGTCACACAGTCCAATGTACAACAAGGACATTCACGGTAGAACCTGTCGTATACGACTGAAATTTGTCGGACAGTCCTTACGACAGTTTTAACGTGAATGGCCTGCTTAAGAAATACTTTCGTAAGTTTAAAAAATTATTTTTAAGTAAGCTGTGAGCATTCCGTAAGTTGGAAAAAACGCATTTCTACTTGTAAGTTTTTCTTTCAACTAACAACTTACGTTCGTTGATAAATTTACTGTACGTCACTTACAGAGCTGTTTACACTTGTAATTTTATCAAAAGTAACTTACGAAAGTAAAACTTTTTTGGTGAGAGAACTATATAATACCCGAATTTTATTTTTCCGATCTCTCACGAACAAGAGACACAGAAAAAAACAATTATTTAGTCTGTTCGTGAGAGAACTATAAATTTGTATTTATTAACTTTAAAGATAAAAGATAAAAGATAAAGATAAAGATAAAGAATGATAGAGATCCTTATTTATGATTCGCGAACTATTACGAATCCTTTTAAAAGGTATATTCACTACCCTAAAAGACCTAAAAAAGTTATTTTGAAAATAGAGACAAACTTTCAATTTTATTATTTACATGATTTGCATTTGCCTCTCCAAGAAAAAAGAACCGATTAGTCTCACGATTATATAGTATCAAGATAAATGCATTAATATTTACATATATTTCACTATAAAGAATAAGGAAACCCTAGAATCAGAGTGTCTCTTCAAGGGATTTTATCTCGGTGAGGTTGGTGCTATAGACCGAGAGCCCACAGCATATTTTGGGTGTGATTGATAGCAAAAAAAGAAGTATAGGCGTCGAAAGCTTCATTAAAGGCTATTCAAAAAACCAAAGTCTTGCAGTCCACAACTGGGGCCTTTGCGAGAAACAGTTCATCGGAAAAAAATATGAATGCAACTTCGAGGATAATTGTGTTACCCGAAATTGGTTTTCACTCCTCCCTAGATAAGCTCCTCGCATCACATATCACGGAATCTGAGACCATTTGAGCGTATAGTTCGCTTTACCGGACCGTTTAAAAAATTCAAAATTCTAAGTGAAAAACGGTATTTTTAAACAGTCTGGGAGGGCGAATTTAACACTCAAATGATCTCAGATTCCGTGATATAGGATCCGCGGAGGGATATAGGATCTAGGGACGGGTGAAAACCAATTGCGGCTAACACGATTATCCTCGAAGTTGCATTCATTTTTTTTTTTGATGCACTATTTCTCGCAAAGACCCCAGTTGTGGACTGCAAGACTTTGATATTTTGAATAGCCTTAAATGAAGCTTTCGACGCCTATACTTCTTTTTTTGCTATCAATCACACCCAAAATCAGCTGTGGGCTCTTAGTCTACTAGGTTTCTACTTATTTTATAAAAAATTTCTCAATTTTGCTTGTATGTACCTATATTATTTTCAGAGCTATTAGAACATGAAGTCCAAAATTATTCTCAAAGAGAGCTTCGCACTCGATTGGTTTTTGTATCTCGCGCTCTCCAATAGAAACATTTTGACTTTACAATCTCATGAAGGCATGCAATAAAGCGATTGACTTCTGGATTAATGTTAGTCCCGCCAGCACTTTCGCATTCAATGAGCATGGAAATGCCGTTTGGCAGTCAGTATCAATTTGACCGTGGATAAGCGAAGTTTTGAAGAATCTACAAGTTTGCGATTAATTAGTACATTTCTGAAAATAGTTTTTGAATTTTACTAAAACAGTTCTTGTAAACAAATAACAAAAGAATCAAAGATGGATCTTCTATTCACTGGTCTTGTAATTACGCTTATTGTAATTGTTATACATTCCCTAATTAAATCAATAAAACGACCGGATAACTATCCACCTGGTGAGCATGATAGTCTATAATTCGAATTTTAATATTCAATACACATAGTTTGATACTATACATAATTTACATTTATGATCACTAGAGATATACATATCAAATACAAAAGCACCTAACGTACCTACTCCTACATGTGTTCTTACACGAGCGACTTATTTAATATTGTTATCAAACTATTTTTTTTATTCATAAATTATTATGCCGCAAATGGATTAATGCTGCTTAAGTTTTATGTTTATATTACTACTATTCGTATGGCTAGGCGGATATTTTGTATTGATATAGGTATATTTATACGATCACGCATAACGAACTACCTATATAGAATTTTATGTCTTATTTCACCAGATAAAGAAATCATATTAATTTAAAATTGCAATAGTTTCTATATTAATCTAATTTTAAAAAAATATCAGTTCATTCCTGGTAGTTTTTTTTTTTGCTGAACTCAATTGTATAATTCAATGGTAACTGATTTGTTGCTTTAGAGGAATCTACGAATGGAGCAAATATACACACCCACTGAAGTGCTTGCCTCAGCTGTTTTTAGCATGATAATAAGACAGGTGCGGATCTGTGGTGGTGTTATTGATGTTAAAGCACCCCCAAGATCGAAAAATCAAATCAACTTGCATGTTGGACATTCTGATATATGTTTCTATTTATTTATTATAAAGACTAAGGAGCCGTATTTATTAGACATATCTTAGAGTTCAGTTGAACTACAAAAAAAATGTGTTTCAAATTTAAACCAAACTCGTGTATATCTAGCTCGATGATCCTCAAAAATATGTTTGACGCCCAAAATTTTAATTTATCCTTAGAACTTTTTCATGTCAAGTTGTCGAGATATTCTATAACCTTTGAATATAAACATAGGTTACGTTTAATGGGTGATTTGCCACATTCACATAAACAAATAATTTGTCAAAGGCAAAAATCATCCTTCCACTGACAAGAAAAAAGCTGATCAGGGGAATAATTCTCGATTTGTGAAACTGTGAAATGAAAACAAAGTTATCATTTTAATTTTTAAAGAGTTTTATCATTTTATCACTTCACAAACACGCAAAATGTGAATCTCCATCGGGAAACAGCTGTCAAAGTGAGTACTAAAAAGTACTAAACACTCATAGTAAAAGATTATTGTGATATCACAGAAAGAACAAGATGGTGACTTGGGTGTACCTATATCTAATGAGGCTTACTTGTTTCTATTTATCGTATATCTTTTCACAGGATTTCACAGAGTGAATTGATTGTGATAAAAGAATCATAGTATGAATTTTTTTCATTTTTTCACACTTAAAGAATCGGCCTATATGCCAAATATAGGCGTGATTATATTTATCACTTCACAGTTTCACAGATTGGGAATTTACCCCTGATGAAAGTAAAACGAATGACGAATTTGAGTTCAGCACCGAAAATTACCGTTAGAACAAGTCTTACATGTTTAACTCAAAAATCGTGTAAATCCTATATTATTAGTTGAAGCACGACCCCTTTTGAGAAATCAGTTCTTGGGTACGCACCTGATGGCTCATATGAATGATAAGAAAATAATATTATTAAACAAAGCATTGTTGGTATAGGTACATAATATGTAATATAACAGGGATGTATCTCGGGTATTTGGTAATTATAATATGTAATTATAAATTTATATATCGTCATTGGTACTTCAAACAATCGTATCTTACTTTTTTTTAAATATTTATAGAGAACAAAAAACAGAGTTTTATTTTTAACTTGTAAAAACAATTAATAGTAAGAGTATTCACACAACAGCGTAAAGACGTCGTAAACGTAGTAACAATTTAAACTTCATTAACCTGTCACAATTTGTATGGAAAATTAGACTTTACAACGTTTACGACGCTGTTGCATGAATACCCTTAGTATGATTGTTTTTTGAGATATTAAATAAGATAAAATGAAAGTTAAAAATAAAACAATATTTTTATGAAAAGCGATATATTACTTTTTGCAGTACGATATAAGACGATATAAGAAACACAAACATAAATATACTAAAGCGTCAACTTATATCTGTGGTGTTTGGTAGAAACATGATAACTCCATTTTTAAATTTGCGTCTTTGCGTCCACTTTACATCGACCTACAACCTAAACGGGTGAACCGATTTTCTTCAAATTTGAAACATAATTTTTCAAAGGTTATGTTCATAAGTATTCCAAATTTGAAGAAAATCTGTGGGCTCGTTTACACTCTAGCTTGATTTAAAGTGGGCGTAACGACGCTAATTTTAAAATGGAGTTATCAGGTTTCTACCAAACACCACAGATATGTATGTCGAATTCCTTAAAAAAAAATCGATGTTCTACACAAAATCGATTTTGTTCTAAACAAAATCGATTTTATTCTGTTTATACAAATCATGCATTAGGTCTGTTCATGGACAACCCCAAAAATTGTCAAAAAAATCAGTTTTTTTTCGGATTCAAAAAGACACCAAAGCTACCTTAATTATTTTGTTGAAATAAGCAAGAATCAAAATTTGTTTTAAAAATGAATAAAACAAACCACAGTTTCTATTTTCTATTTGTATTTATTATTACATACATAAGTACTGAAGTAAATTTGTGTATCCCTTGAATTAAAAAAAAAAACGCTTCAGAGCTCATGCCACTTTGACAGTTTATTCTTTCGTAAATCTGTCAAATTTCCCATACAAATTGTGACAGAATTACGAAGTTGTAAACTTTACAACGTTTACGACAGCCTTACGCTGTTGCATGAATACCCATATTATTAAAATAAAAGTTTAATTCAGCAAAAAATAGTGAAGCAGAAGTAGGCAATCAAAACATCAATGAACATTGATTCCAAGAATACAAGTGTCCAATACAAAGTCGATTAATGTATGTGTTTCTTGATGAAACTAAGGTTTGTTTGTTTACTATTGGCCCAAAAGCAACTGTCAAATGGCACACACAATCCCACACAAAACAATATTTTTGTTTGTTCCTTCCAACCAACAAAAAAAAAAAAAAAACAATCAATCCGAAATGATTGTAGGAACTCGACATAAGATTAGATTTATGTAGATTATTTATTCATTCCCACGCTGTACATAATTAAGAATTATATTCTTTTGTTCTAGTACAGGAAATAGTATGTTACAATATTTATAAATTATGTTTACCTACTTAAAAGATAATTTTATAACTAACAATATAAATAAAGAGATGATAGTAAAGAAATTAATGAAGAAAGGAAATTATGAAAGATTGAACTAGAAATTCATGTAGTAATCGAGTTAGTGTGCTGTTAGGCCTGGTTCACACGAGATTGTACCACACGATTTTTTGCAGTATAAATCCGTGCGAATGAGCAGTGGTGTATATATTTTGCATAGAGCCTTTCACACGACGTTTGTAAGGTTTCTTGCCTCTCAGCTAAGTACGTTAATCGAATACTCAACGGACTTATAAAAAAAAATTAATCGACCGATATGGTTGATTTAAAAAAATTATAACTCCGGTGATACTCATTGGATCTTGTAAGTTAAGGTCTTAAAATAAAGAAGAAAAATGAGGCAATAAATATGCGTTTTTAGTTTTTCAAAATTATAAAAATTTTCATCTACATTTGAATTTAGAATAAAATAAATGGAATTGAATTGGGCTTTATTCACCCCTTTAGTACGAAAATTTTTGCCCCTCCTCAATAATTTTTTTTTACACAATATAGCCCGTTATGTCAGCTTTCTTTAAAGACCTTAACCTTGAAGATCCAATCAGTAGAACGGGAGCTATAATTTTTTAAAGCCATCCATATCAAATTTTAATAAAAAAAATTTCATGTAGATAACGGGATCTTCTCGCTGGTGGATGGTCGTGGACAATGGTCCAAGCAGGTAATTTCAATGGAATTGTTTTGATTTTTCGATCAATTTAAAATCAAGATTGTGTCGCTTATATACCACGTAGTATAATGAATGAGGTATCAAAATAACCGTAATTTTATTTAAATGTTATATTTAAAACAACAAGAAAATTCATCAATGCACTAAACAGATATGAGTTCATATGTGAAAGTGCTCAAATAATGCCGTTATCTCAGTCCAACGGTATTCTAGGACTCTTATTTTTTTTTAATTTATATTTAAATCAATATTTTCTAATATCCGTCCAAATTTCAGCTTTCTAGCCCTTTCCCTTAAAAAGATAAAAATAAAATACTTCACAAATTCAAACTTTTCCATTCATTTTCATTATACTGCAGCTATTCGAGTTTTAAACGAATGAATATAAATATCGTGTGAACACCCGATTTTTGTTCGGTAAAAACCGAATGCGATAAAAAACGTGCGGTACAATCTCGTGTGAACCAGGCCTTAGAAGGTACTTGCGAAGTACTCAAATAATAATTTTGTTTAATTGTTCTACCTGTGATTGTTCTTTGAAGATATCGGGGGAGATTATTCCAGAGGTGAACAGCATGTACAAAAAACTGCCCAAAGAACGATGCCTAGGTGAAGCTATTTTAAGCATTCTTTGAGAGTTCAAAAAGAGTTTGGCGTTCTTTTGATCAGTGTAGAATTAACCATAAGGGCAATCGGGGCTATGATCCAGGTTGGCAAATTTTTGGGGTGGTTTTTGAGGATTGTAAAAAAATAAAGAGGAAAAAAAAATGCTTTTTTCACAAACTTTAATTTTATATTCGATAAACCTACAAATTAATGTTTAAACATATTTGGTTCTTGCATCTATTTCTTTTCCATAGAAAAACAAAAAATCACTCAAGTCAATGTTTTTTTTAAATATTATAATTTCATGCCTGTTTTTCTTCGCTGGGAAACGCACAACGGAATACCTAATTCAAAATATTTTGTTGATCTTTTTTTAAAAGAGCAAAAGGCAAAAGAGTACCTAAAAGATACACACAAGACACACTTTTGAGGTTGAATTGATTAAAAATTGTATTCAGTTGAAACTCAACGACGACGGGGACGACCAGCGACAACGTTCTCAACATAAACATACATAGCTTATGTCGAACAGTGGTCCTTTTGTTGAATTTTGGCGACAAAAATCATTTCCCACGCTAATTGATGAATATTAATGAAATTTGGTAGTTTATTCTTTCTTGATTTGGGGACGTTGAATTCATAGGTACGTTGAATTCTCACTTCCAAGTGATTTAGGTCAGAACATATTGCCCACAATTTCAAAATTTAAAAAAATAGCAGAGTCCAAGCCAGGAACTTATTGTTAGTCAACTTTATGCGTGTGAAATGTCTAGAAATGTGTGATTAAATGAGTACTTTCATTACATATGAAAATAGTTAAAACAAAATCCGTGACACAGAACGTCATAGGGCAAACGTTGAAGGCCATGACACCGACGACGTTACTTGTTTTTAAAAATTGTGTTATCTATTTTCACTTTTTCATACAGATAAGATTTCAATGGACTTATATACTAAGCTATCTATGTATGTATTTATATACTTTGGAAAATAGATGAAACTTTTACAAAAGTTTTAAAAGTCAAATCCAACCTCAGAAATGCAAATTTTTTTTTCAAAAAGTTTTTCGATTTGTTTGAGCTTATTTATCATGAAAAACTCGAAAGATAATCTAAAACCACCAATCTTCTCCTTCAAAACTTATTTTGAGTTTTTCCTATACCTTCTTTCCTCTTGAGTTAATTCGAAATCACACTTGACTACATGGATATAAATGAAAGAAACCACACTGACGCGATGCGACGACGACGTTGCTAGCAAAAAAACGACCAAAAGTGAAAGTTTCGTTCGTAACCTCTTTTCGTGTATTTTACAAAACCGCCGATTTTTGACCAAAGTCCTAACAATCTTATTTTTTTTTTATATGGAGAGCTCACAGCTGTACCGAATCAAGTCATATTTTTTTTTACAAAATTTTATGAATATTTTTCAACTTAAGTTTTTAATTTTTAAAAGAGGAAATAATAGGGGTATTCATACAACAGCGTAAAGTCGTCGTAAATGTTGTAAAGTTTTAAACTTCGTAATTCTGACACAATATCTATGAAAAATTTGATAGATTTGCGAAGTTAACAACTTTACTATGTTTACGACGACTTTACGCTGTTGCAAGAATACCCTTAATAATAATAAGTAGTTTAATTTAGAGAATAAACTTTAGACTTGTCCTTTTTACGAGCAAAATATTCATTAATTAATAGCAGTTTATTTATTAAACTTCTTCTTCGAATTTTGTTTTTCTGACTTAGTTCGGTTCAGCTGTGAGCCCTCCACATGAACTTTGACAGAAGTTTGGACTAAAACTGATAGAAATTGGCAGTTTTGGAAAGTAAAGGAACAGATCTAATGTTTCGCGTTGGTTTGGGAGAGCCTTAGCACTGAGGTGAGAGTTTAAAAGAAAATTGACAGTTTCTTTCGAATAAATTCGAACAAAATTTTGGAGAGAGCGCTCATAACTTAGGAATGCAACTTATAGAGCGTTCATCAAAAATATTCACTATAATTGTTTGGTTATGAATGCTGACGCATTGGACTTAAAATAATTTGTATTCACTTGCCGTGTTAGCCTTGATTAAATATTTTCAACAGATATTAAAATTTTTAACGTTTTCAGACACGCATCCAACTACAAAATAACATTTCTAAAGTTAAAATATGTATGTATGTTAATAATACTTATTTAATTTTATTATATTTTAACTGTTGGCTCTTAAATACAGGCTTTTCTATATGTACATATGTACAATGTGTCGAAACCCAAGCAACAACAATTAACACAATTTAATCGATCTATGGGCCATTAAAATATAAAAATAATTTTAATAGAAGGTTGCACCAGATATTTTTTTTAACTGGAAACAATTATTGTGTCTAACAATGAAAACTGTAACTGGTCTCTTTTTATAATAAAGGGTCTTTCAATAAGCACGTTTGATGAACAAGTTGTTTGCGAAATTTTTACTTGTGATATGAGTACTGTAGGGCAAGTTTTGGATTCACAACAACAACATTTCTGTTATAATAAATCCAACATGACATTACGATGATAGAGAACATGACAAAATTGGTGCCACAATTCTGTCTGCCTGTTTTTATGTTTGTACCTCGATCTACAGCCTAAACCACTGAAGCAATTTTCTTCAAAATTTTAACTTTTTGAGTGACGAAAGGAAATTTAAATTTACCTCTCTAGAGTGAAAGTTGATTGTTTTAGCTCCAAAAATAACGGTACTTGCCATACAACCGTTAATGAAAAAATTACTATCTCAAAAATATTCCCACCTTTTTGATTAATTTTTTGTACCTTAAATCTGTTATAACGACAATTTGATGAATTTTTGAAACAATATTTTTTAAATGTGCACTAGTCAAAAAAATAACGGAACAAGATTTGTTTACACTTAAAACCCATTTACTGGAAGTACAGTTGCTTCACCTAGTTGGAATAAAGTCCTTGAATGAAATGAAATAAAAATAATATTTACAAATAAAATTAAAATCTATTAAAAGCGGGTCACCAGGGCGTATGTGGAATAAAAATAGCAAACAAATATAATATTTTTTAAAAAAACATTTCTTTACTGGCATTGAGGGTTAGAAATATAATGCAACTGGTCAGTGACATGGTTACTGTCAGTGACTTAATTTTATTACGTTTGGTTTTTTATCATTTTAAGTGTTAAGTTTAGAACCTTGATATTTTCAGGGATGATGGCTTTTATAAAATTACAGTTTACTTTAATGCCTCATTTGTTATTCTACGTGTGCTATACAAATAGCAAAATCTATTTTATAAAAATAAAAACTGACCTCTAGCTCACATAGGAATTTATTATATTACTAAAAAGGTCACGAATAAGGATATAATACATGTTTAAGGTTCGTATTAGCAAACGAGACTAAATGAAGCTTATATGTATGTCAGGCTACGTTGTGTAAAAACTATTTAGTAGGAGCAAATTTTATACTAAAGTGGTGATTGAGTCACATGTTAATTTGATTGTTGGCATTTCAATGCTTTTGCATTTGGTGAAAAATTTCAGAATTTTGAAAAAAATATACTATAAACTAATTTTTCATATCATCCTCTAAGGGCCAGTTGTACAAACGTGGTTCAAAATTTTATCAGTGGTTCAACAATTTTAAATCACCGATTTCAGTGATAGCACTAGAAGCCACCTTCAAGCTTGAACCATCGTTGAAACTAATTTAATCGGCGTTTTAAATTTTCTGAGCCATGGATCAAATTTTGAACCCCGTTTGTTCAACTGGCCCTAAAAAAAAATAGAATATCAATGTAATATAAGGCGTGTTTTTTGCAAGCCCAGGGTAATTTGACGAAAACAACGATATTGGGGCTTAGCGACGCCATCGCGGGAAAAAAATGGAGTTTCCATACAAACTATCGATAACAAGTAAGAAATTCATGCCGGTAACACAGTTTTTCTCATGGCTTAAGTTAAGCCCCTATTTTAGCCCCGACATCGTTTTTTTGCGACTAATTCACTCCGGTTTTGAACGCCTATTAGAACTTCCCAATGCACCAATAAGTTTTTGAGATATAGGGATGAGAACGCAGCATCATGTTTTTGTCCATACATTTTGTATGTACATTTTGTATGAAAAAAAAACATAAAATTACAATACGCGACCTGCAAATTAGAAGCTTTAATGTCATTAAAAAGCTTAAATTTTAGGACGATTAATAGGTCTGTTTTTTGTATAGGTTTGGGGTAAAGTCTGGGAAAAAAACGGGACAGAAATAGAGTTCGAGCTAAATTTTGTGTTGTAATTTTAACCAGAAAGAAACGCATTTGGGATGTTTCTGGTTTGTTTCGGGGTAAATGTCTTATTTGACCTAATTGCTTAAGTCACAACGCATACAACATTATAGATTTTCAATTTCATCCACTTAATATTTTGGGCTATATTACAAGAACAGAAGAAAACTTTATTGTGATATTTATTCCCATTAATTCGTTTTGTTTTTATTTGCTAAATTGAACCATTTTATGAACACTTGACAAATTCAATTTCAAATTTTTCGATCATCTGATTTCTTGTTTAACAAGAAAGAATGAGCAGTAGGTCTATTTCTTTACTCGCACGTGGAATCCCGAAGTATTCCAAAATCTGCCAAAGACGTTTTTTTACTTTTTCCTGCTACAAAGATACTAGAGCTTTCGACTTTTTTTTGAATTTTTTTCAATTCCCCTCCAGCAAGAGTCTACCCGAACATAATTTTTAAGGAGAATTTTTTAGACCAATTATGAAAATTTTACATTTCGATTTTGTTTGCACACCCTTTAATGTATACAGTGGTGGCCAAAATAATAAGAGTGAATTAATTAGCTATAAAACAAATCTTATACGCTGGTCTATGTTTTTAGAACTTAGTTACTGAACCTTCCTCACAATTCGTCCATGCTAATTTTTATCCTGCAAATATCTGTGGATTGAACGAGAGCTGATATTCAATGATAAATTTATTTTCATACCGTTAGATATTGTAAGAGGATTTTTAAGCACCATTTTAACTATTCTTTTGTCCAGCAAAGTTGTTGTTTTTTTTTTGGGCGTTCTCTTTTTTCGGTCAGTTTTTTGGTAGATTTCGTTGCTTAAGCACCCTAGCAACAACACAACATGGAGATCGGTGAAGAGCATCTGCAATAAAACTGTTTGTTTAGCCTTTATCTCTTAGTTGAAGGAACAAACGAAGTTCTTCCTCGGAGGAATGCATTCCGCGTCCCATTATTAAAAAATTAATACAGTTCCATAAATAGTCTTTCGAAAGAGCAGAGTTCTCGTGGATTGTAGTAGATTTTCGTTAAGTTTTTGAACTTAACGTGGTTTAGCAGTTTATATTTTTATTTGTATGAAATTTTTATTCGTGAACTAACTTCTGATCGACGTTTTAGTTAATTTGTGAATTAGAAGATATCTGAGCACATTTTATTGATAGGGCTGTTAGACTGGAAATGCACTCGCTATTTTCTGTCACCACGACTAAAAAAACGGTCGCAACTCAATACAATTTCTTCGTCGCATATGCGTTCCTTAACGTTGTGGCTCAAGTGTTCCTTTTTTTGCGACTAAATAATCGTGCGATTAAGATCGCAAGTGCTTTCCTAGCCTAAAGTACAAGTCTTGCGGTAAATTTAATAAAAATTGCGATAAGAAGCAAAAAAGATCCGAAATAATACAAATCTACACTACACTTTTTTTGTTGACCTTTGTAAAACTGACATTTGTTAGTAAAACTAACGGGATATTAGGCAAGTTCAGAAAAATGAGATCTTAGAGCCCTAAGCAATCTCAGTCTAGTGAATCAGGATTCCTCAGAAATTTTGCTGTCAAATAACTGAGGAAAAAAATATTGGATTCGGTTGCTCAGTTTTTGATACTGAGCCCTCTGAGATCTCATTTTCCGGAATATGCCTATTGTAAGTGATCATCATTATTCATTAGTAGCACTGGAAATGCTTTTGCACACAAACACAAGTCAAAGAAAATTCGTATAAATAATTTGCTTCAATTCAAGAGGTTAAGATTCTATTATGATAAGAAAGCAAAATTATCCACTTCTATTATTTTGGTCACCACTGAATATCAGGAACTATGTACTTACCTATGCTAATAAATTGAAAGTGGGGGCGCCTATGTGCTTGATAAGCTAAGAAAATATTCAAATTTAAAGGTTCTTACTTTATTGCTTTATTGAGTTGGTTGATCTGTTAAGCAGGGGTTCAGCCTATTGTTTTCTATTCGTTTGAACCTTTGGACTAAATTAGGATCAGTCTATACTCGATTGTATCAAGTTAGGTGCTGGCACCCCAGGCCATTCCCGTTGAGACGATCGTAAGGAAGTTCGCAATCGCAAGGTTTGTAGAGATTTTCAAAGGAAAATTGAGAGATTCTATTGTGAATGAGACTCATCATTTCTACGAACCTTGTGACGTCTTAGTGTGAATGACCCACTTTTTTAAACATAAAAAGACACAAACAAAACGAGTATTTATTCAGCAGGCCACTGGGGCGTATGTGGAACTTAATTTGTTGCAAAAATACATTTATTTATTTAAATTTTCTATAATTGTACCTTTTTGTTTAAAACAAATACAATACAAAAAATGTTATTATTTTTTTTCTAGGCCCGGCTTTTCTACCATGGATTGGAAATACTGTTCAGTTAAGGAGTGAAGCACGCCAGGTTGGAGGCCAACATATTTTATTCGAAAAATGGGCCAAAAAGTACAAGTCTAATGTAATTGGGCTAAAACTGGGTGGAGAATATGTGATTTATGTTTCTTCTTATCCTTTGGTCAAACAAATTCATTTGAATGAAGTATTCGAAGGAAGACCAGATAATTTCTTTTTACGTTTACGAACGATGGGAACAAGAATGGGTATAACTTGTACCGACGGAGCACAATGGTATGAACATCGTCATTTTACAATGAAACAAATGAGGCACATTGGCTATGGTCGAACCCCAATGGAAGCTCATATAATTAAAGAAGCTGATGACTTAATACATTATATTGATCAATTAGATGAAACTCGTATTTGGCCTGGAACGTTTTTGGCAGCTAGTGTCATCAATGTAATATGGTTTCTAACTACAGGACAGCGTTTGAAGAGAAACGAGGAGCGTCTTAATACCCTGTTATCACTGCTTAGCAGGAGATCAAAAGCTTTTGATATGTGCGGAGGTGTTTTGTCACCGTGCCCGTGGCTGAGGTACATAGCCCCCGATAAGACGGGTTACAATTTAATTCTTGAGCTCAATAAAGAGTTAACTTCATTCATAATGGATAGCATAAATGAGCACAAGATCATTTTTGAAAAGTCAAATGGCAAAGAGGAAAGCGATTTGATATACGCTTATCTCAAGGAAATGATGTCCGAAAAATCAGACGAAAATGCTTCTTTCAGTGAAAGTGAGCTAACAATGACAATATTAGACTTTTTCCTGGCCGGTTCACAGACTACAAGCAACACACTTGATCTCACTCTCATGATGCTGGCCACCAGAAGTGACATTCAAGAGAAGGTATATAAGGAAATCCACGAGAATCTCGATGGCAAGGAATTTCCCCTTTTGAGTGTTAAGACAAGATTTCCATATGTGAATGCATTGATTATGGAAGTACAAAGATTTTTTCACATCATACCAATATCAGGTCCACGTAGAGCCCTATGGGATACTGAGTTGGATGGTTTTAAAATACCCAAAAACACTACAGTTTTAATAAGTCTACGAAGTGTGCTTATGGATGAAGAACATTGGAAAGACCCACAAACTTTTCGACCAGAAAGATTCTTGGACAATGATGGAGGTGTATTGAATGATGAGTATTTTATACCATTCGGCCAGGGAAGACGTCGTTGTCCGGGTGATTTGTTGGCTAGATCATCTTTGTTTTCGTTTTTGGTGAAAATTTTACAAAATTTTAAGATTGAAAGTCATCCGCAGAGTAAGATTTGTAAAACTCTTTTGCCAGGTATAATGCTTTCTCCGAAGCCGTATACAATTATTTTCCGACGAAGAAGTTAAGGTTTATCATACAAAAATATTATGCAGGAAATAATGGATTTGGGAATGTTGCATTTAATCACGTACATATTCATATTTGTATTTAGTGCAGTAAAACAGACGGACTAACTCTAACCATAGCTCAACAGTACGGTAGATGGTTATAATTAATTAAGATTATATACATAACATTTTAAATTATATTTTTTTATTAAAAAAATAAATAAACCACACCTAAATATACAAACGTTTTATGTTTTAAAAATGTATGTTTTATTTTTTTGGGGTATAAGCATGTTCTAAACTGGAATTCTAAATTCACCCTTGCGTTTCAGACTTTTCAATATGTTCGGTTTAACTTGGAAACTAAGTCGAATTTAACAATTTTGTACTTAAAACTTTCTGTCAAAAATTAAATTTCCTATACAAATAGATGGTATAAAGTTTAAAAATGAAATTTTAGCACCAAAACCAAAATCAAAGATTTCTAATTTTCTTTCTTAATTGTGCATCCTTTTTTCGGAGCAAAGATACATTAAGACATGCTTAAAAAAAATAAAGTAGAGCCTTAAAGCTTTAATATGTTATCTGAACCACCTGACCTTATAGTGACCGTCTGAGCGTGACACGCTTTAGTTAAAAGATAAAAGCCATACATAAAACCAGTATTTATTAATAGCAGGACAGTGGGGCGTATGTGGAACAAAATGACAAATTTAACATTCTTTGCAGTTTGCACCTAGAACCAAGTCTTATAGAAATCGTCCCAACCGTTCAGTCTATAGGTTTGGCGCCTGGAAGCATTTAAAGACCAGCCGGAAAACAATATTACGGGCTTATGAGGGTGGTTCAATAAATACCTGATAATTGAAACAAATAGTGTTGCAATCACAAATCAAACATTTTGTTTGTCAAGATACATCTTATAAAAGAACGCACTAACATTTTCAGATAGATCAGCCAATTAAATGGCTAATTGGAAAATTTGAATGTCACTCAATAGCTTAAGCAAAGGCCGTTTTCGAAAACGTTATCTGCGTCAAAAATGCATTTGCAGAATGTTCTTTAACGCAAACTGCTAAAACATCGCTGCGCAGTAAAAAAAAATTCAAGTTGGCGATAAAAAAAAATGAGAAACCAGAGAGCGTGTTCGTAAATATAAAATGCGTTTGCGAGTAAATTGAATAACGTTCATATAAGACCGATTTTGTGCAAGACAGAACGATGGCATATGACAATTGCAATCTGCGTCAAAAAATGACGATCATTTGACGATCAAATTGACTTTGATTTGACGTTTTCGAAAACGGCCAAATGTCAAATCAGAATCGAGTGGAGTCCATTTTAAACTCTCCATACATCCATTCACTTCAACGTTTTTGGGATGTTTAGAATTGATGTCACCATTCATCACAGCATTTTTTTGCTCAAGTTAAGTCCCGTAATTGCATTCAAAACAGCAGTGACTAAACAATTTCTGCTTAAAGAAATTTCTTTTTTTTTCAATGTGTGGAACAGAAATTGAACAAATTGGCCGTTTTGGTCAATGTTTGGAACAAAGCTTATATTGGTGCATGTGGCTTATGTTGGTGAATACAAAAATACGTACAGACACTCAAAATTACCTTTTTTTGCACTTTTAGATTCTTTTTTCTTGAAAAACAAGGAACTTTGAAGAAAAAAAGGAAAAGAAGTCAAAATTGGCAAAATAGGAAAAAAGGCATTAGCGGGTAAAAAAGGCAAATTAAACCATCAACCTTATTATGAGTTTCACGTGAACAACATTCTACCCGGAAAAATTGTAATTTCACTTTTCGGCTATTGTGAGTTTCACCCGAAAAATGAAAATTCCCCTTTTTTGTGAGTACGTATTTCGGGCGAAATGTATCGTTATTAAGATCTTAAATTATCACTTATTTTTTGAAGGTGAACAAAAGTTAAGCAGGTAGTGCTGGTGCCCTTTGCCTAAGTTTTTTGTTTGTTTTAAGCCAAGAGAAGTTCGGGTGAAACTCAAAATATCTTTAAAAATTCCGGGGGAACAAAAATTTTTCGGGTGAAATATTTTCCGGGCGAAACTCATAATAAAGCTGTATATATTTCTGGAATCAGGAGGGGTGACGTGAAATAACGCCTAGCGAAATAAAGCCGAATTTCGAAATTCGGCTTTATTGCGCTTTACTAAAGTGAAATAACGCCGAATTTTAGCGTTCGGCCTTATTTCGCTGAAGCAAAGTGAAATAATGCCGAATGTTAACTGAGAAATAAAGCCGAACCAAACAAATTCAAAATCCGATTTTATTTCAAAGTTTCATTAAAACCAAATGCAAAAGAAACATTGAATACACCCAACCTCGCACCCACCCCAAATCCTATAGGGAGCCCAAGCAGGGGGGTTGCATACCTACATACCTATCTGTTTATTCGCGAATCTTAAACTTTCACAAACCAAATAAAGGAAAGGATTTATTCAGCCTTATTATGAGTTTCACCCGGAAAATATTTCACCCGAAAAATTTTTGTTCCCCCGGAATTTTTAAAGCTATTTTGAGTTTCGCCCGAACTTCTTTCAGCCAAAAATAAACAAAAAACTTGCGCAAAGGGCACCAGCACCACTGCTTATCTTTTGTTCACCTTCAAAAAATAAGTGATGATTTGAGATTTTAATTATGATACATCTTGCCCGAAATGAGTACTCACAAAAAAGAGGAATTTTCATTTTTCGGGTGAAACTCACAATAGGCGAAAAGTGAAATGTCAATTTTTCCAGGTGGAATGTTGTTCACGTGAAACTCATAATAAAGCTGATTATTATTTGTGAAATTTAAAAATTTGTGAAAAAACAGCGAGGTATCTATTGCGGGGCATGCTACCCCTTGCTTGGGCTCACTATAAGACTTGGGGTGGCAGCGAGGTTGTTATATGTAAAGTTTCTTTTGCATTTAAAGAACTTGGATTTAAAAATCCACATACAGATGAACTTTTAAATTTTGTAACTAATCAAATATGTAAGTCGCTTTGAAAAGTGAAATAAGGCCGATTCAGCGTTATTTCACTTTCCAAAAGGACTTACATATTTGATTAGTTAAACAAATTAAAAGTTCATCTGCATGTAGATTTTTAAATACAAGTTCTTTAAATGCAAAAGAAACTTTACCGAATTTCGACATACATGCATGAAACGTATTTGTATAACGTCGATACTCTCATTCTCATATGATAACGCACAAAAAAGGCAAAGAAAGCAAAATCCTATCCCTGATAATCACTATTTGTGTACGTGGAGAGAGCGTGACATAGCATCTCGAATGAAAAAAATCTCGCATGCAAGATATCGCCTTATCTCGAAAAACCTTACTAAAGTTTTCTTTGTACTCTTCAAAAGCAGGTGACATTTTTCGTTTTTAAAATTATTTACACGTCACTTTATTAAAATAAAACAAACATTAATCATATGTTAAAAAATAAGATTTCATAATTATTTATTTAAGATACCCTAAGAATTTGTTTTTCTTTTTTTTTCAATCTAATGACAGTTTTTAATTATTTGAACTTTATTCAAATATTTATTTCTCCCATAAACTATTCATTTTTTGTGTGTGTCAATATTCAATATATTGACCCCCCGTTTGCTTTTATAACAAATTGTTTTCATTTCAAAATGAAAATTTTAATGCTTATTGAATTCGACTTATAATCTAAATTATGTTTGTTCTTATGCTACACATATTTTTTCTTTTCTCTTTTTTTATTTCTAAGTAGGTATGAAAGTAATAGTTTAAAATTAAATTTCATGTACAAATATAATTATCAGTCATCGTAATGAACAATTTTATACTAAGTTTAATTATATTTTTATATATTTACATAGATTAAATCTTAAAAAAAAAAAATTATTAAAGCATGAAAAATGTGTGTTTTCTTCTTCAAATTTAGTAGCATTTTTTAGTGGTCTTTATCTGTTCTTTTATTTATTTTTTTTAATCTTCTTAGTCTTTTTAATTTAGTTAGCCTATTATATTTTTCATACTTTTTTACCTCTCTATTTTAATTAAGAAATGTTGACCAGTGCGAGTGTGTAATTGAAATAAGGTAACCTTGCTTTAAAAACTAAATGTAACTATTTTTCTTAAAAACTTTGTGTACAAAATTATCAGTGAGAAACACTTTCAAAAATAAATCGGCTAATATTCAATTTTACAAACTTTCTTTGAATAGTTTTAAAAATAAAGAATTAACGAAAAGAACGCACTTCATGCCGAATTGTAAAGTTCTTATTTCAAATTACCTATAGCGGAAATAATTTACAAAAAAATATTTGAAATTAAAATTAAATCTGGACCGTTTTTTCAGTGCAAGATCATCCAACCTGACTAACTACTAAATTTGGTGTGTTAACATGAGTTTAACCGCGACTATCTGGCACTGAAAAACTGGTTCTTAGGGCCAGTTTGTTCATAGCTTATCATTTTTTTCTTGCATCTAGTTAGTCATACGATGTGCTTTTTGACAAAAATTCATAGTTTGAGTTGTTCATAATCGGAATCAGCTAGTTGTGATTTATTAACGCCATTTAATCAGCGTATGTTACAAATGTATTACAATATTTGACCCACTGTGAGCAAACTGGCCCTTAAAGAACAAAATTTACTATTTAAGATATGTGTTGTTAACAGCGGTATTTATAAGTTTCTTCTATAACCTGAATTCATAAAAAAAATCTAAAACTTTATAAAAACTTTCACTTGTTAAAATTGAAATTTTCAACACCAAAATTAATTTTTTCAATGATCGATTTTCGACAAAAAGTCGTTTATCGAAACAAATGATACTTGTAATGAGGCCTAATAATTAGAAAACGCAATCGAAAATGACATAGGACACGGAACACGCACCAACCTATGTAAAAAATTAAGCTTTTTTATCAGATTACTTGAAAATAGTGATAAGCCATTTTGTTAAACGGCGAAATTCGGTATTGTGTGTAAATTTGGAGTAACGATTTTTTCTAGTGTATTTTTACTTTCGCTTGTCAAATACAACAACATAGGTACTTTGGTATTATTATACCAAATTGTTGTTGTATTTAAAATGCTACTTTTTTTAAGCGGAGATTAAAATGCACAAAATAAGCACAGCTATTGTAACTTATATATGTCGGTTTCAATTGAATTTTCTGACTGTTCCGCCATTTTTAAAATCAAGTCGGTAACTAACGGTAGTTTGGTAACGAGAAATTTTCACCAAGTTTCCCAAACTTGGTTTTTAACCCGTGGTTTGTGACAACAAATTGTGAAAATTTGCAAGTAGTTTCACGTAAACAAACACACCTGTTAACAAACACTACCGAATGACGCCATTTTACAAAATGGCTTCTTCAAACATTTATCACTTTTGACATAGTAGTCTGAGGAAAAGTTGAATAAGTTTGGGCGTGTTCCAAATCTACTCCTTCTTTAAATCGGGAACAAAAAAAGACTCCAAAAATACTATTCGGAACAGCAAATCGAATGCTGTTGTAGTAGGAGTGAAAATAGAGTGCTAAAGGTTAACGTCCAATCGAAAGCATCTATTCGGACGTTCAAAACCAGAGCTGACGATACCGAAGTAAAAATGTGTTTAATTTTAACTATATGCCTGTAAGATCTTAGGTCTTTTAAATGCAACCTGAATTATTGCACGGCACAAGTTAGAAAGAGTAGGAGGATAGGAAAGATAAAGCACAGTGGATTGAGATCAAGGTGTTTATTATCTCATTAAATCCATAATCAATAAGCTGGGAGAATATAGAAAAGAATGCCGCCTAGAGTGGGGCTAGAACCCACACCTCTAGGTTGGCAGTCAAGCACAAAAATCCACTGCACCATTGCCACCCGCAGAATAACTGGCTGAACAGAATGGAGACGGAGCTGCAACTGGAATAGATGTCAAAATTTTGAATACACACAAATTCAATGATGCCAACAGAAAACGACGCAGCTGCAGACGGAGCTGCAGACGCAGCTGGACAAGTTGGCCAACTAACTGGCTGAACAGAATGGAGACGGAGCTGCAACTGGAATAGCTGTCAAAATTTTGAATATACACAAATTCAATGATGCGAACAGAACACGACGCAGCTGGACAAGTTGGCTAACTTTTAACTTTTGCTTGCAGCTTTTTTGACGTTTTAAAATTGCGAGCAAAACGAAGTGTTTACATGTGGGTTAAAGTGATTTTTTAACTCTTTTCAATCACTCATAAGGACTTAAAGCCATTTTAGCTTCTTTTTCATCATTATTCATTTTTATTTTTGTTTTCATTTTTTTTATTTTCGATACTAAAATGTCAGAAAGCTGTACGACACTTTTTGACAGCTATTCCAATTGCAGCTGCAGCTCGAGTTGCAACACTCTATTCTGTTCAGCCAGTAAACAGAAACTCAAGGGAAGGGCATATGCGAATAATATGATATGATATGCTCATTTTTCAACAACAATTTCATGAAATTCATTTGTTTAGAAGTAAAAGTATCAAAATTGAACACAAAGTGTATCGAACTGATGAGTGTGAAGCTCGGCAGTCGATATATTGTGAAAGGAGAAATAAGCTTATGTAATGTAACTTAACGAAAAACAAGCTTTTGTAAGAATTTATAAGACTGAGTACAGTCAGTTAGCTGATAACTCTGCTTGAGAAAAGGTCCAAACAACATTGTTGAAAAGGAATAAAGTTGGTGGTTTTTAACTTTTTTTTCCACTTTAACTATTTGTAAAAAAAAAAAAAAAAAAAGGTGGTTTTTAACTTTTTTTTCCACTTTAACTACTATTTGTATTTTATGTAATACGTTATGGGATTCTTTTCTTTCCTAAAGTGGTCACAAGATCTCGGAGCTTCGATACACAAAGTATGTATTAAAAGGTGTTTTTTTTTGTTTCTCGTCACATCAAATTCGACAGCTGATGATGGATGGTCATGTCGTTTTTAAATACGCTGAGTTTATGTTGTTTCATTCACAACTCAAACTTAATAGTGAGATATTGGTTGAAAGAATGAAGAAAATACTTACCGTTATTGTTCCAGGCTAAGATAAAAAACATTTCCACGTTACAATACAATTGGATGGAGTAAAGCAGAAACAATTCAAATTCATGTAGAAGTAGGTAAACATCATGCGAATTACTCAGTACGTTAACATTTAATTAGTTTCATATTCAGGAGCTCATAAGAAAATATCGAAGTAATTGTTTCAAAGATTAAAGTTCAAAAGAGAAATCCCATCTTCATCATCTGTGTAATCATAAAGTTTAATAATCCATTCCTCTTTCTGGAGTTGTCAATAAATTTCGCACAAAAATGGCGCCCAATTTAGGATTTTCTTAAATGGTATGTTGATTCTCTATCAAATAGTAAACACAATGCACATCAAATAGTAGGTAATATTCGAATATTGTTGTTTTGTCTTGAAATGTTGATGGTAGCAGCCCACATTGGGCGCCATTTACTATGAGAAAATATTTTGTTGTTCGCTTTTAATGAATCATAGTGTAGTACGTACAGTACACGTATAATATGAAGTTACGAAATTATACTTGGTTGGTAATTTCACAAGATAACGAACATGTTAAAATTGAAAAAAAAAAAACATTTAAAAAAGTGTAAATTTATTAGTTGTAAAATTAAATAAAACTAAATGATTAATCTTAAAACTAAACAAAATGCTGAAGTTCAAACTTATGTTGGACGTGGCAGTATAAAAGAATTGCTGGCTTAAAATTACATACTTGTTTTTTTTTGTTGTTGTTGTTTTTTTCGTTAAGCCGTTTTTAACTTATTTTAAATAAGGTTAAGTAGAACATTTTTTTCACAAGGTTTTCTTTGTTGTTGTATGTCTGTTTGTTTGTAATTCTTTTCCCCAAGTACCCTGTATTTTGTTTTTTTTTTTTTTATTTATTAAATTAAATATATATATATGTATATCTAACTAGATTTATACTATAAAATAATATGTATTCTCATAAGCTGCAAGGTTTTTAAATCATTGTTATCTATTTGGAACTAAGTGAAAATTATGTTGCGCCATAATTATTAGTTCACAGTACATTTGTCAAACATCGGTTTGATGGACGCTACTTGACCAATTAACAGCCTTTTTACCAGAAGAAGAACCTTTCGAGGAGGCATTTGTTAGTGTTGATGATTTTCTTGATGGTCGTGCATCCTCGAATTCTGAGTCTTCGATCTCACATATTTGCGTGGATATATCACTATTCGATTCACAGTCGCCAAGATGATAGCTGCCTAACAGCGACATATTTTCACCAGGACCTGCAAATTGAAAAGTGATATTATTTTTTAACGTACCTTATCGTATTGTTGTGAGACCCAGATGATTTTTCAAGGTAAGAGTGAAATGATTTCGCAAAACGCGTGCCACTTTTCATTACATGCCACATCCACTGGGCATGAACGATGCTCAAAACTACAACCACAATTCAGTCAGCAATCTGATTTGTATGGATATTTATATGTCACTGCATGGACATGGATTTTTGTGCGTTCATTGTTTATTTTTCGAGGCATGTTCATTTACGAGCATCTTTCATGCCCAGTTAAGGCGGCATAATACTTCACACAAATGCATTCAAAGACGAACGCTGATGTTTGATGATGAAATTTGTGTATGTTTTTTTTTAATAGATAATGGGATTAAGATTTAGAGGCTTTTAGTTTTATTATCAAAATAACTTTTGAGTAAATGAAGCAATGGAAACCCAAACACTGATTAATAAATATAAATTCGAAAACTTACCACATTTGCTGACGATGTTATCTATATCACTGATTTGTCTTTTACTTCTTCGATTTGGGAAACCATATCCAGAAACTTCTTCATCATCAGAATCATTACTTCCTGGAATTGTTCTTCTAATTTGACTATTTAACAATTTAGTACTGCACATTGATGTTTCTCCATCAGTTTCACTTTGTATATTGTATCGGGGCAAGTAGCTATTAGGATGTCGATGGTAAATATCGCCTAGACAAAGAAAAAAAAATAAATTAATTATAAAACAAGAAAAGAAAAGTTTTCTGTTAAACTTCTACATATACCTACTCGTATTAACCAAGTTCATATTTTTGTGGTCTTAAGGCAAACCCCCTTAAGTCAATTATTTGAGGAAAAGATTTTGAATTCTTACAGGATTACGGTTAATTTCTAATCGGAAAAGATTTTTAGAAAAAACTGAGCTACATTAACTTTGTTGCAGAGATTTTTGGGCAAAAATTGGCAGTTTGTAAAATTTTAATGATACCTAGGTACTCTCTCAGAGAAAAGGTAATTGCCAAAAAAGTGTGGATCGTTTTTTTTTTTACTAATCTGTTATCTCACCTACCTACTGTTGTACGTAAACCAGGCATTTGACAGACGAAACAATTTCTGAAATAGTTTACGCCCAAGTGAGCCCTCTTTTCTGCACAAACCTACAGATATTTTGCACAATGGAACAGTAGTTGAACAAAAAATTGGTGGCAAATAGTAACAATTGCCAGTTATGGTCAATGTTTGGAACAGACCTATTTGTAAAATTTGAGCTGATCTTAATAACAAACTTAAGGAAAATTAGAAAAAACATTTTTTTGGTTTAAGTGGAGCAAATGAATTAAGTTCAAAAGTTAAGTGAACTCTACATCATGTTCCTTTTCGACCCATGTACAACAGTTGTACTTCTGCACTGATGAGCCCAACATAACTTGCATTTAACCTTAATTTGACCCAAAAATATCTCTTTTATAAAAATACTTACACTTATTACTATTATTTACAACTAAAGGCACTAGCAGCATTAGAAAATACAGAATACAATGTTTAATGAAATTTCTTATATTAAAGAAAAAAAGAAATATTATAACAAACCTGTGTTAAATCTATATTCTTCGCTTCCACTATCCAAGAGATTTAATCCAGATATGGGTGTGTGGGTTTCGAAAGACATGGAAAGAGGTTTCTCACTACATTCAGATTCGCTTTCTTCAACGTATTCCGATTCGATGTCCTCGTTCAACGTTTCAATATCACGAACAGGATCCACAGGACCAAGGTCTGTAAGATTAAAAAAAAAATTAAAACCAAAGTAACCACAGAAATTTACAGTGAGCGAATACATCACAACAGTGATGTTGTGTTTTATATTTTAGAAACAAATATGAGGGTTTGTTTCACAATGTCTTTACTAAAGTCTTGATTTTTTATTCGACACCATGAATTTTGCGCATAGTAATATGATAACAGGACAACAATTTACAAATACGCATATTTCTACTTTTTGTCTTTGGACTTAAAATGAAGAAAAATTATGAGAACTTTAGTTAGACATTCTGAAATATGGGGACAAAAATATAACTAATTAACTTACTAAGCGGAATATGAACACTCTTCGGATGTGACTCATTACTTTCATTACTATGAAAACTCGATGAGTCGGGCACTTCAATGCCAGGAACTTCAGTGATATCAGGCAGTGGATTTTGACTTCTCCTTGCCCAATCGGAACAATCCCAATGGTATTGCCCATGATTATTGGGTGAATCTTCAAATGCACTTTGCGAATTATTGATGTTTGGAAGATTGACATGCAAAAGTTTACTATTTAATGTTGATGCAGGTTTAAGAGATCCTAAACGCATTGTATGATTGCTATGATGTTCGATTTTGCGACCTGAAATGTATGTATTTTTAGATTTTAGACTCTTTAATATTAAAAATTAATTACGACCAGAATAGCTTGCAATCTTCTGTATTCTTAAGAGATATAGAAGTTTTCTAAACTAACCTTTTCATATTCGAACAAAAAATATATATATTTTTCTTACCGTTATTAAGTTTATTGTCACTAAACGTTTTCAATTGCATTTGATCCGACCAAGTTTGTTTGTGTAGTGATTCGGCATCACATGAAGTGGTCCCATTGATGTTAATATGTTGATTGGTACAATTTAATTTTTGATATTCCGGCGGAACATTTTCCAATTCATCCCCGGCCGAACCATAACTTCTTAAAATATCTAAATTATTAACAAAAACTGTACTAACAGGATATGGAATATCATTCGAGCTTGTCGTATAGCTTTGTGGTCGTTGTTGAACTTCTAAATTACTCAATTTCGAACTGCGTTTGTAGTCTTCCTTTGGCATAACAGCATTCAAAGTTATATCTTTGCGTGGATCATTATTCACACTACCTCCACCTTGGTTCAGTGTTTTTCGACTGCATATATAGTAACATAGACATCCAAGTAATAGCACCACACCTATAATGGCACATGCAATTCCAATCATATCTATAAGTGGCAAGTTTCGAAGTTGGCTAGTAATCGAATTTGAATATAGTGGATCACCGCAACTGGCACCAGTAAGATCAGGCGGGCAAATACAACGAAAACTGCCTGCTTCATTGACGCATGTCGCCCCATTGCCACACGGTTGGTTTTCACATTCATCCAGATCGATTTCACATGTGGCACCGGTGTAGCCTCTGCACATGCAATGAGCCATGTAGTCACCTTCTTCACACACTCCCCCATTTTTGCATGGATTTGGAGAACAAAATCGACCAAATTCACAGCGCTTCCCAGACATTCCAACGGGGCAGTTGCAAGAGTAATTTCCTGAGATCTCAGCATGACATTTACCACCAAATAAGCACGGCGATGAGGAACACGGATCCAAATCGTCTTTGCAGAAAGCCCCCGTAAATCGTGGATGACATTGACACTCGAAATTGTTAATACCAATATTCTTGCAAATTCCTCCATTGAAACACGGTTGAGTTCCACAGATTCCTAAAGGCACCAAAATGGTCGAACTGTCGCAGGTAAATTCAACATTAGCAAATCTCTTTAGGACCGCTATAGTACTACTGCCAGTCATGTGCAATGGCACCGATTCTCGAGCCAAACGAATATCATCCATACAACCGACGAAACCTCGTTGAATGTCTTCGAACCCTAGCACAGATGGATGCGGTCTTACTTCAGCACCCAAGAATATATCATTTGATTGCAAATTCAATATTCCATTTACTCCAGGAGCACTCCCTTGGGCAGTGTGCTTTCCATCAACCACCAGTTTAGCACTATTCCGTTCACGTTCCAGCTTTATTTCATGCCATTCCCCGTCCGATACATAAATCGACGACACACTGATCAGACCCTCACCTGATCCCAAATCAAATCGATACTGCACAACACCATTTGATATTTCCAAAATATTATAGTCTACTTTCCCTGAAGCATACATCAAGTTTCCGGTTTGTTGAAGCGTTCGTATTCTCAACGTAAATATCAGTTGGTCTTCAAATATTTTCTTACCCACCACTTTGTCGATTTTGTAGTGCGCATAACTCTTACCACTCAACGACACTGGATTGAGAGGCTTATAGCAAGAATAGCCGACACATTTTTTAACATCATGATCACACGTTGGACCGGTATATCCATGTGGACAAACACATCTATGTCCCTCTTCGAGATCACCTTCTGGCAAGCAAATTTTATACAATGGGCAAGGTTTGGCTGCACACGAATTAACAGCTTCATCGCATCTCTCTCCTCCATAGCCCTGCTGACATTTACATTCATTCAAATGCTCATAGACTGCAGATATGAAGCTCGTTACATCCGTGGCAATTGTATTTATGTTCTTTCGATCCAAGACTATTTTATCTTTGCATAATCCATGCACACACTGCGTTTGACTACATTTCGTTTTAACAATCTGTTCGATGATCAAATTGGTAGCTTCTTCAATTTCTTCCATATTATCAGCAACTGTCGCCTGAATCTCTTTAGCAGAGAAATAACCATCGTCATTGGGATTCACTTGTTGTTTGCGAACAGTGAAGACAACATCCAATTGATTTTTCACATCGGTAGTATGTCTGGCAAAACGTCGATGGCTGTCTACCTCATTTGCAGCACTCTCTTTATATGGCTGTACCGAAATTACAACAATATCTTTCTGTCTTGTTCGCATTGCTGTGCGAATTGATCGAATAAAACCCTTCCGATGGCTTAGAATAAAGTCCTCAGGTGTAACATTACTAAATCTTAAAATAATAGCATTTTCAAGCATTTCTTTGCTTATCAAATCAACGGTTATTTTTATAACTACATGGGCAGTAAATTTACCATCCGATGCTGTTACATTCAGTCTATAATCTCCTACATCAAGATTAGGTAGTGCGTATAGAGAACCATCATCTTTGGATATGTTAAACAGCGTGTGCGGTGAATAGAGAACCCCAGCTGTTGGTACGAGGCTATAAATCAAATTGTCATATTGATCTTGATCGGTTGCATATATCCGACCAATCGCCCCGCCAGGGAATTCATCTTGATATGAATTTATAAGAATCTCAACGGGTGTTATCACTGGCGGATATTGACTCTCTTCAATTACCTTCACCGTCACCCAAGCATCAGAATATAGAGGAGGAGTTCCATTGTCGAATACCCTGATCAACATATTATAAACACTTCGAACCTTATGATTGAATCGTGTTGCTGTTCGAAGGGTTCCATCTTGTTCCAAACGAAAAGCTCCACCATCATTGCCACTTCGAAAATCGAAAGTGTATGGTGCGGAATTTGGTGCAGTATCTGCGTCGATTATTTCAAATTTAATCAAAACATGTCCAAGCTGCTTGTCTTCCTGCACGATGATGGTATAATTCGATTTGTTAAATAATGGAGGATTATCATTTGCATCGGATATGTCAATGTTAACATGCACATAACTAGAAAGCTCAGGAGTTCCATTATCACGAGCTCGAATTTCCAGAACATAACTGGATATGGACTCTCTGTCGAGGGCTCCTTTGACAGATAAATAACCGGTATTGTTATCGATTTGGAATTGATTCAAACGATCACCACGTTCGATGTTATAGAATATCCGGCCATTCTCGTCAGAATCAGCATCGAAAGCTTTTAGTTGAAGAATCTTATCTCCTACCAGTGCATCTTCACGAATCCTTGCATTGTAGGAATTCTGAGCAAATTGTGGATTGTTGTCGTTGACATCAGTTACCGTCACATTTAACGATGCCAAATTACTCAGTGGAGGAGTTCCACCATCAACAGCTTGAATGGTCAGAAGGAAATGTCTTATTTTCTCGAAATCCAGCTCTCCATTGCAATATACACTTCCAGTATTTCGATTGATGGCGAATTTTTTTTGCTCATTGCCACCGATAATTGAATAGTAAATATCAGCATTAACTCCAGTATCCCGTGATGTTGCCAAAACTTGAACAACTTCAGATCCAATAATACAATTCTCGGCAACATTTGCAAAGTAATGTTGTTGAGTGAATTCCGGTGGATTATCATTAATATCCTGAACATTGACAATGAGTGTAGCTATGCTTGATAGTTGTGGGGTGCCTTGATCAGTTGCTATTACAGAGAGATTATACCAAGCTATTGATTCTCTATCTAACGACTTCTTCAGAATGATAATTCCAGAATCTGGTGATATTGCGAATGTGTCATTACCCGAGTCAAGGAAGGAATATCGAATTTTTCGATTGACTCCAACATCCCTATCAGTTGCATGAACTTTAGTTGCTAACGTTCCAATTTCAGCATCTTCCGGAAGTATCAGGGTATACTCGTTCATGCTGAAGATTGGATGGTTATCATTTGTATCGGCAACGGATATTTCAATTTTCGATATGCACTCCCATGACAATTGATCACGATCTTGAACGTGGGCGGTGAGATAATACTTCGAGACTGTTTCTCGATCAATTTTGCGCGCTGTTTTTAAGACTCCTGTAATTTTGTCCAAAACAAAATCATCAGATTTATTGCCTGTTAGATAGAACCTTAGCTTGGAATTAGCCTCTTCATCGGCATCTGTGGCTATAATTTGAAGAACAACTGTTCCTGACATTATGAGTTCATTGATTGTTTCTTTATAACGATATTTGAGGCAATAGGGAGGATTATCATTGACATCCTTAACGGCAATTGTAACATTTGTTGACGTACTATATTTCCCATCGGTGGCAATGATATTCAAGAAATACGATGAAGTTTTCTCTCGATCGAGCGGTTTTGCTGTAAATAGTTCGCCAGTTTGTCTGATGTGAAATTGCGAAAGTGGATCACCCGATGTGATGTAGTATTCTACAGCTGTATTAGCTTCTGCATCTTTATCTGTTACCGAAAGCTGTACGAGCACAGTGCCGGGGAGGGCATCTTCACTAACCGCTGTTGTATAGTTCGGTGATTTGAATAACAAGCAATTGTCGTTGTAGTCCTTTAATTTGATCAGAACAGTAGTTTTTCCGATATGTTTCGACTGTCCATGATCAGTGGCGACAACTTGAAATCGATACTCACTGCGTTTTTCTCGATCGACTGGGATAAGTGTCGTTATCCAACCGGAATAGACATCAATGTCAAAAACATTAGCTATATCAGCAATATCATCGGGTAGGAAATATCGAATCTCACCATTTGACCCGGCATCGGCGTCATGTGCTGTCACCTTGACTATCGATGTTCCTTTCTCGGCATTTTCAGCCAACAAAATACTATATGGATTGCTTTCAAAAATAGGAGCATTATCATTTTCGTCTTGAACGTGTAAAATTATTTCCGAAACAGCCGAGTAACCTGGATTGTTTCCTATCTCAGCCAACACACCGATGATGTGAACTTCTTTTTGCTCTCGATCGAGGGTCTTTGTTAAGGTTATATCCCCTTGTTGATTAATTGCAAATTGTTTGTCTTCATCAAAGCCTGAAATGATTTTATAACTTCCAGTCAAGTTTCCAAGCAATCGAACTCGAGAAATCAAAGTGCCAGGCGTTGATACTTCCGATATAAATTGATTACGTTCCTTGTGTTCAAATGCGGGAATATCAATGTCATCTTTGACCACGAGCACAGAAACAGGGACATCGCTGTGTAATGGTGGTGAGCCACCATCACTAGCACGAATGAAAAACTCAAAGATTTCATTTGCATAATTTGCAACAGACGCTTGCAAACTGATCGATCCGTTATTTTCATCCACTTGGAAGACGTTCTTGATTTTTTGATTTTCTGGTTCATACATTGAATATAACAATGCACTATTTTGATGTTCATCCCTGTCTAAAGCTTTAACCTAATAAAAACGAAAATATTTTTTCCTTTAAGTACTTTATGTGATTTGAAGAAGTTTTTCATTTTGATTTACCTTTACAAAAGGAACATGTAATTGAAAATTGGCATTTATCACTGCATGATATTCATTGAGAACAAAAACAGGCGGATTATCATTTTCGTCGGTAATTTTAACTTTAACTATTGTAAAGCCAGATCTACCACCAATATCACTAGCAATAATTGGTATCTCATAATGTGAACATAATTCACGATCAAATGATACTTTTGTTTCGATAATGCCTTTTATTTTATCAATTGCAAATAATTCCTTTAACGAATCCGAGAATATATCATATGTAAATGTTCCGAATTCACCCAGGTCTTTATCGAGTGCTGTTACCTAATTGATGACAAAAAATTATAATAACATTTAAAAATGAACTTAAAGTAGGAATATTTTGTTTGTTATTTAAATGGGGATAGCTTTCAAATTTAAGCACTTTGTAGTTAAATACTGGCGCCCAACAATCAACAATGATTTTGTGTTTGTATTCTAACTCCAATGATTCTAATTTAATATTAAATAGCATGAAACACGTTTTCACATAACAAAAATTACTATTAACTTACCGTTGTTACCAGATGCCCAGGCATGAGATTCTCTTTAATATTTGCTTCATAGCTAGGTTGAGAAAATATTGGACTATTTAAATTACCAGGCAATATATTAATTTTAACTCGAGTAAAACTTGTATAAATCCCATCAGTTACAGATACATTCAATGTTGTTGTTTGTTGTTCAGCAAAATTGTTCATATTCAGTAATGTTATTGTGCCAGTTGATGAATCAATATCGAATGTTTGCATTTCATTGCCTTGAGCGATTTTGTAAACTAGATTTGAATGATCCACATAATCCGGATCACTTGCTTTCACACTAATTACAAATTGTCCACGTTTTGCATGAACAGATAGCATACAGGTATAAGAAGGTTCTTCAAATTTAGGAGCATTGTCATTTATATCAATCACTGCAAATTAAAATAAAATAAATTTAAGAAAAGTTTATTGTTTTCCATGGAAGGTTTCGAAATAAATAATCTCGATTTCGAAACTATTGATGATTGCGACGTTATTAAATTTAATTTTTTCCGATTTTCTAAAATCTAAACTTACCTGAAACCCAAACATGAGCTGTCGATGTCAAAGACGGCGATCCACCATCGGTGGCAATCACAGTAAAGTGATGTACACTCTGCATTTCATGATCTAAGCTTTTCTTTAAATACAATATTCCTTCCAACGGATCCAAATGGAAATTCTCCGAACTATTATTTTGATGACTTGAATCGATTGCAAATGTTATTTGACCATTTGCCCCAGTATCATTATCACGAGCATTGATTCGCATAAGTGAAGTGCCAAATGGTGAGCCCTCTGAAACACTTATGTTATATGTGTCATGTTCTATTTCCGGTGGACTATCGTTTACATCTAAAACCATAATAGACACTGGAACTTCCGCTGAAACTCCTGATACACTATCCGTAGCACGGACAATTAAATCGTAGTTTTGCACACGTTCGTAGTCTAATTCGTCAGCAACAGTTATCGTGCCTATTGGAAAAATAATAAAAAAAGAATATTTAATTTCTAACCAAACTCCTTAAGTTCAAAATTTGGAGAAAATTACTTCAGTGGTTAAGGCTTTAGAGAGATACAGACAGACAGGTTGAAACTTTATTCCAGGAAAGATATATCAAATACAAAAATTATATTCTTATACTCCTTTTTGGAGCATTAGGTGTTTATTTCTCTATAAAGAAAAAAAATCTAAAAATAATAACCTAATCGACCGAACCGACAAACTTTTGTTATCTTTGAATTTTATGGCCATAAATTTCTCTATAATTAAAGTTTCAGCATTGTAGGAAATGCGGTATGTAAGTTAATCCATCGCTTAATATCTGAATAGACCAAGGGCTAGCAACGGATTTACTTAGATAAGAAGGGTGAAACTTTGGTCTAAGAGAGATTAATAGCTTCTCTACTTCAGTCTATTAGACCTTATTCTATGAAACGGAGTGTAATACTTTCATTCCTGTTTAATGGCCATAAATCTTTCATTGACCAAAATTTTATTCATGAGAAGATGAGGTTGTTAAATCCGTGGCTAGCTCTCGGTCTAAAAATTCGGTCGATCTCGACCCAGAGAAAAAGAATTTAAAATGAGAGGTAATTCCGAAATACATCCCTCTCAGTAAAAAACAATCAAAGGCTACCAACCAAAAAGTAACGAATATTTTTCTACAGCAAAATAATTCAGCGCCATCTAAATCTCAATACTACAAAACTTTTTGTTCACATTCAATGCTGACTTATTTATTCTCAAGTTTTGTTTTTGTTGTTTTTTGCCGTACAAGTGCCCTAGATATTGCACGACGACTTTTTTTCGAAATTCTATGAGTGTGACCGAGAAAAAACATCTGATCTCACCTTCGCACTCATTTAATTTCCAAAAAAAAATCATGACCCAAAAGTCCTTGTGTAAAAGGGCACTAAGATTTCAGTGAGCTGGCATACATTTTTTAATAAAACAAGCCTATTAAATTATAACCCGTGAACAAATGCCCATTTTTCTTAAGAAGCATTTCTAAGCTATTCATATAAAATGTAATTATCAAAATTTGAATAGTTATATACTTACACGGGCCTGTTTTTCTATCAGGTGCTGCATTTAAAGTACATAAATGGATTTTGCTTTTAGGAATATTAAACATTTAATTTATTTGGTTATATTTTATTATTGTTGTGTTGAATAGCGTCGCGTTTCAAGAAAAGCAACAATAATACAAAAAAAAGTCAAGTCGTTGCTTAGAATTAAAGTGTTAGCATGGTTTTGTTTACGTGGGTATGAAATTTGAGTTTTATGAGTATGGTGAGACATTTTCATTTTTTTTTTATATTACAAACTCACCGGTATTAAAATCCAATGCAAATTCTTCCATTTCATTTCCTTTAGCAATTGTGTAAATCAATTTTCGACCCAGTGGGCTATCTGCTTGAATGGTTACAGCGAGTGGAGTATAGATTTCAATGTTTTCGCTCACAGAAACAGAATAAAATTGCTTGTTGAAAACTGGCATTGATTTATCAATAACCTTTTAAATAGAAACCAAATAAATAAGATTAAAAGATGAAATGTTGATTTTGAAAAAAAAACACTAAACATAGGACAACAACATTGTTCCTCAGGTTTAAATTTTATTTTGTATTTATTACCTTCACATGAACCCCAACTTCTGTTGAACAAGGTGTCGATGCTCCATCATAAGCTGCAATTAAGAGCTCATAATCTCTATTATGACCTTCGAGAGATTGTTTTAAAGTTACATCTCCTGTTTTTCTATCAACTTTAAACAGTTCACCATGACCACGTTTCATCTCATAACGAACTTCTCCATTTTCATAACTATCCAAATCAACTGCATGAACTTTTGTTACAAATGATCCTTTGGGATCATCTACCGAAACTACTGCATAATAAGGAAGATTCACAAACATTGGACAATTGTCATTTATATCGAGGACGGTTACATTGACAACAACATGAGCTACTCTCGGCTTGCCATCCATATGAACTTGAGATCTTGCTTCAACAATAAGCTCATAATTATCACAAACTTCACGATCGAAAATTTGGCCTGTTGATTCAATAGCACCCGATGTAAGCCCAATGCGAAATAATTTTGTGGGATTTAGAATTTTATATTCGACATGTTCGTTTAAATTGGATCCCATAACATTAACTGTTGCAATAGTTGTAATTTTGGTTGAATTTTCACTAATCACTCCCTCGACTGTAGGTTTTTTGAAATAAAGTCCATAATTTTCGGATGTTTCTACAATGATTATTACATTGGTTACATTTGAATATATTCCATCGGAGGCACGAACATGAAGTTTGTACAGTGATTCCAAGCGTTCAACGTCCCTATAAGAAAAAAAAAAACAATTCTGTTGTTTGTAATGTTGAACATTATTTTAAAGAAAAACTCACCTAGTTGTGATAACACCTGTTTCGGGATCCATTGCAAATGCATTTCCTTCATTACCCTCAATAATATCATAGCGAATTGTTGAAATATCCGAACCATCAGGATCAGTTGCATTTACCGTGACAACAATAACATTTTCATAAGTTGGCAACAGCAACGTAACATTGTATTCGTTTTTTTCAAATACCGGAGCACAATCATTGACATTGGTTACAGTTATTTGAACTCTCGTTGTTGTGTCTGAAGACAGTCTAGGAGTTCCCAAATCAGTTACCTTTTAAATTAATGAAAATGAATAGAATAAGATTCAAAATTATGAGGCACATAATTTTTTTAGAAACTTACTTGGACATGGAAATCAAAAAATGGGATTTCTTCATAATCTAAAAGCATTACTGTTTTTATAGCACCAGTTGTTGAGTCTATGTCGAAATATCTTTTGGCCAGATTTTCAACAATGTCATATCGTAAGAGAGCATTCAATCCAGAATCTAAATCAACAGCACGAATGACTAAAGGACTGCAAAAAAAAAAATAATCAAATTATTTTTCATAAAAAACGCTTATCAACATTAATGGGATTCAATTAGCATTTCCTTTGGAACTTGGATACAAAGAAAAACTTACTTTTGATTAACAACCAAGCTAGATTGAAATGGTCCTTTGTTTTGATTTCGACTCAACAACTGTTGTTCACTTGTAGTATTTGTATCATTCGGTTTGTCCTTTGAGAGTATCAATGAAGATATCGGAGCTGACTCAGAAATCTCTCCCCAATAAATATTTTGTAGAAAATGTGGAGTGTTATCATTTTGATCTAAAATATGTATGATGGTTGATGATTGAGAGGATATGGATGCCAGATTAGTTGCTGTTATAGTAAGATTTATCAACCTAGAAAAAAATATAAACATTTGTTGCATTCAATTGGTTTAAATTATTTTTTTTTTTAATTAATAACACAGGCACTAGAATCGTAATATATCATTTTATATCAATGTCAACAAATTAAATACAGATTTAACTTACTTCACTTTTTCATAGTCGACGATGTCTTTAGTTGTAATTACCCCCGTCGATGGGTTGATTTGAAATAAATCACCATAATTGCCGTTGATAATTTCATAGTTCACCGAAGATGTTGACCTTGCCTCGATTTGCGTTACATAAGTTCCAATTGGACGATTTTCATATATCTCAACTGAAGTTTGTTCTTTGATAAAACGTGGTGGATCATTCTCTCCCATAGTTATTATTATATGCACTGGAACTTGTGACGAAAGTGGGGGCTTACCATGATCTGAAGCCTTTACCTGTAGCATATATTCGGGCATAGAATTGATGTCAAGTTCTTTGTTAACACTTATAATACCCATCACGGGATCTATATCGAACACATTACCAATATTACCACTTGCAATTGAATAGGTTATTTTTGCATTATTTCCAAGATCACGATCAATGGCAAAAAGTTGAGCAACTTTTGTTCCCAAAGCTGCAGATTCAAAGACTTTACCTTGTACAATTTTCGTAGTGAATTCAGGATGATGATCGTTGTGATCATGAACGGTAATTATTATTTTGGCATAATTACGCTTTGCCGGTGTGCCTTGATCTTTGGCTATTGCCACAAGAACATGCTCTGCTATTCGTTCTCTATCCAAACGCTGTGTAACAATGACATTGCCAGTAATCGAATCAATTCGAAATAATGTCAATGAAATCGGATTTTGAGCTGCATGCAGAGTGTAAAATATTTTCTTATCTTCGTCCATATCAGTTGCATGTAGCTGCAATATTTCAGTTTCTTCGTCTATATTCTCTGAAATATCTATTTTATAAACAGAATCTGTGAATTCCGGCCTATGATCGTTAACATCAATAACATGAACATATAATTGGGTTGACACTTCATGAGCACCATCAGTCACACTTATTGTTAAATTATACTCTTTCTGAACTTCCCAGTCGAGTGATTTCGTTAGTAGAATATTTCCATTGTCTCGAGCGATGTAAAATTCATTTCGGGGGTCACCATCTGAATTATATTCGATATAGAAAAAGTTAATTAGATTTAATTAAACAAATCAAATTATTTTAGCTTACCCGTTATGTCATACCAAAGCTGATCGTTGTCTTCATCTATTGCTTGGACAAGAGCCACCAGAAAACCTGGTCGATCAGTTTCGGTAACATCGACTTCTTGATCTAAGGATTTGATAACAGGAGGATGTAATGAAGGTCCAGTGACAGGAACTACAATGACATTAACACGTGTTGTATGCATCTTTTTTGGATCACCATTATCTTCGGCACGAATGGCCAAATCGAATTCTGTTTCCGGTTCAAATGGTTTGGCTGCATATATAACACCAGTAGCAGGGTCAATTCGAAATTTAGCCTTTCCTTTTCCAGATTTGATAGCGTAGGTAACACGACCATTTTCACCGTAGTCATTATCGATTGCCAGAACCTTTTAGAAGATTGAAATAAGTATAAGGTTTTGTAACTTGTGAATAGTAATGCAGGCCATAGGTTTGAAATAATTGATAAATCTCTCATTATTTCTATATTAGTTATATAGCGTTTACAGTCCAGGAAGGACCACGGCGTTCTTTAAAATTCAAAAAAATTACCTGAAATAATGGTTTATCGATTTCAACAGTTGCTGGTATTTGAACTTTATAGAAACGTTGGTCAAATTCGGGACTTTGATCATTTATATCATCAACGGATACGATAACTCTTGTTGTCGATGACAAAGGTGGGATTCCTCCATCGCTTATCAGAATCTGAAATTATAGAACAATTTTATCGTGTGATAACAAAAAAGAACAAATTGGATTCTGATCAAAATTGAAAATTTTGAACACTATTTCTAATGGGGAGGTAAATATTGAGACATATTTCCAGGTAAGAAAAATGCTAATAAATTCGTAATATTTACCTCCATTATATGTTCTGGTTGGTTTTCACGATCAAGTTTTCTAGCTGTTGTTGTGATGACACCAGTAGTACCGTTAATAGCAAAAAAGCCTTCAGGATTTCCAGAGATGATTCTATAGGTTATGTGTTCGTCTGGGTCAACATCACGGTCTTCGGCTTTAAGTTGAAGAACTTCTACGCCAGGGGGACTGCCTTCTGGTACAGTTGGATAATAAACTGGGCTTTCCGTTAGTGGTACGTTATCATTTTCATTTAAGACTTTAATAAACACCTTAAAAAAAACATTCAATATGGAAATGGCTTTAGACAAAATTAACAGAAGATAATAAAACTTACTTCTACGCATGAATGAAGTGGCACTATTGCTTGATCTTGTGCACAGACTGTTAGCCAGTAAGAAGGTTTAGATTCAATATCTAAAAGAGCCATAGTCCGTAGCGAGCCTAAGATATATAAAAAAAAGTAATTAATCAAAGTTTTCGAATTGATTTCTGCAACCAATGTAATGGCGAGTTTATTTATAAGGTGTAACGTTGGTTGTTACAAGACATAATAAACTTACCTTCACTATCAATTGAAAAGATGCCCAATCCATCGCCACCTCGTATTGAATAGACAACCCTTGAATCAGGACCCGGAGGATCTGCATCGGTGGCTATAATATTCATAACGTGTGTATCAGGAGGCTGATTTTCCGTGACATTTCCCACCAGCACATAATCTTCAAATTCAGGTGCATAACGATTTTCATTAACATCAATAATTTCAATTATAACTGTTGCTTCAGATGACAGAGCCGGTGTACCACGATCAATGGCACGAACACATAAACTATGTAGCTGCCGTTCTTCAAAATCCAAATATCCAATTGTTCGTATGGTACCGGTATGTTTGTCAATTTTGAATAGTTTATCTTCCGGATCGTTTTCATCGTCAAATGAATACAAGACTTCACCTGCTGGGCCAATATCTGCATCAGTAGCTTGAACAACGGCTATCACCGTTCCCTTGGGGATATCTTCCCGCACACGAAACGTATATTCGGGCAACTTAAATGCTGGCACATTATCATTGACATCATCGACAATGACTAGAACTACGGCATCTGCTGACAAAGTTGTTGGTGAACCATTGTCTGTGGCTCGAATAAGCAGCTCATAGACTTCCTTTTCTTCTCGGTCAAGTGGCTGGCTTACATAGAGTATTCCAGTTTCGGGTTCTATTTGAAATGATGATGTTTCTGTTACTAGAGAATATGTTATTTTTGCATTTTCACCAATATCTGCATCGGTTGCTTTTAAATGGAAGATAACGGTTCCGTTTTTGGCATGCTCTGTTACCCGGAAGCTTGCTAGAGATTTTTCGAATTTCGGTGGATTATCATTTTGATCGAGAACAGTGATTGGAAACATTTTTGAGGAAGACTTTTGTGGTTTTCCAAGATCATATACTGTTACATTTAGAACATACTCCTCTTGTCGTTCACGATCCAAATAGCCAATTATCTGCAGTTCACCAGTGTCGGGATCAATGCGAAATACCGAATCATGATCACCATCTGATATCCCATAAACTAACTTTCCATTATAGCCGAGATCTCTATCTTTGGCCTTTATCCAGGCAACAGTTTCACCCAGTTGAACTGTTTCATTGATTTTCAATTCCAAAGGAACATCAACAAATTCTGGAGCATGTACATTTTCGCCATATCGTATGGGCATCATTACAAAATCAGCTTGTGGATTATAATCTCTGCTGGGCATATTATTTTTCTCTGCAGCAGCCAATATCTCGGCTTGTCGGCGAGCAATTCCAGTATCACGACATTCAAAACTTCCACCATCTTGTAAGGATATGCTATGTCCAATGACATCTGCAGCACCTCGATTTAAAAAATAGCTTTGTTTTTCGTCAATTAAATTAATTTGTATGGTCATGATATCTGCGAAATGAGTTCCATCAGTTGCTGTAACATTGACTTCTCGTTGGGGAACACCAACATCGGTAAGATCACATCCAACCGAAAGCACCCCTGAAGTTTGATCTAGATTGAAGCAGCCATCTTCGTTGCCTGAAATTGTATAGAGTTTCACTTGTGAATCGTGTTAAAACTCGAATCAGGAAAAGGGAAATTTGAAATAATCTTTGAACGTAGCGTTGCGTAGTATTAAGTTTAATCAAAATCGTTACAGACGTTTCCGGGATAGTTTGAAAAAGAAACCCGACATTGAAAATATTTGTTTCGACTTGTTTTAGTCCAAAAATACGTTTTGGTACTCTCTTAGTTGGAATTATTATATCTTTAGACAATAAATAAGCAACGAAAAGAGTAATTTAAGTCCGAAAACACGTTTTGAAACTACATATCTCTGAAAATTCCTGTTTCTGGACGAGAATGGATGCTCTACTCGTATTTTTCCCTTTCATTGTAATATTCAGAAATTCAAATCTCTTTATGAGACCTTATAGTCAGGTCCGTCAAACTAGTACCGCCACAACGGAAATTCAAAAATCTAATGATACAGAAGATATGTATGTCCTACTTATAACTGCTAATTAAGTGCTGCAATCTTAAACTGGAAATGCATTCCAAAAACCTAAAACAACTAAAAATTATTTTACAGTCAAAAAACTGGTCTCAAATTAAAGATCTATTCTAATACTCTCCAAAAAGGTGCATTTTTACTTTTAAATACCTTTAACCTTCTTCTTAGTTCGAGTGACCTTTGTAAATGCACCTTAACAGATTGGTCGAACAGACTTGTGGATACCTTGTGGAACTTGTGGCGGTGTTAACTAAGTGTCAAGATAGCACCACCTCAAACGAAATTCAAAAATCTAATGATGCAGACATTACGTCCTACTTAGGGGCTAATAAAGTGCTGCAATTCGAATTACCTTGAAATCGGATGCAGCAATGCAAGAAAATTGTAAACTTTTTACATACGACAAAGTTGAAACACCAGAATTAAAAATGATGTTGAGTAGGTTGGAAAAAGTTTTTTGCCGTAAACGCATGGACCCTGATGGTTGTTTTGTGGTACTTATGATCTTTCCCTCTGTATTTTGAACCTTACCGTTATCATTCTTTTCCAAATCATTCCTTGTTTTAATTCGTTTCTCAGAGGCCAACAAGATGGCATCATAATCTCATTTTCGATAGAAATTGACTTTGATCGTTCTTTCCCGCAGCTTTTCATGTTTTCCCACATAAAATTTCTTTCGTCTTGGAGGTAGGGTTAACGACAAAATAATGAGCTAAATATGGAATTTTTGTTTTTATTTGAAAGAGATATAGGGGATGCATCATTTAAAGAAAATTAACTTTTTAATGTACATAAATACAAATGCCAAAACAAAATGCCAAGGGTAAAGCTAGAACTATAATGCTCGGAGGGGCACTTAAGTGCTCGGAAGAAAACAAGCGAATACACGGAAAGCATTTGACGCGACTATAATTGCGAAGTGGAGCGTTTCGTCAAGTTTCGTTCAACTTTGGTTACGGAAGTGAGGTGCGCTTCCGAGCGCACCCCACTTAAGTAAAACTGACATTTGGTGAAATAGGAATGCCAAAAAGAGAAAGATGATAGTCCTCGCGTTCCAATCAAAGAATATCAAATAAAGAAGCCAATCCTTCGTACGTTTCACCCCCCAAAACCCATTTGTTTACATTGTTGTATTTGTAATTTCATTTCCGTGTCGAAGAAATAGATGTGAATTGCAACAACAACAAGACCTGTGCTGAATGATGTGCTGAATGACTAGTTGATTCTATGTGTGCGTTTTGCACTGCTTTTCACTAATACTTTGCAAATCTAATACATCAGCTGTTCGCTTCCAGCTTGTAGGCAAATCAAATTGACAGCTGAGGATTGACTTCTTTATTTCTTATTCTTTGGTTCCAATGTTTATTCGCTATGCTATCTAGCTATCCCAAAAATTTTGAGATAACTTGAGTTGTTGTTGCGTCAGCTGTTATCAGCTGTTTTTTAACAAGGGATTACAACAACACAAAGCTATCCGGATAACTGAGAATAGCCAGCGGAACGTGCCCAGTTACATTATGGGTGTGTTCCCCTTTTTTCGGTACGGAAAGCTACTTTTCGTTGGTTTTTGACATTAGCTTCAGTGCCCTTCCGACTATTATAGTTCTAGCTTAAACAGTAAACACAAACTGACAGAAAATAGGTGTGTTTGTTAATGTGAAACTTTTTAAAAAATTGCTGTCAGAAACCATAGAAGAAGAAACACAAATTTGAGGAACTTGGTAAACATTTCACGTTACCAAACAGGCATAATATTTGCTAACTGTTCGTTTACTTTATCGAAAACTGGTAAAAACTGTAAAAAAACACAATTTCATTGAAATTGAAGCGATTTGATGTGATTTTGAAATTGCGTCAACGAACGGGAATTTATATTAGTCCAGTCAAATGAGTATTTTGTATATACAAACAATACTGCGTCGATGTTTTGTTGTTTTGTTTCTTAAAGAGTACCAAAGTTCGAACAAAAAAGACTTTGAAAAGCGTGAATTCCATGTTCTCGGCTCCTATCACACTTATGGCCGATTTCACGAAAGGCTTTTAATTAGTTAAAAAGCCTTTCAGCCTTAAAATGATGTTTTTTGGTTTCACCAAATGCTTTTATATTTAGGAAGATTTTAAATGCCCTTGTAAACTAAAAGCTCGTTTTTTGGCCAATTTCAAGAAAGGCTTTTAATTATTTAAAAAACTTTTAAGCCTTTAAATTATGTTTTTCGGTTTCACCAAATGCTTTTATATTGAAGAAGATTTTAAATGTCCTTGTAAACTAAAAGCTCATTTTTGACTCATTAAATTTTAAAAGTCTTTTTTGCTAAGCCGTTCAGTCAAGAAGAGCTGTTATTTTGCTGTCAGAATAATTGTCCCTCATTTATAATGCTTTTTCACTTTTTCACTGCGAGGGAACAACCTCTTTTTTTGAGTCCAGGGATGTAAGTAAACTCAGTCAAATTAAAATATCACTAAAATATCCCTTTTCTGCATTGGTGAAACTGAAAAATTTTAAATGTCTGTGTCGTACATCGTTGAAATGGATATTACCAACTTTGTCATGTTTTTTGTCGCACATAAAGATTTAATATACCAAAATGAAGAAAAAAAAGTGTTCTATAAAAAGCTATTTGAGTATTTTTTTCAATCAGATGGACATGAGGCGAGAAAACGTTAAAAACCATTTTTTACTTCAAAATTTCGAATTTTTTTTTTCCGTCAAAAATCTTTTTTTGGAAATAGGTTTCAAAATTGTGTGTAAGGACAAGTTCCAGTAGATATTTTAACGTACGATTTTAACAAAAACAAATATATAACACTAAGTGCGATAGGAGCCGAGAAAATCGAATTCAAACTTTTCAACCCGTTTCTTTAGGAAAAAAAACAAAATTCGACGCAGTATTTTTTGTAGATATTTCGAATTATTTTATTTAATTTTACTGTTCTATATGCGATTCGAAGATTGCACAATTTTGGCATTTGAGAACATAGCAGCTTCGTTCGTTGAACTTTATTCAAGGTTTCCACCGAGATTTTCTTGTACACAGGAGTTGGCAAAAAAAAAATGCTTTGTATTTTTTTTAGAAGGATAAAAAAATGATTCCCTTTAAGTCTTAAAAACGTCTTGCAGAATACTTATTCAAATGTTCAAAGCTCTTCTTGAGTTTTGTATTTTGCCAATATTTGCTGAATGCTGAGGTATTGATGATAAGAACAAATTTGTCTTTTTCATTAAAAGTCAGATATCTCAGGCAAACCAACATACTACTACACTACAACAAAGTTATTTAAAGCTGAATTAACAATAAACAAAATCCGACCAGTACCTTTGATTGACTCAAACAAAAAACTCCAGAAAATGACACCCTTAAACAAAAATTGCCTCGTGCCATTTTTTATAGTTTGGAAATCACGGTACCTGCAACAAAAATCTCTCAAAACAAGAAACATGAAACAGAACGCTTTATTATGCTTCTTGTTTTATTTCAATCATCACAGAAATAAAGCCCTTGGAAGGACAACAAACAAAAATGAAAACAATTCTGTTAATTCCCTAAACTTGTTTGACTATTGTAATTTACATAAATACCACAAGAAAAATTTCGATTAAGTATGTTTTATATTCATGGCTAGGCTTTTCTTTTGGTTAAGAATTATCATAAACATTATATATTCGCTGAGCAAATTAGAACAACGTTAACTTAAGTAACCCCCATTTTATGTACTGAGACCATTTAAAAAAATAAATATGAATAAAAGAGTTATTTGGAAATATGTATTGCTTTTTTGCTGCAATAATAACCAACAGCTTTAATAATAATGAGAATAATGACCAATAACTTGCAGAATGTAAGTAGTAATTTGACCCTAACATGAATTAATAATTTCAAAGAAATGTTCATTCATGTTATACCGCTTGATTTTTTCCCATAAAATTGATATTTAATATCTTATCTGAAATCTGTTTGTCTTCATATTTTTATTTAGTTCTAGGTATGCAGTTTTATCAATCACCCTCTTTTTTCATAAAAATGTAAGCTCACAGTTCTTTTTATCAATTGCTCCCGATGGTAATATAAATTGCACATTTCACTCAAACGCAATATTAATGAGTAATGGCATCTTTTCTATATTTATCAGTGAATAAATAATAATTACCTGAAACCAATCGGTATGTTATGAAATTCCCCGAATCAAAATCAATTGCCGATAGGGTAAGTATGTCCATACCAACAGCAGTCTGCCGTGATACATAACCAGTGCAATCGGTACGTTCGAATTGCGGTCGATTGTCGTTGACATCTTTAATTTTCACAACAAGCTCCATTTCTGTTTGTCGTCGAAATGGCAAACCCCAATCGGACGCCCGCACACTCAAAACATACTCTCTTCGCATTGTCTCATAATCGATAAGTTTCGACGTCCTCAGAATACCAGAAAAATGGTCAATATCGAATGGTACTTCATTCAAATTGGCAATGCTATACGAAATGTAGGCATTCTCTCCTGAGTCTTTATCTCGGGCAGTTATTTTTATGACTGTCGTGCCAGCTGGTTCGTTTTCGTCTATCCACACGGTGTTATTTATAAAATCAAAAATAGGATCATTGTCATTTGTGTCCTGGACATTAATTTTGACTTTGGCAGAAGACTGCTTGCGTGTGCCCACGTTTCCTTGATCAATGGCCGACACTGTTAATGTATAAAATGCCTTCGTTTCGGCATCCAATTTCTTTTGGGTATAGAGCATTCCGGTGTCGGGATTAATACGAAATTCACCCCCTTCGTTGCCACCGACAATTTCTAAAAATACTTGTGAGTTCTTGCCTACATCTTGGTCTGTGACTTTCAATCGTATCACAGGCGTATTCGGTGGTGATGTCTCTGGTACAGTCACTTCGTAAATTTGTCGATTAAAAACTGGAGAATTGTCATTGGCGTCACTGATATGAACGGGAATTGTCTTATAACTAGATTGTGGGGGTATCCCCCGGTCTTCTGCACGAAATGTTAAATTATATCCTTGGGGTGTTTTCTCTCTGTCCAATAGGCTGTGTATTTCTATAAAATATTCTCCAGGCTTCTGAGATGGTCGTATGCGAAAGTGTCCATCGGGGTCACCACTCACTAGTTCTACACCTTTTATCCTGCCATGGATTCCTTGATCTTTGTCTGTTACTCTTATGATTCCGTATATGTTGGCGTTGGCGCCTTCTTCTACATACGGCAAGGTTCTCACATAAATGTCTGGGGGATATAAATTTACCTGAAAGCAAAAAGAAAGACCAAAGTTAGAAATCATTTTTGACAAACAAAAGAAGATTGAAAAGTTTTATATGAATCCAGAAGACTCTAGGTATGTATTGAAAGTATATAATGAATGTTGTGGCTTGGAATTATTTTGGTATTTTCATTTTCAAGTCCCCTAAGAAATAGCGATGATGTACAAGTGCCTATTTATGTACTTGCGGCAAAGTATCCAATCCGTTTGCAATTTTGAAAGCACATAATGCATTCCAGCACTTTATTTTTAGACACGCAGAAAAACGAACAATCTGGAAAACCTCTTGCCAAGCGTTTCTGCGAGAAGGACAAGGAATTGTTGAAATCAGTTTGAAAATCTTGTATTTTGGATTTTTAAACAGATAGGTACTGTCGTTTTATTCCTTTTTTGGTAGCTAAACATTGTGTTGCAGTATTTTTTGTCAGCTAAAGAGCAAGAATTGTACTTTATCAAACTTACTAATAAAAGGATTAGTATTGAGACCTAAATTTATGACTGAGTCTATGCAGGGACTTTAGGGATAAGGCGATGAAATGGTAGGATGATTGCAAGGTTGTTAGCACCAAAAGAATTATTTAAGAGTTCCATTTGCTTTTTTGTTTCTATTTTTTTTTTACCTCACACCAAAAAATACTTGAGCGTTTGAGGCTAAATTTTGTTTTATTTACATAGAACTTACCTAAGCTTATTGAAAATGTGTTAAAAAGTAAAATTAAAATTTATTCATTCGAAGCGAGGATATATCCCCAAGATACTAATGGAAAAAAAGAGAAAGAAAATTAGCATAAAAACGTTTTGTTTTTGTATAACACTTAATTTGGCAATGAAGTCAAATTGAAAACGAAGTTGAAAAGTATAAATGCCATTATGTAGATGTTATTTAGCAAGGACATTATGTCTTCCATTTGGCGCAAAAGCTGGAAGTACTTTTTTTTGTTGTTATTTTCAGAGTTCATAAGGTAATCAAAAACTGCCAGGTGTTGCAAAACGACAAGAGGAAGAAAGGAGCTAAAAGAGAAGTATGGAATAAAATTAAATCGCCCATGTGCACATTGAGTGGAAAACATAAAAGAACTCCAAGACCAAAGACACTTATAGAAAAACCACTTGATTTCTGAATTGTATTATAAGTTTTTTTAATTGGTTTTGGAAGTTGGACGAATGTTAAGTTAAGTACTTTCTTCAGAATTATTTACCATTTTTATTTCGATATACAAAGTTTCTTAATTTATTTTATTTGAAAAAAAAAAATCATCTCCATATCCCTTGTATGGACGCTTAAAGAAGAACATGATTACGACGATGTCCCTCCACTGATGGACAAATTGGAGTCATGTAGGTATTTATGTACATTAGGATGGTCGTTAAAAATGTCATTGGTCAATTTTCCTCTACGGGTTTAAAATCGAGGAAATATTCGGTTTCGATTTTTATGAGTTTTGTACAAAATTTTAGATGTAGTCCTAAATGAATAAAATTTAAATTTGTCTATCAATTATTATAGACCGAGAGCCCACAGCAGATTTTGGGTGTGAGTGATAGCAAAAAAAAGGCGTCGAAAGCTTCATTAAAGGCTATTCAAAAAATAAAAGTCTTGCAGTCCACAACTGGGACCTTTGCGAGAAACAGTGCATCAAAAAAAATATGAATGCAACTTCGAGGATAATCGTTTTATTCGATAGGTTTTCACTCCTCCCTAGATAAGCTCCTCGGATCACATATCACGGAATCTGAGACCGGACCGTTTAAAAAATTAAAAATTCTGAGTGAAAAACGGTTTTTTTAAACTATCTGAAAGGGCGAATTAATCACTCAAATGATCTCAGGTTCCGTGATATGGGATCCACGAAGCTTATCTAGGAAGGGGTGATAGTTGCATAGTTGAAATAGGGCGCATAGGGGGCGCATCATTAAAAAAAAGCTATGATATTAAAAGTGCATTTTTCAAAAAAAAAAATCAAGTTTTGGATTTTTTTGTTTGATTTTTTTTTGGAAAAATATGCATGTCATGCAATCAAAGTTTGCAAAGAAACAAAAGATTTACCGAAAAGCCACAAAAAGTCGTTTTTTTGTTTAGTTAAACTAATGGTGAAGTTTAAAAAAAAACAATAATTTTTACAAAACCTTAAACAAAACAAATCTTGTAAAAGGCTATTCAAATTTTCAAAACAGTCCTTGAATTTTGTATGACGTCATTATTTGCTGGGATATTGGTATACAAAGCCAAAAGTATTTTTTTTTTCATTCAAGTCAGATAAACCATGCAAACAAAATTGTACGACAAAAAAATAAATTAAAGCTGAATAAACAAGGTATCTGACCGTGGATTAACCGAAAAAAAATATCCATAAAAATGAGGACCTTCAAAAAAAATGAAACACAAAAATAATTTTTGTTTCTCGTGTCATTTCTTGAAATAACGGTACCTACTTCAAAGAAAAAATTCAAACAAATCTCGAAACAAAAGATATAAAGCTGTAGAAAGGTTTTTGTTTCAGCTCAATACGACTTCTCATCACAATCTCTTAAAAGCTTTAAAAAAAAAACACTAATTAAAATTGAAAAAAAAATTGTTCCTTTAATTTTTTGACTAGTGTAGTTTGAAGTGAAAAAAGAGATGTCAATAAAAAAAGTTTTAAGTCGTCGGAACGGTTTTATAATCACATTCTTAAAATATTATAAAGGAAAAATTTTGATATGCAAATCTAGGTAGTGTTTATTTATGTGCATATAAAAATAAAATTTGAAAAAAAATTGTAGACCCATTTTTGAGGTATCGAATTTTCAAAAATTTCTTTTTCTGAAAATTTTGATAAACATAAAAAAATAAATCCAGATTCTATCAGCTAATAACGAGAAAATTCAAAATAAAAAAAATTGTCTATGAGAAGTACTATTAATAGTTGCTACGTGTAATTTTTTTATCATTTTTGGTAGTAGTAGATCGTACTAGGGCTGCTAGATTTCGGGACATCAGGAACAAAAAATCGGGACAAATCAGACAAACACAGACAAATTTTTACTGGGGTAAAAAAAGAAAATAATAAGCGACAATATGTCCAATGATCAGTTAAAAAGAAAAATGACTCGATTTCTCATTTTCACTTGACGCAACCAACGTCTTGCCAACAAAATTTAAGAAAGCGCTGTGGTCCTGGTCAGTAAATAAAACTAATTTTTGTTTGAAGGATGTATGTATTAATAAAACTGAAACTTTATTTGTTATCATGTCTGGTGTGCTTCACCGGCCTGTAAGCAAAACAAGCAATTGCAACTTTAACAAGGGTGGCAAAACCGATGCAAATTCAAGTTTTAAAACAAACACAACAAAATTTGCAAAAATGAAATCAAGCACAGCACCCACTTTAGTTTTCAAATTTTATAAAACTGTCGAAAACCTTTCAACAATATTAAATAAAAAAAGCAGGTAAATGTTAATTTGTATGGTTTTCTTCTTTTAAAATTTTGTACGAAAAAAAAAAACATTTTCCTAGGGTGGCATTTTTTTCCTTAAGGCCTAGTTTATACATCCATGCGAAGTGAAGTTTTCATATAAAAATTTCTTTTTTTTAGGCGTGAAAAACTGTCAAGAACTAAATGAAATTATTTTGGCGACAGGGAGGAACAAATTTGTCTCGAAACAAATGCAACTCAATGGGCTTTTTGAAACCAAATATTATGACGAAAACTATTTTTTTGAAAACTTTTTGGTTCATTAATTATTGATGTTTCATTGCAAATTTGTTTTCACTTCGCATTAAAGTATAAACTAGGCTTAATTCGGGAAATCATTTAAATTAAAAAAGTAATTCTTCTTTGACATGTGAAAGTTATTTTTCATGTGTAAGAAAAATGAAAATTACAAAAGTGATAAAATCAAATCGGGACGTCTGGCAGGCCTAGATCGCACTGATTTTAGTATACACAAAAAGTTTTATCAAAATCACAGGAGCCGTTTTTGAGAAAAAAAAAAATAAACATTTTTCAAAACATTAGTTTTTCCTAAAAGTAATATTTTTTTCTAAAATATTCCAAAGAGAGTTGAAGGTACCGAGTTTCAAAAAAATCGACCATTTATTCGAATTCAAAAAATTTTTTTTTTTCAAAAATCATATTTTTTAGATGCTTCTGTATAAAAAAAATTATTGAAATCTGTCATACCGATTAGAAGAAAATCGAAAATAGAAGCAAATGGTTTTGCCAGACACCTAACCATTTTTTGAAAAACGGTTTCCCACTCAATGGTTGCTTTTACTTAAAGTAGTTTATTGATATTTTTTTAAAGAAAAGTTGGAAAGCCGTTCTTTAGAAAAATTGACCTATGTTTAATTGCTAAAAAAAATGTTTGGTGATACCGTTGTTTTTGGTTCTGAAAAAAAAAAATTTAAGAACCTTTAGGGGAATGGAGGCCATCTTGAATTTCTTCTGACAGTTCTCATATTTAACAACCTAAGCAAGGTAATACCTTAGATATGTGTACTGTTCTATGCACCAACTTAAGCGAAAATCGATCCAGCCGTTTAGGCTGTAGCTCAACGGACATACAGACAGAGCTATGAGACTAACTTTTTTCGTCTTCTCTATCATTGTAAAAACAAATTTGATTAAAATCTCGAGTTCGATTTCTTTTTAAGAATGCATAACTTTTCTAAAAAACATAATAATTTCCTAAATTAATGACAAGCTAAAAAATTACTAATTTATACAAAAAGTGGTCAATAATTTGAAATAATTTATATTTATATTTATTTATTCCAAAACGTGCGTAATTAGCTGTAAATAACTGTTAATTTTGTTTTAAATAAATAATTACCTAACGACAAATATTTTCAAATTTTCTATTTCTTAAAAAATGAAAAAATAGTGAGATATTAAAATGGATAAAATGGTCAAGTAGCCTTGGATTGATTTAATTTCTTAAATATGTCAATTCAAATTTGAGCTTAGGTAGTATAGTGCAGGCTTTTTACACATTTATAAAAAAAAAACTGTTAACAGCAGTTTAACGATTGAATATGGTGAAGGGGGCTATAAGGTATGTAAAACAAATCTATTTCCCAGAAGCAGAGTTGGAGGGGGGATTTGGGGGGTGAAAAAGAGGGGGAAAATTGTATTATTGCGTTTTCCGACTAAAGTTGACCCCAAAATAAAAAGTGTTCAATAGAAATGTTGTAGATTCGGCAAAAATCTACAACTTTTACATATATCACGTTTTAACGTAACCTCAAAATTTCCGAGATATTGGTGAAAAACCGTATTTTTTTGGTTTTTGTTTTTTATTTTTCATTTTTCCAAAAATAGTTGAATTTAAATGAAACTTTGTGAAAATACATCTTGTTGTGTCCTTAATTAGGACAATTTTTTTCAAGCATAACCATTGATCAGTTTTTGAGATATTTAATTTTGTTTGGAAAAAAATACTTTTTTTCAAATGAAAAATGTACTTCAGAAAATCATTGTACCGAGTTCATTTAAGGATCATTAGTTTTGTTTTTAGATTAACTTTTATATAAAATAATCAATTATGACAGTTTGATATATGAAACTCAAGATATAACCATTTTATGCGGACCTTATCACCCCTTTTTTCAAATATTTCAAACAAAACAAAAATCAACAAAATAAAGTCTCCAAAAAAAGCCGATAAGGTTTGCTTGAAAAGCTAATATCATGGGTCCTATTGATTGGATCATCAAGGTAAGTCTGCAAGCTAAGGGAAAATGACAGAGCATCATTTCCTATTTCTTTAAAGTGCATTGAAGAGTTATTGACCATTAAATTTAAATAGGAAACCAAGCTGGTTTTGAACCTCCATCCCCACCAAAGGCTGAGAAAACAACCTGCCAAACTTTGGTATTTGATATCAGAATACATGTACCTTTAAAACTTTATACTCAGATTCTAGTTATACATCCACTCCCAAATTTGGTGTGGGCTCCTGTACTATTATTTTTGTTTTTCATTTAAAACTGTATGTATTGAAATGAATATTTCTAGCAATATCGTTGCGGCATCGGCAAAACTTTTGTCTCGGGTCAAATAATAAAACACTCTCTTATGTATTTTTTTTCGTAGAATTCAATGGTGTGATTAGTTATTGCATTTTCCAAAAATTTTTATCAATTTATTAACCATTATTTAAAAATTTCTTGATGCAAAATTATTTTTTTGCTTTTTTCGCATTTATGTACGTAGTTATTATATGTTTTCATTATTTTATATAAAAGTAAATTTAAAAACAAAACTAATGATCCTTAAATGAACTCGGTACGATGATTTTCTGAAGTACATTTTTCATTTGAAAAATAGTATTTTCTTGCAAACAAAATTCCATATCTCAAAAACTGATTACTGGTTATGCTTGAAAAAAATTGTCCTAATTAAGGAAACAACAAGATATATTTTCACAAAGTTTCATTTAAATTCAACTATTTTTGGAAAAATGAAAAATAAAAAACAAAAACTAGAAAAAAATACGGGTTTTCACCAATATCTCGGAAATTTTGAGGTTACGTTAGAAAGTGATCTTTATAAAAGTTGTAGATTTTTGCCGGATCTAAAACATTTCTATAGAACACTTTTCATTTTGGGCTCAACTTTAGTCGGAAAACGCAATAATACAATTTCCCCCCTCTTTTTCACACCCCAAAACCCCCCTCCAACTCTGCCTCTGGGAAATAGATTTGTTTTACATTTCTTATAGCCCCCTTCACCATATTCAATCGTTAAACTGCTGTTAACAATTTTTCTTTTTTTCGATTAGAAATATGTTAATAAGCCTGCACTAGTAAGGAATACCTACCATCTGATTTCTTGAACAAAAATGTGAATTTTGAAAAGAAAAATAAAGTGTTTTTTTTTTTTAAATAAGTATTTTTGTATATAATTTAAAAACATTTTTCAAAAAAAAAGGCTGGCATGGGAATTTTAAGCTTTTACTAATGCGGAGTTTTCGAAATATCGAATTTTCGTGTTCGAAATATTTTTTTAAATGAACCTGTACAAAAAATTGATAAAATCGATTGAGAATAATGATGAAGATTAGAAAGTCCTAAATCGAAAGAAAATGACTCTGAAAAAAACTCGACACGCCACTTTTTATTTTTTTTTATCGTAATAAAAAAGGTATGATGAAAAAAGTAAGAAGTGCCGAAAAAAAACTTAAAAAATTTTTGGACTGTCACCAGCGCATCGATTTCAAAATTGAAACGGCAATCAGTTTGTCACGACAAAATCTCGATACGCCATTTTTTATTTACCGTAGTAAAAAAGTTATGATAAAAAAAGTAAGAAGTGCCAAAAAAACTTAAAACATTTTTGGACCGTCACTAGCGCCGTAAAAATGCATCGATTTCAAAAGATGAAACGGCAATCACTTTGTCACGACAAAATCTCTATACGCCAATTTCTATTTTTTTAAAGTTATGACACTTCTTACTTTTTTCATCACAACTTTTTTATTACGGTAAATAAAAAAAAAATAAAAAATGACATCGAGATTTTGTCGTGACAAAGTGATTGCCGTTTCAATTTTACGGCGAGCGCTGGTTACAGTCCAAAATTTTTTAAGTTTTTTTTCGGCACTTCTTACTTTTTTCATCATAACTTTTTTATTACGGTAAATAAAAGAAAAAAATAAAAAATGGCGTATCGAAATTTTGTCGTGACAAATCGAATACCATTTCATTTTTCAAATCGAACAATTTTTACACCACTGGTGACAGTCCAAAATATAATACTCAAATCGTCTGCAAAGTTCAGGGTCATAAAAAAAACAGTTTTATGATAAATAATGTCAGTAACGGCTTTTTGTAAATTTGAACACGGTTCTTAGTAGTTGTATGGTACCTCTGCACCATTGTTTAAATTTCTTAGCACAATTTTTTTTTATATTTTGATGGTTTAAGCTTTAAAGAAATTTCAATGAAAAAAAGATATGAAATTATTGGTGCACAATACTATTTCCTCAAGTAATCAAATGACATTTTACGAGTTATTTATGCAGTTGAGAGAACGAATTGCATGCTTCCATGAATTTTATTGTAATTAGCTAAGTACACATGTTCTTGTACTGAACTATAAGAGCAAGTACGTGCGATCCAGTCTTGCATTTTATTTACTGTTTTTTTTTTCAACAATTTTCTCACGAATTAGGCAGCTGCAATTTCTGCCCTAAAACAATTTTCTCACAACACGCAATTAGAAGCCAGAAGAAATGCCCTTCAGTTTTCACTTCAGTCCAATTTCGGATAGACACGGTAAAATAGACAGATTCTTCTTTCGGTCACATAAAGCGTATGTGAAGTTCTTTACCAAACTCGTTTCACTCCACTCCCACTCATTTCAATTTAAAGGCATTTAATGAAAATCTTCATCTTTTCCTCCTCTTAGGACTTAACCGCTAAGCAAAAGGGTAGCCTAAATCTCTTGAGTGCCGGCTAATTATTAAAAAAAAGCATTCTGATTTTATATCTCTGAAACCATTTATCCAATTTTAATTTTTTATTTGATTTTAATGGGAAATTTTCAACTCTAAAACAAAAGTGATAAAAATAGGATTATAAAAAAAAATAAATTTTAGGGGGATCCACATTTTTGTATTCTCTTCCGGAATTTTAAGACAAATCATTAAAAGTAAAAAAGATCATTTTCTCATTAAACTGAAAATATTTAAAGCTTTTGGTGGGAACATAATATTAGGAACATCAAAATTAATTGATATTACACGAAAACAGCGGAAAGAGTTCAATTTTCAGATGGAATTAGGTAGGTAATTCTATTTCAGTGTAGATCGTTTTTTTTATATCCAATCGATATGTTAATGAAATTATACTCTGCATTTTTATTCCTCAAAAAAAAGACGAAAAAACAAATTGGAATTGAGTCAAGGGCATAGGTTGGAATGTTTAGTAATATGAAGGGTTCGAGTAAACGAAGTTAAGGAAGAAATATTTAAAATTAAAAAACATCGTTCTGTTAATAGATAAACAATGACAAATAATTAAATAATTTAGCTTATTAATTATTATTCAAAAGGTTGTGTATTTTTTTCATATATTAAGCTGGGATCAATTTGTGTTTTTATTTTCCTTAAACAAAAAACCTTTCTTGTAGGCCAAGAAAAATAGGTTCAGAAGTTGAAAAAATTAATTCACGAAATATTAAAATTTGTATCGACGATCTAGAATTGCACCCCCTACAGGATATCCAAAGTCCCCTGAAATCTTCACATTGGCTTTTTGTGTAGATGCATATAAAGATGCGGAGAGGGGGGAGGTTTGGAGGCTATCAAACTGAAATATTTCTTAAGGTAAAACCAAGATACATGTTTAAAGAGCACGTAGAAAAAATGATAATGACACCAAGTTTCTTTTCTTAAATTCTTCTTTGTGAAAAATAAAACCAATAATATATGAAGGGTCCAGGGGAAAAACGGCTCAAGTCCACTTTTTGAAAAAATTAAACTAATGATGACATCTTATAGATTTGTATGGGTACTATCTGATGTAGTATAGCTCTCTTCACATAGGATTTTGAAAACTCGCAAAATAGTACACTTTTTAAAAAAAACTTTTTTCCAAAAGTATCTTTCTTGCTCCAAAAATTAAACAAAGCGATATTAAAAAAAGAAAAACTTGTGAATAGACCTAGCGACACGTCAGGTAAATAATTAAAACAAAAAAAAATTAGATATTCTAACTACATCCTGTCGAGGTCATGTCAAACAAATTGAATTGCAAAAACGGTCCAATGTCACGCTTGTGAAAATTATTTTATTTTTAAACTCTATTTTGAAAATCTAGAGGTGTCTGAATAAAAAGCAAAAAACCGTTTCCAATAATCATGTCCGGTTCTTTCAGAAGAAAATTTCAAATCAAAAATTCAAAATTTTGGTTAAAACATCGAAGGTCCTTTTGACTCATGTCAGCTTATTATGCAAAAAATTCAAGATGTTCAAATCAATATATGTTTGCTTACTTGAGTACTTCGTGCTCAACAAAAAAAAAATTAGTTTTATTTATTTTTCTTTAAATTATCCATTATTTTAGTAATATATTTACAACTACGTTTTTCTCGGAATCAATTAAAGTGGACTTAAGCCGTTTTTCCCCTGGACCCTTCATATAGTTTGAAGGCCGAAAAGCAAGCATTAAATTGTTATTAGTTTAATTAAGAGCTCCCAAATGGGGACAGTAAGTTAGTTGTATTGTAAGATGTTGCGATAAGTCGGCAAGTTTTTTTTAAGAATTTTTATCTAGCCTTTAGATTGTAAAAAGTGAATGGAAAAATAAAAATTACTTCAAAAAAAACATCAGTGTCTTCCCCCTTAAATTTTCCTGTAACACGCGATTAGAAGCCACTTGAGCCCAACCTCCGACGCGACGTTTGGTAAAAGAAAGAGATTCTTTTTTAAGTCACACAAAAGTTTTTAGAATAGTTTACCAAGCTTGATATTTCTCACTCATATAAATTTAAAGGCATTCAAAGCCAATATGCATTAGTTTTTTACTATTCAACCCTCCTATCATCGCTTGAGTGCACGCTAATTATAAAATAAAACATGGTGATAAATTCTGATCGTATGTCTCTAAAACCATTTATCCAAATTTTTATTTTTTATTTGATTTTAATAGAAAATTTTCCGGTATGGAAAAAATTACAATTAAATATCAATAAAAAAAAAAACTAAAATTTTAGGGGGATCCATACTTTGGTATTCTCTGTCGAAAATTTGAGACAATTAATCTACTTTAAAAATCTTTTTGGATGGTGGATTTAGTTGTTTTTTTTTATATTTTTCTCATCAATTGAGAAGATAAAGTTTTGGTGGAAACATAACATTTAGTTACATTGATTGACAAAATATATATGTAAACAGCGGAAAGAGTTTGAATTTCGTAGAGAATTAGGAAATTCTTTTTCAGTGTAGAATGTAGATCGTTTTTTTATGTCCAGTGGATATGTTGATGGGATCATGCTTAACATTTTTATTTCTTAAATATGTACATGAAAAAACAATTAAGAATTGAGTCAACCACATAAGTTGGAATGCTCAGTAGTATTTGCGTAGGCAGTAGTTAAAAAAGTGAAAATATACATCATATGCTCTTGACAAAAATATAAAAAATTAACCAAGAAACATTGAAAATTAAAAAAAAAAATAAAACATCGTCCTTTTATTGGATTAATAATGACTTAAAGAATGGAAAGTATTCATTTTTCAATTGAAATAATTTAAAACTGAAATAAAACCGTAGGGTTTTTTCACAAAGTTGTGTATTTTTGATTTTTTAGATATAGGATCTAGGGACTTGAGTTTTTTTTTTGTCTTCAAATACCATTATTTCAACCTTTACCAAAAAAAAATTGTTAATTCTAAAAACATTTGCATTTAGCAGCCGCAAATGTCCTTACTCTTAGCATTTGTATCCTAAAACAATTAACCTATTTAGAATACATTTGATTAAAACCAAAGTATGGCAATAAATTCCTTTGTATGTTTAAGAAGAAAAACTAGGTCTGTTTGTTATCGTGAAGTTTCTTGCAAATTTTCACAAATCCTCGCAAACTGTCACAAATTCCTGTTTGTTAACTCAAAAAATTTGCATCGAGAGGGCGCAATGAGAGAGCAAATAATTTCCCCTCCGTCGGAAAACTTGGGAATTTCTGCTACACAAATTTCTGTGAACACGAAGTGTTAAAACTACTGTCAAAAATCGTGGTGGTCAGTTTCTGTCACAGCGTTGCCACTAATCTTAAAATTTTCCGAAGTTGATTTAAAAAAAAGCAGTATATTCAGTTTTCTTACAGAAGATCTGCATATTCCAGTTTTTACTTTTATCTACATCTACATAATACATATATAAATAGGCTAAAATAAATTTGTTGGTACCATTTTCTCAAAAAGTATTGAGATTTTATGTGGTTGGAAAGCTATAATCGTGGGGGGTCGGGGTGTGCGAATCACAAAATTAAACGCTGCGGGTCCATTTTAGCTAAGTACCATTTTATACTGCCACTCACTGTGCACATTCAAAAAATTAAATTTAAAAAATAAAAAAAAAATGTTTTTTGCTTCAATTTTCAAATATTTTATAGCTAGCTTTAGTTTTTTGATTTGAATTTCGACACGGGATGGGGACGAGACTAGTTTTCAAAGTAGAACAAAAGAAATTAAAAAAACATAATAAAATTAATTATGCTGTCACGATTGTTATCAAAGCAAGCCAATAGCCGGAAGCCGTAAGAATAGAATTGAAAAATTAGGGGACTGAATTTTGATGAATGATAATTTACTTTTCCGAAAAATAAAAGTGCAGTAGATTCGATTCAAAAGCAGTTGATTTGTTTTAAGAAAAAGGTGCATTAGATCTATTGAAATCATGGCAAAGTGGCAACGCCATTTATACACAAAAATTACGTTTCTAACAAATAGTTTGTGTTTTATTGGAAAATATTATAACTTGCACAGTTAAATTTCTCTCAGCAAAAAACAACAAATACTGGAAAGTGTCGATAAATAAGTCAGTAAAAATGTCTCTTTGTTGTTGTTTGCTAAGGGAAATTTTCCTGAGCTAGCTATGCATTTCCCAATAAGACTCGTGATGTAGTTCATGGTTCAATGCGTTTGTTAACTTTTTTCAAATTTGCCCAACTCTGATAGAATTCTCCCCTATTTTCAAAATTAAATAGGTTTTACACATTTTTTTTGGAAAAAGATACCAAACAAAGCTAATAGTTTTAATTAACGTTTACCTTTTTTCATTCCCATTAGTAATTTGATTTGAACACGGGAATGACATTAAAATAACATGACAGCTGGAAATATGTTTTGTTATGCGAGTGGTACGTTCTTTTTCTAACAATATAAGGTGCGTTTTATTGGTATTTATAGCTAGCACAGCAATGCAAGCACCAATAAAACGCTATACTCACTTTGTATTTTTTCTGAAGGTTGGCAGACATGCCACTTAATGTCAAAACTATTCGCCATTAAAAATTCGAACAAATCTTTAAATAAAAGCAAAGGCTACCAACCTTCAAGTAATGAATATTTGTTTATAACTTAGTTTAGCGCCGCCTTAGTTTCAACTTTACGAAACTTTATCTCAGCTTTTATATTCACTTGTATACTGTCTTATTTATCGACACTTTTGGGGTTGTTGTTGTTTACCGAGGGAAATTTTACTGTGCTAGCTATAGTTTTTTCCAATAACACACGCCTATAGTTCTATTGTCGGTGCATATTTACATCGCCCGATTTTTTCAATAACGATCTTTTTTTGTTGTTGTAATACATTGGTGTTCCCCTCATTTTTATTTCCGTCCTATTCTCTCCACCAGCAAAAAACAAAAATCACCCTGAAAAAATCGGTTAATATAAATACCAAAATTGTTAGACGGTATTTACATTGAACGATTTTTCCATAGACGATCTTTTGTTTGTAGTACTAAGTGAGGAATAATCGGCATTTACATGAACAAATCGTTCACACTTTTTCCAGTTTCTTGTGAGTGTAATGTTAACCACTGTTGCCACTAATCGGAAAATTTTCAAAAAATAAATTAATAATAGATAATAATTGATCGGAAATACCTAATAATCGTAAAAACATTACCTACGACCTGCGAATGCTAATGGGTGATTCTCCACTAAAAGCTCCTTTTCGTGGCCCAGGCCGAAAATGGTTAAAAACATGAGAAAATTAGAAATATTTTACAGTTCATAATAGTGTAGGGAATGTTTCTAACTGGCCCACTTCTTAAATCTTAATAATTGTAAGTATTAATTGGAAAAAAATAACATTTAAGGCCCAAATGTCATTTCCGTAACGTGTCTCCTCCTCATTTCAGGACAGAAAAGGGGATTTTTTTAAAACTTTTAAATAAAAAAATAAATTCTGATTAGATTACAGCATACAAAAATTGTTGTTTAATATAACTATCCTTAAAATAAAAATAAAATAAATTCATTTATAACAATTCACTTAGAAACTTACAAACATGTGTCTCCAGGTTTTTGCATCATTTCCGTAAAAAAAAGTAATTGCATTTAAATTGAAATTAAGAGGCAACAGTTTATAGAATTCAACCTAAATGAAGAAATTCAACTAAGCTTTCTTTGAAATATATTCAAAATATTGGATTAGAAATCAATTTCGATTGTAATTTTCAAGTGAGTGGTGGAATTCGTCGCATGTTCCATCAATTACGTCATTTCCGTAAGTGGGTATAATTTTGTTACTTGAGAGTAAAACAAAATGTGGAATGGTTCATACTAAATTTGAAAAATATACATTCTTTTTTTCAAGTCTAAAAAATTAAAAAAACGTCGATTTTCGTCATTTCCGTGCCCTGTCTCTGAATTACGGTAATGACGAGCTGTTACGGAAATGACTTCAGAGTATTTTTCCTTTAAAAAATCATGGATTAGTTACAAATTCTCCAATTTTTACATTACAGTACATAATAAAAACACTTTAAGAACAGTTATGGGCCTTACATTCTTTTTCTTTTGCCACTATATGAAATAATTATGATATAGTTATCTTCCGTAGGACAAATTTTAAAGATACGGGAAATAATCCTTCGTCATTACCACTGTTATCTTATTTCTGACTAAAAACGGTTAAGTTGGCAGAATGTAACTTAATATTACCCCTTCCGCTCCCTAACGCTTCCATGTCATATTGCAAATGTGAGTTTGGAATCCTTTAAGCATCGCAAAATGCCCGAATTTTTGCACAACACCGCGTGGGGCGGTGGAGCTAAAGAATTGGTGCAGTAGATTCACCTCCATTTGCGTCCAGTGGTCATTGGATATCCGTTTTTCTTAGTTTCCATCATTAATGGCGTCTTTGTGTGACCGGACATTAGAACGGGTTTCGAATCAATGTCCCTAGTACTCTTTTTTCATTTTTTTTTTTACACTATCAGATCTTTGTCCAAGAGACCTTGGTACAAGCAACTGATTGTGTCAGTTTGTGCATTTGAAACAAAGCAGTATGATCCCTCCCGTCCTCACACATATATTTTCTTACACGCTCCTCACACTGGGGTGTGACATACCCCAATCATAAATAATTAAAAAAAAATATGTTTTTATTAATCAAAAATTTGTATTAGCATTTCATGTTTAAAGTTCATTAAAAAGGTGTTCAATTGGTGCTTTCAGATAAAAAAAATAAAATACTTGTAAGAGAAAAATCTTATTTAAAAATTAAATTAATAAAAAAAAAATCGTAAAAAAAGAGGTGTTGAATATAATTCTAATTTTCAAAAAGTTTTAATTTAATTTGAAAAAAACATGTCACATATCCTTTTCGAAATGACATTGAAATTATTTTCTAAACTGATTTAACGCGACTTTGTTTGTAAACTATGGTTAGCAGAGTACTTGGATAAGTGCAATGTATTTTGCTGTAAAAAAAACTTATCCATACTTCCAAATTTGTTTTTGAACAAAGTTCACGCTAGCTAAGTCAATTGATTAGTAAATGCGTACCTAATTATTTTGTGTTGAAATGCTGGATAAACTAAAAAACACGAAATTTTCATTTAACTTGTTTCTTTTCACACTAACAAACAAACACTTACATGAACTGCACACTGGGGTGTATGATACCCCAATACAATTTCAAAGTACTGTTATTTACGTATACAAAATTCAAATGGCTAAAAATGGCCTCCTTCAATTAAAGGAAATATGAATTTGAATTTACAGTGGCATGGCATGTCTAACAAAAAATTGAAACGGTAACACCACGGATTTTAATTTTGTCTGGGGTATCTCATACCCCAGTATAATAACGGAAGGTTAAATTTTACCCTTCAATACCGCTTATTTTGTTGCTTAAATATGTTTTTTAAAAATTTAGGGGAGCTAGTAATTCATACAATTTCTTCTTTTCAATGCATGCTTTGTATATAAAATCTACAAAGATGTATCTCAAAGCTAGATTTCTATTATTAGCAGAAAATGTTATTTCGGTAGCAGACCATCATTTCCATAACAAAGGCGTCATTTCCGTAGCAAGACAAAATCATTAAAAACGCTTAAAATCAACTGGACGGACTTTTTAATTATCAGTCATAGTATAATTTATAACAAGCATTAAACGTGCATCAATTTTTTCTTAAATTAAGGCAGGGGACATTTTGGATGCTGAAAAGGAGCTTTTAACAGAGAATCACCCTAATACATTTGTTTTAACTTTTCAACAAAGTGCATAAACGTTGCTATCTATAATTTTAAAAAGAAAACACGGCCCTAAACAAATTAGATTGTAAAATTTTGCTTTTTATAGTTTCTACGTGGCTAATACCTTTCTTTTTTTCTAAGAACTGTCAATCGCAATCCACAACATCTGGGGCCTATAACACAGAACAACAAGTCAACTAGTCAACAATTACTTGTTCAACTATGAGCCTGATTACACGATTCGTTTTTTCGGACGTTACGTGTTTCGTCTTTTTGACACATTGGGTGAGGGGTGTAGAAACGTAGGGGGAACGGAAAGACGAAAGCACGTATGAAAATTTCAAGACTTTTTCAGGTTGAACTTTGACGTTTATGATTTGACAAACGAGTAGAGGCGGGGGATGCTTAAAAAATGTAAATAGTGAGATTGAAAATTGTTTTTCTTAATTAAATAGCTATAAATTTGAACAAGAAGTGATGTAAAAGTATTTTTAATTATTATTACTGCCTATTTTTCAATAAATGAACCTCAAATTTTCTGAACGTCAAAATCACGAATGGATTTTTTTCGTTGTGTGTAATCACGAAGGTACGTACCTGCCAAAAAAACGAAAAACGAAACGTCCGAAAACACGAATCGTGTAATCAGGCTCTATATTTGTTCAACAAGTGAAAATCATTTCTGTTACTCAATAAAAACCGCAACAATTGTCAACTGAAAATATTTCCCTCGACTTGTTGAACCAGTTCAACAAGTATTTCTTACGCGATGAGTCGAAAAGTTTCTGAAAAAAGAAAACATTTCATCTACAATCAGCGCTTTGCTTGTTAGCTCTTACTTACTTTCAGTTAGGTAAATCAACATTTTATTCACCGTACAATGACAACACATGTGGTTCTTTTTTAATGTCAAGTTTTTATTTGAATATGTTTTCCTTTTTGTATGTATGCCGAATTTCTACGAATTTTGTTAAATATGTATGTATAAGAGCTTTGATAGATATATATGAGCTTTGACAGAACTTTGGGCTAAATTCGTAGACATTCGTAGTTTTGGGAGGTTCGCGAACAGACATTTTGATTCTCATTATCGATTTAGAATAAAAATTAAAACATTTTGTTTTTATAAACCAAATTCTTCATCAATAAATAAATTCTAAGCCAGCTGTCCGCGCATGGATTCAAATATCTGAATTTTTCGAGCTTCTGATTGGTCCTGGCATAAAAATTTTGAAAATTCAGATGACTTTCAGTACGATTGCTTACGAATTCTCAGATAAAAATTCAGATGACAGCTAAAAAACAAGACAAAAAAATCCGCACATAGAAATTTTACTTTACAATGGATACAGTTATTTCTGTGGTCTGCTATCGGCTTGGTACGGTGGCGTGCTGGCTTTTTAATGTTTTTTTTTTAAGAACAAAATAAATTTTTTGTTGATAATAAGAGTTTTCCTCCACGTTGTTTCGGCTTTTCTTTAACAAAATAACAAGAAATGAGAGTTTTCACAGTTTTATCAATAAAAGATTGTATTCGGTGGAAGAACCCGGTGAAGACGTGTATTTTGGAGTAGTTAATAAGTGTTAGTATTTTTCAGTTGTAAGTAAACAGTGCGGCTTCAAATATTTCGAAAATATTAATTCAAATAAAAACAAAGAACAAGCGTTTTCCAGTTAATTTACATAAATAACTTCATCCTCAGAGTCACTCATTTTTGATTTAAATTTAATTTAAATTTTTCATTTATTCCTATTCACTTCCAGTAAAATCAGAAAACACAATTATATTTTGGCAGAGAAAAAAATGACGATTTGCTGAAATTTCATATTTTTTGTGCGTTCAACGTTACGATTCAGTACTGAGTTTTCAGATTTTTGCTGATGAACGCACCCAATCTTCCCGATTTCATCACTTGACAAACACTACTGCAAGTATTTATTTCTAATTTGTTGACTTCGAACAAGTCCAGAACCGTCGGTTGAAATTTATCAACTTTTCAACAATTTTATTCTCTATTTTTCGAGCTCTTATTGTTTCCAGTTACAGAAACGGTGAATTTATGAAATTTCCCACTTGTTGAAAGAACCCAAAACAATTGTTCAAGTTCTCCTAGACTTGTTGTTCCGTGTTACACAAATTTTAAAAAGTTGTTGAATTTCACTTGTTCAGCAAGCACTTTATGTATTGTGTTATAGGCCCCGGACGCATTCAACAAAGCGGTGCCCACGTTTTGGAAATCTCGCATCGACAAAATTGGTCGAGAAACGATGAAAATTGAAACAAAAAGCATGAGTTTAGTTCCATTTTTTAACTTTTCCTGACCAATTTTATCGATGCGAGAGTTACAGAACTTAGGCACAGATAATGAAAAATTCGTTCGAATTTAACAATTTTTAGCACCCATTTTTTATTTTCACGTCATTTGGCGACCAAACCAAATTAGTTTGCAATTCACAGCTCATATGCAAGACAATTGAAGGGTGGGTTTTAGGATAAATAAGAATGACTATATCTCAAAGAAAGAATAGAAAAATTAATTGTGCTTGTGGGTTTAATTTTGTTGAATGATATTTTTTTTTTAATTTGTTTTACGAAAAAAAACAATAGATCTACTGCAACTGCGGCAACGCTGGTGTTAATGTGCATCCACCTCTGAATGAGAAATGAAAAGGACAGCAATAAAGTACGAAGAGGACAGGGACAAAAATCTTACTGCAAAGATAGTTTAATGCAAACATTTCACCACATTTCACCCGATTGTGGGGAGAATCGTACTGGAAAAGTCGGGCAATTTTGAAAAGATAAAGAACCTGATTACACGATTCGTCTTGTTTACACATTGGGTGAAGGGAGCAGAAATGTTGTGGGAAAGAAAAATCGAAAGCAAGTATGAATTAATTAAGACTTTTTCCAGTTGAACTTTGACGTTTATGATTTGACAAACGAGTCGAGGCCACAGATGCTTATAAACTTTAAATTATGAGCATTAATATTGTAATTCATAATTAAATTGGGATAAATCTGAACAAGAAGTGATTACAAAATATTTTTAATTATTATTACTGTCTATTTTCCAATAAATTAACCTCAAATCTTTTGAACGTCAAAATCACGAATAGACTTTTTCCGTTCTGTGTACTCACGAAGCTACGTCAAAAACAAGAAAAAACGAATAGTGTCATAAGGCTCAAAAACAAACATGAGCCAAATGTATATGTTCTCAAACACTGATCGCACTGAAAAAGTAGTTTTTTTTTAAATAATTGCAGGAAAGAAGCTACTTACGGAAGTTAATCCATGTGTAAGTGCATCTTTACCATCCATGTGTTCATTTCTCCAATTATCTGATTATGTAAAAAAAAACTTCAACCCAAAACTCACAATAAAAACCTTTGGCGCCATATGACACTTTTAATTTGCGACATAAAGATGTTTTTTTGTTGCAGACCACTTGTTCACTTAACAAATGGATGGCTTGTGGTTTTTTTAACTTATCATTTCATTATGAAATTGATACTATTTTCAACTTGCAGCGTCATAAAATAAATGTGGCCTGATGGCACGTTACCAATTTTGTATGTAATGAGAAATTCAGATAAGTAAAATGAAGATTTTTTTTGCACTTACCGGTTCAACTTTGATGATGACTTTTGCTTTACTAGCTTGATTTAAACGATGACTCGCTGCTGATACTCTATCATTCGCCAACACTGTAAGCTCATGGATATTCTTCTCCAGATAATGCAAGCTTCTTGTCAGAGTTATAACACCAGACGTTGGATGTACCGCGAAATTATCATTTTCTTGTAAAAAACTATAATATATTTCACCATTTATCCCGAGGTCAGCATCTTCGGCATTCACTTGAAGAATACTTTTATGTAGCGGCGTATCTTCTGGTACAGTTTTTGAATATTCCGTTGGATAAAATAACGGACTCAAATCATTGCGATCAAGCACTCTCAACAGCACCAGTGTTTCACTTTCGTACAAGTGTTTTCCATTTGATTCTAGCTGAGTGCCAAATGCTTTTATTGCCAGTCGATATTCATCGGTTTTCTCACGATTAAGTATAACATTACTAGTGCGAGTTTTGATAGCTAAGAACGCAAAGCCACCAACCAGTCTTTCTTCGGCTTTGAAGAGCTTATCGCGATCGCCGCTAACAATGCGATATTTAACATCCAAATTGGGTATAACTTGTATACCAACTTTATCTTCATCGGGCAATTGTAATGCATAGGTCTTGCCGACGCTATTTTCTGGAATGGTAACGTTGTAGACGCTGTGCTTGAAACGAAACACGTAAGAAGCATGATCCAGTCTTATTTCGTCGTTAACGTAATCGTCAATGTTACTATTAATATTACTACTTCTGCTACTGCTACTACTACTACTACTACTAACTGCACTTATACTAGAAATACTGTAGTTATCAGGGTGGTAAGAATTTGCGCTGCAGTTAAAGGAACCAACAAAGATTGCCCAAAAGAAGACATATCTTATTTGGCCTTTGTTGACACATTTTTTGTAACGCATATTGCTACAGCCGCTGGTGTTTTATTGAAATTTGTTGATCCATTTTAGATCTCCACTGAAAAGATACAAGAAAAAAAGAAAAAAGTTAAACATAATAATTGTTGAGTGATGAATTGATAAAAAACAACAAAATAAAACTATAGTGAGAGGCATGCTTCCAGAAAACTAATGCTAGTAATTAATTATTAATAGAATAGGATATACAAATCTTGTACTTTAACTTATGTATATATATACAAACAAATATGTCCTTCTTCTTTTCGTATGCACATAACATATGTGCATACGAAAAGAAGAAGGACATATTTGTTTGTATAAACTAACTCACTAGGTATTTCTTAAGTTTCTACGAATTCTAGTACAATTTTATTTTTTTATATGAACTTTGACAGAATTTTGGGCTAAATTCATACTACCTCTGTTAGCTAGCGAGTGTCAAACAGTAACATGCGAACCAGTACAATTTTGCACTTGTGGAACGGGAACAAAGCTACTATCTTCAATAAAAATTTTCTGCGAATGTAATAGAGTACCATATCTAGTACATTTTCATTCCAGGAACTTCCAAGCATCAATTATCGACTTTTTCGCAAATCTTTTGAACACTCATACGAACCATTTGTGATTATTTGCGAGCATTTGCGAATATTTGCAAGCGCCCGAACTTTTTCCGATGAAAAGGCAACATTTCAAATGCTCACAAATCAAAAATAAAATTACGATTATTGAGAAATCCAAACAAATTGTTTTCTGAGCGTTCTACAAGAATATAATTTATACAAACGAAGGAATGCAGTTCTTTTTAACCATTTGATATACCTAGAGCATTGTTGTAAAATTCACTAGACGGAAAATTATTATTTTTCTTTCAGCTTATCTAGATGGAATTCCTCTTATACGTTAGAAAAAATAATAAAGAAAGAAGAAATTAATTTGTTTGTCTTTTGACTTTTGTCCAAACTTTCTCTTCAACCATGTCACCATAATAATAAACTGATTCCTAATCTTCAATACTTAATCTTACGCTTTAATAGTCTTAAAAAAATTGACGAAGTAGGAATAATATATGTCACCCAGTGGTATGCGATAGAAACCACAACGGGTCAATATAATTCTAGTAAGATGACAATTAATTTGAATATTCCTACATTTTTTGGGTAAGTCATTTCGCAAGCCGTAAGACTGTTTGCAAATATTATGCAAAAATAATATCAGTTGCAAGTAATTTGATCGCAAATTAAGTTGCGAGTTTCGCACAAAAGACGTAAATGGTCTGATCATGCGTATTTGCAGGTTTGCAAGAATTGTTAAATGCATATGAACATTTACAATTTTTGGCATATTTGTGATTTTTTTTTCATTGGGCGTTTGTTTTCGCAAATACTAGCGATTATCGCAAATCATCTGATCGCAGTTGAAGTTATACGAAACCTTTACCATATTGATTTGATTTAAACGGGACCGTGAACATGTATTAATTTTCGTTTGAGTGCTCGGAATACTCCTTTTGTGCTCCTTTCCTAAAAGCAATCGAATGGTTGTTTTTCGAGTAATGTTTTTGGAGTCTTTTCCTGTTCCCGATATCAAGAAGGAGTAGAAATGGTAAATACATAAAGTTTTTCGTTGTATTACTTGTAAAAGTTGTTACCTAAATGTTTGAAGACGACAGCCGTCGGACTAGGCAAATGCATCTGGACTTACCCAGGCTACTACAGGATGCAAAAACTACAAAAACTATTAGCATTTAAATAATACCTAAAGGTGAATATATTTTTTTTTTAGGTGTAAGCCGACCATTTAAAAAAAAAATATTTTATTCACCACACTTTTTTTTGCACGCAAAACAATTGCTGGTAAATTGTTTTGCATGACATTCCATGACAGCAATGGCTTTATTTTTGCATGACACTGTAAACCAAACATGCAAAAAATAATTTTGTATTTCACCTCAATAATTTTTGACATGCGAAAATATTTGCATATATTTCTTTTTCGCACAGGAACTGTAAATTAGGCTTTAAGCATAGTTAACAGTTTCCACCTATTCTGATAGTGCACAGATTGTATAATATTCATGGTGAAAAGTGTTTGCCTTGACCTAAGCCACCCATTGAGTCATTAATTTACCCTTAATTAAAAAACTTTATGCAAAAAATGGAAAACAATTATTTTTGGATGCAAAAACTATTTGCATGCAAAAACTATTTGCATGAAAATAATATCTCAAGATGAATATATTTTTTTTGGAAGTGTAAGCCGACCATCCAAAAAACATAGGTACCTATTGTATTCACCACTTTTTTTCGTGTGCAAAACAATTGCTGGTCCATTGTTTTGCATGACATTCCATGACAGCAATTGTTTTCCTTTTGCATGAAACTGTAAATCAATCATACAAAAAATAATTTTGTATTTCACCTCAATAATTTTGGATATGCGAAAATATTTGCAAATATTTTTTTCGCACGGGAACTACATAAAAACTAGGTAGTGTTTTAGATCAGAACATGTTGAGAGCGCTTTCTTAAAGCTTCATAAAAAATTCCTTAACAAATTGAATAAAACAGGAGTAGATACGCCAAACGTCATGAAGATAAACGGGAAAAGAATTTAAGACAAATAAGAATGGCATACGGATTCGAAATTTTCATTTCATTGTTATTTCTTTTTTTAATACTGAATATACGGAAAGTTTGTAATGGCAGTTTTTTTGTTTTCCAAGAGGCCGCACGGGCGGGCAAGTACTGGCAAGCAAGTTGCAATACAGACACATTTGTTCACTAACACATACAAACCCAAGCAACTTGCTCATCAACTGGCATGGAATTTTTGAAGTCAGTAGTGAAGCAAGTTGGGAGACAAGCAACTTTCTTGGCAAGTGGAATGCCAATTAAGAATTTGACAGGCAGTGAATGTACAGCACTTGCTTGCCAGAAGTTAGGTGGAGGGAACTTTTTGTTGAGTTACTCCTTTTTTACTCCTTATCCTCCAAATTTTACATATTCGATAAGTATGCAATAGTACCAAAACTCAACCGAAAACGACATTGCAGCCCAACATAGAGAGACCGTTGCTTCGACGTTTACAAAAGATAGCTCGGTTAAATACACACGGTTTATATTAGAAGCAACCTAACTGCCTGAACAGAATGCAAGACGCAGCTGGAATAGACGTCAAAAATGCTGCAGTAGATGTCAAAAATGCTGCAGTAAAAGTTAAAAATTGTTCAACTCTTGCAGCTCCGGCTGCAGCATTTTTGACATCTATTCCAGCTCCGTCTTGCATTCTGTTCAGGCAGTAAAGGCAACGCATGCGGCGGACGCAACAGAAAAAGTGACTGAGCTTTTAAATGTTATTTCCGATAAACGGTGTTCAAACAATCTTTACGTAAGGCGACTCATAATGACGTCTCTTTTTTATCTCACTCTTATCACTTGGAAAGAGAGAAGATTTAAAATTTTTTTTTTACATAAAAAAGGAGTTAGATAAAAAAAGAGAGACGTCAAAATGAGTCGACTCACGTGAAGCTGGTCTGAACACCGTCATGGATCCGTTGACATCACTTGTCAAAAGTAGGTTTGTTCGATGACGGCATCGCATTGGAGTGCAATTTTACGATCTGTTCGACGTGCACACAGCACTCGCGAGCACTTTTGTACTCTGAACTCTCTCTGATGGATTTTTTTCGCTTAAGCTTTTATTATAACGAGATGAGTTTTTAGAGTGAAGGTAATTTTTTATTGTGAAGACACAAATTTCTGATGCTTTTCTTCAAAGAGCTTTTGACTAAAAACCATGTCTTTTTTTATAAAAAAATGTCAAAACTGTCATCACTTTGTTGAAACTGACATTTACTTAACTTATAAAAAAAGCTGCACTGTGTGCAGGACTCTTATATTAAAATTTCCTACATTTTAAATACCAAAATTAAGCACAAACTTCTTTAAAAATTAAATTCACCTAATATTTTAGCTTTGGTCTGTCTAAGTCAATGATATTATGGTCAACAATTGACAGAAAGGAAATTTCCTTACGGTGCATTGCCATTTATTTGATAAATTTTATCAGCACATTATAATGGTTAAATCACTATAACAAAAACAACTTAACTAACGGTTGAATCAAACGTGACTTGCACTTGTCACCTTTTAATATGACAAAAACAATGCAAGATTACGGAACCATTAACTCGATAAGGTTTTTAAATTACAAGAAAATGAAGGAAATTGACATTCGTATAAATGCAGCATAACAATATGGGGTTATTTTTCAGTAAATCAAAATGAAATCCATGTACATATTACGTTTTCATTTAAACCCGCAATGAGGTACATAGTTATTTCGGTAAATTAAAATGTGAAATTGACTTATTTTGATTGACAGCTCATTTCAATTTCAATTAAAGCTTTTAAATGGGTAATGTTCAATAAGTTGTCACGTATGTAATTTCCAACCAAATTAAATCATTTTGAATAATGTTAATTTGTACATAAGAAATGAGATCATTAAGAATAGAATTTGGAAGTTTTCAAGAAAATTAGCTCATTACCGTTAATGAAAACGTAGTCATAAATGTGTAAATGTACAAAATACAAAATAAAAGGTATCTTTTTTTTTTGTTTACGTATCTTCACTTAAAAAATAGCTTGCATGTAAAATACAACAGCAATTCCCATTAATAAGCGAATATAAAAACAATGCTTCTGATTCTTGTTTTGGACAAATTCTTTTTAATGTTTCACTCAAAAGTTAAATAAATTAATAAATAGGGCTTTTTTATAAACAGCAATATACATACATACATATCTCTATCTTGTTCATTTCTAAACGTCAAATTCAAGTCTTTGGCACAATGACATTTATGGGATAGTCATATAGGTACCTAGTTTTTTTATTTTGGACGCAAATAAATACTGAAATTAGCATTTGTGTGAGAAATAAAAAGTTTTGCGCAAATAAATTATTAAAAACAAAATTTATAATCAGACCGCTTTTTTTGCGTTGTAATTTCATTTGACAGTTTGCCAAATACTTAGCTGAAGGGTACAACAGCAGCTAGCTGATGAGCCCAATGTTGTACCTGGACGAAATGCATTTGGACTTAAGGTCACATAAACTTTGAATTTGAAGCAAAACTAATACATCGAGGTACCTTTAAAGACTAGAGCTAGAACTATAATGCTCGGAAGGGCACTTAAGTAAGTCGGAAGAAAACAAACGAATACACAGAAAGCATATGACGCGGCTATAATTGCGGAGTGGAGGGTTTCGTTCAACTTTGGTCGTAAAACTGACATTTGGTGCAATAGGAATGCCAAAAAGAGATATATGATAGTTACATTATTAGTGTGTTCCCCTTCTAATGGTACGGAAAACTACTTTTCGTTGATTTTTGACCTAAGCTTCAGTGCCCTTCCGACTATCATATAGTTCTACCTTAATGAAATGACGGATGAAGTTGACAGTTAACTACCCAAGTGTATTTCAAAAAGGACAATCTACCTGAAAAGACACTTTAAAGGTTCTCTCAAACCAATGCGAAACATTCGCCGGCGACAGTTTTTTGTTGTGTTTCTGGCATACTTGGTATCGTTACGAATGATTCGCTATGATTTCGCGTTGGTTTGGGGGGAGCCTTAAAGGCTCACACATACCTACCGACACAAAACATCCGCCGCCAATAGTTTTTTGTTGTTATGTAGCATTGTGTATCTGCAATTCTTTCATCGTTGCGAATGTTTCGCACCAGTTTCGCTTTGGTTTGGGGGAGCCGTTAGATTATGAAAATTTTAATGTCCGTCAAGTTAGCATTACCACTTCAAAATTTTTAAAATCTAATAATTGGATTATTTGTCGTAAATTTGTCGTAAATTTGTCGTGAAAGAAAAAAATTTGTCGCGCTTGTTTTTTAAAAATTAACCCCTGGTAATGCTAACTTGACAGTCAAGTTAGCACTACCACCCCTCGAAATAGGGTAAAATGAACTCAAAAAAGAAAAAGGAGTATGTGAGAATTTGTCGTAAATTTGTCGTAAATATATCGTAAAAGAAAAAAAATTGTCGCCCTTATTTTTAAAAAAATAACCCCTGGTAATGCTAACTTGACAGTCAAGTTAGCACTACCACCCCTCAAAATAGGGTAAAATGAACTCAAACAAGAAAAATAAATATGTGAGAATTTGTCGTAAATTTGTCGTAAATATATCGTAGAGGAGAAAAAAAAACGTCGCACTTATTTTTTAAAAAATAACCCAAAATCGATTTTTTTCCTTTTTATTTCAATAAATCCAGCACTACCATATGAAAACTTTTTATTCTTTGTGGTTTTTGGTATGGAATTTGTTTAAACAATTGTCGTAACATGTCTTTAAATAAGTTGTGTCAAAAAATAATTTGTCGCGCCTTTTTTTCTATAAAAATTCCCTTGAATATGACAAAAAGCCCCAAAATCGATATTTGTCCCTTTTTTCCAATAAATCCAGCACTACCATATGAAAACTTTTTATTCTTTGTGGTTTTTGGTATGGAATTTGCTTAAACAATTGTCGTAACATGTCTTTAAATAAGTTGTGTCAAAAAATAATTTGTCGCGCCATTTTTTTTATAAAAAATTCCTTCAATATGACAAAAACCCCTAAAATAGCATTTTTTTTCTATAAATCCAGCACTACCATATGAAAACTTTTTATTCTTTGTGGTTTTTGGTATGGAATTTGTTTAAACAATTGTCGTAACATGTCTTTAAATAAATTGTGTCAAAAAATAATTTGTCGCGCCTTTTTTTCTATAAAAATTCCCTTGAATATGACAAAAAGCCCCAAAATCGATATTTGTCCCTTTTTTCCAATAAATCCAGCACTACCATATGAAAACTTTTTATTCTTTGTGGTTTTTGGTATGGAATTTGTTTAAACAATTGTCGTAACATGTCTTTAAATAAATTGTGTCAAAAAATAATTTGTCGCGCCTTTTTTTCTATAAAAATTCCCTTGAATATGACAAAAAGCCCCAAAATCGATATTTGTCCCTTTTTTCCAATAAATCCAGCACAACCATATGAAAACTTTTTATTCTTTGTGGTTTTTGGTATGGAATTTGTTTAAACAATTGTCGTAACATGTCTTTAAATAAGTTGTGTCAAAAAATAATTTGTCGCGCCATTTTTTTTATAAAAATTTCCTTGAATTTGACAAATACCCCTAAAATAGCATTTTTTTTTCAATAAATCCAGCACTACCATATGAAAACTTTTTATTCTTTGTGGTTTTTGGTATGGAATTTGTTTAAACAATTGTCGTAACATGTCTTTAAATAAATTCGGTCAAAAAATAATTTGTCGCGCCTTTTTTTCTATAAAAATTCCCTTGAATATGACAAAAAGCCCCAAAATCGATATTTGTCCCTTTTTTCCAATAAATCCAGCACTACCATATGAAAACTTTTTATTCTTTGTGGTTTTTGGTATGGAATTTGTTTAAACAATTGTCGTAACATGTCTTTAAATAAATTCGGTCAAAAAATAATTTGTCGCGCCTTTTTTTCTATAAAAATTCCCTTGAATATGACAAAAAGCCCCAAAATCGATATTTGTCCCTTTTTTCCAATAAATCCAGCACTACCATATGAAAACTTTTTATTCTTTGTGGTTTTTGGTATGGAATTTGTTTAAACAATTGTCGTAACATGTCTTTAAATAAGTTGTGTCAAAAAATAATTTGTCGCGCCTTTTTTTCTATAAAAATTCCCTTGAATATGACAAAAAGCCCCAAAATCGATATTTGTCCCTTTTTTCCAATAAATCCAGCACTACCATATGAAAACTTTTTATTCTTTGTGGTTTTTGGTATGGAATTTGTTTAAACAATTGTCGTAATATGTCTTTAAATAAGTTGTGTCAAAAAATAATTTGTCGCGCCATTTTTTTTATAAAAATTTCCTTCAATATGACAAAAACCCCTAAAATAGCATTTTTTTCAATAAATCCAGCACTACCATATGAAAACTTTTTATTCTTTGTGGTTTTTGGTATGGAATTTTTTTAAACAATTGTCGTAACATGTCTTTAAATAAATTGTGTCAAAAAATAATTTGTCGCGCCTTTTTTTCTATAAAAATTTCCTTGAATATGACAAAAACCCCTAAAATAGCATTTTTTTTCAATAAATCCAGCACTACCGTATGAAAACTTTTTATTCAAACACATTCCATACCAAAAACCACAAAGAATAAAAAGTTTTCATATGGTAGTGCTGGATTTATAGAAAAAAAATGCTATTTTAGGGGTTTTTGTCATATTGAAGGAATTTTTTATAAAAAAAATGGCGCGACAAATTATTTTTTGACACAACTTATTTAAAGACATATTACGACAATTGTTTAAACAAATTCCATACCAAAAACCCACAAAGAATAAAAAGTTTTCATATGGTAGTGCTGGATTTATTGAAAAAAATGCTATTTTAGGGGTTTTTGTCATATTGAAGGAAATTTTTATAAAAAAAAATGGCGCGACAAATTATTTTTTGACACAACTTATTTAAAGACATGTTACGACAATTGTTTAAACAAATTCCATACCAAAAACCATAAAGAATAAAAAGTTTTCATATGGTAGTGCTGGATTGATTGAAAAAAATGCTATTTTAGGGGTATTTGTCAAATTCAAGGAAATTTTTATAAAAAAAATGGCGCGACAAATTATTTTTTGACACAATTTATTTAAAGACATGTTACGACAATTGTTTAAAAAAATTCCATACCAAAAACCACAAAGAATAAAAAGTTTTCATATGGTAGTGCTGGATTTATTGAAAAAAATGCTATTTTAGGGGTTTTTGTCATATTGAAGGAAATTTTTATAAAAAAAATGGCGCGACAAATTATTTTTTGACACAACTTATTTAAAGACATATTACGACAATTGTTTAAACAAATTCCATACCAAAAACCCACAAAGAATAAAAAGTTTTCATATGGTAGTGCTGGATTTATTGAAAAAAATGCTATTTTAGGGGTTTTTGTCATATTGAAGGAAATTTTTATAAAAAAAAATGGCGCGACAAATTATTTTTTGACACAACTTATTTAAAGACATATTACGACAATTGTTTAAACAAATTCCATACCAAAAACCCACAAAGAATAAAAAGTTTTCATATGGTAGTGCTGGATTTATTGAAAAAAATGCTATTTTAGGGGTTTTTGTCATATTGAAGGAAATTTTTATAAAAAAAAATGGCGCGACAAATTATTTTTTGACACAACTTATTTAAAGACATGTTACGACAATTGTTTAAACAAATTCCATACCAAAAACCATAAAGAATAAAAAGTTTTCATATGGTAGTGCTGGATTGATTGAAAAAAATGCTATTTTAGGGGTATTTGTCAAATTCAAGGAAATTTTTATAAAAAAAATGGCGCGACAAATTATTTTTTGACACAATTTATTTAAAGACATGTTACGACAATTGTTTAAAAAAATTCCATACCAAAAACCACAAAGAATAAAAAGTTTTCATATGGTAGTGCTGGATTTATTGAAAAAAATGCTATTTTAGGGGTTTTTGTCATATTGAAGGAAATTTTTATAAAAAAAATGGCGCGACAAATTATTTTTTGACACAACTTATTTAAAGACATATTACGACAATTGTTTAAACAAATTCCATACCAAAAACCACAAAGAATAAAAAGTTTTCATATGGTAGTGCTGGATTTATTGGAAAAAAAGGACAAATATCGATTTTGGGGCTTTTTGTCATATTCAAGGGAATTTTTATAGAAAAAAAGGCGCGACAAATTATTTTTTGACCGAATTTATTTAAAGACATGTTACGACAATTGTTTAAACAAATTCCATACCAAAAACCACAAAGAATAAAAAGTTTTCATATGGTAGTGCTGGATTTATTGGAAAAAAGGGACAAATATCGATTTTGGGGCTTTTTGTCATATTCAAGGGAATTTTTATAGAAAAAAAGGCGCGACAAATTATTTTTTGACACAATTTATTTAAAGACATGTTACGACAATTGTTTAAACAAATTCCATACCAAAAACCACAAAGAATAAAAAGTTTTCATATGGTAGTGCTGGATTTATTGAAAAAAAAAATGCTATTTTAGGGGTATTTGTCAAATTCAAGGAAATTTTTATAAAAAAAATGGCGCGACAAATTATTTTTTGACACAACTTATTTAAAGACATGTTACGACAATTGTTTAAACAAATTCCATACCAAAAACCAAAAAGAATAAAAAGTTTTCATATGGTAGTGCTGGATTTATTGAAATAAAAAGGAAAAAAATCGATTTTGGGTTATTTTTTAAAAAATAAGTGCGACATTTTTTTTTCTTTTACGATATATTTACGACAAATTTACGACAAATTCTCACATATTTATTTTTCTTGTTTGAGTTCATTTTACCCTATTTTGAGGGGTGGTAGTGCTAACTTGACTGTCAAGTTAGCATTACCAGGGGTTATTTTTTAAAAAATAAGGGCGACAGTTTTTTTTCTTTTACGATATATTTACGACAAATTTACGACAAATTCTCACATACTCCTTTTTCTTTTTTGAGTTCATTTTACCCTATTTCGAGGGGTGGTAGTGCTAACTTGACTGTCAAGTTAGCATTACCAGGGGTTAATTTTTAAAAAACAAGCGCGACAAATTTTTTTCTTCCACGACAAATTTACGACAAATTTACGACAAATAATCCAATTATTAGATTTTAAAAATTTTGAAGTGGTAATGCTAACTTGACGGACATAAAATTTTATTCATTTGATTTAAATAAATTTTGCCGCTTAATTTTTTGTGCACACGTATCCCAAATGAATTAATTTATGCATATATTCTAGCTAATAAGGCTTTTATTATTTTTGTATTGTTTTTCCTTATATAAACTTAGGTATAATTCTGTTAAGGAAAAGGTGATTGTGTAATGCAAGTTACGTGTCTCTCAAAAACAGAAGATTTTTTTTGTATATCTATCAAAAAATTCAGCTCGCTTTGAAAATTTTCCAGGAAAGAAAAAAGAATTGTTCAACAATCTTATATTGTTATTGGTACCCGCAAGTGGAAGTAGATATACTGATTACATTTATGATAGTGATAAGCATTTACCTAGCAATCAACACATTTTGTTCGTAGCAGAAAAAAAATTATTGATTATTTTATCAAAACAGAAGTTACCACCTATAAAATTGCTACACGGATTTCGTTATCGAGATACATACATAAATGTATTAAGAAGGATGCAGTCATATTGACCAATCACCCTCACGGCCTTTTTCTTTTAACATAAAATTAAAAGAGAATCCTTGAAAAACATTTCAGAAGTGGGTATCCCTCAAAAGAAAACTTCCTTGCACAATCAATATGGCTATTGGGAAAAAGCGACCGCCCAGCATCCTACTCTTTGTAGATATAATCTCTTGTCAAGGATTGAAAAATCTGTCAGGGGTTAAGGTGCTTTTACAAGGTAAAGAGTGATGAAATGAGTATTAGCTATGTACGTGTAAATACATAAAATCCATGTAGTGAAATTAAATTTTCTTCAAAAGCTGATTTTTTGTATTTATGTTAATTGGTACAAAAAGGGTTCACCAAACACTGTACATTCTGAGGACGCCAATTTTAGGTAATGCCCTGGCTAGTTCTAGCTAGGGAAAATCTAGACGGCAAAATCTTGTCAGACCGCTACTAGTGCTTGTTGAACAAATGCATTCAATAAAATGAGTCCTAGGTAGTAAACTCATTTTATAAAAATTATTATAATTAAATTTTGCTAACTTAATTCAAGGCCTTGGGAAGTTTTTCGTTGATGAAATAAAGAGGTGGAAAACTTGTCACATACTCGTGAGGTCCTTTTGATAGTAAAAATTTGTTGGGCAAGCTATAAGCTATCCTAACATAAATACCAATATAAAGGCCCTCATTTTGTCACTGATGTGTCAAAGTGAGATCGCCGGACGAAACGCCAATTTATAGGACCAAAGGTCATTAGAAAGCAATTTTGAATCAAGGCTTGTGAACCTAATTAAAAACGTTTTGTTTTTATTTTTCATTGTTTCCCCATTAATTTCTTTGATTTGAAGAGCATATTTGGGTGATTCTCCACTAAAAGCTCCTTTTCGTGGCCCCGGACAAAAATGGTTAAAAACATGAGAAAATTAAAAATATTTTACAGTTAATATTAGCGTAAGGAATGTTTCTAACTGGCCCAGTTCTCAAATTTCAATAATTGGAAGTAATTAATTAGTAAAAAACAAATATATAAGGCCTAAACGTCATTTCCGTAACGTGTCTTCTCCTCGTTTCAGCACAGAAAAAGCGATTTTTTTAAAACTTCTAAATAAATAAAATGAATTCTGATTAGATTCCAGCATACAAATATTGTTGTTTAACATAATTGTCCTTAAAATAAGATTAATTCATTTATAACAATTAACTTAGAAACTTACAAACATGTGTCTCCAGGTATTTGGATCATTTCCGTAAAAAAAAAGTAAATGCTTTTAAATTGAAATTTAGAGCCAGCAGTTTATAGAATTCAACCTAAATGAAGAAATTCAACCAAGTTTTCTTTGAAATATATTCAAAATATTAAATTAGAAATCAATTTCGATTGTAATTTTCAAGTGAGTGGTTGAATTCGTCACGTGTTCCATCAATTACGTCATTGCCGTTAGTGGGTATAATTTTGTTACTTGAGAGTAAAATAAAATTATTTTGTTACAGTTCTGTGGTATTGTGTTGCGGAATGACTTATACTGAATTCGAAAAATATACATTCATTTTTTCAAGTCTAAAAAGTTAAAAAACATCGATTTTCGTCATTTCCGTAGCGTCATTTCCGTGCCCTGTCTCTAAATTACGGTAATGACGAGTTGTTACGGAAATTACTTCAGAGTATTTTTCCTTTAAAAAATCTTGGATTAGTTACAAATTCTCCATTTTTTACATTACAGTACATAATAAAAACACTTTGAGGACAATGATGGGCCTTACATCCAAAACAAAATCGTGCTCAGCAAGATTTTGTAGGTATATGTGGTCTATGATCAGATCTTTTATACTTCACCATTTTCATATCTTTGTTCTGTGCTACAATGGGGAGTTAGGGAGAAAAGATTATCTAATATTCTTTTCACCACTATATGCAATTATGATATAGTTATCTTCCGTAGGTTAGTGCGTAGGACTGTCATGCCGAAGGTCTGGGTTCGATTCCCAGCCGTGCCACCAAAAAACAGAAATGCTTTACCCGAGGTACTGCCTCTTGCGAGGAACTGACAAATCCTCCAAGAGTATACTTGTCATGAAAAAGTGCATCTCATTTAGCCGTTCGGACTCGGCAAAAAAAAACTGTAGGTCCCCTCTATTCCTGCCAACAACACGTACACAGAAATGGTTGAGAGTTGTAAGTCACTAGGCCCTGGTTCTCCACGAGCTGTTGCGCCACCCAATAAAAAATAAATATAGGTACCTTCCGTAGGCCCAATTTTTAAAATACGGGAAACAATCCATCGTCATTTCCACTGTTAGCTTATTTCTGAGTAAAAACCGTAAAGTTGGTGGAATGGAAGAATGCAACTTAATATTACCCCTTCCGCTTCCAAACGCTTCCATGCCATATCTTGACTTCAAGTGATTTCAGCGTTGATCATTCCAAGTGTGAGTTTGGAATCCTCTAAGCATAGAAAAATGCCCGAATTTTGGCACAACCATTGTATATAAATTCTATAGTATTCTCATGAAGAAAAAAAGCTCGTGGCCATCTATGCGTCTAAATGTCATACTAATTTTTGTTAAGGGATCTCGGTAAGGCGATCACAGCGAACCTATCGACCAAATGTCTACCTACAAAATCGTGTTTCATGAGAATACTATAGATTGGATATACAATGGCACAACACCGCGTCGGGCAGTGGAGGTAAAGCATTGGTACAGTAGATTCACTTCCACTTGCGTCTACTGGTCATCGGTTATCCGTTTTTCTTAGTTTCCATCATCAATGGCGTCTTCTTGTGACCGGACATTAGAACGGGTTTTGAATCAATATCCCTAGTACTCTTTTTTCAACTGATTGTGCCAGTTTGTGCACTGGAAACAAAGTAGTATGATCTTAATTTTTACCCTCCAATGCCGCTTATTTTGTTGCTTAAATATGCTTTTTAAACATTTATGGGAGGCTAGTATTTCATACAATTTGTCTTCTTTTCAATGCATCCTTTATATAAAATCTACAATGATGTATCTCAAAGCTAGATTTATATTCTTATACCTATTTGTTTTTGAATAAGTCTGCTTCCCCTTCAAGTGGACCCTCACAAATTCCCTTATCTTATTTCAAATTTACTTTCACACGATTGAAATTGATGCATTTCATATGTATTTCAATTTTATGTTTAATTGATTTTAAGTCAACTTATTAATTTTAACAAAAACAAATTTGTTATTTGCTTTATATAAGCAGAAAATGTAATTTCGGTACTAGACCATCATTTCCATAACAAAGGCGTCATTTCCGTAGCAAGACAAAATCCTTAAAAACGCTTAAAATCAACTGGCCGGACTTTAAATATATCAGTTATAGTTTAATTTTTAACAAGCATTAAACGTGCATCACTTTTTTCTTAAATTAAGGTAGGGGACATTTTGGATGCTTAAATGGAGCTTTTAACAGAGAATCACCCATTTACACTTTTTAGTGCGTATTTCCTCATTTTGTGCGCATATTTTATCAATATTTCAATTTTATTATTACTAAATTTAATCCATACATAAATATATAAAAAAAAACAAACTCAATTTTAATCATAATATGTGATAAAAACTAGAGTTTTACATGCTGTCTGTTAAATCTTGTTCTTCTTGATTAGTCAAACCGTATAGCATATTTATGATTACATTAAGTACATACATAAGTATAGCTATATCCGGCTAATTAAGAAAAATGCTTATCCCATTTAAAGGGTCTTTTGTGTTTTAGTTAATTTGTCATGATCAAATTTGTGTGTTTTTTTGTATGATGGCGTGCGCTAATAAAGTTACTAATTTAAATACGCAGAACGCAGTAATACAAAATTAATTTATTCGTAATTAACGCCAATTTATTAGGTATTTTTTTTTATTATTTCTTTTCAGTTGTGCTCGATTTTGAATTGATTGCAGCTTAATGTTCGTTTTAATAGAGAACTATAGTAGAGTCAAACGAAGAAAAATGGGATGAACCTAGAAATCTGGCAAATCTAAATGTATTAAAACCAGTGCCGAATTTAGGGGAGGGCAGCCGGGGCTACAGCCCAGGGCCTCCACAAAACAGGGGCCCCCACAATAGGCTACGAAACTATTTTTTTTAAATCCCCATGAGTAAACACCGCCAAAAAGAACTCAGTGGAGAAGGCTTCAGTGCCTGGAATAATGCATCCAATCGCCTTTACGAAGGAAGAACTGATCAGTTCTATCGGTGACGAAGTGCCAACTGAAGTAGTATCCAGAATAAAAACATCCAAGTATTATTCGGTGTCAGTGGACTCTACTCATATCGATTAACTAAATGTAGTTGTTTCATATATTGAAGTAAGCCCAAATTAACGTTTCTCACCTTTTTACCAAACTGCGGCCATACCAGTAAGGTCATAGCAATTTAACTAAAATTTGTAGGTGACCAATAAATAGACAATTAGGACTGCCGCGGCTAATTATGTGACAATGCTGCAAACATGAGTGGCTATTATTTAGGAGAAAGATCATTTATCGGCGTTTGTACCATGTTGTGGTCACTCTCTCAATTTAGTTGGAAAGGTAGCTGCTAAATCCTGTCCATCGGCCTTGATTTCATCCAGAATTTGTACCCGATTTGCACAGCAAAAACTGAATAATACCAAATTCTGACTGAAAAATTATATTATTATTACTAGCGATACTCGTTGTTCTTGTTGAGCTGAAGCTATGAAAATCAAAAAAGGTTATTCTGAAATCGAGGAAGCTCAAACCAGCTTATCTTCTGATAAGGAGTAAAAAGATCGACCAAAGTGATCGGCTAGGTATGTGTTTTTCTAACTGAATAAGCTACGTACGTTCGAGATTTTGAGATTCTCAATCACAAAGAGAAAATGGATTCTGCAAATTTCTACGCTGCAGCATAGGTATTTTAGTGAAAGTATACAAAGATGATTTAGAGCAGCTATACTCAACCTGCGGCCCGCGGGCCCCATGTGGCCCGTCGAGCTTTTTAAGTGGCCCACCTGGCAACTTACATAAATATGCGATTTCATAGAAAAACTTAATACCATCAATCAAGCCGTTTAGAAAAAGTGCCTAAATCAATTTGGAAACAACACCCAAAAAAAGCCATCCCTTTCTTTTATAAAGTGAAACAATGCCCGAAAAAATTAATGAAATGGGAAATAAAGCCCAAAATAGGAAACATTTCCAAACAATAAGTGTTTTCAGTGAAGGACATCAAATTTGAAAGACAAGTCGAAATAGCTCCATCGACAAAAGAAATGTCACTTTGTCTTTTCGTTTTCACGAAAGACTGATAACATTTTCGTTTGGTCCTCCCGTAGCATCCGGTAGCGTTTCAAATGCTTCTGAAAATGTTCATTTGGCACTAGATGACAGTTCTTCTTCTGAAAAGAAGAGAGCATCGATTCTGAATTTGAAGAAAGAACCAAAACCAGAAGAACGCATACATACGCACAATTGAAACGTCAAAGTTGTCAAATATTATTTGTTATTTAATTTCGGAATTGTCACTGTGCATTTTCATTATACTAAAATTTAGAGTTAAAAGGATGCAATTATGAAAAAAATGAAAAGGGCAAACATTTCATCCTCTCCATTACCTTTTTGTTAAGGTAAGGAGTTTACCCAAAATAAAAACCCAAGGTGAATACATTCGTTGCTGTTATTGAGGAATATCAATATTCAGAAAACAGCTTTGTGAACGTTTCATCACCCAAATGCAACAACCAAGTTCACAAATATAAACAAACCCAACTCAGAATCAAGAAAAGGGTTTCAACTTGTTCGTTTGGCATTCTGTAATAGACCTGTGTAAATTTTTCATTTCAAATTATCGAATCGTTCAAGAATCGATCACCAAAATGATTCGATCATTTCAGTCAATCTTTCGATTATTTACATTTCACAGAATTTAATACCGATTCAATTTTCATTTCGATTTCGATGGAATTAAATTTCTCCGATTGGAACGAACTGTGACGATTTTGATCGAATCCAAAACAATACAATTTGGATGGATTAAAAAAGTTAAAAAAATATTAAAGTTTCAGTTTTTACTGCTCCGAAAAAAGGTGATTTTATGTCAATTGGTTGACATTTGGATCGAAATAAACTTTTTGAGAATATATAGTTCGGCCCCTATCCGTCAAGATATCAACCATCAAATTCCATTGAAGGATGGCTACGATGTCGATGAATTAAAAAACATTAAAAATCGAGATTCATCGAAATGATTGAGATTGAGATTGGGATGGAAAATCGAGAAACAACGAAATAGTTGAGATTAGGATGGACAATCGAGAATCCTCAAAATGATTGAGTTTGGATGGAAAATCGAGAATCATCGAAATGATTGAAATTGCGATTGATTGAAATGAAAATTTGTGATTTCAATGCAATACTCTTCGATGATCGGATCGCATTACCAAACAAAACCGCTATGATAAAGCAAATATTTGTCTTACGTGTGAAGGACACTGATTTTGCAGCTGATTAAACTCAAATCGTAAGTATTTGACAAATTTGACCGGTTGTGCTCTCAAAAGTGAAGACACAAACTAAAAAAAACAATGGCCCTGAGTAGATCATTTAGGCTAAATTCGGATCTATTACTCAGGGCCAATAAGAATATGAAATGAGTGACCACAACAAAAATTTTCCTCCTTCTACTTCAGGTAATAGATAATGTTCCTGGACAGAAAAAAAAGTCAGAAAGTCGACGCTGAATTGAAAAATTAACATTTTGGATCTCCATATGTACGTTTGGGAATTCGTTTTCAATCCTGCCAAAAATGTGTAAGGAATTAAAAATAGGTTTAGCATGCAGGAACAAGCCAGAAAAAGTGTTCTAAAGCCCGTATGACACTACATTTTTCTCTCATTTTTCATAAACTGAAAATGAAATTAAAGTGGAACGTGCAATTTCTTATTTAAACTTTGATAGGTGTGAGTGGGTACGCACTATATCCATAAATGTAAAAATGTCACAAAAAATCTATAAAAATTGTGATTTTCAAATTAAATTTGTCATGTTCTGGCAGCTTTTCTTTATATTTTCAGAAATAAAAATGAAAAATTATTTCAAGGTACACTCAGTTACAAAAGTAGATATACACTGGACCCTAGAAAACACTAGGTAATGATGCATATTTTCTTTTATGACACATTGTAAATGTGAAATTTAATTTTGAGAAATGCTTTCCCTTTCTTAAAAACACTTTTTATCCCTTTTTTGCTCTGCTGACACTTTGATAGATTAAATGAGAAATACAATGAAGAAAAAATGTAGTGTCATACGGGGTTAAATTTCAGAAATCAAATTTATTTTTATATTAAAATGAATAAACCATTCAATCTAAATTACTTAACACCTAAGTGGAAAACTAATTCATGTTGCGGCCCGCGGCAACATAGCTAAAACCTCTTTGTGGCCCTCGTGACAAAAACGTTGAGTATGGCTGATTTAGAGCCTAGCCTTGGTAATGAGTTGGCTCAGTTTGTATCCTCGATCGACTTATACAAAAAGGTTTATGGAAAATACCAATTTACCGAGCATTCCAAAACATTGCAATTTCACAGAGAATGTGTTTGGTGTTGATGGCCTTTAATTGCACTGGAGAGCACTCCTTTTCAAAAATGAAAATTATAAAAATTGGCTCTTAACTACGATGGTACAAAACCGTCTATATGAAAGCGATCCCTACACAGCATTGAACGCAATTTGGTCCGGGAACTGAATTTCAGCGAAATAATCAAAGATTTTACGTCGACAAATGTTCGCAAGGTTCCATTCGTTAATGCTTTGATTTAATTTTGTAAAATTCTTGTTTTCGTCTATATATGTTTTATAAATTAATTTACTTGGTTTCAAAAGAAATTATTGAAACACTCGACTGAAAAAAAGTAAAATAAAAATAAAAAATTGAGAACATGTAGGTGGGACAAGAAAAAAATCACATGTAAGTGGTAATATCTCCCCCCGCTTGGACGGTAGGGGCAATTAAATAAAATAATTGCATAAAATTGAAAAAAAAAATTAATTAAGAAACATCGGCAACACTTGCAGTAATGTTTTGTAGCCTTTTGGAAACCAGAAGTTTTTTTTCTTCATAAGAGCCAATTTAGGCTCATCCAAATATAAAAACTCAAAAAAACCATTATAACGACCACCCTAATGTACATAGGTACATTATATACTTATGTATGTACATATTTCTTTTAAATAAACGCTTCAATTAATATTTCACTTCATTCGATTTGACTGCAAGAAACTCCACATTTTGAATTTCAATTTTAATTATTTTTTCTTAGAAAATCACCCCTTACGCAAACGAAATTGCTTTTTTTGTCGGAATCTGTAGTAGATAGATTTGGTGTCACTCAAACATTCTGTCATATTAATTTAACTTAGAGTCTAACAATGACAACAATGCAATGTGTCTAACAATGTGAAGCAAAAATCGCAGCTTTGGCGGCGCCGCTTATGTGCACATCTACGTCTGTCATATTGTCATACAAGGTCGTTGAGAAGTTTCGACTTATTGAAAGTAGCTAGCTTAAATTCTAAAAACTCGAGAAAAAAAAAACCAAAAACGAACACAAAAAAAAAAACAAAACAAAATAGAACTTAACACAAAAATTAAACGCCATCAATTTCGTCAGATTTTCAATTTTTAAAGCTAAGGAATGACATGACATTAAAGTGCAAGATCTAGATACATATTGTTAATTTTCTGTTGCAAGAAAATTATTAATGAGACCGTTACACTGGTCAACGAAATAGATTTTTTTTATTACAAAAACTAAACTAAACTTTTCGAAGTTTTTTAGTGCGCTGAACTTGAAATGATCTATCGCATCACTTTTTTAGATATTCCCGTTTGAAAATTAAATAAAAAAAACGTTTTTTTTATAAAAAAAATGCTTAAAATATATAAAAATATAAAAAAACAACGAAAACATTTGCAGTATTATATTGTAGCGTTTTGAAAGGTCAGAAGTCCATTCCCATGGCTCCACGAAATTAGGCCCCAGGAAATAAAGCCCCAAAGAAATAAAATGCACGACTGGATCGCACGTACTTGCTCTTATGTTCAAGTTGTGTGGAACTTAAGAACTTTAAAAAATATTCAAGTAATTAAAGAAAAAGTATAAAAAAGCATTTAAATCGTTCTTTTAATTGTTTAAACAACCTGATGAATAACTTAGAGCGCAAAAAAATGTATGCCATTTGATTACTTAGAAAAATATCAATATATGCAAAAAAAAATTTTAAATCGTTGGAGCCGTTTTCTTAAAAATTAATTTTTTATATATAAAATTTGTGTAACATTTTTCAAAAAAAAATTTGGTATGCCAATTTTGAGTATATATTAATATACATTTAAAACTGAAATTTCAAAACAATTCATCAACCCATTTTTGAAATATTGAATTTTCAAAAAAAAATTTTGAATCTTTTTTTAAAAATCCAAAATTTATTTTTTCAAAAATTTTGGTATGCAGTATTATTTATATTCTAACAAAGCTTTTGTGCAAAATTGTGAAATTGGATGAGCGGTTAATGAGAAAACCAAAAATCAAAAAAACCGTTATATGGCAGGTACCGTTAATAAATGTTTTTGGTGATTTTTTTTCTTATTAAAAGGTATATCATATCAACAATAATACACTGATTTTTTTTTATCAAAATCGTTGGAGCCGTTTTTGAGATAAATAAGCTTTTCCTTAACGGTTGTATGGCAAGTACCGTTATTTTTTGAGCTAAAAAAAAAATTTCAATTTCCCCTCTGGAGAGTTACAAAAAAACCTTAAGTTCAAAATTTGAAGAAAATAGCTTCAGTGGTTTAGGCTGTAGGTTGAGGTACGGACAGACAGACAGACAGACAGACAGACAGACAGACAGACAGACAGAATTGTGCCACCCACTTTTTTCGTGTTCTCTATCATCGTAATGTCATGTTTGATTGTTATCTCGAAATTTTTTTTTTGCACGAATCCAAAACTTGCCCTATAGTACCTATATCGCAAGTAAAAATAAAACAAGGTTCCAAAAAAAGTACATAAAAGACAACAACATCGAAAATTCTCAAATTGTGGGGTATTACTTCATTCTTTGGGGCATTATTTCATTATTTTTTAGGGCTTAATGTTATGATGAAATAAGGCCATAATGAGTATAAGGCCTCACGAGTATTTCACAAGTTTTCCCTGTCTAGATTAACCCAACCAAAGCCTTTCCAGGGCCTTGATTAAACTAGAAAAAAAACTTGCCATTTTTCCAGGTGGGAATAAGAGGATTGAGGATCAGCTTATCAATTACCCAGAGCTTAACAAATACTTGCTGAGAGTTTTCAACATGACCCTTATATTAAATTGAAAAGCATCAGTAAATAACGGAAATGCTTTTCAATATAATCGCGCGATTTTTGTCAGCTGTTTTGTAACTCACTGATGCTTTTAATGTAAGGATCGTGTTAAAAACTATCAACGAGTAACAGAACATGTTTGCGGTATATGAAAGGATTTTCAGATAGATAATTGTTGCCCTGTAGCATTTCAAAATTTGTTCTGAGCGCAACATGAAAATTCAAGCGCTATAGATAACTGGAGGATAAAGAACTACGCCCTTGTACAAGAGAAATTATTCTAAATACAATCCAAGTAATTAGATAGTTTGGGGTGTTCTGCAAGACAATTTTGGTGTTATTTCATTTTAGAAAATAAACTTTAATATAATAAAAGAAGTTGGGGTATTATTTCATTTTTGAATAAAAGACAAAACAAGTTGGGCTAGGCCTTAGTTCATTTTGATGGGGCCTGATTTCACTGGGGCATAATTTCACTGTGAAAATGACCCCAATTTGGGGCATAATTTCCTGGGTTTTAATTTTGAGGGGCTTATTCTTAGTTTATTTTGAATCTTTGAATCGTTTTCAAACTAAAAAATTTTGAGACAAAATTTAAACTTAAAATTGTATTTTTCAATTTTCCAAAATCTAGAAGATATAAAACCAAATGTTTTTTTGCATTCGAATGAAAATAAGTAAGACGCTAAATAGCAGATTTCTCAGGAGCCAGACCATGCAGAAGCTTTTATTTGTATGTGCGGATTTCATAAAAAAAAGTACAAAAAATGTAAAAATAATATTAAAAAATAACGGTACTACTTAGAATTAAGTAGGTATTATACCTTTTTTCAAGGCCAATACTCTGTTCTGTTAGCTAGTTTTTGAATCAAGTGAAATCTATAGGTACATGGTTTTTGAAAAAAAAAAAAAAAAAATTTTAAACTCAAAATTTGCGAAAAAAGCATAAAAAAGGGTTTAAAGTGTAATTTCTCAAAACTGTAAAATTATATACAATTTTTTTTCTGAAATTCGTTGCTCTAATTAATTCTTAATCAAAAACTGAAAACTTGATGATTCTATGTCTTCTAGTTTTTGAGAAAATCGCTTATTAATATTATAACTACTTTTGTATGAGATGTTTCTTTTCTGCTTGCTTATAAACAGAACGTATAAACAGTGAGGTACCTATGGGGATACATGCTGTCCCCTGCAACCCCGTAGTTGTCTTAGTAATTTTCAATTTTCTCAAAAACTAGACATAGAATTATCTAGTTTTCAGTTTTTGATACAAAATTAATGAGAGCAACGAATCTCAGAGAAAACAAAATAATATAAAATATAACAGTATTGAAAAACTTTAAGCTTCTTTTTTCTCAAATTTTGAGTTTAAACCCCGTGTTTTTTTTTTCAAAAACTATGCATGGATTTTACTCAATTTAAAAACTATCTAATAAAACAGAGTATTGGCTTTAAAAAAGGTAAAATACTTAATTGGAAGTATAACCGTTATTTTTTAATATGTTTTTACATTTTTAGTATTTTGTTTATAAAATTGCCCCTCCCGCCCAAACGGGGGGAGAAAGAAAGACCCCCTCCTATAGTAAAAAATGCTTGTATTTAACTGTTCTACAAAAAACCATTGGCGCCTAAGTTATCGTACTCTCCCCCCACCATTTGTGTATATGTAATTAAGTTTTGGCAGCACTTAAGAAAAAAAAATAATTTGACAGCTGACAGTGAAGGATTAGTTAAAATAAAATAGAGCACAGCACAAGAGAACGTGTTTTTTTTTTTTATTTTTATCGAAAATTTTCACATATGTAAAAGTGCGTATGACATGCCAGCAAAGCTCTGGAAACCATTTTGTCCGTTGTGCTATTCGATACATAACTCAATATGTGTTCCTACTTTATGATTCAATAAAAAAGACATGTAACAATCTTGAAAAGAAGTGACGTATGTATGTTAACGTACGAATAAATTTAACTCGCCACACTCCGCGTTCTATGAACGCATAACTTCTTAACACATACACGCAGACATGGTAATAACTTTTTTCACATAGAGATTTGAAAAGAACTCTTTTAGTAACTATTGTAGTTCATAAAAATACCTTTCCAACGATATATATCACGTCATTATTGGTCTTGGAGTTTGGTGTGTTCAATACTCCTTTGTATGGAAAAGAGAATGGCCTAAGAGGCAACGATTTATCACCTTAGACAAACATTTTGTGGTCAAAAATTTTATTTAAGGACATAGAATTTTGATTTTAGGGGTTCCTGATTTTAAAAAATGATTTTGGGAAATAACAGACACCCTAATATACATTTATATGACTTTTATTGAAAAAAATTAAATTGCCTTTTTTCACTAATTATTTAATAACTTCTACATTTATCGTCCGATTTTGAAAAACTTTTTCTCAAATCTTTGTTAAAAAGATTGTTTTTCAGTTGAGTCCTTAAAATTATTTTAAATATTTTTTTTCTATCCATATGGCGCAACCAAAAACTAGAAATTTTTCAAAAATACTCGTTTTTGAAACTTTGAATGCCTGTAACTTATAAAATTTCAGTCCGACTTATACAAACAGTACATCGTCGGAAGAAGACAGATCCGTAATTCAGAAAATACACATTTTATGTAAATTAACTATGCCGTTTTCGAGATTTATGGGAATATCTGAAAAAATAGCTGAGAAAATGATTTTTGCGCATATCTCGAAAACGCTTCTTTGGAAAAAAAAATAATTTTGATTTTCTTGTTCAGTGACCCAAAATTAGTCTATAAAATATATTTTTTCTAAGGACCCTACCATGACCCAAAATTTTGTAAACTAGTGTTATCTACTTAAGACAGCCATCCCACTCCTTTACGTTTACATACATTTACATACTTTACATTTTATTTAATTGGATAAAGCGCATATCTGCAACTCTTTTCAACTTTTAAGAAACTGTTTAGTCAACCGTCTAAAAATCTACCTGATAAATAAGTCTGAAATTATTTAACTTAAACATGAACTTAAATATTGTTCAAATTTCTAAGTTTCTTTATGTTGTAAATAACTTGCTTAGTAGGTAACTACCTACCATTGATGGAAAACCATTGCTCTTGATACTATAAAAATAAAATTGAGAGCAAAAATATAATTACTTGCATAAAGCATCTTCTGAGATGATATTACATACGATAAACCTCATACCAGTTCCACTTAAAAATATAATTAGTTCACTCAAAAATATTACCATTTAACAAACAAACAAATATGGATGCCATACTGTAAATCTGATGCATACTTCTAACAACAAAAGAAAATTAATTCAATTTTGAAATTATATTTCGCTTTTCCTGTAAACAAATCCAATATGAATTTACTCAATGGAATATCTTTTGTTTACACCACCTGATGAATATTTAACGACTTTTCAAACAAAATAAAAACGATTTGTTTATTAATCCATCAAAAGTAAATGTAAACAAAAATTCATTTATTGTTCAGCTAGAAACAATTATTGCTTTTAAGTGTGATATAAAACACATAACCTATCTCAATATTTTTTTTTAAATGTAAACATTTGCCGATGATCGAGAACAAATTGAAACAGATTTCAAAATGTTTATAAATTGTGTCAATAGAAAAACAATACATAATTCATACATAGATTAAATATTAAAAGCTTTTCTGTATACATTACATAGATAATGTGTTCATATTGGGTTTTATGTTAAATAATAATTAATAATTGGGTTTTACAATTTTTTTTTCCACACACTTACATTATGCAAAGCAGTATTTGTGTACACTTTTTAGATGCTCTTCCATATTTTTGAGCTCAATTATAAAGGCTCAGTTCAAATATTTCATTACATATATTGCATTTGTTGATAATAGGTAGGTAGGTATAATAAATGGTTTTTTGATGTAACATCTTAGTAGTCTGTATGAGGATTTTTGTTGGATAGCAAATTTATTGCTTCCTGTTGGAAGTAAAACATTTTTAAAATTTGAAAATTATGCAATGGTGATGTTGTAATGTACATATTGTATTTTAACCATGCAAATTGTGGGGTAGTTTTGATTTGTTCACTTCTTTATGTTTCCAAGGGTGCTGAATCCAAATCTGTTCATACTTCAGAATGACCATGATCATTATTTCAAAAAAAATTACCTCGAGAAAAAAATATAACTTCAGATTTGCATAAAAAATGCATTTTTTTTAAATCTTTAGATTCGAATATCTCAAAAACGTAACGTGCTAGGATAATTCCAAAGCGAGATTCGAACTCAGCGCATCAAAGACCATCAGAAAAGTATCTTGGTTCATGTTACAGACAAAAAATCCAATTTTGTCACACAAAGTAATTTCTTAGCGCTTTCGAGTGGATTTTCGAAAACAGTAAAAATTCCCTTTTTTCGACAAGCGCTTGAGTCTAAATGGGTTAACGCAGAAAAAAACTTTGAATAAAGATTTGTTGGAAATTGTGTAGGTACACTTTCAATGGTACTTTGAAGTACCTAATTTTCGAATAGTTGGTAGTTTTCGAGCTATGTATTAGTGAAAAACTCCCAAAAAATGCATTTTTGCATAATTTTTTGCCATTTTGCGTCACGAAATTTTGTTGGCAAACCTCAGATTCGGATTCAGCACCCCGAAACATAAAGGAGCGAACAAATCAAAACTACCCCACAATTTGGTCGCAAAGAGCCTTTTTGATTTTAAATTGATTGGACTACATACATACCTACCAATTATTATATTTTTTTTATCTTTTAAAAGGATGAAACTTAAGAAGGCTTTTGTTTTAACCGATGATAGAATTTAAAAAAAAATATGCGTGAGTACCGGGGGACTCGCGTGGGAGATGTGTAAACATTCGTTTTCACCTGAAGGTAAGGGATCGGGTCATTACGACGTATGGCAAAAATTATGAATCTGTAATACAAGCGCTAAAACAAAATGGTTGCACGACATAAATTATACCTAATAAATTTACCCATTAAAAAACTCCTCTGTAAATAAACCATCATAAATTAAGCTACTTCAATTAACTTTATGACGTCACAAAGTTGTTCCTGGACCTGGATTCAAAGTTAAAGTGTCAAAAAGTAACTTTGAGTACATTTTTCCAACTCATCTCTTTGATACTTTGAGTTGAAATGGTTAATCCGTCAAAAGCAGCTGAAATCACGATGTTTTCATTTTGAGTTATCTTTTGTTTGCTTCTCGATCGTTCGGTTTGGAATTGATCTAATTTTTGTAATATGTAATCATCATCAAGTCCTGTAACCCCGGTTGGGGCATAGGGCGCCAAATATGTAATAGTTTAATTTTATTATCCCCCAGCTCTGATCCGGATTAGATTATCATAATAAAACAAACAGGATCCCAGTGCGACAAGAGTGCTATATACCTACCTATCCAATCCCCGTTTATCCTTTTGTTTCTGTATTTTCTCTCTTCTCTACTGTCTATTTTCTCCCTATCTTCAACACAAAAAGCCATCTACCTGTGAGAGAAAAAACTCATTTTTGCAAAAAAGTACAAAGGGTGTATCGAAATCCAAAAGCAAGGTCGGATTTTGTGTTGTTTTTGTAATACATGTATGCATATACAATCCAGATCAGATCTGGGGGAAAATATAAAGCTAATATATTTTTATTTTTATTGATTTTACCGTCGGTAGTGAGTTTGTAAATTTTGTCTAGGTTTTGCGACATTTTTTCATCTGATTTGATCGATTTGTAGTAAAGAAATTTGTGCTAGTAATGAATGATAAAAAAAATGGAAATATTTTTGCTTACATAAATATTCAATTTTGTGCTAGAATGAAGTTAAATGAAATTTAATTTGAAAAATGTATGCATTTTCGAAGTGCTGATAAAAGTTCTTTTCAATAAATCTAATGAAATCACAATTTGTTCTTGATTTTTAATTCCAAATCTATTTCGACTTTTCTTCACCCAATTTGTTTGACAGATCAGCCATATTTTTACCTTTTGTCGTTCCTAAATGAAAAGTAACTCAAAGTAACTTTTTTTAAAATGACATTACAACACTTCTTTTTGACACATTAACCACAGCCAACTAGAGAAACATAAAAGAATGCACCACTTGGCAAATCATGTTATGACATTTCAAATCAAGAAATTGCAAATAACACTTAATATCACAAACCAAATTTGCCACCCCCGATTGCAGAGATTAACATCAAAAGCAGCATATGGATACAAAATAATGAAATAAAAAATTAAATTTCTAGAAAACAAGCAACAATATCTTCACCTGGCAAAATGTATGTCAAATATCTCTGTCAAGATATGATTGCATCTTGACATATGCAATCAAGATATGAAACGGAGCGACTCCATTAGATATTTAATGTCAAGAAGAGCATTCTGAAAGAAATTATCTACTGTGGAGTCGGGGTGTAAGGAATTCACTTCACTTAGCAAATACCAAAACCATTAGGTATCAAACGAAAACTACCTTACCTATTCGAGTTGACAGAGTTCTACTTACCTACAACAAACAAAATGGTTCGAAACGGAACCGTGAGCCCATATCCGTTGCAGCCGATTTTCAATTTTACCCGGTTGGAAAAACAATCTAGTTTTTGGCGAGGGGCTAGAAAGTTTAACATAGATACCTACTAGCAAATAGGCCTCGCCAGTGAAGTACCCTTTTTCCTCGAGACAAAAAAAAATGTCTTTACTGGGATTCGATCCTGCTATCTTCTGATTGCCAGTCCTATAGGTACCTTAACTACTCAGCTATTTCGCAATACAGTTGTGCAATGTTGAAAATGAAAAAGTTATACTTTAATTTGTCTTACCATTGTATGATATATAAAATATTTGTTTTTTTTGTTTTTGTCATATTTGGGGTATTTGTGATGGTATAACAAGACCTATCCAACAAGTTTCTACTAGCGGGGGCCTCGCGAGTATTTGACAAGTTTACCTTGTCTAGATTTTCCCTACCGAAGCATTTCCAGTGCCTCGATTAAACTTGACAAAAACTTGCCATTTTTCCAGCCGGGTACCCATACCGAGCGCTAAGATGTTTACACATCAAAAAAATAAAATCATTGACCTAAAGTTCACGTCCTCAAGTAAGCATTACCACTTCAAAAGTTTGAAAATCGAATAATTGGATTAACTGTCAAAAATTTGTCATGAAAGAAAAACATTTGTCACACGAAAATATTACCTACATCCCTCCCGTGGGATTTTTTCTTGTCTACTTTCAACCAATATGCTCTGAATTTGTTGGCAGATTTTCCGCGAATGGTATGAAAAGAGGCAATACACCTACTATAGGGGATGAGAATTTAAATCAGAAAAATAGGGAATTTTAAATTTCAAATATGAAACTCAAAAAACCCATTTAACGACCATCCTAATGTACATAATTATATATGACGACATGGTTCGGTGCTTTTTAGTCAACAAAAAAAAAACAAGTATTATTATTATAAAGCATGTAAATTAAGAAAGTAGACGAGAAGTCGAGAACTTTAATCGAAAATCCATCAAATATTTAAATTAATCATATTGCTTTGATCTGTATTAAAGGTGAAAATAATTGACGGTAACAAAAAGATTTTTTTTCTTTTCCCAAAAAAACAATCGTATCATTTTAAAAAAATCCATTCACTCGATTGAGATAAACATGTACATGTAGATCGGTGTTCAGAATGACGCACAAACGCACTGACTGAAAGCCAATGACATGCCTAAACTATCCGTCTCTCCATCACATCGATCGTAGTGTTGAGCTTGAAAAAAAAAATAAATCTCGCCAATTGTTTACATTTTACACGATACCAATTCGCCTTTTTTAGAACAAAGAAGAAGAAAAATGACTCCACCATCACATAAATCACAAGACAAGACAATCTCTTCGTTCGTTGGTTAAATCTTCTTATTACACAAAAAGAGTGAGGAGTAAAAGTCTTTCTTTCAATTAAATTCAACTAATAACCAATATCCCGCTGCAAATACTCGTAAAAAAAATAAACAAAATAAAAATCGGTTTTGCATAAAATTGAAGAGAAATAAACAAACAAAGAATACAAAATGCAAAACCAAATAAGATGACTAATGTTAATTTGGTTTCATTCAGGTTCAAACATGTTAAGTAGAGACTCGATCAAAGTTCGATTGCTTTGCTTAGTCAGTTGAAATCACTTTTCACATTTATAGGGTTGCCAGATTGTTAACTATTTATCTTTTTTTTTTATAATAAAAAATGTCGGTCTTGGATTAGTTTTATGATATTTGAAAAGAGTCAACAATGATTTATAAAAAAATTGTAGAAATTCGTTATTCCATCATTTAATTAATTCAATTTTGTATTTAATAACCAAACACTGTGTGTCAAGGTTTTTCTAACATGAATAATTTAATCTAGCTTGAATTGCTTATTGACAATACCATAACTTTGAAAAGGTAGAATTTAGAAAATGTTGGCTGTTATTTTCGTATTAAGCGGGTCCAATTTAATGTAGAGTAGCTTTTTTGATCAAGGTTATTAATAATTTTAAGTTTAAGTTTTTAGTTTAGTAGCCCAACTATCGTACCTAGGCGAAACGCAATTATGGAGTTGAGCTCACTTGAACTTTTAACTTGAATTATATATTCGGTCACTCCACTTTAAATTTGTTTGTATTAGTATCAATATTGTTATAAATCTCTTTGGACGAGTTGTAAAAACTTAGTGAAAATTTTATCCGTGGTTCAGCAATTTTAGCTTTCTGATTCTAGCGGATTTACTGAGGTTCAACGATGTAATTGGCTATTATCATATACCTACTTGAACCCTGAACCATCGTCATATCTCGTTTAACTCACCGAAATCGATGAGTTGAATGAGGCGCGGATCAAAATTTAAGCTACGTTTGTAAAACTTATAAGTCCTCATATGAAATTTATGATACATAATATCAAAGATAAAGTAACCAAGAAGACGCATCTCATACAAATTTGGCGGGTTCCAATGTTGGAACCCGTCAAAAGTATCCTCCTTTTTACTATCCTTATAATACGAATATTGAATATTATGGTATACGTGGTGTCTGCCAAGATTGTATGAGAAAGAGCTTTTCTTAATTATTTTGTATTCTATGATATTTATTTTTGACCAAGTTGAATGTTACCTACTCTTCCTTTTAGGAATGCATTTTTATTTTTTTCGATAGATTTAAAATTACGGATATTTTTCGTTAAAAACGAGTTAACTCTTTACAATCAATATAGCGGCAACCCTGCAAGGGGTTGATGGTCGAAAATTTGGAATGAAGCTGGTTCTTTAATTAACGAAATCAAGACAAAAATTGCTTCCCCAATCTTTTATTAAAAAAAAGTCTAAATTAACTAGACTATTCTGTCAATTAAAGCATTATGGTCAAAAACTAGATAACTCTACTTTTTGACGAAATGTATTTTTTGATGCAGAAATAACAAACAAAAAATTCCGCACCGTTTGGTTTACTTAAGGGTGATATTTTCAATTTTAGCTAATATTTTTTGATATTTGATTGATATCTCTTTAGAAAAAATTAAAATATAATTTTTAAAATCAGTCGCCTTAGAAGGGAATGGTTTTAACTTTTTGAAATCGACCTACATTTAAGAAAAATTGATCAAAGTTGTTTTAAATAAAAACGTTTTTTTTTGGGAATTTTAATTTAGTTTTAAACCCGTGAAAAAAGTACCTAAACTAGAAAGTTTTAACCTACCTAACATCATTAGGTAATTGCAATATGTAGGTAAGTAAGTACCTAATAAAATGTTATAACTTTTGAATTCTGCCTATAATATTAAAAAGCTCAAAATTTGAGTGTGCAAAAATTGGGTAAAGCATCTAATTCTGAAGTGTACACAAATACCTACTGCTTTTTATAAATGATACAAAAATCGAAAAAAAACTCAATTAATAATAGGTACCTAGTTATTATTAAAATAAAACCAATATGACCACTAGACTGATTCAAAAAAATGAAAATATCTTCGATTTTCAATGCCACTAGCTTTTTAGTTAGAGTTTATTGAAATAATAATCCTGGCAAAATTTCAGCCCTTTAGGTCAATGTTTAGAGGTCGCTCATCGATACTTTCTATTTTCCATACAAATCGTATGGGAATTTTTTTTTGATTCCTTCTTTATTTTATAACTTTAGAAATGGTTATCATACAGAAATGATCAAGGTAGAATCTGAAAGAAAATTTGATGTTCTTTATAAAAAGTCCTTACTTCTTATCTAATTAATGTACTCCTTCCAAAGTTATTCAAGGTCAAAGTAGTATTCGTGGTAAATTTAAAAGTTTTTTGGATTCCGTGTTGAAAAAATCTGCTGTAATACAAGGTGTTTTGCAAAAGTTGTAACAAAAGGCAAGTGCGTGTAAGTTGCACTCAGACAAGAAAAAAATCTTTTTAGAGTGGGGGTCTATTTCCTCCCATTTAGGCAGGAGGGGCAATTTCCTAAAAAAATTGGTTTAAAAAGAAAAAAAATATTAAAAATCAACGGCAATACTTATAAAGTCATGCTATTAGTTTTTTAAAGCCAACAATCCATTATTTAATTGACTTTTTAAAAAAAGTTGTTTTTGTAAATATTTTTCGGAAAAATTAATTTCAAACTTAGATTTAAAAAATTAAAAAGTGATTTTATTTTTTAAATATCTTTTTGAAAAATTTGTCGTTATCAAGTACAATTTTTGTTTATGGATTTCAATACCTATCTTAATTTTTAATCAGATACTGAAAACTGCAGGCTAAAATGTTTTGTAGTTTCTGAGAAAAGAGAAAATTAAAATACCTACTACTACTACTGGAAATTGGGTGTTTGTAGGAAGGAACAATTTAAATTCCAGGGCGTCAAATAACAAGAAACTTGGTATTTCCTATTTTCAATTTTCTCAGAAACTACAAAACATTTTAGCCTGCGGTTTTCTGCATCTGATTAAAAATTAAAGGAGGTATTGAAATACATAAACAAAAATTGTACTTGATAACGAAAAATTTTTCAAAAATATATTTTAAAAAAAATCACTTTTTAATTTTTTAAATCTAAGTTTGAAATTAATTTTTCCAAAAATTATTTACAAAAACAACTTTTTTTAAAAAGTCAATTAAATAATGGATTGTTGGCTTTAAAAAACTAATAGCATGACTTTATAAGTATTGCCGTTGATTTTTAATATTTTTTTCTTTTTTAAACCAATTTTTTTAGGAAAGTGCCCCTCCCGCCTAAATGGGGGGAAATAGACCCCCACTCTAAAAAGATTTTTTTCTTGTCTGAGTGCAACTTACACGCACTTGCCTTTTGTTACAACTTTTGCAAAACACCTTGTATTACAGCAGATTTTTTCAACACGGAATCCAAAAAACTTTTAAATTCACCACGAATACTACTTTGACCTTGAATAACTTTGGAAGGAGTACATTAATTAGATAAGAAGTAAGGACTTTTTATAAAGAACATCAAATCTTTTTTCAGATTCTACCTTGATCATTTCTGTATGATAACCGTTTCTAAAGTTATAAAATAAAGAAGGAATCAAAAAAAAGTTCCCATACGATTTGTATGGAAAATAGAAAGTATCGATGAGCGACCTCTAAATATTGACCTAAAGGGCTGAAATTTTGCCAGGATTAATATTTCATTAAACTTTAACTAAAAAGTTAGTGGCATTGAAAATCGAAGACATTTTCATTTTTTTGAATCAGTCTAATGACCACATTATCTATAAATAGAAAAGCTTTTAATTTTGTAATCTATGAATTATTGTTTTTCTATTGGCACAATAATCATTTTTAAATCTGTTTCAATTTGTTTTCGATCATCAGCCAATGTTTACATTTTAAAATATTGAGGTAGGTTATGTGATGTGTTCTACAATGTATATCACATTTTAAAGCAATTGTTTTAGCGGAGCAATAAATGAATTTTTATTTTTATTCAATTTTGATGGATTAATAAAAAAAATATTTTTTTTTAGTTTGCTTGAAAAGTTGTAAAATAGTTATCAAGTGGCGTGAACAAAAGATATTTCATTGAGTAAATTCACGTTGGCTTTCTTTACATAAAAACCAAAAAAAAAATTTCAAAATTAAATTATTTTTTTTTTTGTGTTTTTAGAAGTGTACAGACGTACGTACAGTATGGCATCCATATTTGTTTATTTGTTAAATGGTAATATTTTTGGGTGAACTACCTACATAGGTGTGTATGTAAGCACTTATATTTTATGTAGCCAAATGCCCACATTTAAAAAATGGGTTAGTTTCATTGTAACCATTATAGGTATATAAACTTAAAATTAAAAGTAACTTTTAAGTATGAAATAAATCTATAGGTTCATGTTTCAAGTCTAGTGTATATCTACTCAGTTCATGTTAAAATCAAATTTCTATAATTGAAGTGAGGGTAAGTTCACAGCGATGGAACTCGGAACGAGAGCAAAATCCGCTTGAAAAAAACGGCAAGTTTTTGAAGCTTAAAGTCTCTAGTTTTGAGATCTTAAGATGTGCAAAGCATAATTCTACCGTGAAAAAAAAATCGATTTCAGCTCTTTTCAATTTTGTATTGCAAACAGCGCTTATGTAAAAAAAAACTTATTTAATTTTTCTTTTTAATTTTCTAGTCATTCCATTTTTTTGTAGGTAGGTAATTCGAATTTTCTTTTTCATAAAATTAAATGTACCTAAACGCTGTTCGCAATAGAAATGTGAAAAAATCTGAGAATTAATCTAGTTTTCTCTATTGTTAAGAATTATGAGCTTATTAGAACAAAAAATGTGATCCTTATACCTACCTACCTTAATTTTTTACTTGCGATTATAGGTACTATTCGTGCAAAAAAAAAAATTTGAGATAACAATCAAACATGATATTACGATGATAGAGAACACCAAAAAAGTGGTTGGCAAAATTCTGTCTGTCTGTCTGTCTGTCTGTTCGTCTACAGCCTAAACGTCTCGATCGATTTTCTTCAAACTTGGTAGGTACTTAGTGGTTTTTGGTGATTCTGCCGACACGTTTTTTTCATTTTTTTTTAGAACCAAAAATAACGGTACCTGTCATACATTTTTTTTTGGCAAATTTACATAATCGTATTTTTCTTAAAAAAAATCAATAAATTTATTTTAGTAAAGGCTTTCTTTGGGTGGAAAACCATTTTTCAAAAATGGTTATTAATGGTACCTCCCAAAGAACCATTTTTTTGATTTTTGATTTTCTTCAAAACGGTAGGACCGATTTCAATTATTTTTTTTACACAGAAGCTTCCAAAACATATAAATAGTTTTGTGTACCAAAATTTTTGAAAAAATCTTTATTGGATTTTTAAAAAATGTTTAAAATTTTTTTTTTGAAAATCAAATATTTCGAAAACGACATGATCGATTTGTTTGAAACTCGATATTTAAGATTTTTTTAGTACTTTCTAAAATATTTTTAGAAAAAATTTTACATTTATGAAAAAATAACGGTACCTTTCATACAAAAGTTAAAAAACCGCAAAGGAAAATATTTTTTTGCTTAAAAACGACTCCTACGATTTTGATTAAACTTTTTGTATATACTAAAATTAGTACGATCTACTACCAAAAATTATAAAATTTTACACATAGCAACTATTAATAGTACCTGTCATAGAACGTATTTTTTTATTTTGAATTTTCTCGTTATCGGCTGAACGGATTTAGATGATTTTTTTTATACACAAATTTCAGATAAAATCAAATAATATTGCATATCAAAATTTTCAAAAAAAAAGTTTTTGGATTTTTAAAAAAAGTTTCAAACTTTTTTTTTGAAAATTCGATATCTCAAAAACGGGTTGACAATTTTTTTTCAAATTTTGTTTTTATATACACATAAATATATAGCTTAAATCTGCATACCAAAATTGTTTCTTAATAATGTTTTAAGAATTTTATATATAAAAAATTAATTTAAAAAAAAAACCGCTCCAACGATTTTAAATTTTTTTTTCCCATACAATCATATTCCATCATGAATTAAAATGGCATACTTTTTTTTCACCTCAAACTGTCAAAAGAGTTGTTTTAGCCAATTTCAATGTCGTATTTCATGCTTCTCTACATTTTTCTCTCATAATTTCCATGTTTTTATATACAATTTTCTTAATCCCACAGTGTCTTGAACATAAGAGCAAGTACGTGCGACCCAGTCGTGCATTTTATTTTTCAAACGAAACAACGCCCGGCTGGATTGGTTGCTGAGATATCGATCATCAAAGACAACACTTTCATTTTCCATTCAAAATTCGATATCTCAGCGAATGAAGGTCTCCAAAAAACAACTGAATGAACAAGTCAGGGTGGTAAAACCGGAAAGTTTGTTTTCAAGTCCGTAGAACAAAAAAAAACAAATTTTTCACGGTATTCATTTGGGTTGCGCGATGCACATTACTTTGAAAAAACAAAATTTTGACTAAAGATCTCAAAACTAAAGACCTTAATTTTAAAAATCGTTGAAAAATTTGGAATTATTTTGTGTCCCGACTAGTGTAGGTATTACATATATGGGAAGTTATACATTCGAAAAAAAATTTAACTCAAGATTTCGTTCAACCGTCATTGCGGTGATAAAGATAAAAGGTATGTAGGAACGTATGATGAAGATGATAATTTTATTTTTGAAGAAGCTTCCAAAAAGTACCTACCTATGAATACATAGTAATATAATAACCATATACACTCCTCGTCAACTGAATACGCACAAACATTTTTTAATATACTTTATCCATTTTTTCCAAACAGTGATGGTTATTATGCCATCTGTTGATGCTAACTATTCCCTTAAGATGTTAAGCAGATAATTCGGAAAGAATTATCCAAAAACAACCGTGAGTTTTTCTTCAACCACTTGCAAAGTGTTTTATATGCAAAGTAGGAGTTTTTTTTTAGTCAACTGAATAGGTACAACGCCATTTTCTTCGTTGTTTATAAGTTTTTTGGAGTGCTTGACAGTTTAAATTAACGATTTTAGTGTTTTCAGTAAAATTGAATTCTTGATTTCAAATTTTAAGAAAAATGGGTAGATCTACGTGTCTTAACAGTGTTGAAAAAGCTAAAATCGAGTTACTTAGAGACCAAGGCCTAACTGGACGTGCAATAGCTGATAAAGTTGACCGAAGTTTTAATGTAGTTTATTCTTACTTGAAAAATAAAGATGCATACGGCAAAAACATGAAGGGAGGTAAGAAAAAAGCAACAACAGCAGCTGAGAGACGAAGAATTTTAAGATATGCATCAAATTCTTCTGATTCTGTGGCAAAAATAAAACAAAAAGTCGGCGTAAACGCAAGTTGCTCAACAGTATTAAGAGTAATCAACAACTCAAGCCATCTTAAACGAATGAAACTTAAGAAAAAACCACCACTTGACGAGAGACGGAAAATGTTGCGATTAGATTTTTCAAGACTTCACATGAGTTGGAAAAAAGAATGGTATCACGTGGTTTTTTCAGATGAAAAAAAGTTTAATTTCGATGGCCCTGATGGGTTCAACTTCTATTTTCACGACTTAAGAAAAGAAAAAAGATTTTTAAAGCGCCATCATAGTCGTGAAGGAGGTGTCATGATATGGGGAGCAGTCAGTTATTATGGAACAGTTGAGCTCGAGGTTGTAACATCAAGAATGACAGCAGCTGGGTATAAAGTAATTTTGGAAAGAAATTTTCCTAAATTTTCTAACATCTTTGGACCCATAAACTGGACCTACCAACATGATAATGCGCCTATTCACTCAGCGCGCATAATAAAAACATGGATAGAGGAGCAACAAGTGCAGTTGCTTCAATGGCCGCCGTACTCACCTGATCTAAACATCATAGAAAATGTCTGGGGATGGTTAGTACGCAAAGTTTATGAGGGTGGTCGTCAGTTCGAAGACAAAGAAACCTTAATTTCTGCAATCAAATTAGCGTGGAGCGAAATTTCGTTAAATTACATTAAAAAGCTATACGATTCCATGCCGGATCGAATTTACGAAGTAATTAAAAATAAAGGTGGAAGTACCCACTACTAAACTTAAACAAAAACTTGTTTCATTCCATTCCAATACCAATTTTAATTTTTGTACCTATTCAGTTGACTCAAAAAAAAACTTCTACTTTGCATAAGTTACACTTTGGAAGTGGTTGAAGGAAAAACTCACGGTTGTTTTTGGATAAAACTTTGAAATTCTGTTATTTATATGTTACGAAAATTTTTACCATCCACAGATGGCATAATAACCATCACTGTTTGGAAAAAATGGATAAAATATATTCAAAAATGTTTGTGCGTATTCAGTTGACGAGGAGTGTATAATGTGTGTACCTATTAACCTACCAACATTTTCAAAAAAAAAAATATTTTTTGGATTTTTTAAAATATTTCAATTTTTATTTTTATTTCTGAACACTCAGTATTTCGACAATGATCCAGTCCAATTTGTTTTTGGTTCTTAATGGGTTTTTAACACTTTTAGAGCCATTTTTTTCACTATTGCTCAACTTGAGGCAAACTCTCAAGTTGATCAACTTGAGAGTTGACTTCAACTTGAGAGTTGAAACGCAAGTTGAAATTCCTTTTTATTCACAAATTTTGTTCTCAACTCCCGAGTTGAAAATCTAAAGTTGGCCAACTTCCGATTTGAAAAAAATCCCTGGGATATTTGTAGAAATAATTCAAGGACTGTCATTTTAATATTTTAATTAGAAGCAATTTGGTCAATAAAACGGAAAAAATCCTTATTTTGGCTGCTGCCGCATTTTATTAACTTATTCTGATTATCTGATTTGTATATAAATGTACAATTGTTCATATGCACAAATCACCGCCATCCCGCCCACACTCAAAAATAAACCTGGATGTACACTTGTACACCGAGTAAAGTTCATCCGAAATTCAAAACGGCTTTGAGTTTCTTCGTTGTTCGTTTTCGGTGTTTTCATTTACACCTTCGTTGTTCCGCATACTGGCAAAAATGAACAACGTACACGGACAATAACAACCAGAGAATATGAAATAAAGAAGTCAATCTTCAGCTGTCAATTTGATTTGCCTACAAGCTGGAAGCGAACAGCTGATGTATTAGATTTGCAAAGTATTAGTGAAAAGCAGTGCAAAACGCACACATAGAATCAACTAGTCATTCAGCACATCATTCAGCACAGGTCTTGTTGTTGTTGCAATTCACATCTATTTCTTCGACACGAAATGAAATTACAAATACAACAATGTAAACAAATGGGTTTTGGGGGGTGAAACGTACGAAGGATTGGCTTCTTTATTTGATATTCTCTGATAACAACGAAGGCACTTGAAGAAGAACAACAGTGAAAGCTCCAATAAGCGGACACTTTGTACCCTACTTTTTGTGCTGTTGTGAGAGCTGCCAACGTGCAACCGGCTTTTTTTGTCATCGAGAAATTAAATGACTGCGAAAATAAGAGCAGTAGAACATGTATAACGGCAGAACAGGGTATTTGCCAACGAAAATGCAACATGAATTTTGTCGTGTTGCCTAACATTTACATATACGAACTCAACCATGGTCATAAGTGTTAAATCTTCTAGAGAAGGGGGCAAATTATGGACTTCGACAGAAATAGTACAAGTATTTAACACAGTCCAAAGGTCATTAAAAAACATTTAAAAATTTATTGGTAGCGTCGTATTTTCAAAGAGCCAAGTGAAGACATTGCCCCCTTGGCCTCCTCCGGCCGCCTATGGTGATCCCACTTTTCAATTCCAGTGCGCGGCAACATTTTGTAGGTGCTGGCTTCTTTCAAGGTACAATGACTCGCCTGTCCCTTCATCTTCACTTTCACTGAAATAAGAAGATCCTGATGTCCAGTTTCCCAAAAATAATAATAGCTAATATTGCTTCGGAACATTATAGCTTTTTTTAACTTTTAATTTTCTAGTTTGGGTAACTAAAAAGCACAAACCTCTGAAATAAAATGTTTCTATGGATTTTCGAGAGAAAAAAAAATATTTTTATGTGAACTCTCAAGTTTGCTCAGCCAACTTCTACTTTTTCCCGGAGTTGAAAAAATCTGAAGTTGATCAACTCAAGAGTTGAAAATCGGAAGTTGAAAACGTCAACTTTGAGTGAATAAAAACAAACTCTCAAGTTGAAAATAAAAATCCTCAAGTTATGTTCAACTTTGACTGAAAAAAATCGCCCTTAATATTTTAAACAAAAATTTAATTTTTTCCAAAATAACGGTACTTTCCATACAAATGTTAAACTAGTAAAACAAACAAAAAACCGTTGAGTAAAATCTTATTTGTCTCGAAATTGACTTCTTTACGACTTTACCCGCCTGGAAAAATGGCTAGTTTTTGTAAAGTTTAATCGAGGCCCTGGAAAGACTTCTGTAGGGGAAATCTAGAAAAGGCAAACTTGTCAAACTAGAAAGAACTTGTTGGGTAGATCTTGTTATCCCATCAGAAATACCCCGTATATGACAAAAACAAAAAACAAATACCCATCATAAAATAGTAAGAAAAATTAAAGTAGGCATACCTACCTATATTTTCAACATTGCACAACTGTATTGCGAATAGCTCAGCAGTAATGGTATAATATAAAACCAACAAAAACAAAAAAGAAGTGGTAGTTTAAGCACTTAACTACGATATTATGAATTCGCCCAAAATAACTAGGTATGTACCTATTCACAAAATAGGAGAATTTTCATTTGTCAGTCGAAGCTCACAATAGCCGAAAAGTGAAGTGTCAATTTTTCCGTGCAACAAACTGAATTATATTCAAGGCGCAAAACGTTTGCCTTGGCCTAAGCCACCCATTGATTCATTTATTAGGTATTTATTTACCCTTAAAATAAACTATAGGCCTAAAAAGGGAATAGGTGTAATTATTTTTGAATGCGAAAACCATTTGGATGCAAATAATGCCTTGGGGTGAATATATTATTTTTTTTAGAAGTGTAAGCCGACCATCGAAAAAAAAAATATTTTATCCACCACACTTTTTTTCGCATGCAAAACAATTGCCGGTCCATTGTTTTGCATGACATACCATGACAGCAATGGATTTTTTCGCATGAAACTGTAAACCAATCATGCAAACAATTAATTTTGCATTTCACCTCAATTATTTTTGATATGCGAAAATAATTGCATAGATTTTTTTTTTGCGCACGGGAACTTTAAACTAGGCTTTACAAATATGTATTTCAAATGGGAGCATATTTTGAGAAAAAATTTTTTTTTTTGACGTTTAAGTTCCCACCCTAAAAAAAATCTAAATTTTTAAAACGATTTTTCACCTCTTCTGTGCACCAAATTGAATAAAGCATAGTTTACAGTTCCGATGCGAAAAAAAAATTAAAATTTTCAAAACGATTTTCCACTTTTCTGCGCACTTAGTTGACTAATATTCAAGGCGAAAAACGTTTGCTTAGGCCTAAACCACCCATTGAGTCATTAATTTACCCTTAATTGACAAGCTATAGGCCTAAAAATGGAAAATAATTATTTTTGGATGCGAAAACCATTTGCATGCAAATAATGCCTTGAGGTGAACATATTTTTTTTTTTTTTCGGAAGTATAAACCGACCATCAAAAAAAATATTTTATTCACCACACTTTTTTTCGCATGCAAATCAATTGCCGGTCCATTGTTTTGCATGACATTCCATGACAGCATAGCTTTTTTTTTGCATGAAACTGTAAACCAATCATGCAAACAATTAATTTTACATTTCACCTCAATTATTTTTGACATGCGAGAATATTTGCATAGATTTTTTTTTGCGCACGGGAACTGTAAACTAGGCTATAGTTTACAGTTCCCACCCTAAAAAACAATCTAAATTTTTAAAACGATTTTCCACCTCTTCTGTGCACCAAATTGAATAATATTCAAGGCGAAAAACGTTTGCTTTGGCCTAATGCAAATAATGCCTTGAGGTGAATGTTTTTTTTTTTTTGGAAGTGTAAGCCAACCATCCAAAAAATAATTTTTTATTCACCACACTTTTTTTGGCATGCAAAACAATTACCGGTCCATTGTTTTGTTTTTTTTTTCATGAAACTGTAAGCCAATCATGCCAGCAATTAATTTTGCATTTTTTACAATTATTTTTGATATGGGAGAATATTTGCATAGATATTTTTTCGTACGGGGACTGTGAACTAGACTTTCGGAACAAATAGAGCATCCTCTCTCATACGATTTTTCTTGTCTTAACTTTGCATTCACCAATTAGCTTTTTGACGTAGGTACAATTATGTAGGTGAACTTCTTAACAAGATTCGAAAGTAATATAGGTATCTACAAAGCAATAAATGCACATTTTATTGTTTTTTTTTTTAATGTTTGAATCTCAAATGACCACCCACTGACTAACGCAGATTTGTGTAATCTTATTTCTGAGAACTAATTCTTTAAAATTTTAATGAACTTGGGTATAAGAGCAAGAACGTGAAACCCAGTCGCTTATTTTATTCAGAATGAGAATCCAAAACATCAACAAAATTAACTAAATAAAAATTTCAACTTTTTAAACCAGTTAGATACCTACATACATACATACCTACATATGTATGTAGGTATGTATTTACATAGATATCAGCCCGTATATTTCTGCAATTCATCAGTGCCCACAACCTTTTAATATTTCGACAGCTTTTGTAGTTAACGTACCTACATAATGTACATTGTACACATAATACGCCTTTTGTTAGGTTATTACCAGCCCCTCGTTTAATTAATATGTACATTTATGTCAATTATCTACTAATTTATATTTCTAACTTGCTTTAATTAATCTAAATCTATAGGATAAAATTGAATTAACATTAAACATTTGAATTGACCTACTTGTTGAAAAGATCCCAGACAGGTGTATTTTATTAAAGTTGTCATAAATTATTAACGAAAACATTTATGTTGGATTTTTGTTTTGTTAGTTAAATATCCTTTATTGACGTTGGTGCTGTTTTATTTTTTTTTATTTTTTTTTTTGTAGGTAGATATCCAAATTTTAATCCTTTAGAAATATGTACCGCTTATCAATTTTTGTATCCAAATGTTGTTTGCAGCTGAAAATAAATCTTGATGAACATGAAGTATGGAAATGGGATCCAAATGATTTTTTTTTTTTATCGGTTTCGGGTAAGGTAACAAACACATGGAGATTTGAACTCAATTGCACTCGATCCACTATCTATCTATATACAATAGCTAGGTACACCGTTAGTGCACTCTTTCATAACATTCACCATAGTAGACACAAAATACACGAGACGTATCAAATTTGGTTTGGAAATAGAAAAATAACAAAAAAAAAAGAAGACATTAAACTCTTTAAAGTGAGCTCTAATGATAACCCTTCACTGCACTCTGCACCACAAAGTATGTATCAACATTAAAACTGGTAGATACGTTTGTATGTATGTATGTACATATATGCAAAATGTAGGTATTCAATACTGACTGATCTGCCTTTAACACAATTTTCTCCGTTATTTTTTTTTTTTTTTTTTGTTAATTTTGTATATTTCTTTTTGTGACGGTTTTTATTATTTATTCTCTTTTTTCACAATCTTCTCTTACACCATCATATACGAATACCACATATGTACAAATGAATGTATCTGAGATCCGACCCGACCAACGTTCCACGAGCAACGACCAACGACAACGATTCAACGAGGCGACGACGACGACCAAAAAGCGGAGTAAAAACACACAATTACATATTAGAACGGTGAAGTGGAGAAGAAGTAGAAGTAATAAATTCAAAGCAAAAGACAAAATTAACAAAAAAAAAAACTAGATTTCATAAAAGTTGTACACAATATTAATTTTATTAATCATAATTGGGTTTCACATATTTTCGTAGGTAGGTAGGTATGCATTTGTGTATGTACCTAACTTCTTTACAACATTATTTAATCATTAAAACTATTATTCCTTTGAGATCATCCATTATATCCATATCCACCTTCTTCCCTTTCAGTTTCAAACTGCACACAAAATTTACAACACGCAAAAATTTCACAAAACAAAAAAGACCAAACTGGTTTTTTTCTTCGATTCGAAGAACAAGGATTGTTTCCTGGCAGCCGCCCTCCCCGAGGTTCGTTGGTTGGTTGGATTTGGATTTGGGATGGAAATTATAAAAATACCTTTTAAAGACACGATTCACAAAAAAATGATTCACGTACAGACAAGCACCAACGACAAACTTCGACCGGAGCACACGATGAACTAAAATCGTTGGAAACGAACGGATAAACTTTTGGTTCAATTTTACAAAATTTTTGATTTGGTTTGGTTCTTGGTTTTTTTATTTATTTTTTTTTTTTTTAGTCCATGAAGATGAAGAGAGTTTATTCAGCTGTTGTTGTGCTTGTGCGACGACGATGTTGCGATAGAACTACGATGGTTTGGATTAATTTTTTTGTTTATTCTTGTGTCCAATTTTGTTTAGTTTATAGGGTTTTTTTCTGTGTTCAGTCCAAGTTGTTTGTTTATATTTTTTGTTTATTTAAATTAAGTACAGATAAGATAAAAGTAACACCAACACAAATTGTATCTATTGCTCAATTTTCAATGCAAGCGCATGGTTAAAAATAGTTGATAAATGGTTTGATAAGAATTTAGAAAAGGGAGATTGTAAGTTCGATGTTTGATTTGAATTCGTATTGGATAGAAGTTCGAAACAACATTCAAAATGACCAAATTGTATGAGTTGGATGGATAATGGCAAAATACATCATACATGTCATATCTTTCTCTTCGTTTTTTCTCTTCAAATATTAGCCAATTTAAAGCAGGTACCTATGTACTTAGGTATAAATAGGTATAGAAAGGTATTTATACCTATTTATTTTATTATAATTAAATTCAAATCGTTGATGTCGGTACCTGCAATAATTTGAATCCTCAAATCGAGCTTGATTTTATTTCGAACTTTTAGGTATCTAGCTACTTATACGTTATACCTACATTGTTTATACATATGTAGGTAAATAGATGTTTCATCCACTCATCCCCTGCTTACCTTGTTTCCCCCGAAAACAAGACCACTAATAGGGATAAAAAAAAGAAACAAAATCAGCTGGAATCTGGTTGCCAGTTATTGCCAGATTACCCGAATAATTGCAAGGTGGCAGTCAGTTTTTGCAGCGGAAAATTCGGAAGCCATCATCGATTCTACCTATTCGTAGTGGCAATTTGTATAACTCCCATTTCAGACGAGGAAACTGAGTTGCTAGCACCTTTCAGTTCCTAAGCGAGAAGGGCAGCAGGAGAGAGGAGTGAACAAAATCTCCCCGGTCGAGGATGTGAAGTTTTTTTTTGACATTGCCTCACATCTAGGTTAATAGACTTTCAAAGGAAATTTCAAACAATAGGTTTGTTTAGGAGGTATTTTTTTCAAAAAAAAAAGTTAACAAACGCATAAACTGCACCATTGTTTGTTAGAAACGTCATTTTTGTGTATAAACGGCGTTGCCATTTTGCCATGATTTCAATAGATCTAATGCACTTTTTTCGTAAAACAAATCTACTGCTTTTAAATCGAGTCCACTGCACTTTTATTTTTCGGAAAAGTAAATTATCATTCATCAAAGCTCAGTCCCCTAATTTTTCAATTCTAATCATACTGCTTCCGGCTGTTGGCTTGCTTTGATAACAATCGTGAAAGCATATGTATGTATATTATATTATGCTATTTTTAGTTTCTTCTATTTTGTTCCTCTATTTTGAAAATAAAAGTAAAAATTGGAATATGCAGATCTTCTGTAAGAAAACTGAATATACTGCATTTTTTTGAAAACCTACATCGGAAAATTTTGCGATTAGTGCCAACGCTATGACAGAAACTGACCACCACGATTTTTGACAGTAGTTGTAACATTTCGTGTTCACAAAAATTTGTGAAGCAGAAATTCGCAAGTATTCCAACGGAGGGGAAATTATTTGCTCTCATTGCGCTATCTCAATGCAACTTTTTTGAGTTAACGAATTTGTGACAATTTGTGAAAATTTGCAAGAAAGTGGGCTAAGATTTCCCACCACCTACGATAGGTTTTGTGGAATTTTTTCGGTATTCCTAACAAGTTTTTAATAACGATAGAAGTTTTGATAGGATTGCCAAATAATTTAATGATAATAGCCGCATTTTATTATACTCATGATCTGATCCGGATCAGATCATGATAAATAAAACAGACAGGATCTAAGTTATATACCCATTTCTTTTTGCCTTATGTTTTTTTATTTGTCATGCATCTGTTGCCTCTTTTCTTGGCACTATTGAGACACATTCACAATAGTCATTTTTGGATCATTGAAATGGATCCAGATAAAAAGCAGGATCCCATGTTGTTTTTGTAATCACGTGTTAGAAATTGATCCGGATCAGATCATGTGGATAATAAAAAGCGGCTAATGATAATAATGGAAACTTCAAACAAAGAACAGATGAATTACATGAGTGATTTTTTCTTATTCTAGATAAAAATCTGGCAAGCCTGGCGTAGATTTGAATGAAGTGATCAAATTCCGTTTGTTTTTGTTTTGTTAATTTATTTTCTTTTTTCTGTTTCTCTTGATTATTTGCTCTTATAAAATCCTCTCAGTAACATTTTGCTGAAAAAAGAGATTTTATTTTATTTACAATCATTGCAGCGTTGCCGTTGTTTAAGTTTAGGATTTTAAAGTTTTTTTGTTCAGGAAAATGAGATCTCAGAGGGCTCAGTGTCAAAAACTGAGCAAGCGAATTCAATATTTTGTTTCCTCAGTAATTTGACAGCAGAATTTCTGAGGAGTCCTATTCACGAGAATGATGGGTTTTTTTTTTTGGTAAATTCAGATTTCAATCAAAAAATTGATTTTTTTCGTTGCCAATGGAATGCGATTTCAAATTGATTTTATTTTTCCATTTTGTGTTATTTCACGTGTATATCATTATTCATAACAATTTGCATCCCTTGGTCCACTTTTCTTAGAGTAATACCTATAAGCTTCATTACCTACTTTTCAGATTCATTTAAAACAGATTCCTTTTTCTATTAAATATGATTTTCTTCGTGTTTTGAGCACAAATTTCACAACCAAAATAAAATCTACACATCAAAAACCACATTAGCAAACTGACAGCTCAAAATTGTTTTGGTATTAGTACAGGGAGGGATAAATCTGCGGAAAAAATTTAGATCTTCAAATTGATTTAAAATAAAAAAAATAAATCAATTTGTTCGCCCAATGGAACACAATAGTTGATTTGGATCTGTCAAAATGCTGATTTTGGCAGATCCAAATCAAAAATAATTTGATTTATTTTACCAATGGATGGAATTGCTGAGGGCATTGAGATCTCATTTTCAATTTTTAAAAATGCGATCTTTTTTGATGTTATATTTTATGGAATTACTTTAAACCATCTTCAAATATTTGTTTTTCGAATTGAGTTTGATGAAAACATACAATAAAGGAACAAAAACTGAATTAAAAATTTTTATAACATATCCAGAGGACTTTTTTACTTGGTTTGATTTCGTGAAAACAGTTTTAATTAAATCTAAAATCCTAATGGTGGAGAAGTCCAATATAAGGTCATACTAAAGTGGTGGAACGATTTTCTTCTTTGACATTGAGAATTGTTAAATAATTCTCTAGGGGAGAAATTCGTTTTAACTCATAGGAAAACGGAGGCTAATATGGTCCCAGTGAAAAATGCTCCCAAACAAAAAAATGACGAATGACAATAAAATATCTAGACATTAAATTTTTCGAATTGGGGTTGTATGTTGTATGCTGTTGTATGAATACCCTTATTATGAATAAAGGCTCCAACAGAAAATGAAAAATTACCCTATTTATGATAGAAATAAATATTATACCCGGAAACTAAAGAAGAAATATTTTTCTAGAAAAATACAAAAACAATTTTCCCCTTAAAAATGCGACCATAACATCTTAACCGATATCTGTACTACCCTGAGTGTACTCCCTTGGCAGAACCGCAATCCTAACACTCATAACGCCTTACTCGCATAGGATAGCCTTTGCTTTTTGCTCACCAAATTTAATATTGGATTCTGGTGGTTTTTGACCCCCCTGCAAATATTGCCAACGACGCACAGTGGGACGACCCATAGCAATAAATAAAAAAACAAACTATTTTAGCGGTACTTTTGAGTGATAAGTAAGATATCTTAAATATATATAGGGTCTAACTGCATTAAAATTATTTAGAATTGTCAACTCGTGCAACAGGTACAGTCCCGTAAAAAGTGACTAGTGGAGATTTTTTCGCAGGCAGTAATGACGCGCATATTTTTTAATATAATTTAAATTTGTCGCTAGTTAAATTGTGTGCATAAATAATAATTATACCACGGATAATAATAGTGATCAAGGTATGGGGAATCAGATTTTGCTATAAAAAATTTAGTTTATTTCGTGGTTTTTTCATAATGGAGTCTGAAGTGCGTGCTTAATTAGAATATACAAAAAAATGTAAGTTTCGGATTTAAGTAAGGTTTTCTAAAATACCCCAAAAAACCCTCTTGAGATCTTTCTTGTTTTATGATGATCTATATATCTATTGACTAAATCACGAAGGAAACTTTGCGCAAATTTGCGCTTTTTTAATTTTTAACGTTTTTGTAGGCTTAAGTCGATTAATAAAAAATGGTGCCCTATTTCAAACATGGATTGCAAGTGAGAAGTTGATGAAATCAATTGCCGTTGCTTCAAAAATTAATGAATTACGAAGCCTAGAAGAGTCAAGTGAAGGTGTTGAGCTTCAAATTCAAAACGCTTCTAAGTATTACCGTCTAGAATTGAGGCAAAAATGGGAACACTGCCAAAGAAAACGGGATAAGTTCATGCAAGTTAATGAACATTGGCTTAACCTTACTTTTCCGTTACCAGCCCATTTGCTAAATCGTGTAAGTATGACAGATAATCCAAGTATACCAGGGACGAGCAAAGGTAGGCCGTCAAAGAGTTTTGAAGAGTGCAGCGAGCGTACGAAAAAACGTTGCGTCCATGAACTAATTTCGCAAGCTCCGGACACAGCAATTATAAACAAACATTTGTAAATAGTGATATGACGGAAATATGGGTCGACGATTTTTTTCAAATCCTGAATTGAGTTCGGAGATAACAGGGATAAACAAAGTACTTATACGCAACTTCGCAATTATCATTATGTGGAGAGATTCGTGAAATTATTGGAAGACACGAAAACCATGTACCTTTCCAAATACAGTTGGTACTACATGCCTAGCAGCGTCCATAAGCTGCTGGTTAACGCCAAAAATATAATTTCTTTTTTCCATTTACCTATTGGTGTTCTTTCTGAAAAAGCATTGGAAGCAAGGCATAAGGTTCCGAAAGGCCAGGCTAGATCATAGTCGAAAAAGCTCCAGAAAAAGTTCAATGACTGATTTAGTTAATCATGTATTAATTACTTCAGATCCACTTATTTCAAATATATACGTTCCAAGAGCTCACACACGTCTTAAGTCGACCCAGATATTGATCAATATCTACTCAGTAATAATTTGGAAGTCTTAACATTACCAGTTAATTTAGACTTGAACGATATTGATGGGACATCAGAAAGCGATAGTGATTAATTGGTTATTATTTTTAATTTATAATTCTTAATGCTCACATAAAGCTTGAAGTTAATTGAAGCATTAAATTTGTTATTGAAAATAAAAATTAAGCTTAAGAAATATTTACAAGATCAGAAAAATAAAGCTTGAGTTCAAAAAAAAAGTTCGCTGCTCAACTCTTTTATTGCGAGGGGAGCCGGGCGGGGCATTTATTGTTGCTTTATGTATTTACTTTTTAGTTTATAATATCGATATTTAATGTTGTAAGTGATAACGTGCAAAATAATGAGGTTTCAGTCATTAAAACAAGAGATATTAATTTTGCCGTTTTTCCCATACACTCGTCCCACTGTGCGACGTCCTGAATTTCTTGGCATTTTGCCTAGGCGGAGGAGTGATGTTGACTTTTCCTCTTATCCTGATCGAGGCTTTTTAGAGGTCCATTATTTCGATCTGTTATCCTCTCGTCTACCTTCTTCGTGACTTATTGTATGGACATCCTATCAGCTGATACCGGAGGTACCATCGCGAGACGGTACCACTCAGTCCTTTCCTCAATAGGTTATTCAGGCCATCTGATCCTTCCCAGTTAATTATTTCTTCGGTGTTATCTAGGCATCTCGTAGTGGCGACTTCTCACTATTGGGGCCCTCTATGACTTAAGAAGCATCTTTTTTTCGGCATGGGAGTTATTCGCCCCTTGCTGGCGCTAATGTGCTTGGGTTTATATCTTCTACTATTTGTCTGCTCCTCCTTGAGCTGCTCGATTCAGCGAGTTTCCTTGAGGTTTTCTCCTTACTGCTTTCCGGTCTCGGATCGTCTCTATGGAGGTTTTTTTTTCCGCATATTCGTTTGCGCGGAACGTTGAATTTGTTGTGGTTTTTGCTATTTCGGTTTCTTAAGAATTTTTGATATTTAATTCCCACGATCAAGATCATGGTACTCTTTGAAACGACCCGGTATACCCTCTGGCTGCAAACCAACCAATAGGGACGATCCACTTTACACCCTGGATTAATCAAATTGAACGTTTTTAAATTGCCAATAAATCAAAAATGTTAAAAATTAATGTAATTTGAGAAAAAAGTATGAAATTCATTCTTTAAATCATTAAATGAAGTAAGTTTGAGCTAAAAAAAAATGCTGCTTAATTTCGTGAATAAATGATGTTTTTTTGCAAATAAAGCATAGTTTACATTTCCCATGCGAAAAAAATCAAAATTTTCGAAACGATTTTCCACCAATTCTGTGCACCAAATTGAATAATATTCAAGACGAGAACGTTTGTCTTTGCCTTAGCCACCCATTGAGTCATTTATTTACCCTTAATTAATAAACTATAGACCTAAAAATAATTATTTTTGGAAGCAAAAACCATTTGCATGCAAATAATGCCTGGAGGTGAATTTTAATTTTTTTTTTTTTAAGTGTAAGCCGATCATCCCAAAAAAAAAATATTTAAACAATTTCCGGTCCATTGTTTTGCATGACAGCAATGGTTTTTTTTTTTTGCATGAAACTGTAAACCAATCATGCAAAAAATAAATTTTGCATTACACCTCAATTATTTTTGACATGCGATAATATTTGCATAATTTTTTTTGCGCACGGGAACTGTAAACTAGGTAAGAAAAAATGTAAAGAAACTGTTTCAACGGAAATTAAACGTTCAGATTTATGATTTCTTTCCGGTTGGTTTTACTTAAGCTTTTCATCATGCTACACAACATTATTATTCTGAAACTAAATATTTTTCACTAGATGGCGATAAAAGCATGCGCTAAACTTAATTTCCCTAAAACTTTTAAACCATAAAAAATACCTTCCCATAAAAAAATGTTCGAAATATCTGAGAATAATATTTTCTCCTCTCAAAAATAAAATTTAGTTGAAAATACCCCTCAATTTAGTTACCCACCCCTGCTGTTAAAATATTATAGCGTTCACTTTAGTATTGAGCTTTGTTCCCCCGCGATTGAAACTATAACACACCCCTTATTCGAATTTTAATGGAAATGTTTAGTACTTATATTTCCCAGAGAAATCTTATTGGTATACCTAACTCAACATTGAACTCGGTATATTTTAGATATACATACATGCATACATTATGTACTTAAAATTCAAAATTCAATAAATTAAGCTGATTTTTTTATTTTCGAGTTTGTCTTTATTTTATTCTATACAAATGTTAGCTAGTTACTTATCAGAATGGAAAATCAATAAAGAAGCCTCAAAGTTCTTCCCTTAGTAAATTCTGTTTATTTTTTTTTACTTTAATGAACAAATAGTACATTACATAGTTGAATATTTGAAGCAGTGCGATGGTTAAAGATGTAAACACCAGCTACTAACGTACCGAGGGTGCTACAACGCTGTTTTGCATAGGCTAGAGTTATAGCTATTTCACTTAGCCCGAATAAAATAATTCACCCTTCAGTGATGTAAACCAAGACCGTGAGATTTAACGCCTTTAGATAATTTAGATAATTTCAGATAATTTTTTTTTTTTTTTTTTTTTGGTCGGGATATATGCTGTTTTCTCTAAAACATTTCAAAAATCAAGAGCAACATCAGTATATTTTTAAACTGAGTTCCTTAACATTAAAACTAAAGATGAAATTTGATCTTTTGATTTGTTTATGGGGCTTAAATTCTTCTTTGGTTAGTAACTAAACAAGAATAACATGATTCCAAAAACTTATCTTGAATAAATATGCATACAAAACTTAAAAACTTCAAATATAACAGATGGAAATAATCATAGCAATGCCGCAGTAAGTTTTACAAAAACTTAAAAAATAGATTTCGTCTTAAATTTAAAAGAAATAATCATAAGAGTACCTACTTTTTTCTTCGTTGTGTGACATTTCTTGCGAGGACAGCAGCGCACCGTAACATAGAATCAACCATACGCTACGCATGCACCTTTCTTACGGAATGGATTCTCATATTATTTACACAGCGATCCACATTGTAGTTAAATTTGTTCCATTGAAGCGCTTGCTTTAATATCGGCCGTCGATTTGGCAGTTCATTCAAGAACGTTATTTCCGTTATTCTCAAACCATAGGGTCATTATCATTCTAAAACATCAAATAAAGTGGTATATTCCATTAAGCATAAGGAAGCATGACGGTCTGCATCTTGTTAACATAAATTGCGTAGATTATAAAAAAATAAATAAATTGGGTGGCGCAACAGCTCATGGAGAACCAGAGTCTAGTGACTTACAACTCACAACCATTCCTGTGTGCGTGTATTGTTGGCAGGAATGGAGGGGACCTACAGTTTTTTGCCGAGTCCGAACGGCTAAATGAGCAGCACTTTTTCATGACAAGTATACTCTTGGAGGATTTTTCAGTTCCTCGCAAGAGGCAGAACCTCGAATAAAAACATTTCTGTTTTTAGGTGGCACGGCTGGGAATCGAACCCACACCTTCGGCATGACAGTCCTACGCACTAACCATCAAGCCACGAGGTACTACTTGCGTAGATTATATCCTTAATCTTAAATAATGAAAAACAACACCAAACATTAATTTTGGCTCCTCCGCGTTTAACGGTTCTTGTAAAAAAGCCGGATTTACATTCAGCGTTTTAATATACTGTCTTCGATCAATTGGACCGAAAAGAACAACCTTCAATTCATCTGAACACGAAATACTTCACCCTTTCATCCCTGACAAAACAAGCCCGTTTGTTACACACGTGTAAGTGCATTTCGGCAACGGAGTCTAGAACACCAAACAGAAGAGGTTTCTTTTTAAATTTTCTTCATTTTCTATTATTTTGTATTTCTGTTAGCTGTTAAACCGACTTTCTTATTTGGCACTAAAGCTTAACAGATAGAAATTTCCGATCCACAGAAAGTAGTAAGAAATTGGTAGATACAAAAATAAAGTATAAATCTTGATCATATAATATTTATCCATTTTAAGGGCTAACAAAATACATAAGTCATTTGGATGGTCCTTAAATTAGTTCATATTTTTATTTCATCCCTTTCGTCACCTTCTTTTCAGTTTATGTTACTTATTATAGGTTAAGGGTGATTCTTATAACACACGAAAAAAATCTGAGCGTGAAGATTAGATCCAGACGAGAAAAAAATCGTATAGGCGGGAGGGGTAATTTTCTAAAAAGTTGACTCAAAATAGAAAAAAATTATTTAAAAAAAATGGGAACACTTACAATGCCATACCATAGCTTTTTTAAATCCATGAATCCACTCTCTAATATGCTTTTTAAATAAAGTTTTAATTGAAAATTGTTTTTGAAAAAAAAAAATAATTTTCAAACTTAAAATTAAAAAAAAAAAAAAAACAATTTTCAAGTTTGAAATTTTTTTATATGGACAAAACTGTACCTTGGTTCTAAAAGGCCCAATGTGCAATTTGTAAATTTTTGGGAAATCAAAAATTTTGCTTTTCAATTTCTAAAAATGTTTATTATTTTTGAAAATTAAACTTTCTGTAACCATCGGTATCTTATTAAGAACAAATTGGAGCACTTATCTTATTACAGTCGTAGAACATATTCCGCTGGGTCAAAATAAGCCTTATTATGAGTTTCGCTCGCAAAATATTTCACCCGAAAAATGTATGTTCCCCCGGAATTTTATAAAAGCTATTATGAGTTTCGCCCGAACTTCCCTTGGCTTAAAATAAACAAAAAACTTGCACAAAGGGTACCAGCACCACCTGTTAATCTTTTGTTCACCTTCAAAAAATAAGTGATAATTTAAGACCTTAATTACGATACATTTCGCCCGAAATGAGTACTCACAAAAAAGGTGAATTTTGATTTTTCGGTTGAAACTAATAATAGGCGAAAAGTGAAATGTTTTTTTTTTCGGGTGGAATGTTGCTCACGTGAAACTCATAATAAGGCTGAATGTGCACTTAAATCAATATTGAAAAAAATGGACATTGGCCCTTTTAGAACCAAGGTAAGAAATATTAAATTATTTTACTTCTAAACGTCTCATAATCAATCATTAAAGTTTCAATAATGATGTATATAAAGTTAGCAGGACACTTTTGGAAATTCATGTTAAAAACTATCCTATCATTAGTTGCTAATTAATTGCGAATTAGTTACGCAAACAAAAATTTTATTGCATTTTTGGTTTGCGAAAAAATGGGTGTCCTGCTAAGTTCATATGAAGTTAACAAGACACCCATTTTTTCGCAAACCAAAAATGCAATAATTTTTTTTTTGCGTAACTAATTCGCAATTAATTAGCTCTCAATAATCTAATTTTTTTAGCTCGATTATCTTTATTTTTGAGAAAGTTGTCCTGCTAAGTTCATATGAAGTTAGCAGGACATCCATTTTTTCGCAAACCAAAAATGCAATTAAATTTTTTTTGCGTAACTAATTCGCAATTAATTAGTTCTCAATGGAAAACTTTTTTTTGGCTCGATTATCTTTATTTTTGAGAAAGTTGTCCTGCTAAGTTCATATGAAGTTAGCAGGACACCCATTTTTTCGCAAACGAAAAATGCAATTAAATTTTTGTTTGCGTAATTAATTCGCAATTAATTAGTTCTCAATAATAAACTTTTTTCATCTCGATTATCATTATTTTTGAAAAAAAATGTCCTGCTAAGTTCATATGAAGTTAGCAGGACACCCATTTTTTCGCAAACCAAAAATGCAATTAATTTTTTTTTTGCGTAACTAATTCGCAATTAATTAGTTCTCAAAAACCAACTTTCTTCAAATCATTAATCTTCATTTTTGGGAAAGTTGTCCTGCTAAGTTCACGTGAAGTTCGCAATACGCCTATTTTCTAATTCGCAATTAATTAGCTCTCAATAATCAAATTTTCTCAGCTCAATTATCTTTATTTTTGAGAAAGTTGTCCTGCTAAGTTCATATGAAGTTAGCAGGAGGTCAATTCTCGATCTGTGAAGCTGTGAAGTGATAAAAAAATATAAACAAATCTACATACAAAAATTTATCACTTCACAGCTTCACAGATCGAGAATTGCCCCCCAGGACACCCATTTTTTCGCAAACCAAAAAAGCAATTAATTTTTTTTTTGCGTAACTAATTCGCAATTAATTAGTTCTCAAAATCATTTTTTTTTTTAATCGTTTATACACATTTTTGAGAAAGTTGTCCTGCTAAGTTCATATGAAGTTGGCAGGACACCCATTTTCTCGCAAACCAAAAAAGCAATTAATTTTTTTTTTGCGTAACTAATTCGCAATTAAGTAGCAACTAATGATAGGATAGTTTTTAACATGAATTTCCAAAAGTGTCCTGCTAACTTTATATACATTCAATAATGGGTTTCAATGATATCTATAACTGCCGACTAAGGATTACAAATTTAAATCAGATTTCTCAACATTTAGAAAAATTTAACTTACGTCGTTATTGCTCCAGATGTACGATTTGCTTTAAAAATTATTTTTTGGTTTCCAATTTTCAAAAAATCAATCTTAAAAAAAAAAAAAATAAAATGAAACAAAGGTTTAAATAAAAATATACCTAAGTACCTTTTTGTCAGAAAATATTTGAAGTCCTTGATCAAATCCGTACTCGCAAATGGACGAACATTTAAAACTATTAATAGCCAATTCACGATTATTCTTATTATTATTTTTTTTTTTTTTTTTTGAAAAACTAAACCGGTTGTAATTTTTTATTTTATATATTTTAATTTTAATTTTCTTGTGTCACACTTTAATTATTTTTCTTCTACGAAAAAGGAAACAGCAAAATCAACAACACAGCATTGTGCATTTTTTGTTTTATCAATAAAGAATGCAAATACTACATAAATAACATGAGGTTTTGTCTTTTTTGTTTTCAAATCTTGTATTATTTTACAATTCTAACATTTTCAATCATTTTTTTTTTGTTTGTTTATGTTATTTTATTCAAGATCATCAATAATAACTCCACCAACAGGCCCCTCTCCCATACCACTAGGAACAACATCGGAAACAGAACTACTCGCCGCAACTAATCTTGGTCCTTTTTCCTCATCGGCTTCGGCTGTTGCTCGACTTCCGAATTCTTGCATTTTCAGAATAAGCATTCCAAAGACTTGAGCCGGCAGTGATGTTTGTAAGACTTGCAACAGTCTAGCGGGTTGTCCGCAAACAACAATAGCATTTGCTAAATGTTCGACGCCACTTTCGAATTCACCTTGACCAATAAGGGATTCGCCCAATTGAATTTCCTGCAAGAAATACCTGTAAATATAAATAATTAGATATTATTAAATTAGTCTGATTTGTAAAGTAAAATTTAAATGCTAAGAAAATAACACTGATGGTAAACCAAATTTTTCTCCTTAGAACCAGTCTATAAATTTCTAAATAATGTATAATATCATACATATAGAAGCCAGAGCTTAAAATTGCGGCATCACGTAAGGAATTGCTAACAAAACAAAAAGATAAAAATTCCGAAAAAAGTTAAACAAGTCGATTTTTCTGTCTTTCCCTCGACCTGCAGCTTCACCCGATAAAGCGATTTTCTTCTTTCTTAAAAGTTCAATATTTTTGTTTGGGGACAAAGCTCCTTTTATTCCACTTGGTACAAGCTATTTATTTCTAAATTTAACTTTACAGCTAACAGACAAAATGCTGTGATCGGAATTAAGGAGGATGGTGGAGAAGACGAGAGTATTATGCAAGGACATTCGAATAAATACCCCGAGATAGGTTCGTTGGCGCCATTAGAGGAGCAGTGTTTGGGTAGATAGAAGAGGCGATGATTTCGTATTGACAGAAGCATTAGTAGAGTCGATGAATGAAGAATTTTAGGTGATTAGTTAAGGATTATTCCAAGAGAGATCTCGTAGATCAGAAGGAGGGAAATTTATGTTCTCGATTCTGAAAATGTGAATATGTTTGGACTGGGACTACACTTAACAGAATTATTCACAGACCAAAGGTTATGTACAGGGGTAAGACAATTCTCTGGACCATCGATTCACGAAGTCAAGTGCTGCGTTAGCTTTAAGAATTATGTCGTCTACTACGTCTTCGCACATTATATGAAAATGTCGCGCGAATAGTCTGAACGGTGCATTTGAGTTGATTTCGGAAAACGCGAAAAAGGGATTGACTAGCACTTTTTTGTGTCAAGTTGATTTTAAGTCACTAGACGGAAAATCTGTTGAGATCCTGTTAACGGGAACTAGGAGACTCATGTGTCGTAAAAATGGACTTGAAGAACTTGAGAAAAATAGAAAAGCTGGCCATAAACAACCGACCCATCCGATGCATTTGGCTCGTTTGAATTTCAGATTGACTGAACATCCAAATCCACCCAAACACGACCAATTTTAGATCGGCGTGGGGCCATTCGGCTCATTGGCTCTGTCAGGTATGGCCAGCTTAAGACGTAGGAATGTTTGACGACCATTTTAATTTCATTATACATAGCAAGAATATGTATGGAGAATAATTATTGAACTAATTGGTTGCCTTGAGGGGTACCGGAATTAACTAAGAAACAAAATGGCCTCAAAGCCGAGGGTAGACTATTGGTAAATTATAAATCAATGGGAAATTTTGCCAAAGGCTTTCCTGAAATTGGTTGAAATAACATCGACTTCAGAGCCTTTCTCTAAGCTTGAGAGTGTGAAGGGCACAAATTCAACAAAGTAAGTTGTTGAAGGTCTACATTTAAGGAAGCCATGTTGTCTAGGTGAAATGGGAGATTTGCACGCTAACTGTTTACATCGCTGTTTGATACTTATTTGCATATTGGGACTGTGTCCCAATATGCATATAGAGAAAAGTTGAAGATCGAGAAGAAAGGAAAGGGAGGGAGGTCGCAGAAAATACGTGCTACCTATAGGGTGAAGTTATATATCAATAGCATCAATAATTTTGAGACTTTTTAACACCAAAATCAGTTTATATTTTGATACCTACCATTTTTTTTTTTACTTTTGTTAAAATAAAATTAAATTCCTAAACAACCTTTCCCTTTTAATCTGCTTTTATAAACGTATTAAAAACGCAGCAAATTGACACTTCTAGAGCCGTGCGGTTTTATTAAAACAACATAAGACGTAGGTATAATGGGTTATTTTGCTGAAGCTACACGCAACGAGAGTGAATTTTCAGCTCATCATATTAACACTGAAAGGCATACTTTTGGAAAATGTTTGGTTGGTATCATCATCGTGTTAAAAATAAAAATGTTTGGTGCACATGTGATCTAAGTCGATGCTTATTTTCCTAAAAATGTTATTTAGATCTTAACTAACCATATGTTGTTTACTAATCAGTTTGCTTTCTTGAAGTGTTCAAATATGAATAGTTAATCAAAACAAATGGAGGTGAATAAAATATTGTAGGTAGGTACATGAATTGAATTTTAATAATTAAAAAAGATTTGTGTACTATACGAAGAGCAATTTCGAGGGCTAATGATAAATCGATATCTTTCATAAGTAGATTGAATGAACTTTAGGCAGTACCTACTAATGGGCTTGCGAGTTTACTGGTTACTATGTTTAATTACTAGAACACTTGAATGTGTTACACGGGAAAATATAAACATAAACGAGAGTGACTCACTATGATAACTTCTATGTTAAACCCAGCAGGAAGTACTTTGGAAACAAAACTTATGTTCCAAATTAAAATGCTTTTACCATAATCAACACAAACTAAGGTATGTACTTCGCAAAGCTATTCCAAAGTCAATGTTAACCTTGAAACGAATCTAATGTATGTATATTCATTCCGATTTTGTCGTACACATAAATCTGACATTTTAGGATCGCATGCGAAGAAGAAAAACATAAATTTCCACCAACAGCACTCATTACATAACACAACGAATCAATTTTTTTTTTGTTCTACATCGCGCTGCCTGATGTTATCACTCATCACGGAAGGAGTATGATCAGGTGATGTATTTATAACTCATATTTAATAAAGAAGTTATGCTTCCGAAACTATTTGTACTTCTTTCTAACTTGGTTACCTTTCAATTGCCTCGTGGTCATTCAAATTGGGCATACCACTTTTGGATGTGGTGCCATTCTTGCGTTGACGACGTCTCCCTTGAAATTGAAAATAATGAAGATTAATAAATGTTATAGCAAAATTATGAAGAAACTAAAAAACATACTCTCGCGGACTTTCTTTCTGTATTCGGGATCACTACGACGTTGCTTGTCGAAATAAATGCAATATCCAAGGAATAGTGTTCCGGCAACCCCAGCAGCAATCCCAATTGTGGTTTTGTTTATTTCAATCATTGTCTTCTCTTCAAATTATCATATATTATCAAAAATATAATAATTTCGTTTCGAGTATAATAGATAAAATTAAAGTTTTTAACTAATAATACAAATGATTTTTTTTATTTAAACAAACGAGGTAGCCGGATAATTCCCAATCTCGACACTCATTTGTGAAAAACTTTTGTCTCTACCAAATGGAAAATCATAAATGGAATAGAAAAAGAAATTAGAAGAAAAAAGATGCATTATGTTATTAGCTGTCTCTTTTTAACAAAATAGCGGCGGCTTGAAGCTAAGAGCGGTATATTTTTTTCAGGTTTTGAATGAAGAATGAAGAGACCGTCAACTTTCCAAATGTTGCTAATAGCTGGCATTTGCATGACCCGATTTTTCCAGTACGATTTTTCTCAAAATCGGGTGAAATGTTTACATGAAACGATCTTTTCAGTCAGATTTCTTTCCCTGTCCCCTACATCTTTTATTGCTGTCTGTTTCATTTTGCACAAAGAGTTATGCTGAATTTTCACGAATGGAAAGCTGCCAGTATAATGACAAAAAGAATGAAATTGTCCATTCTTTTGTTGTTGCTTTTTTCATTATACTGTCAGTTTTCCAATCGTGTAAATCCGGCATTAAGGACTACATTCATTTCAATTCATTTTTGTACAAAAGTGCAAAAAGTGGAAAAATACAAATATATGCTATATTTTTTTGAGTTGGACGGTAGTCTAACAGCCCAATTCTGGCGTTATGAGGGCTCAAAAGTCACAAGCTCTTGTGAGGTATTCCTTGTGAGATTTGTTGTGATTCGATTACATTTTCGGTATTCTGGGAAAATCCTCACAAGAAACTCACCACGGTGAATGGGCATATTCAAAGATTTGTTTTGCTCTGATTGGCCGACTGTCATAGAAAGATAGATGAGCGAACTTGTTCTAACAATGAACAATGTTCATTGAATGCACCTATTTATTACGATTAAAGCCTCGTACGCAGATCAAGCTAAAATTTCGATCCCAAACAAAATTCTCTCCAAAATTTAGCCAAGCTAAAATTTAGCAAAACATTTTAAGCCTAGTACGCTGCTGATGCGAAACGAAAAATCCCATACAAAAATGACACAACGAAATCAGAAACTAAAAATTTAGTTCTACTTTTCGTTCTGCAGTACGCTGTTCGATAAACGAAATTCAAAATTGTTGCATACTTTTTGGAGAAGTCTACACTCTTTTTTCGCACACAATTAATTACCCAGGCCATTTATTGTGTGCGGAAAAATGACATTTGTGTTTTTCGTGTGTATTTTTGTTGTTTCTTTGCTTCCAGCGTGGCTGTGTGTGTTCTTTTTTTTCAGTTGGATTTGTTTTGAATTTTTGAATTGGTGTAACTGTCAATGAATATTTTTTCGCTGCGTTTTCGTAAGCATTTCGTTGTCTTGTTGGAGACCAACTAAAAATTTCGTTTCGCATCAGCAGCGTACTAGGCTTTAGCAGCTCCAGCCTCCAGCTAAAAAATAAAATTTTCGTTTCTTACTGAACGCACTCATCTGTCAAAATTTAGCGCGTGAAATAATAGGTCTGATCCTTTACTTTGGGTTTCTGTGATTTTTAGTCCAAACTTGTGTCAAAATATTTTTTTTATATGAACTTTGACACAACTTTGGACTGAAATGCGCAGAAATGTACAGAAAATCACAGAAATTCAAAGTAAAGGAACAGACCTAATTGTTCGGCACATTAATTCTCGAGCTAAATTGTGACAGGTTCATTTATTTGTGAGATTATGTGAGCTTTACATTGCGAAAATGAAAATTGAGACCGAGAAATATTCAAGGACAAACGATTTAGCAATTCCAAAAGAAAAATCTATTTTATTTGATTATTTTAATTTGAAATATTGAAAGAAAATTCTTTGAAATTATTTGTCCAGTTTATATTTCTGAGGGCTCAGAGAATTTCCCCAGTTTTGCTGTCAAATACTAAGTAAACAAAATTTTTGCTCCGTCAGCTCAGTGAGCGCTCATGGAATATAAACTGAACCAATGAATAAAATTTCTTTTCAGAGAACAGCTGTTTTTTGTAATGTATTCTCCACAAAAATCTTGTGTCAAATTTTAGCTAGGATTTTAGCTGGTGTTCGGAGAGAAATGTGGGAGCGGAGTTTTAGCTCGATCTGCGTATTAGGCTTAAAGAAGCATTATATTAAATTAAACAAAGGGTATTCATGCAACAGCGTAAAGTCGTCGTAAACGTTGTAAAGTTTAATAGCCCGATTCTCCCCCTCTTGAGGAATCACAAGTCACAAGCTCTTGTGACTACTCCTTGTGAGGATTCTTGTGATTCGATAGCATTTTGGTATTCTCCCCCTAATAGTCACAAGAAAACTCACAACGAAATTCACCACAGCATTTTGTTGGTAGCTACTTGACTTATGAGCGCACACATCAACAACTCTACAAGTAATGGCAACGAACTAAACCAACACCCCCACAATATGTATTCATGCTTTTCTGTCTCATAAATACAAAGCTAAGGAATTTCGCTCCTTTGTTCTATTCTTTAGCTAAAGAAATTAAAGAATACATACATTTTTTCCATTTCACACATAGAACATAATGCAAGAAAATAATTTTGTAGGAACTCAAGTGAATTTTAAGTTGTGACCTGCTCTGGAGGAGATCACAGTTTTGGTTGTTCTTATGACTCTCACAAGTTGTAACTTTAGGGGGAGAATACGAAAAAGTCACAAAATCAGTTTCACCACTTCTTGTGACTTGTTAGGTATCAGTGATGATGGGGAGAATATTGCTGCAAAACTTCGTAATTCTGTCACTATTTGTATGGAAAATTTGACATATTTACGAAGTTTAAAACCTTACCACCTTTACAACGACTTTACGCTGTTGCATAAATACCCTTTGTTTAATTTTTTCAATAAATTAGCATAATTATGCAAGAATGTTTATTTTTCATTAATTTATTTAAGTTAAGGAGAAAGAAATTAAGAAAAAAACACAAAGTGCCCTATTACACGACGACTTTAGAGTCATGACTTTTTTCGAAATTCAATGAGTGCGAACGAGAAAAAACATCTGATCTCATCGGAAATAGAATTAACAATATTAATATAAAAATAGACAATTGTCATATTGAATGTGTTAAAAAAATTAAATATCTAGGTGTTTTAATTGACAATAAATTAAGCTTTAATGATCACGCAGATTATATAAGTGCAAAGATCTCGAAAAAAATTAATTTTTTATATAGAATAAGAAAAAAAATATCTAAAAGATGTGCAATTAGTATTTACAACTCTATTATACTACCACATATAGATTATTGTTCATCAATCTTGAGTTTATTAAACGTTGGAAAAATTGATAACCTTCAAATATTGCAAAACAGAGCTATGAGGTGTGTTTTAGAATATGGTAGGAGAACCCATATCATTGACATGTTAAATGAGTTGAAATGGATGAATGTTAAACAAAGACTGAAATTTAATTTATTAATTTTTATATTTAAACTTAAAAATGGATTATATCCCATGTACCTTCAAAGAAACTTGCAATATGTTGGTAACTATTACAATTTAAGAAATGTAGGTGATTTCAGATTACCTTTATATAGAAGAACTAGTTCTCAAAATAATATTTTGTACAAAGGAACACAAATTTTCAATAATCTAGATGTACATATTAAAACAGAAACTAATATAAATTTATTCAAAAACAAATTGCGTAGCGTATTGTAAAAATATGTAACATTTAAGTAATTAATTGTTCAAAAGAGTTTTTTAAACTAATAAGCCTCGTACGCAGATCGAGCTAAAATTTCGCTCCCATACAAAATTCTCTCCAAAATTTAGCCAAGCTAAAATTTAACCAAACATTTTAGCCGAGAAGTACGCAGCTCCAGCTAAAAAATCAAATTTTTGTTTCTTACTGAACGCACTCATCTGTCAAAATTTAGCGCGTGAAATAATTGTTCGGCACATTGAGCCTGATTACACGATTCGTTTTTTCGGACGTTTCGTTTTTCGTTTTTTTGACAGGTACGTACCTTCGTGATTACACACAACGAAAAAAATCCATTCGTGATTTTGACGTTCAGAAAATTTGAGGTTCATTTATTGAAAAATAGGCAGTAATAATAGTTAAAAATACTTTTACATCACTTCTTGTTCAAATTTATAGCTATTTAATTAAGAAAAACAATTTTAAATCTCACTATTTACATTTTTTAAGCATCCCCCGCCTCTACTCGTTTGTCAAATCATAAACGTCAAAGTTCAACCAGAAAAAGTCTTGAAATTTTCATACGTGCTTTCGTCTTTTCGTTCCCCCTACGTTTCTACACCCCTCACCCAATGTGTCAAAAAGACGAAACACGTAACGTCCGAAAAAACGAATCGTGTAATCAGGCTCTTTAATTCTCGAGCTAAATTGTGACAGGTTCATTTATTTGTGAGATTATGTGAGCTTTATATTGCGAAAATGAAAATTGAGACCGAGAAATATTCAAGGACAAACGATTTAGCAATTCTAAAAGGAAAAATCTATTTTATTTGATTATTTTAATGTGAAATATTGAAAGAAAATTCTTTGAAATTATTGAATAAAATTTCTTTTCAGAGAACAGCTGTTTTTTGTAATGTATTCTCCACAAAAATCTTGTGTCAAAATTTAGCTAGGATTTTAGCTGGTGTTTGGAGAGAAATGTGGGAGCGGAATTTTAGCTCGATCTGCGTACTAGGCTATAAAGAATAAAATACTAAAATACTAAAATACTAATACTCTAAAGTCGTCGTGTAATAGGGCACAAACAAACATCTACTTGTCGTAATATTCGAAATTACAAGTTTTACTTTTTAGTTGTGACCTCCTCCGAAGGAGATCGATAGTTTCGATAGTTTTTCTGAGGTTCGCAAGTTATGAGGTTGCTGCCAGAATACAAAAACCTCACAAAATCAAATTAACCTCACCTTGTGAGGTTGTTGTGACTTATGAGGTATCAGTGAGGTTTGTCAGAATAGAGCTGTAAAGTTATACAAAGTTTATAAATACGACTGAAAGTGGCTAGGGACCAGTGCTACAATTGTGGTTCAAATTTAGATCCGTGGTACAGCAATTTTAAGTCACCAATTTCGGCGAATTAAGTGGAGGTTCAATGATGGATAAAGCTTGAATTGGCTTATCAAATACTAGAACATTGAGCCATCGTTGAACCTTATTTAACTCACCGAAATAGATTATAAAAAATTATGCTGTACCGCGGATCAAAATTTACTTACAACAGAAAAAAGCAAGTTTTTCAGTAGAGTGGACATTTTGCTTCATTTGTGCTCTATACTTGCAAGTTTTTAGAATTAACAACAAGTAGGAATTTGTGACAATTGGGAGAATTTATGAAAATTTACAGTAAATTTCAAGTTACCAATCAAACTGAGGGCAAAATTTTACAAACGTGATTCAAGTTTTGGCCCGTAGTTCAGAAAATTTAACTCACCAATTTTGGTGAGTTAAATGAGGCACAACGGTGGTTGAAACATGTAACTGTGTACTATCACAACTATTTTTTCCTTGAATCTATCCATAAGGCTGGCCATACATGAGCAAGCCATCTGATCCATTTGGAAAGGCAGTCGATCGCCACATCCATTTGAATATGAGCATAAACGATTTTCAAGGCTCTCCAAAATCAAAGCGAAACATTCAGAACTAAATTTCGCCATAATGAGTCTCCATAGGTGTGTTCCTTGCCGACTTTCAAACAGTTTGAAACCGCCAGATTTAGTCCGAAGTCGTTCCACACTTGAAAAATTGTACTGGTCAGCACCAAAGCTGGCGGTCGAAACTGTTTGAAACTGTTTGGGACTAACCAAGGAACAGGGTTCATGTAACTCCAGAATTTGACAGATACTCACTGACCATGTTCATTTCTTCAAAGATTGCTGAACTCTTTTCATTATTTCCTCGTTGAACGCAATCAAATAAAACCGACGCGAAAGCAAAATTGACAGATATATATTTTTCTTGTGGTGCCGACGATTTGCTATTCGTTTTCGATTTTATTTTGTGTTAAAATTAAATATATTCCCTGTTGAAATAAAACAATAATAACAACAATGGCTTTGCCAGCAAATTATAAACAAATTGCACTAAATATGCCCACTGGGCCTAGTGGATCAGGTGGTCGTAAGTTTCTAAAATTTTCAATATGTAAAATGTTTTTTTTTTCTTTAATAAAGTATGTATACAAATTATTCCTATATGTATTATATTTATAATATTGGATTTAAAGCATGTCTACCTGAAACGTATTTTTTCTTGCATAAAATAATGAACTTTTATTTAAATCATGGGCGTCGTCGCCGGGATGAGGATTAATGTAAAACTTTATTCAACAGCAGCATAAAATCCTACTGGAGGTGTTTCGTTGGGACGTCGAATGTGATTACGTTGGTATTTTTCAATGCGGTCCTATACCGTCAATTATTAAACAATTTCCGATTTTTTTAATTGATTAGGTATTTATCTGTTTATACGTTATATCTGAAGACTGAAAACCCACATAGGGAACTCTCCACGCTTTAAGTTCACTTGATCTTTTATTGATAGACTTTGCTTTACTAGTCCACTAAAATAACTGACTTTACCCCACCCTCCAAACCGAAGCGTGGATTCTCGTCATCAAATATTATGAACAAATATCCTGGTAAACATTGTATTGGTATTTCACACCTTCATTGATTACCCAAGTAGGTCACAACAATATTAACCACTTCTTTAGGTCAAGTAATCAACTAGTACCTATATGGTTTGATTATAAGGCTCGAATTCGCGTTGACACTCAATAAAAATATTATAAGTCTGCAAGATAAGTTTAATGTTACTTTTATCGATAGTTTGCAAACAATTATTACAATAAATAAATAAATATCGAATAACTGTTAAGAAAAGGGCAACTTTAGATACAAAACAGGGAAAGAAAGTATTTTTAATGCCACTGATATAAAAAAAATTTCAAAGCGGAACTTTTAAATTGTATAGGTACCTCCAGTTATTTTTTGTTGTCCCTATGGGAAGGACGATGTTATTCGAATCCATACTGTGCGAACTCTGCCTATTCAAGTAAACATCACTTTCTCGCAAGAAGAAGTACCCACCCCTAAAAAATAAAAAAAAATTTAGGTGACAAAGGCTAGATGTCTTTAACCAAACCTTCATCGTGTCGTTAAGTCTAAGGAATTAATTGTAACGCCATTGGTGGTTATAGGGTCTAATTTAAAAATAATTGTTATTCTACCAGTTCTAATACAGGAATTGAAATTTCTTTCTTTTTTCTAAAATTCCAAAAAGTAATCACAATTAGGCACTGACAAAATCTTTGTACCTGCTTTTCTCTTAAGTACTAGCTTTTTGTATTTCTACTCGCTTGAAAATATAAATATTAATTATGTATGTATACAAAATAAAACTAATAGATTGCTTACTTTTATAAACAAAGAATGGAAACGGGCGACCACATTTTCAAACTCATATTAAACATTCATAAAAATTAAATAGAAGTTTGCATTTAAAATTTTGTTAAATTGCAATTTTCTTCTACCTTTGGTTAATTTTATTTTGTTGTTTTGTTTTTAATTTCATACCCAATTGGATTTAAATTGAGAAATATTTTTGTCATACGATTTTTTTTTTGTTAAATTTAATAATACGTTTCAAAATTTCTTTTTTAAAAAAATATAAAAATTAATTAAAACAGATATGCAGTCGTCTGCCGTTCCTGCATCGTTCAACATTCTTAAAGGTAATAATATCGAATTATTTTGCAAATCTCTTTTGTAAGTGCAACATGTAGTGGTAACTTTTTTTTTATATTGTATTTTCGAATTATATTGGAAGTACACCCATTTTGTATATCAATATTTATATCAGCTTTCATCCCCTCGCAAAGAAATTCTTTATTTTAACAAACATTTTTAACATTCATATTTTGTTTTTTTACTTTTTGTAATGGCTATACATATATATTTGTTTTTTGGTTTTATTATTATTTGTTTAGAAAAAAATTAATTTAATTAAATTTGTTTGAAATAATACAGAAAGGCTACGAGCATCTGGTGGTGGAAGTAGTTCCGAACGGAACAAAGACACAACACCAATTTTTACGCACAGCAATCACGGGAATCCGGCATTTACTCCACAAAAAACTGGAAAATCTTCATCGGTCAGTACAATTAAAATAACATAAAATATTTTAAACAAAACACTGGGCTTAGTGTAATCATAGTTATATAATAATAATTAAAAATTTATTTTTTTTTGTTAAAGAAAACTCAAAATGAATCTCGCGCACCAAAACCTCCAAAACCACCAGAGAAACCGATTTTACCATACATGCGCTATTCCAAAAAAGTCTGGGACACTGTGAAGTCAGCTAATCCTGAACTAAAACTATGGGAACTTGGAAAGAAAATTGGGTCAATGTGGAAGAATGCCACCGATTCGGAAAAACAAGAATTTATTGACGAATATGAAGCTGAAAAGGTAAAATTAATTTTGTTTAGTGGTCTTAAAACCAGCTGCCAGTAAGCCAGTTGCTTGTCTTTATTTATTAAACTCCAGGTGTTGTTCCGATCGCGGGAACTTACGCCCTGTTTTTCCAACTGATGATCTAGTCTAAGAGCTGGCTGCAAATTTTTGGTTTGAACGCATAACCAAAAAATGAGAATGGGGGTCGGTAGATGCATGCATCTTGCCATCGAATACAAAATTCTGGCAGGAGCTTTTTGGTGCCTGTAGTAGGGCCAAGGGGTTTGAAAATAGCGGTTTTCAGACTATTGTGTTAGGGCCACATGCACTTAGATTCATTTATTAAGAATTTTCGCATACGCATCTTCTGTCTCCTCTTCCCGGAATACGCTTCCATTATCATACCACGGGTTGTTTTTTCTTGGGTCCCTTGATTTCGCGATAGTAGGACCTCTGATTGTTCGCGTTTGTAGGTGTATTCACAGCTCTGGCCGAAAACTAAACTACGAAACTAAAGGCAAAAAAAAATATACTCAAAGAAACGATTATGATTTACGAGAATGGAGGCTTGAAAATATTGCTACATAAAATCAAAAAATCTAAACCCAAACAACAAGCATAATAAATGTTTGTTATTCTTTCAATTTGTATTTGTTTTGAGAGCAAGGCCTAATCATAGTTCTTTTATTTCAGGTTGAATATGAAAAAGCTCTCAAGGCGTACCACAATTCTCCAGCATATTTAGCATTCATTGCTGCTAAAAACAAAACTAAACCTGGTATGCTTTACAATTTGTCTTAACTGAACGAAATTGAGATTACTTTTGGTGTTGTATTTCTTGCGTTTTCATTAAATAGCTAATCCAGATACTGACGTCCATGAGACTCCATCACGTTCAAGTGGTAAAGGGCAACAAGAACGTAGAATTGACATTCAACCAGCCGAAGATGAAGATGGTATAGCAAAATAGAAAATAACTATATACTCAATTGTTTACTAATCAAAAGTTTTAAACTTTTAGACCAAGATGATGGTTACTCTTTTAAGCATGTAGCTTATGCCCGTTTCCTTCGAAATCATCGATTAATTAATGAAATATTTTCGGATGCCGTAGTTCCTGATGTCCGTTCTGTTGTTACAACTCATCGGATGCAAGTATTAAAAAAACAAGTTAGCTCACTAACAATGCATCAAACAAAACTTGAAGCTGAATTGCAGCAAATGGAGGAAAAATTTGAGACAAAAAAACGCAAAATGATTGAGTCCAGTGATACTTTTCAAGAAGAACTAAAAAGGGTATGTGTATTTATCAAACAAAGATTTTTCTTTGGAAGATAATTACACTTTGAAAATGTATCTTATAACAAAAGCTCCAATTTTATTTTTTATACAGCACTGCAAACCAGCTGTAGATGAAGAGACTTTTCAGAAAATGGTTCAAAAAATGTATGAAGAAATGCGTAAAGAACGTCAAAAATGTAACGATGACGCACCGAATAATATGTCTCTTAATCCAATGCTAAATAAGCCACCTGTGCGTCCCGAAGATTCAAAACTTTTTGCTCCTCCTCAAATGAACAGTCCTGTGCAAATTCCATCTAAGCAAGGGCCAAATAGTTCTGAAAATAGCAAAATGGAACCAGAGGTAGTTTAAATGAAACTATTATCATTATTTCAATTTTAATATAAAAATGTTTGTGTATTTGTTTAGCCAATGGAAATAGAACCTACTTTAAAACCATCTGTTCCACCACCGCCTAAACCAGAAAAGGCAAAACCTGTTCCGATCAAGGAACCTGGATCGGAAAGTCCAAAAAAAGCGGGAAATTTACGTAAGAATGAGCCTTGGGAGAGACCGTCTTTGGAGTCGCAACTTTCACCACCTCCACAAATTCCGGCTGCAAAAGAGCCAATCACTGAACCCACACCGGTCCCGCCGAATGTTAGTTTGAGTCCAAACTTAAATATGCGCCCTCCTTCTACAACTCCACAACCACCTCCTCCAACGTCACAGCAGCAAAATTCTCCAATGCCACAACCCCATGGTTTACCACCGCAGGTACCACATACTCCCCCTCAGTTGCCTGCACCACCACCAAGTACAGAACCTTCTACCGCTCCGCCACCACCACCACAAACACAACCACAGCCAACCCCAACAGGTGTGCAACAAAATTCGGGAATTCAATCACATCATCCACCACCACCACAGCATCACCTGCCACCTCACATGGCTGGTCATCCGGCTTTGCCAGGACATCCTAGTATGCCCCAATCTGGTTATGGTGGCTATGCACCAACTGGGGGACCCCATAGGTCTCCTTACTATCCGCCTCAGTATGGTGGCCATCCTCCACAAGCATACGGTCAATATCCTCCGTATCCATATCATCAACAATACGGACCTCCTCCGCCACCTTCGCATTATATGAACACCCGTCCACCACATGGACCACCGCTTCATTATCAAGATCATTCTTCTTCCCCGGGGCAACAGCAACCTCATGGTCCGCATGAAAGCCATCATCCAGGCTATACTCCCCCTCAGTTAAGTTCTACTCCTCCAATGCAACAAAGTTCGTCGTCTCCAATGCCCCCGGGAGCTCCACCTTCTGAAGGTAATAGAAACAAAAATACTTTTTTTTTTATTGAATTTAAATTTTATATTTTTCTTTCAGCTGTCAAACGCGAAATGGATGCTGATTCTGAAAAAAAAGATTCCGAGTGATGTAGTTTTGGTAAAAAAAAATCATTTGGTATTTAGGTAGGATTTTTTGAGAATAATTTTAAAGATTTGTTTTTTGTATGATGAATAAGGTTTTTTTATTTAAAATCAAATCCTAATATCAAAAAATGTACATTCAATCTAAAGAAGAGATGAAAATCATACCAATCCTATACATTTTGTTGCATTCTAATGAAATAAATATTCACTAAGATAAATTTGGTAACAATAATACTTAAACTAAATTAGTCTTTTTATCTTTTTTCTTAAAGTTCTTCTAACATCTAACTCAATTACATATACTCATAGCGTCATAGCTCTTCTATACGATCGTTTTAAATAAAAACGTAGACGGTGCGAGTTTATTTAAAAAAAAAGAAGTCACTAGGCTTATGTCAGAAAGCCAAGGTAGACTCAATGGTGAACTATAATAATTGTAAGAGGGGCATTTAATTAGTCAGAAGAAAGCAAACAAATACGAGGAAATCACATGCCGCGGTTATAATATTATGCATCTTGACTTTTTCACTTTTATGTTTAATTTTGCTTTCAAAAGATACACTAGGGAATCGCTGAAGTGAAACTGATATTTTGTGAAACAGGAATACAAAAAAGGAGCTTACCCTTAATCCAATGCTTAAATCTTACTCGAGCTTCAAAGCAGGCGGACGCGGTAGTTAATGAATATATCCACACAAATTTTAAAGTTAAAAGATTATAAAAAAATCAAAAGAATGAAACTAAAAAAATTTTAACGATTTTTATTTGTAGATAAATTTACAAGCTTTTTTTTTTTTTTTCTTTATATATTTGTCTATAAACTAACATTATTATTTTTAATATTATTATTCTTTATATTTATATCACAAAATTTTAAAATATGTAAATAACGCACTTTAAAAAAGATATTACCCAGCAGCAGATATATAATATCGTCTATATAAAAAAGAAAGCTAGTAAAAAATTTACTTTAAAAATTTGATAATGAAATATTCGCATAAGAAACATAAGATAAGAATATTCGTGTTAAGAAAACATATTTTTTTCATATCTTTTTCGTAGCTCTTCGTAAGTGACAGTTGGCTTTATATCATCGCTTAAACAAAAATCAGACTTTTGTTCTTCAGCTTTTTTCTTAGCTCTTTCAAAGGCCTCAATTATACTTGATCTACAAAAAGGAGACACGTTAGTTTTTGTTGAGACAAACAAACAAACAATAACATTAAATGTACCTAAACAATTTTTGGTGTAAAATGTAAGCACTCACATGGCCAGCATTCAAATACCTCACTTCAACACCTGGCCAAATTTCTTCCAAACTTGAACAACCTTCTCGAGGAACGTATGCGTCATTCTTAGCACAAATAGCTATAATCAACGATGTATCAAATGGAACTGAGAAGTTCTTGAGATGTGTGCATTCATCCATTACACCACGCATAAATTGTAGGGCTTCCCGTTCCCACCAATTTGTTTTTGTTATATTAATTTTCTCACTCTCTTGACTTGATTGTGGATAAATATAATCCATAAGCTTGGTCAGAGTAGACGGTTGCTTCTTATAAATATCTAGATCTCTAATCTCGCTCAAATCCTCATCACTTTTAGTTATTTGAGATTTCGTATCAAGCTCGTTTAGTTCAGTCCCTGATATTTCATATTTGCTGGCAGGAATTAGTTTCTCCTGCATTTGCTTGTTCAAGTCAAAAGTATTTTCCTTATTAACTCTTAAAAATTGATTATCTTCCATAAATTTAAGTTCGTTGTCTGACCGTTTGATAAGCACATCGTCTTTCATGAGATTAACATCTTTAATATCTTCTTTGAGTTCATTCATAGACTGATTAAAGTCTTTGATGAACTTTTTGCCGGCTGCAAATGCGTCATCAATTATGGTTACCATTTTTGAAAGACGTTCCCTGTATTGTCCATCAGCAAAATATTGCGTTTCTAACATATCCCAATTAATAGAATGACTCATAACACCCTGTACAGTGAAATAGATATTTTTGTTATTTAAATTTGCTTTAAATTAGAAACATGTACCGTAGTAAAAACTGCTGATGCTGTTGACCATGACAAACATGGAACCAATACAAGAGGTTTTGGCCAATTTGTAGCAGCTAAAGATGCCATCTAAAAAAAAAAATAATAATATTATACCTATTCAATGGGACAGAAGTAGGTATCTTTACGTGACCACCCATTGACATTCCTGTAACTCCCAAAGGACCATAACCATTTCGTTCACACCAATGCAACAACACAAGGCACTCAAGAATAAGGCAACCGCCCATAACAAAAATATCAGAAACATTTCGCAAATTAGAACGCCTGCGAAAAGATGCAAATAAATAATTTGGCATTTACTATTGTTAAATTTTCTATTTACACTTGATTTTCAGGTTTTCTTAGTCCATAAAATGGATTCTCCAAAATGATACCACCTATTTTAGCTTCCTTTAGTAATGGTTTGGCAATAAAATTTCTCCTTCGCCAAAAATACTGCAAGTGATTTTTATATAATGATTTTGGATTCTTATAACTGATACGGCTGTAATTATATTTCAAACATACATGATCTCCAGTACCAGCCAAGTGAATACACATTGGTTTATGCTTCTCGTCGGCCCATTTATTTGGCAATACAACTTGAAAATAAGCTTTCTGAGATGCTTTTGGAACTAACCCAGGCAGGTGATACTCAAAGGGAGTTGTAAAATTTCCTTCGAGAATAGTACATTCTGTGTACTTTTCTTTTTTTGTTATCTCAATCGGATAATCCGGCGGAACTAATTTAAAGCATTTCTCTCGTCGGGACATTATTTTCCGGAATTCAAAAAGTCTGTGAAGAAGAATAAAGTCCATAGGTATACTCATTTCTTTAAGAATTTTACTTAACTTAAAATTAGGGTGTGCGTGTTTTATATGTGAAAGATTTTCATCTTTTTACATTAAAAAAATAATAATAATAACGAAAGTATTTTTAAATTATTAACCAAGTTATTCTACTGTTTTATTCAAAAATAGAAACAAAATCACACAGTCAGTTTAAAATATCCAGTGAAATCCAACTTCAGCTTTTAACATTATAAAATACTTCTTAACGTTCATTTCCCATGAAGGAAGACCGGATAAACTAGCTACAAGATGAAGCCAGCTGAGCTTTTAAGCAAACAATAAAAAGAATGAAGTTAGTTTTACATCGAATTTGTTGTGTCGTTGCTTTGATTTAAGGGCGGAGTGCATGTAAAGTGGAAAACCGTGCCTAACCCATGTTAATAGGGATTCTGATTGTTATGGTAAATTGTTTTTTGCTTCGTTGATTGTTTAGGGTGCAAGAACCTGCTGCTTGTTTCTTACTCAACGGTAAGTTAAAAAAAATCCTTTTCTAAACTCAACGAACAATAATTAGAAAAATTAAGTTACAGAACATTATCCTGTTGTAGTTAGCGTACGTTAGGAAATATCAATTGTATATTAAATGAACCATGGTGATTATTTGAGCATTTGTCCCATATCAAAACAAAGTTTATCATAAAATTCATTCCCAGATGATAGGTTCCCTTAAAAATAAAATACTTAAAAATATTTAAGAGGTGTTAATAGGTTTATTTCTTATAATAATTCCAGCAGCGATGTTGGGTTAGCAAAAACAGAAAAAAATTTGAAATATAATTTTTTAAGCATCAAAATCACTGATGTTTAATAACAGATACTTAACTATTTGTGTCTTGTGTGTATCGTACTTTTGTTTCAAATTAAAATTTAACTAAAACTTCAAATTATTTTTGTTCATAGTTAAACGAAAAAAAAAATGAATGATAGGAAAAGTAAAACCATCTAGGCTGATTAGCATAACTTTTCACTTACTCTTTTGTTCACCTTATATTTATCTAGAAAACATAAGAGATTGATTGAGTTCAAATCGTTTTGGCATAATTGTTTTGATAATTTAATTGGGACATAGGTAGTTCGAATTGGTTTTATTTTGTACCTGGAAAAGGAAAATATGTACTTATTTTTGAAAATATAACAAATAAACCTAAATAATTTTTGAGTTTTTGATAAAATAAATAACCAAGTAGTGCTTAAGAAATTAAAAAGGTTTTATGACGAAATCGTTGATATGAAAGAAATAACTTCAATAATAGAAACAGTACGTAAAGGCATTGTATGAAACTAACGGTCAATTTCTTCACAGAGTCCTAACGTTAGTACCGGTACTAGTCCTAAAGTAAGTACTCAAATCAGTATTTCTCACTTCTTCAAACACGCAGGTATGAATAAATGAGAGATACTGATTTGAGTATCAACTTTAGGACTAGTACCGGTATTGACGTTAGTAATATGTGAAGAAATTGGCTGTAAGCGAATACAAAAAAAAAATCATATGATCTGACAATAACTGCGGATTTATGGGTTTCATCCAGATATCGTAAATGAAAAGGGCTTCTATTCGCAAGTTTCGTAATTGATAGCTAACTGAAATAACTGGGGTAATTTGCATACGAAAATACTTGCTTCGAGTAAAGTATGTAGTTATTGGTGTTCGTTCAAAAACCACATAGCTGTGGAAGACAATCGGAGTGGCATATAACAAAATAATCACCATGCATTGCATGAATTCTCAATATCTTATGATATAAATTTCTTAAATTTAGTACAAATTGGATATAATTTTATGGTCTCTACTGTCACGGTTTGTCGGGATTTATGATTTTTCTTGAATAAAAAAAAAGAATCCGCTTTTATTTGATCCATCTTTGTACTCTTATATCCCAATATTAATTTTATTAAAACTATACATTATGCACTTCTGAATAATAGGACATTTTATTTACAATAAAAGTTAAATTTCTTTTTATATTTACCTTTGCAAGTTCTCCGGTTTTCCCCATCCTTTTTCAAAAAACCTCGTAATCAATAGTCGACGATAAATACTATCGAGGCGACTAGGCGGCATGGTGTTGGCGTTTTAGTAGTAAAACGATAAGGATTTTCTTTTTATTTTGTGCTTAAGAACAATAAGCAAATTCAAAAACCTTTCTATTATAAAAAATATATAAATGATCCCAGGTGTAAATTAAAATGATGCTGTGCTACTTGTATTATATATTAAATAACTTCAACTCAAGGTCATTAAGTGCTAGGTCCATGGTGTTTGTAATCAACAAATAGTTGTATGTACTGTCTTTCAATTTGCTAACACCCCTTTTACGATAGTCAATTATTAAATTGATAGTTGATACAATTTGAAATTTGGATTTTTAAACTCAATTATTTAAAAATTGATGAACTATTCTTTTATTATTTTTAATTTTCTTGTGATTCGCAACGGTCTGCTTTATTCTCAATGATCAAAACTCTTATCAATCGTGTTTTTAAACATCGAATTTAAAATGTATCAATTATCAAATTGATAATTGACAATCGTAATAGGGGTGTGAATGTCAACTAGAAATCAATTAAAATAATTGTAAAAGAGCAACTATTGTAGCCCCTAATTATTTTACTTTAAAGTTTGAAACAGATTTTCGCTATTTGCTGTTTGCCTAGCATAAGTAAAAAACGTTAATATTGGTTTGTGAACGCATGAAGCATTAGGTACACAAACAAAGGTGTGTGGAAAGATAAACGTGAGAAAGATTTAAAAAACAGGTGCGTTGGCTGCTTGATTTTGAATATAATATTTAAATATCTAGCACAGCTCTAAGACTAAAAGAATCAAATTTCTGGTTTATATAACCCTAGGGTCAAATCAGAAATATGACTCCCACTGATGTGCAGGATCAGACATCTACTGACTACGGCACACCTACTCCTATGAGTCTTGTCTCAGTATGGATTTTAAAATTAAATACACATCGAGAAAGAATTGGGGGATGGAACTCTTGGTGATAGGCTGACGAATTGGCCAAAGGTAAAGATCAGCCCTTTATAGCTCAATTTTGCAGCTTGCGGAAAATGGAGACTTTAACTTCTTCTTATAACTCAAATTAAATAACACTTTTTATTTTTACGGGGCGTTCAAACTTCAGTTTATTTTTATACCTAAGTCACGTTCTTTTTTGCACAAAGGTTAGGTACCAAAACGTAAAATGAAGTAGAGTAGTTCTTAAAAAAATATACAGACACAATCTATTCATAGTCAAAGCCTACAATAAACAGGTTATTGTGGTCTTTACTTCAAAAAACTTAAAATGGATTTGATATGATTTTTATTTGCGCATTTAAAAAGTAGTGTTGGTAGTTTTTATTAATAAGCTTAGTTGGAAAACTGACCAGATTAGCTGGCCGGATACTGGTACATTTACCATACCTACTTATGCATGTACATACGTCGACTCAATGTAAGATTCTACTATCGCCTTGTGGGAATGTTAGTAAAATCTTTATTGATACTAGGTCACAGGACCTGAAGAAATGATACGAGTATTTAACATGTGACAAAGATTATATTACAGATTTTACGGTCAAGAAAATAAAAAAAATGCCTTAGTTACCGGTACGACTACGCCTTCATAAAGATAATTGAGTTAAATTGCTAAAATATTTCACCTTAGGCAAGTTTGCAAAAAAAAAACATTTATTTGACCTATATAAAATACAAAGTTAGGTTAAACTTGTATCTATCTTGCAAATTTGCATCGCATCGCAGTCAATTTTTATACCCGCCCAACAGCCGGTGTCTAGTTAAAAATTAGCACGTATGCTAAATTCAAATAGGCACCATGTTCTAAATTTTAAGAAATTCTGAATATTGCCAACCAACAATTTTATGCAAACACCTAGCAGTACTATAATTTTTACTACAGTGCTCCACAAAAGTCTGCGTACAGCGACGAAACAGTGAAGAAAAGGGCAATTATCTACCAGCGGTAGGTGATAAATTTAGTTTAATGGTACATTCCAATAAAACAATGTTTAGGGCTTTCATTTACAATAAAATAAATTAAATTTTAATATTCATTTCAAAATAAATTGGTAAAATGCAAAAAAAGTTGTCAAATTCGATCCACAAAAGTTTGCGTACAGCTGTAAAAGCAGTGAAAAGAAAGGGAATAAAAATGTACAAATAAATTATTGTATCGCAGTTTTTTCAGTGTCAATATTAAGTCGGATACCCTTCAGTCCCTACAACCTCCTTTTAATGGTTTTGCAGAGGTGCTGCCAATTTTTCAGTACAAGAACTTCGGATTTTCTCCCATTTTAATAATAAAGCTTCTTTTAAATGCGCTTTTTGACGGATACCGTGTATGCGGATCGTCCTTTCTAATGCACCCCCACACATATTCGATAATATTGATATTTAGACTCTGTGGTGGAGTTCTAAGCATGTGATGAGTGTTAAAAACAGCCACATAAGCCCATTTTGTGCGGTATGTTTCGGGTCATCATTTAGCTCAATGTAATAATGGTTCGAAATACCGACAACTTTAGTACTTGTTCTTAATTTTTTTCTTAAGAATATCAAAGTACACGATCTGATTCATGATTCCTTCCATCATTTACAGCTTATCGACCCCTGTAGACGCCAAACAAGGCCAAACCATAAAACCTCCACCACGGTGCTTCACAGTGTTGATAGTTCATATAGACATCGTTCTGCCCTCAATCGACCTTCAGACCCAAAAATGTGATATTTTTAATTGTCAGAGAATATAACCTTACATTTTTGGGTCTGACGACCATTTGAAGGCAGAACGATGTCCTTAATCCAAAAAATAGTATCAACACTGTGAAGCACGGTGGTGAAGGTATTATGGTTTGGCCCTGTTTGGCGTCAACAGGGGTCGGTAAGCTGTAAATGATGGAAGGAATCATGAATCAGATCGTGTACTTTGATATTCTTAAAAAAAAAATTAAGAACAAGTACTAAAGTTGTCGGTATTTCGAACCATTATTACATTGAGCTAAATGATGACCCGAAACATACCGCACAAAATGGACTTAAGTGGCTGTTTTTAACACTCATCACATGCTTAGAACTCCACCACAGAGTCTAAATATCAATATTATCGAACATGTGTGGGGGTGCATTAGAAAGGACGATCCGCATACACGGTATCCGTCATAAAGCGCATTTAAAAGAAGCTTTATTATTAAAATGGGAGAAAATCCGAAGTTCTTGTACTGAAAAATTGGCAGCACCTCTGCAAAACCATTAAAAGGAGGTTGTAGGGACTGAAGGGTATCCGACTTAATATTGACACTGAAAAAACTGCGATACAATAATTTATTTGTACATTTTTATTCCCTTTCTTTTCACTGCTTTTACAGCTGTACGCAAACTTTTGTGGATCGAATTTGACAACTTTTTTTGCATTTTACCAATTTATTTTGAAATGAATATTAAAATTTAATTTATTTTATTGTAAATGAAAGCCCTAAACATTGTTTTATTGGAATGTACCATTAAACTAAATTTATCACCTACCGCTGGTAGATAACAGCTCTTTTCTTCACTGTTTCGTCGCTGTACGCAGACTTTTGTGGAGCACTGTAATTGACGATTGATCTAGATTTACATCCAACAATTTCTTGTGATGTAATTTGTATATTAATATAAATAACAACAAGCCCTGTTACGTAAAAATTGCGATGTCTCCAAGGGAGTCATTCAAATTAATTGATAAAAGATTTGAAACTTGATAAGATAGAAGAATTTTAAGCAACCCTCAGAACTTAGCACTTAAAACCACGCACAAATTAAATTGTACAACAAATACAAAGTATCAATAATAAACAAAATAACAATGTTCTTCTACTATGTACTGTCACTGTCACCACCAACTGATAAGAAATGCAAAATCTAATGGGAAGAGGCTCCATGTTTAATAAAATATCTAACATTAAACTTTCCAGTTGTATTCCAATTTTCAAAAGATCTTTTAATACTCGAGAGGACATTTATTAGCAGTGGTGAATTTATTTATTTGATCCCTATTAATTATTTACCTTTCCACGCAAACATATCCGCCTTACAAGTGTCAATTGGCGTTTTTCTTTTTTGGTTCTGAACAAAGCTCTGAGCAGAGGCTGAGCGATCAGAGCAGAGCTCCGAGCAGATTATGATCAGATTGCACAGATTTAATGAAACACACTGGAGCACTGAACTGTAATTTCATATTTCATATTTGACTGCCCAGGGAATCCATTTTTAATTCTGTATCACTAAAAAAAGTGAAGTTGGCTTCGCTCAGCGTTTCGGTCAGTCATTTAATCCTGAGTCAATTGAGCAAGCTCTGAGCCAGCTCCGATGGAAAAAAGAAACACTTTTTATGCTGATTTCGTTGAAATTTCTACGAAACCTGGTTCCAGCGGTTCAAAATATCAAAAGATTTCAATCGAAATCTTGGATTTTATTTTGGTGGAAATATAACATAACGTGAAAATTAACAATTAGCTGTCAGAAACCATAGGAGAAAAACCTGTTTTTACGAGACTGTATGAAAATTTTACGCTACCAAACAGGCAAAATATATACAACAAATATTCGATCACTAGATTAAATTTTGACGGTACAGAATTTTACGAAACTTTAAATTTCAAGAGTGACAGCTTTTATTGTGGCGGAAGTGTCAAATTCCAAAGTGCAAAGCGAAAAAAAAAAAAACAATTTCACAGCAAATTTCGATATGATAACTCGCCACAATACTGATTTTGACGTTTGTAAATGAACAAGAGAGTGATATATTGCTTGTTGTTAGAGCTCTATTGCACATGTAATTCCACCACATGAGTGTCAAAAAATTAACTTGGGATCAAATTTGAAATGCGATTTTATAATGCTCAAAACCCTGGAATAATTTGAAATGTTAGTTTACAAATAACTGGAAAGTCAAACATCTTATATTACTTTTTTGTATTATTTATAATTTATGTCAAAAAATCACCCACAAAATGTCGAAACAAAGCAACTCCCACCCACTTGCATCCCTTTTAATTTTAATTAAAGAAAAAATATAAATTGACCTACAAATTTGCCAAATCTAGTTCATTTTATTTCAATTCAAATTTCCATGCAGGTAATCCAATATAAAAGAAATCCATAAATGTTACAATTTTGCTGACGTCCTTCCAAGTATGGTTCGATGTACAGAGATAAACGAAACTCTGATAATCGAATTAAGGTGAAAATTTCTTCAAGAAAAACGAAAAAAATGACTTAAAAGTGTACAATACCGTCGTATTTTACTAAATTTACAATAATATAATGATCAAAAGTGGACTCCGCTGGGGCCAAATAGAACTATTAAAACACTCCTTTAACCAATCCATCGTAAGCCAAATTAAACCCAGAAACAGTTCTAACATGACTCAATTAGTTGAGGCTTCAGTGGACACAAATAAATTATTACGTCTAGCAAGACTTGTAGTGCCTTCTCTGGGCAATGGCAAACACAAAGGACAGGCAGGAAGAATCGGAGTTATTGGTGGCTCACTGGAGTATACAGGAGCGCCTTATTTTGCAGCTATCAGTGCCTTAAAGGTCGGAGCTGATTTGGTACATATTTTTTGCCAACGCGAAGCAGCAAATGTTATCAAATCTTATAGCCCCGAGCTAATAGTCCATCCTTTGTTGGACTTGGAAGATGCTTTCGGTCAAATCGAGCCGTGGCTAGAGCGTTTACATGTTTTGGTATGTGCTTCACTACATAACGTCGGTTCAAAGGTAAAACTCACTAAGTGCAGAAAAAAAAGTTCAACAAAATGAGAATGAAATGCATTTTTTGAATGCAAAAAGCCTCATTTTGCACGTTTTTTATATGGACATTGAAAGGTATACCCGGGAACTTTATTTTAAAATTTTCGGAAATTGAATTTTCAGCTTCAAAAAGTATATTTCAGTCTAATTTCCTTCAAAAATGTAAAATGTTAGTTAATGAGTTTTACCTTTGAACCGACGATAATTGCTATTGAAAATGATCTAATTTTTTATAGCGATAGGTTATAGGGCCAGGACTTGGACGTGAGCCGAAGATTTTCGAAACCGTTAGCCAAATTATTGAATCATGTAGAAATGTATCCAAACCGCTGATTATCGATGCTGATGGTCTTCACCTCATCAGCGGCAATCGGGACCTTATCAAGGATTATAGTGGCGTAATTTTAACTCCAAATGCAAGAGAATTCGAGGTGCTTTTTGGAGATTCGCCAGAGGCTATTGAAGAAAATATGAAAAGCCTTGGCAATGGGGTAACGGTGATGCGGAAAGGATGTCGCGATAAGATATACATCACAAATACCGTTGAAATCTACCAACTAGGAACGGGTGGATCAGGCCGACGATGTGGAGGGCAAGGAGACTTGCTTAGTGGTTCTCTTGCCACTTTCTACCATTGGGCTCTCGAATCGAACCAGACCAATCCCACTTATATTTCGGCATTCGCAAGTAGTTTTCTAACGAAGCAATGCAATGCATATGCGTTCAAAAAATTCGGTCGAAGCATGGTAACGGGGGATATGATTAATGAAATCCATAACGTGTTCGAGGACTTCTTCGAATGATGTCCGATCTTAAGTGATAATTTAAAAAATATTTCTGGTGATTTATGAATATGAATTCTCTTTCAAATGATATTACATATATGTTATGATGTTATGAATGTATATTCTGTTATTGTTGGCAACATCAAATTGTGATTTAAAATTAGACCAAATAAAAATCTTTCGGATATATGAAAATATGTGTCCTTTATTAGTAGTTAATATCCCGGCAGGGTCACTAGAGTTTTGGGTGATTATTTGTCGGATGTGTAACAAAAAAGGTACATAAAAGAGCCACTACGCCATGACAATCCTCGCGTTCGGGCATCTATGTCCCCTTTCACACGAAGAAACAAGTTGCTGGAGATTTTTTTGACGTTTTCTTTTAATCTCAAAAAAATCAGATAGATTTGTTTTTGCATCAGCTGACATCAGTGACATCGATAGGGAATTTTACGAATCTGTCAATTTCAAGAGTGACAGCTTCCATTGGGGCGGAAGTGTCAAATTCCAAAGTGCAAAGCAAAAAAAAAAAACAATTCCAGCAATGCAAATGCACAAATGTAAATATGACATTTCCGCCCGAATGCTGATTTTGACGTTTCTAAATGAAAGAGAGAGTGATATATTGCTATTTGTTAAAGAGCTCTATTGAAACTCATGACAGTGTTAACATTGGACTGAAAAAATGGATTTTTTGACGTTTAAGTATTCACATCTCACTTCACTGAATACCTACTGAAAAGTATGGTATACAAAAAATGTTGTATGAGTTGGTTTTAGTTTTAATTTTCAAAAAGTAATTTTAATGACATTTTGAAACACAACTACCTCTGGACGATTCGGAATATGCTTGCTTGCTTACCCTGAGGCCACACGAGCAAGTACTTGCAAGCAAGTTTGCTACATACACTGCCTGTCAAATTCTTAATTTGCATTCCACTTACCTCCCACTTGCTTTCCACTTGCATTCCACTTGCTTGTCTCCCAACTTGCTTCTCCACTTGCTTCACTCCTTCACTACTGAGTTTGGATTTGGCCTCGAAAGAGGAAGGTTGTGCCTCGCACAACCTCACAGTTTTATTAAAAAAAACAGTAACAGTCAAATTATTTTATATAATTCCCCGTAACCCGTATCCCGTTAGCCGTTAACCGAGAAAACGGTACATCACCTCACAGCAACCTAGCAGTTTCCTGCAAAAGCATCCTCTTCAGCAAAAGCAAAAGCATCCAACTCCAGCAACTGACCAACGTTCCCGTTAACCGAGAAATCGGATTACCAAGCAGCTTCAGTCTACTTAGCAACCGACCGACGCGATGCAGCCTCATCAATCAACAGTGCTTTCTGTGTTAATCTTCTATTTTATTTTAATAACCATCTAACGAAACATACTACTAAATTTTCTATTGTTCACCTATAATTGTATCTTAAATTTCATATGTAATCGTTAAGAAAATGTTTGTTTGTTAAAATCCCACGTGCTTAAACACTGCTTCTATCCAAAATCGTAGAGCGCTCTCGTTCTAAAAAGAAAATTTCTTTCATGTGTCTTCTACACAGTCAATTAAGAGCGTATTCGCTCACACTCGTTAACAGTTACTGTATACATGTATATATGTATTTTCTGGTGTTATTTTATTAGTCTTAAGTTATTTGTATATATGTATATTTTTTGTTGCATTTTATAAGCCAACACGCAATCGTAGTATATATTTCCCTTGAGCAGGCAAATAGAACATTAAATTGACAGCCACGAGGCATTTTTTGTAACTAGATAGAGCAGGCAATACTCGATTCAATATTGAATTGTATCTACTCAATGTAAAATACCTAAAGTCTCAATAAAAATTCAATTCAATTGCTTTACTACTGGCTTCAAAACTTGTATGCCAGTTGTTGATAAGCAAGTTGCTTGGGTTTGTTTGTGTTTGTGCTTGCAAGTATTTGCTCGTGTGGCCTCGGGGTTAGTAAACAAATTGTATGTATTGCAACTTGCTTGCAAGTACTTGCTCGTGTGACCTCGGGGTTAGACGTGAAGAACGAAAGTATTTAGATGTAAAGAAAACTATTCTACGGAGAAGGAACACAAAAGAGAATGTATTTTGCGCCGAATATTTTCAAACATTTTAAAATATTTCATCCCCCTTCCTCTTCTGCAAAGTTAACCCTGCTCAATGTCTGTTCAGGGACAATCAAGAGCAATCAATTTCAAAATTACTAGATGTGAATTGCAACAACAACAAGACCTGTGTGGAATGACGAGTTGATTCTATTGGCCTTTTCGATTGGCAATCCAGAATCGTTCGGAATGCGTGTAAACCCTTCTGAAAGTGTTCTATTGGCATTCAGAATGACAGTTCTTCTCCTGAAAAGAACAGAAAACGATTCTGGATTTAATTTCAGAATCGAAACCAGAACTACTCACACATTCAAACACAAACACATAATTGTCAAAGAGTTATCAAATATTGCAAAAAGTAATTTTTTAGCTAAAAATAAGTAAATTTCACACACTTTACTGTTTTTAAGAACAATTATTTTCTGTTTAGAATATTCATGCCGATTAGTCAATTCGCAATATTCTACTCCTCTGGAGTTGACCAGATTCGCACTGGATTCGCGTTCGCATTTTTTCTCAATTACCCCGAGGCCACACGAGCAAGTACTTGCAAGCAAGTTGCAATACATACAAATTTGTTTACTAACACAAACAAACCCAAGCAACTTGCTTATCAACTGGCATACAAGTTTTGAAGCCAGTAGTGAAGCAAGTTGAGAAGCAAGTTGGGAGACAAGCAAGTGGAATGCAAGTGGAAAGCAAGTGGGAGGCAAGTGGAATGCAAATTACGAATTTGACAGGCAGTGTATGTAGCCAACTTGCTTGCAAGTACTTGCTCGTGTGGCCTCAGGGTTAATGAACTCGCCGAATGAACTATATTATCGATTCCTGAACATCCCTACCATTTTCCGAACTATATTATCGCTTTTGTCATTTACTGACATTTCAAACGTGACACGCAATTTCAAGGGGTGTTCAGACAGTCCTCACGTCAAAATGACTCGCCTCACATGAAGCCTGTCTAAACATCATCCTAAAATTGTAGACAATTTATTTTCTTTAAAAAGAATGTTAAATTCTTTACTTTAACTAAACTATACTTTTGAATTCAGAATTATAAGTCTAAAATTACATTTCTATGTTATTCATTATGATTTTCTGGAAAATAAAGAAAATTAACAGCAGATTCGCGACAAAATTGGCGCGGATATAAAATGGGAAAGTTTGTATGGACAGCGAATGGTTTGCGGTTTCACTAACAAACAAAATGTTGAACAAAATGTCGGTGGTGCAGGTAGTGTTACCGACAGTCGTTCAACTTTCTACCTCGGATTCATACTAATGGCTAAAATTTTGAAAATGAGTTGAATCGTTGCAAAAGCTCATTCGCCGAATTCACTAATAGGGGTGATTATTTTCCCATTTTCTTTATTGAAAATTATCATACTCGTTCATATTTGTGTCCGCCAAGTTTCCAAATGTGAAGAACTATTTCGGCATCCGCATGTGAAGTTGAACACATACAGGGATACGAAAACTTCAGATTCAAACTGCATGTGCCTGTTTGTTTTATTGGTGTTCCGGATCGGAGAGTTCTTCTGAATTGCCAATCGAAAAGGCCATATGTGTGAGTTTCTCACTGCTTTTCACAAAAACTTTGCAAATCTAATCATCACAGCTGTTCGTTTGAGCTTTGGTACGTTCTTTTTCTAACCAAAGTTAACTATAGTTAACTTTCATCGTTCGTTTAAACCAAAAAAGTTACTTTATTTAAATCTATGACGTCATTGAGTCGTTCCTAAATTCAAAGTTAAAGTGTCAAAAAGTATCTTTGAGGAACTTTTTCCAACTTATCTCCTTGATATGAGTTGAAAGGGTTAATCTGTCAAAAGCAACTGAAATCACAATGTTTTCATTTTGATTTATTTTTTGTTTGCTTCTCGATCGTTCGGTTTGGAATTGATTTCATTTTTGTAATAAATATTTTTAATTAAATTAATTTAGGCTAGTCGCGCACATGCAACTTTCAGTTTCGCAACTGTTTGGTTGCAAAAATGAATCCTATTGACTCATATGGGACAGCGCGCACATGCAGAAACTATTCAGTCGTCGATTCGAGCAACTTTTCAGTTTGTGTTTTGCCACAAACTGGAAGATTGCCTGAAATCGGTTTTTCAATTTGTGCAAAAGAATAGGACAAAGGCGATAGTATTTTTCTTTGTATGTATGGGGTAGAAAATTTTAATAAACATTGTCGGTGTGTTGGTAAGGTTCGTTGCGATTGCTTGTGGAGTTGCTCATGTGCGCGCTCATCGGTCAACTTGTGACTAAACTGTTTTGTTCCAGTAGCAGTTGCATGTGCGCGACTAGCCTTAATCGTCGATAGTGAGTTTTGAAATAGTTTTTTACATTTTGCGACATTTTTTATGCGATTTGATCGATTTATAATAAAGAAATTTGTGCTAGTAGTGAATGAAAAAAAATATTGCAAATAATTGCAAATATTTTGCTAAATTATTCCATTTTGTGCTTGAATGATGTAAAATGAAATTTAATTTGAAAGAAATATGTATTTTGAAAGTACTAATAAAAGTTCTTTTCAATAAATCTCATGGAGTCACAATTTGTTCTTGATTTTTAATTCCAAATCTTTTTCGATTTTTGTTTTCATCCATTTTGTTTGACAGATCAACCATTTCTAACTTTGGTCGTTCCTAAATGAAAAGTAACTCAGAGTAGCTTTTTTAACTATGACATTGCAACTCTTCTTTTTGACACATTAACCATAGTTAACTAGAGTAACATAAAAGAACGCACCACTTGTAAGCAAATCAAATTGACAGCTGAGGCTTGGCTTCTTTATTTGATATTGGGCACGTTCCGATGTTAATTCTCAGTTATCCGGATAGCTTTATGTTGTTGTAATCACTTGTTAAAAAAAACAGCTGATGACCGATCACACAACAACAACTCAGGTTATCTCGAAATTTTTGGGATAACTAGATAAAATATGAACATCGGAACGCGAAGATTCTCCGCTACAAAAAGATACGATTCGTGCTGGAAAACCGTAGTGCCTTGTGCTCATACCTTAACATTTTAATGGAAGTTCCATGGCTTTTTTATCTACGCGAAATTTGACATCTGGAATTTTCATTTAATGCGCTCTTCTACTTCCATTTAATTTAATAAAATAACATAGGAGTGTTTATGTTCAAAAAAGTGATATTTTGTTAATAATTCCTATATTTAACTTTTCCAATTGTTACAAACCTTATGTCTTACGTTTAAATAAAACCTAAATCAATGTTAAAATATAAATTAAATGTTTATTATTAAAGATTACTCATGTCGAAGACCGGAAGTGCATCGGTCTGATGGTCACACTTCACACATAAATGTATGGTGCAACTTATCTGCTTCACGGGACTTGACTTCTCAAAACTGAAATGTTAAAATTTTCTTTTTTAAAAAGTTAAAATTGTTTTGAAGACATAATTGATGTAATAACAGTGCATAGTAGGGACATAAAATATATTTATGTACTTATATTCTTCCTCTTAGAGACACCACCATCGCTGAGGATTATCAGGTTGGGAAAACTTAAAAATCTATATTCATATTAATTTAATTATCTACATTATGTTGTTATGGAGGTTTTGATTACCAAACTATCTAGCTCTAGCATTATGAAACTGTTTCAAATTTTAATTTAAGAAAAAAAGAGTACCTAGCGGCCTACATTATGTACATGCCGAGCTACTTTACTTGGGCATACATAATGTTACGTCCCACGCCTTTTTGTGTCACCTGGTGCATTCATACGAAATTAACAAGTTTAATAACCCACATAAAATTTTGTATATTGTTCTGGATTTTCTTTAAACTCTTTCTTTCATGAGAAAAATAGGTAGGGAAGACTTAACTAATCACATTTAAAACCACAACTTTAGAGAGGAACTTAAAAATTGACTACTAATTTACAAGTAAATTCTTAAGAATACAAAAACAACTGCCTATGTACATACGTGCATTACTTTTTAATTTATTTCTGTTTGAGAAATCATAGGTAGATACCTACATCACCATTTGATGAATTCAAAAACTCAACTACAGATTTAATGTAAACTCACTGTCTTTTTGGAATTTATAGAGCACGACGACATGCAACTTTTAAAATTTATTTTTAAGTTTGAAAGGTTTGTTTTTATTTTACTTGCCCATTAAGAAATTCCTAATGGATTTTGTTCCCGTACCTAATTTAAAATTATATTTTAATCATACAAATAATTGATATTGTATGTACCTCTTGAAAATAATTTAATTTCTTTTTCTCATATATTTATGCTCAGCAATTTTTTACAGCCAAAGAATAACAAATAATTTACATTAGATATTTGTTTTGTGTACAAACAATAACAATATTTTTAGTATCACTTCTGTTTGTTACTGTTTCGCGAAAGTATACAAATGTTTGCTGAGCTGGCAAAATACTCTCACAAAAACATAGCTATTTATAGAAGATCCTCCTAAAATTTTGAACCTTCTTATAAAAAATTCAATAACGAAGTATGTATGTGGACTCTACCGCCTGACTAGTGTTATACATTTTTTTTTTTTAGTAAGGCTATTGAAATAAGCCCTGATGATAGAGTCCCACTTTATAACTAGCTATAGGATACATTTTTTACTTGCGATTATAGGTACTATAAGGCAAGTTTTGGATTCGTGCAAAAAAAAAATTTTGAGATAACAATCAAACATGATATTACGATGATAGAGAACACCAAAAAAGTGGGTGGCAAAATTCTGTCTGTCTGTCTGGAAAACCATTTTTCAAAAATGGTTATTAATGGTACCTCCCAAGGAACCATTTTTTTAATGTTTGATTTTCTTCAAAATGGTATGACCGATTTCAATTATTTTTTTATACGGAAGGTTCCAAGAAATGTTAATAGTTTTGTGTACCAACATTTTTGAAAAAATATTTTTTTGGATTTTTAAAAAATATTTCAAATTTTTTTTTGGAAAATCAAATATTTCGAAAACGGCATCATAGACTTTTTTTAAACTCGATATTTAAGACTTTTTTAGTACTCTCTAAAATATTTTTAGAAAAAATTTTACATTTATGAAAAAATAACGGTACCTTCCATACAAAAGTGAAAAAACCGCAAAGGAAAATATTTTTTTGCTTGAAAACGACTCCTACGATTTTGATTAAACTTTTTTCATATACTAAAATTAGTACGATCTACCATTAAAAATTATAAAATTTTACACATAGCAACTATTAGTAGTACCTGTCATAGAATGTATTTTTTTATTTTGAGTTTTCTCGTTATCAGCTTAACGGATTTTAATGAATTTTTTTATATACAAATTTCAGATAAGATTAAATAATATTGCATATCAAAATGTTCAAAAAAAAGTTTTTGGATTTGAAGAAAAAGTTTCAAATTTTTTTTTTGAAAATTCGATATCTCAAAAACGGATTGACAATTTTTTTTTCAAATTTAGTTTTTATATACACATAAATATATAGTTTAAATCTGCATACCAAAATTTGTTCTTAAAAATGTTTTAAGAATTTTATATATACAAAATTAATTTAAAAAAAAACCGCTCCAACGATTTTAAAATTTTTTTCCCCATACAATCATATTCCATCATGAATTAAGATGGCATACTTTTTTTCACCTCAAACTGTCAAAAGAGTTGTTTTAGCTAATTTAAGTGTCGTATTTCATGCTTCTCTACATTTTTCTCTCATAATTTCCATGTTTGTATATACAATTTTCTTAAACTCGCAGTGTCTTGAACATAAGAGCAAGTACGTGCGACCCAGTCATGCATTTTATTTATTTAGGCTATGGAGATTAGCCTTGATATAAATCCGCCAGATCAATCAAGAATTCTATACAAGTCAAGCTTTTTTGTATTCTGTTAGTGAATAGTTACTAACCCCATATTATGTAGATTATCATAAAAAAACGCCTGTTACTTTTGCATCAATCTATTTATCTGTAGTAAGCATTATGTAAAATAAAAACAGGTTTTTAAGCATATAATTTGTTGATAATGTATTCATAAAATATAAAGTTAAAAATATAATACATTAATGCCAAAAACAAGCATACATTTATAGGTAAATTTATAAAAATCCCACGCAAAATATACCTTCCAAAAGCAAAACCAAACGAATAATTCTTATGTACATACAAACATACATTATGTACCTATTTAAAGGTTTATGTGAGTCAGCCAAGTTAATTATCATAAATTATCTATTAATGACTTGACGCACCTGACGCAGTTTATCATTATCATATTTACCGTTAAATTAAATGAAAAAAAGAACACATAATTGATTTTCTATGTATATTAAAATAAAAAAAACAACAGGAAGTGCTAAGCCACATAACAAGAGTCTTCATCATATTTTTGGTTAAAATAAAAATATAACTAAATTTATTATTTCTCTTTAATTGTTAAACTAAAAGAAAAGATAAAAATACATTTACTCTTTTGGAAGACTAGAGGAACTTAACAAGAAGAAAAGCAGATATTGTAAAACCTCAATATTTGATCGATAGCTGATAAGATAAAAGTTATCAGCACAAAAATTAAGCTTTAGTTTTTGTCTTCAACAATTAGAACTTTAGTTCAACCACATAGGTCAAACAATTGATTATATATCATTCAAAATATTAGTGTCGACGGGGTAATAGATATTCTGTATGTTGTAAGATAGTTAAAGAAATTTCATTCATATAAACTATTTATACATAAAAGGTGCTCGTATAATCTTTGAAGTTATTTATAAATATGCAATAAAGATAAAGAATTGTTGGTATCAATTCCATTGATTCTTTGTTATGAACTTGATAACATTTGGTTTTTTTGTTTCAAATCAACTTCGATTATTATTTTTATATATTGAATGCGCACAAAAGACGACTCGCCTATAAAGGTTACAAAATTGTTCTGTTTTTAAGTTTTAATAAGTTTAAATTAAACACTACCTACTAAAGTGTAAGTTTAACTTCTATTAATTTAATGATTATTCTTTTTGATTGAAAAAAAGCAGTGAAACTCTAATAAACAAGTCAATATTAGCTTAAGTCACTTTGGTGTGAGTTAACTTTAAACCAGTCACAATTTAAATTAAATTAAAAGAGGTATTTATATTTAAATGTAAATTCTTAAAAATAAAAATTGAACATCTTTCCGATGCAGTTCATGATCTTCATTATGATATATCAGTGTTTATAACTTGCTGAATATTATTCAAATATAAAATCGGACAGGCGTAAAAAGATAATTTAGAACCTACTACTTCAGTATTTTTTTAATTCGAACGGAAACTATAACAAAAACAAAAGAATCTCCAGAAAACTAATAACATTATCGGAAAGGACTTACTTTCCCTTTTAAAATCCATTTAGAACCATTCATATATTTGTGTTTTGCTCCGCGAGATCCACAACTAAATCTATGAGTTCTGCATAGTAGTAAATTGGGTGGCGCAACAGCTCGTGGAGAACCAGGGCCTAGTGACTTACAACTCACAACCATTCCTGTGTGCGTGTTTGTTGGCAGGAATGGAGGGGACCTACAGTTTTTTGCCGAGTCCGAACGGCTAAATGAGAAGCACTTTTTCATGACAAGTATACTCTTGGAGGATTTGTCAGTTCCTCGCAAGAGGCAGTACCTCGAATAAAACATTTCTGTTTTTAGGTGGCACGGCTGGGAATCGAACCCACACCTTCGGCATGACAGTCCTGCATAGTAGTGGAATACTCGTAAGGCAAAGGCGAAGAATGTTAAAATATTCAATATGAAATTTCAATGAGAATATTAGTACTTTCAGATGCTATAATGAGCTATTCAGGCAACAGTAATTATTTTAATATGTAACATCACCACAAATAGTAGTTGTTTGCACTAATTTTTCTAAATTTACTAAATGTTTCCCAAATCCCATAATCGAGTCACAAGTCGCTGGCAAGTTTTTAAATATTTTAAAGCTTTTAGAAGTATTTTCAGACATTTGAACGGTTGTAAGAACTGTCGCAAGAATCGTAGAGATTTTCTATGGAAAATTGAATGGACCTCGTGTGTACTGAAGCTAGTTGAAAATATCTACGAACCTTGCGACCGTCCGTCCCTACGACTTCCTCAACGTGAATGCCCAGCCTTACAAATTTAATAATCATGGTTGAATCTCACTTCTTCGCTATCTCCTAGGACAAATTTTATTATACCGTCAAATATTCATGCAACCTAAGTGAATAAGAGAAATGCATAGATTGTGCAATATATTTTTATAGAATGTCCTAAATCAAGTGGATCTTCTAACAACTAGCTGACCTTCTTGATATTGCATTTAAGATATTATTAATAATATCAAGAAACAAACATCCTGGCAAGGAAAACGATTCAACCGAATTAAAAAAAATGTATGTCCAATGTTATAAAAGTAACAATACAAAAATCGAAGGAGTTTTTATTTAAAAAACATAATTGGGAAAGGTACAAAGTTCAAAATGGCAAAAAAAGAAAATTCCAAATGTCACTAGCCCAAATAACCAAAATCACGAGTTTTAAAATCACGAACGGCCAAATCCACAATGGATAAAATCCCGAAAGCCAAAATCGCAAATCCAGAATACATTCAGAGTTTATTCCCGAATTTTGATACATTTTTAGTAAAACTATTTTTTATGGCATGACTTCTGTTCACTTTGGCATCATGACATTATCTCGAATGACGAAAATCTCGAAAAAAAATTCAAAAATCTAGAAAAATATACCTTTCTTAATATAGAAAAATAACTTCCTCAAACCATTTTGAATATAAAAATCAACAAGTGACCGTTCATATTGAAGCATAACAACTTGAATGTCTAAAGTACTTTTGTACCATTTAGGAGGACCTGAAGTTTAACCACCGATATATTTTCTTCTAACTCATTCGAACCGCTCAATTTATTGTCGATATAACTTAGATATAAATGTTTTTAAAACTTCTGAATTATATATTTGCAAAGTGCAAGGATTTTGTTCGCTCTTTTGGGGATACCTCGTTCATCTCTTGGGGATACTTCGTTAAAAACGCATATCAGAGTCTACAACTTGGGTAATGAAAACGACTTCTTTCACTAATAATCGCAATTGAGGGGCGCTAATGACGAATCTTGCAAAGAGCACTAATTTTGCTCGGGCCGGCCCTGTGTATAGTTGTATATGTATACATAATTATAATTTATTATAAAAAAACTGTTGTTGTTATTTTCGATTTAATTTTATTTAATTATTCGAGTATTGATTTTTATAAAGCACCCCAACGCACCCTTAATCGGCTAGTAACAAAATATAAACTAAAAACCAGTCGACAAACAAATTATGGAGAATATTAAAATCTCAGTTCGATCTACTAATATGCATGTACATTGTACGATATACATACATACATACATGTATGTTTAAGTGAGCTTGCATTTCAAGTTTATTTTATGAAAATCTAAAAATGATTGAGTACTTTTTTTATGTTCCTGCACTTTATTTATAGCATATTTAATGTTTATTTGATTGGGAAAAAGTATTTTTGGGTTTGATTCGCGAAAACTACTATTATAATGAAGGTGAATAAATTTTTATAATGAATTTGTACATAATATGGATTTCCTGAATTATTTATTCTAATTTGATTTGAATACTTATTCGTTTTTAATTTATATTAAAGTTAGGTCGGAAGTTTTGTTTTGTTTTGATTTTTTTTGTATATTCTGTTTGGTAATATTTGATTCTTTCTTATAAGAATGTATTGATGATCTCAAATGAAATAGAATCTTAGAACCATTTTAGTAACTTGATTCAAATCCTCAAATTAGTTTTTTTAATCTTTTATCTTTTTAGGTTTTTTTCCGAATTAATCCTCTTCATTAAAATTCAAGGTAAATCCATTGTTTTATAATAAATATTTAAAATCTTAATTTTACTTATATTTTATAGCGCATAAAATAATCTATTTATATTTGGAATAGTATAAAAAATACAAAAACATAAGGCATCACCATGTCACTCAACGACAAAGTATTCTTTCAATTGGTAAGTATTTATGTATGTATGTTAACATAATATTTAATGATATTTGCAGATGCGATAGACTACTATTCGGTTAATAATGTTACATTGTGTATGTAAGCTTCTCACATGTTAAGCTCGAATTTAAAGTTACAATGATAATAAGTATGCTCAAGTCCGTAACCATCGACAAAAACAATGCGTTTTAGATTGGGTATGGTAGCATCTTGCTGATGAGGCTGGGCGAAACGCATTCACTGGAGTAGGGCCACAATTACCTTTATTATTGAATACAAAATACAAATAAATATACACCTGAAACTCTGAAATATGATTTTTTTAAATTGATTTTCAAAAATTTTCTGTGCCAAAATGTAAATTATAACTATCAAAAATCACCGCAAATGCAATTTGAATTATATTTCAAACGTCGACTTTTTGATTTCTGACCGATTTAACCCCGTAGATTATTCACAATTTGTTTAACATCGCAAAACTTTTATTGAACTTAAAAATTCTTAACTACAAACAAAAAATCAACTCTATCACTTTCCATTAAAAAATAGGTTTTTGACCTCTAATAATATTATCTTTTATTTAAATTTTATCATCATTAAATTGGAAGTAATTTATTCAGATTTGTAAATTTATGGCTGGAAATTTGAATGATTCATTTGAATTTATAATTGTCTATGTAAACAAACGCATTCGAATCAAGAGTGTTGGGTTAGGTCAAGATGTGAGCCATAGTAAAAATAAACGTCATTCCAAAATACAATAAAGCAATTTCAAGAAAATAGAGCTATTATTTGATTAAATGACCGTTAGAAGGGTTTATGGTAAATATGAACAAATTTATCATAAAATATTTATTTTTATGAAAAATAATATAAAAGGTTATGCTACTTTGCACTCGCTGGATTAATTGATCCTTTATCTTAAGGAAACTTTGAATAATTAGTTAAATATTTACTTGGCTACCGTTTATAATTGATATTAACTTCACCAATTGAATTAAAAAATTCAAGAAATATCAAGAATAGGAAATTTCACAAGGCATCATTACAAGAAGTGAGAATGAGAAATCATAAATATCTAAAAATTACATAGAATTACAAGCATTTTCACAAGTGATAAATGGTAAAAGAAATAAATGGTAAAATACATTGTTGTTATTCACTTCACGCCATTGAGACCGGTATTAATATTTTATGTTTTTACTTGCGTTGTAAAGAGGTTTGGAATAGAGACGGATAGGTGTTAAAATCGAAGAAAACAATGTGCGAGATATAAACGATATCAATGATAATTATGTGCCGTATACCTTGTATTAAGCGGAGTCGGATACACGTGGATGTTCAACGCCAAAAAGAGCTCTTTGTAGTGGATAAAGCATTGCTCCTCCTACCAACAGATAAAAAGCGCGGTCAAATGGGAGTAATTCGTGACCAGTTTACGTCGCCTTTGTAGACGGTAACTGTACCCTTAAATCGCTTAATTCAGCTGTGCGGTACGTTGCGGCATCCTGGTGGAACCTTATGTCGTTCACATGCATATCATCTAATTTGGGCCAGAAGTTTGTTTACCATCGTTCGGTAGCGCTCTCCATTGATGGTGATGGCAATGTAATCCTTGTTTTCGAAGAGGAACAGACCGATAATGCCTTCGGCCCACAATTTACACTTAACAGTTACTTTATGCGGATGCATTGGCATTTGCCTTGTGCGGATTGGCATCGTCCCAAATCCGGCAATTTTGTTTGTTGAAGTTCCCTTCATGCAAAAATGGACTGATGATAATTTTTTTTGCTCAAATCGTGGTTCATTTCCAACTACTCCAGAACAGAGGAAGCGATCTATAGCGTTTCTTAAAGTTTTATATGTGTTCAAGATTTCAGGTAGAGTGCTTTTTTTTAAATACAAACTAGTAACGAAGATGTTGTTTTATCAGTTAAAGGAATAAATTTAATAGTTCTCAAAATGTTGTCTCTACTAATATCCATATTTTTAACTGCATAATTTTTAAAACTCTAAGCCTTTTGAAAATAATATCAAGTACGTGCAATCAAATAATTTCTTCTACTCAACAGTCAATAAGCATAAGCAAAGCTCTTAATCCAATGGAGACCCCACTCAAACTTAAACACGCCCGATCGGCTATAATATCAACTCACCGAACCAAAGAAACAAAATCGTTTTGGGCTGTTGTTACAAAACAACCATTGATGGAAAATCGATTTACAGCATGGAAATTTTGTCATCTAGTACACAAAGTCTTACGTGAAGGTCACCCAAGTGCACTTAAACATTCACGCAGTCATAAACAAATGATTTGCGAAATGGGAAAATTGTGGGGACATTTACAAGATGGAGTTGGTAATTGTATACAAGCATATACAAAACTCATTGTAACCAAATTAGAGTTTCATGAAAAAAATCCAAACTTTCCTGGTAGCTTGCTCATTGACTTTAAAGATCTTGAAAGAGTAGCTGGTGAAGATATAAACTTTTAGTAAGTATTTCGATTTTCGCTAATATACATAAATGATTTTGTGATCAATGTTTTTTTTTTTTTGTTTCACTCAGTTTCCAACTAGGAGTCGAAATTTTCGATTATCTTGATGATATAATTGCACTACAAGCCAAAGTTTTTACATCAATCAACACATACAGAATGTCATCCATGACTCCGCAAGGTCAATGTCGCCTTGCACCATTAATTCCGCTTATACAGGACTCTAATCCTCTCTATGATCTATCAGTACGTCTAATGTTTAAGTTACATGCTAACTTACCAAATGATATTTTAACTGGACATCGCGATCGTTTTCGAACAGTTTTTAATCAATTAAAGACATTCTATGATGCCGTCCGGCCGTTGCAATATTTTGCTGATTTGATACAAGTTCCACATCTTCCAGCACATGCTCCAAACTTCTCATCGAGTGTAGATTTCGGAAGCTACGTACCTCCAGTTGTGGTTGTTCCTCCTGAACCAGAGCCAGTCGTTGATAACTTAGTTGATGTGAGTGTAGAACAAATGCAAAACAACCGAGTAGAGACCCCAGAAACTCCGCAAATCGACTTCGAACGTTTACTACAAGACAGAGATGAATTTATTCGAGAACTGCAATTTGAAATTGAACGATTGAGAACATGTGCTAAATCCATGACTATTACTCATCGAGATGAATTAAATAAAATGGAAGGACAAATATCAAGATTAAATTCAGAACTAGCTAATGCTAATGAAGAGTTAGTGACTATGAGAATTTTAAAAGATGACCTTGAACTAAAGCTCCAAACTGCACCAATTCTTGAACGTAAGTTAAATTAGTTCAAAAAAATATGGAGGCCTTAAGACAATACATTTTTTCCAGAAAAAGCAACAGCGGAACAAGAAAGAGCCAATGTTACCGAAGAAAAATTCAACAAACTGAAGAATATGTATACACAAATTCGCGAAGAACATATTAATTTACTGAGGCAGGTATGTTTATTTTTAGTTATGCTTTGATATTCTTAAGCTTTCATTAAATCATGAGCTTCCGACAAAATTAAATTTAGTTTAAGGTCTGATCGATCAAAATTGTTTGATAATTTGGTACTAATTCTAACCCACCAGAATTGAGCATTGTTTTAAAACTTTTTCTTATTTGTTTCATTTTTCTAGCACGCTGAGGCTTCAAAACAACTTAATACGGTTAAAAAACAAAATGTTGAATTAGTGGCAGAAAAAGAATTAATTAAAGTTCAATTAGATGAATTTGCAGAAAAGCAAATTGAACATGAACAAATATTAAGCAAAACTACAGAACTAGAAAACCAAACAAAAGATCACAGTGTTAAGTATGAAAATTTATGTGAAGAACATAACAAGCTTCAACGCCGTTTCGATGATCTTCAAGTGGACAAATCTGCAGAAATAGCTGAACTCAAAGAAAAATCTAATTTGCTTGAAATTCAAATTGTTCAAGCAAAATCTGATGCTAATGCCTCTTTAGAGACAATTCATCATGAGTTATCATCGAAAAGAGAAGAATGTGCTCAACTGTCTGCTCAATTAGAACGCTCTATTGAGGAAAATGATAAAATTGTGATAGAATTGCAGAAAACGAATAGTGATTATAAAACAAAAAATGAAGCACTTAATAGTGAAATTCAAAATTTGACTATAATGAGAGAAGAACTTCAGTTATCTCATGCGAATTTTGAACAAAAGTACAAGAAAATTGAAAGTGATCTTCAAGAAAAAATTCAAGCACTTCAAAATTCACTTGAAGAGAATAATGTTAAAAGCAACAAAGAATTGAGGGTTTGTAAAATGCAGTTTGAAGCTGAACTTCAAAAAAATATTCTGCAAATGGAAGAAGAAATTTCTAAGAAAAATGAAGACCTAAAGGTAAGTGATTATTATGATTTCTTTTTTATTTTAAATAATAATTTTGGAGAATTAATGGATAGACAATTATTCTGTCGACAAAGCGTTTTTCATCTCTTGTTATTAAACCAATAATTGCAAATCATCTCTGGCTCCATTAAATTTCACCTTCTTCGTTCTTTAAATTCCAATCCAATTTTTGTTTGTTTAATACTTTTGGTTAATGTTGTTAACGAAATAAAATTTTTCAGACAGTTAACTCCAATCTCGAAAGATTATCTGAAGAAAAGACTTCTATGGAATGTGATTTACAAGATTTACTTCATCAACAAGCAGAACTTGACAACAAATATAAAAAATCCTTAGAAACAATTGCATCACTTCAATCATCTTTATCAGCCACCAAAATTCATGGTGAAAGTGCACTTCGTGCTCTCTTAGAAGCTTGTATAAGATCTTCGGAAAAATTAGCCATTCGTGCTAATACAGAAAAAGAATTTTCAAATGTTGCTGGAACTTCTACGTATTTCATGATGTTAGCCGAAGAACTACAGAATACACTCAATGAACTTCAGATTGTTTATGAAAAGTATGCAAATGACCCATCAGCTGTGGAAGGATTTTCTAGAAAAATTGTACTAACCGGACATTTGCTTTCAATCATACAAATACAAGGAATGACTGTCTGTAATACATCCGCAGATATTGAGGCTGGTGAAGGTATATTTTATTTTTAAAGATTTTGTATATATATTTTAATAACTTCGTGACTTTTTGTTGACAGAAATCTGCAAAAAGTTAAAAACATTGGATACAGATATTAATTCAATGTTTGAAACACTTCTGCAGCTATCAGAACCTTCTGTTGTTCTACCGAAAATTGTAACATTAAAAGACAAAATTTCAAGTATAACAGGCATGATACATGATTTAAGTACGAAATCCGATGCCAGCGGTCAATTGGGAGATTTAGTTGAATCAGAATTAGCCACTATGGATAAAGCAATCGAAGAAGCAGCTTCAAAGATTGTAGAACTATTATCCAGCTCGCGTGCTATAGATTCTGGCATAAAATTGGAAGTAAACGAACGTATTTTAGATGCCTGTACGAATCTTATGCAAAGTATTCGAATTTTGGTACAGAGAGCAAAATCGTTGCAAGCGGAAATAGTGGCACTTGGGAAAGGTATTACCATTTGAATGAGATCATTGTAAGAAATAAAAATTAATATGTTATTTTTACAGGAAGTGCATCAGCCAAAGAATTTTACAAAAGAAACAATCAATGGAGTGAAGGCCTTATATCTGCGGCCAAGAGTGTAGCAACTGGTGCAAATCTTTTGGTAGGAGCCGCCAATAAAGCAGTATCTGGGGAAGCGAAGCATCATTTAGACATAATTGTAGCTGCTCAAGAAATAGCAGCTTGCACTGCCCAATTGGTTGTAGCTAGCCGTGTTAAAGCTCCACGAAACAGCCAAAAACTAACAGACCTCTCCAATGCATCACGAAATGTCACTCAAGCAACTGGTACTGTTGTTGCCACAGCCAAGGACTGTAGTCAACATTTAGAAGATTCTAAAGACTTTGATTTAAGTAAATTGACTGTACACCAAGCAAAAACATTTGAAATGGAAATTCAAGTAAAAGTATTAGAGCTCGAGCAAGCCTTACAAACTGAACGACTTAGATTAGCTGCATTCCGTAGGAAAAATTATAGAAATGATTGTGATTAATTTCTTCATCATAATATTGTTGTTAAGCATTTATTTAAAACCATTTCATGAAGTATGTCTTGAAAAAAAGATTTTATCAAAATATAAATAATACTTATTGAATAATGTGTAACAAAACAAAAAAAAAACAATAATTGATGAGGTATTGTAAAATATGGTTACCTTTTTGTATTTTTTATGTTTAAGCAAAGTTAAAATTTTATATTCAAATATAATAATTATTATATTTTTACATTGTTAACAACGAAATTATTTTTCAATTTCAATATTTTTACACACATATGTATGTTTATGTAAGGTATAAATTGTTTCTATTTAAATTGTCAATAACGTTTACCTATTTATTATTATAAACAAAAATAAACTAACAAATAAAACGAAAATATACCCAATCGAACGAACTATTTGAGATAAAATGTATCTTTCATTAGTATTCAAAAACAAGAAAACGGAAACAAACAAAAAAATACTACACATACAAGACTGCCAAATTAAAAACAATAGAATGTTTGTAATTCAATTTGTTTTCCAAAAATACAGCAATTCTAGAACTTTTTCTAAATAATGAACTTACACTTTGGTAAATAAATACGAAATAGTTTTGTTAATCAATATTTTTTTTTCTATTACACGCTCATAACTTTGAAATAAAAAATTAAATCACCAAATTTATTCGTGGGATATTATAAAATAAAGTTTATTAAAAATTAAAATACAAATACAATAAATGCAGAATGTGACTTAACATATAACACAAAACAGTATTTTTATTTATTTCCTAACAAATGCAGAGAGAAAAGGACTCTGGACAACATTACGGCTGAAAAAAAATCATGTTTTATATGCCTAAAAGTCTGGATTCCAAAGTTTTGGTTGCCTTAAATACTCGTCAGGCCATCACTTATTTACAAAATTATTAGTAAAATCATAATTAAAAATATTTAGAAGTGCCTATACACGAAATGTATTAATTATTTAGGACGTAAACCCAAAGAGTTCATAATTTATTTGATCTTTTTTGTAAAAAGAATATAACAGTAGTACGATAAATTGTTGTTTCCCTACATTGTGTTCTGAATGCGAAATTGCACGAACCAACAAAAAAGTGATATTATAATTAGGTATAATAAATTAAGGAGAGATAAAACGTGCAAGCTGACATCGTAAATTTGCATTAAAATCATGCATTTTACTTCACTTGATGGGCCCTCCTAAGATAGTGGATTCCCCTATTCTAAGTTAATTAATCTTCTTAATTAAACAAACACAACACATAACTCACTTCAAACTGCAGCAAGATCACTTCAAACTCGGTCTAGCCTAGCCTAGCCTAGCCTAACCTGCCATCTAAAGGTAGCAGGTAGGTAATAATGTGTAGGTATCTGTTTCTCAACGACATTTATGTTCCGTACCTATATGCCAGCTTGGAGTTTTTATATTTGTTGATACTTTTTTCATTGATTCATCATTCTCGCTTGCAAAAACGAAAACACAAAAATTTTCCAAAAAAAAAAAAATAAATTTCCTTATTCATCTTGAGAGCTGTACTAAGTTGAAGGGCATTCTGAGTTTACGTATTTCATATTTCGTTTATAAAGCAGAAAAAAAGGTAGAATATGCAAATTATTTGTCTGTGTTTTGAATTTGGATGAAGTAAACTTGTATTTGAATTGGTCAGCAATCAAAAACCGTTGACTTAGCTCAACGGTCAGCTCATTAATATAAACAACATGATGAGTTTTACTTTGTGCGTTATATTGCTGTCGATTCCAAGCAAGTCTCATCATCTCATTTCTCATGTCCAATCACACCATTTAGAGAAAAATAAATTAAACTTTCTGGAATAACAGCATTTGGTTAGAGATTTACAGATACAGATTGCATAACCTTATATAAGATCTGACCATAGAGCTTATTTAGGTTATCATTTACTAGATTCAGCGGTGAACGGTTTATAAAAAAATATAGCTCGTGGAGAAGTTCTAGGAAATTTAATTTTTTTCTAGGAAGTTCAGAAAAATTGTGTGCGACAGGTATAATTCCTGCGTTGTTATATTTTTAGTTTCATTGATAAAAAGATTTCAAAAAAACTTAAACTAGCTAGACCAACACGTGGTTTTAAATCTTTGCTACTATGCGCGGACGAGAGAGTTAGGTTCACGGACGTTCAAAATTAAATCAATTGTGGTGTTTATGTTATTTATGGCGTTTATTGTTTGTTAAGTTTGTTAATTAGTACAATTTTCTACGAGTATATTCTATACTGAGAAATTAACGATATTCGTTTATCACCTCATATCAATTTGAAAATTGAGTTACATTGTATAAATATATTATCAAATGGTGTTAAGTAAAAAATCAACAAAAAGTGACTTCCTTAAACAAAAAAAAAACATACACAAATATTAGGCCAACGGCAGTCCTTACACACGGTTAAATGATTGATTCAATTAATGGTATTTATGGTGAACAAAATAAATGCGTGGATACAAATATTCGTACAAATTAAGGAATTTATCTTAGTGCATATGTACCTATCTATTCGTGAATCGGATTGTATTTTTATCTATGAAAGCATAAACGAAAAGTTCGTCATTTTTAACTGAAAGTTAAAGATCCTTGGCATCTTGCGCATTTGCTTCAATATCATAAGTTCCAAAATTCAATTCAGTAAAAAAATGATGACAAAACAAAAAGTTCTTAAATTCTCCGAAAACCTTTGATACACATTAACTGCGCAAAGTGCACATAAATATTTTTGTAGATGCTTTTATTATTTTTTTTAAGAACAAATTTCTTTTTATTTTGTGTTGTTTAATTTTGGTATTATGTATTGTGATTTGTGATATGCATAAAAAAAAAGTTGAAATAATAATTGCTTAGCAAAGATAATGCTGACTGCATGTTGGTTTATTACGCTTTTAAAAAAGTTCCTCACGTTTGATACATTTTTATAAAGGGGTGTGTACAGTGTACAACCCATCATACATTTCAAAATATTAATTTATCCTTTTTTTTAATTCAAATACATATGTATGTATGTATGTATGTACATATGTTCGTATTTGGCATTTTTATAATATGCGTTTTCCCAATCGTCCAACTTATTCAAAGTCAAAAGTTATAAAAGTCTAATGATACGACATCAAAACAGATTAACAAACAAACAAAATTAAAAATAACGGTATTTTGGAATTGAATGCTTTTTGATTAGACGTTCGGAGTAGTCCGTTTGCACTCAATTTTCACTCCTACATACTGCTTCAAAGCCTTTGATTGGGCAAGCAAACAAATTATCTGGGATATACATATAAATGAATAAGCCGGAATGAAGATATTTTTATACGAACTTGGAAAGGTAATGTAAAGATCATTCAAATATTTGTAAAGAGTTCATGTAAATGCCTATATTTGTCTGTTCCGAGTATGGTTTTCGGAGATGGAAGGCAGAAATTCCTACAAAGTTTTCGTCGGCTTAAGCCTAGTTTACAGTTCCCGTGCGCAAAAAAAAATCTATGCAAATATTCTCGCATGTCAAAAATAATTGAGGTGAAATGTAAAATTAATTGTTTGCATGATTGGTTTACAGTTTCATGCAAAAAGAAAAACTATGCTGTCATGGAATGTCATGCAAAACAATGGACCGGCAATTGATTTGCATGCGAAAAAAAGTCTGGTGAATAAAATATTTTTTTTTTTGATGGTCGGTTTATACTTCCGAAAAAAAAATATATTCACCTCAAGGCATTATTTGCATGCAAATGGTTTTCGCATCCAAAAATAATTATTTTCCATTTTTAGGCCTATAGCTAGTCAATTAAGGGTAAATTAATGACTCAATGGGTGGTTTAGGCCAAAGCAAACGTTTTTCGCCTTGAATATTATTCAACTTGGTGCGCAGAATAGGTGGAAAATCGTTTTGAAAATTTTGTTTTTTTTTCGCATCGGAACTGTAAACTATGCTTTAAGCATCGTTTACAGTTCCGATGCGAAAAAAAAAATCAAAATTTCAAAACGATTTTGCACCTGTTCTGCGCACCAAGTTGAATAATATTCAAGGCGAAAAACGTTTGCTCTGGCCTAAACCACCCATTGAGTCATTCATTTACCTTTAATTGACAAACTATAGGCCTAAAAATAGAAAATAATTATTTTTGGATGCGAAAACCATTTGCATGCAAATAATGCCTTGAGGTGAATATATTTTTTTTTTCGGAAGTATAAACCGACCATCAAAAAAAATATATATTTTACTCACCACACTTTTTTCGCATGCAAATCAATTGCCGGTCCATTGTTTTGCATGACATTCCATGACAGCATAGTCTTTTTTCGCATGAAACTGTAAACCAATCATGCAAACAATTAATTTTACATTTCACCTCAATTATTTTTGACATGCGAGAATATTTGCCTATTTTTTTTTTTGCGCACGGGAACTCTGTAAACTAGGCCTTAAGCATAGTTTACAGTTCCCATGCGAAAAAAGATCAACATTTTCAAAACGATTTTCCACCTTTTCTGTGCACCAAATATATAATATTCAAGCCGAAAAACGTTTGCCTTGGTCTAGGCCATCCATTGAGTCAGTATAAGTTACCTTAAACTAATAAACTATAGGCCTAAAAATGGAAAATAGTTATTTTTGGGTGCAAAAACCATTCGCATGCAAATAATACTTTGAGGTGAATATATAAAAACAAATTTATTCACCACATTTTTTTTCGCTTGAAAAACAGTTGCCGGTTCACTGTTTTGCATGACATTCCATGACAGAAATATTTTTTTCGCTTGAAAATGTAAACCAATCATGTAAAAAATTAATTTTGCATTTCACCTAAATTATTTTTGACATGCGAGGATATTTGCATACATTTTTTTTTGCGCACGGGAACTGTGAACTAGGCTTTACTTATCAAAACTTTTAAATGTTTAAGAAGCATTCAGTTCAGTTGTGTGTGTGTAAATTTTACAAGACGAACGGATGTGGCTACCCAGCATCGTCTGTTTTTTTCAAAAGGGATTCAAACAACTGATAGCTTTGGTTAGGAAGCCCATCTAACCCGATGTTTTCAAATTCGGTTGAAATAGGAAGGAAATGGAAGGGAAACAGAAGAAACTGTTGCAAACGAAATAATAGGTCTGTTCATTTCCTTCCCAAAAACGGCCATTTTTAGCAAAGTTTTGGAGGTGCAGGGAATTAACTTCACGGGAACTACCTTCACATGGGAATTTACTTCACCACTAGTGGGAATTAATGTCACCTTTTTTTTGTGGAGTAGTTTCCCACTGAAGGTGGGAAATAATTTCATCCCAAAATTGTGTGAAGTTATTTCCCACCTATGGTATGATAAAAATTACAAAAATGTAAAATTGTGTTTCCTTAAATCCAGATTGTTTAAATGCAAAAGAAACTTGCATACACCCAGCCTCGCACCTACCCCAAATCCTCTAATGAGCCCAGGCAGGGGGGTTGCAGGGGGGCAGCATGCCCCCCCATACATACCTCACTGTTTATTCGCCGTAATGCTTGCTGCTAGCACTGTTTTAATGTAAGGCAAAGCATTACGGCGAATAAACAGTGAGGTATGTATGCAACCCCCCTGCTTGGGCACATTATAGGATTTGGGGTAGGTGCGAGGCTGGGTGTATGCAAAGTTTCTTTTGCATTTAAGGAATCTGGATTTAAAGAAACGCACATTAAAGTGAAATTAATTCCCACAAAAAAGTGAAATTATTACTCACTTTCAGTGGGAAATAATTTCACTTCAAAAAAGTGCAATTAATTCCCACTAGTGGTGAAGTTAATTCCCATGTGAAGGTAGTTCCCGTGAAGTTAGTTCCCTGCACCAGTTTTGGATTCGTGAAAAAAAAATCGATTTAAAAATCAAACACAACATTACGACGATAGAGAACATGAAGAAAGTGGGTAGCATAATTCCCTCTGTCTGTACCTTGATCTACAGCCTAAGACTCTGAAGCGTTTTTCTCCCAAGGCTTTTTTTTAGCTCCAAAAATAACGGTAGGTACTTACAATATAATGCAATCGTTAAATTTAATTTATCTCAAAAGCCGCTCTAACGATTTTTCCATATTGTTTTTGTAATTACGAGCTAGAAATTGATCCGGCTCTTAGCAAACTCGCTTTTTTTAACACCCACTTCACCAAATAAGGCTGATCTACTTTATGCTTTCTAGGCTTATCGCTATTATGCGTCTTAAAATTCACTATTCAAAATTTTTCAGTGAGTAAATCTGTATCTAGCTACAATATTTTCGTTACTTTTTGATTTAATCTACTACTTTTAAAGTTAATACACTCAAATGGTCTCAGATTCCGTGATATGGGATCCGAGGGAGGGGTGAAAACTAATTTCGACCAACACGATTACCCTCGAAGTTACATTCTTGTTTTTTTTTTCTTGCACTGTTTAATCACTAAGACCCCGGTTGTGGATTGCAAGACCTTGATTTTTTGAATAGCCTTTAATTAATTTTTCAACGCCTATACTTCTTGTTTTGCTATCACCTGTGGTAGGGATGGCGGTTATTCCAAAATAACCGGTTTTCGGTTATTCCGGTTTTTCCTCCATCCAGTTTAACCTGGCGGTTTTAACTGGACAAAAAAACCGTTTTTTTTTAAAATCGGTTTTCGGTTTTTTTTTAGAAAAAAATGTTCTTAAAGTATTTATTTGGCTAAAAAATAATTCGAAGAAATAAACTTTATATGAAACAAAGAGTCTCTTTTTCTATTTTATTAAATAACGTAGAAGATTTTTTACAAAGTTAAAATTGAAATCAAATAAATATATTTTACTAAGCATCTCGCAACATAGTCTGTTTGAAGTAAAGTCTGAATTCATTCAGTATCGCACTTTTTACTTCTAAATGAGCTGTTCGAGTGCTCTGTGAGTTGCTTTGAACAACTAGGTACTTTAATTTTTATTTAAAAATATGTACATTTTAAGTTTTCAAATAGGATATTCGTGCTTTGTTCTTTTCAATTATGAAATAAAAATACTGAAGCCATTTATCCTTCAATTAATTTCATCTCTTTAAAACTATACTGAACCACGATTGATCACATGACATGGCCCAAAACTGGTTCAAAAATATTACTCTGACTAAATATCTAACTGCTTATAAAAGTGGGGAAAGTACTAAAAATTTTGCAGGTTGCACAAGAACGCAATTCATATGGGACAACGAATTCTTGTTTCGAAGAAAATTTCTGTATTTTTATTTCCGTGGTGCTATGAAAATGTCAAGATAAATAACCGGTTTTTTTCATCCGGTTGTTGGGATTTAGAAAAAACACCGGTTTTAACCGAGATAAAAAAATCTCCGATAAAAACCGGTTAACCGAAACAAAATAACCGGTTTCGGTTTTAACCGCCCGGTTTTTCCCACCCCTACCCTGTGGGCTCTTAGTCTATAACTATTTTTAATGGTGAAAATCTGAGTGAGCTTCGCAGAAGACTCTTGATTTCTGGATAGTGAAATTAGTTTTAAGAAAAAAAGTCATGAGATTTACAATGAGGTTTAATGTTAAAGAGCATGAGAGTCATGATAAATCAATAGATTCGGCAATACTGGACTAAAACCAGACTACCACGCTCAATGGACACGTTCCGATGTTAATTCTCAGTTATCCGGATAGCTTTGTGGTGTTGTAATCCCATGTTAAAAAACAGCTGATAACCGCTGACATATAACAACAACTCAAGTTATCTCAAAATGTTTGGGATAACTAGATAACATAGCGAATAACCATCGGAACGCGAGGAATCACACTCGAATTTCCGATGTAGTGTGGTCTTTGGTGTATGGTTAATTTTAGTTTACATCAGTAGGTAATTGGAAATAGCAAATGCCATATTTATTATTATTCAAATAGCATTATAAAAAGTATTATTTCCACATCCTTACTCGCAAATGCTTTAGACTAGAAGTCGCTAGAAATAATCCTGCTTGCTTACTTAGTACAAACTCCACTAGATATATGTATAGCTAAGCTTGACAATTTTTCTATCAACTATTACCAAAGTTATAATATTTCTAAGTTTTATTTTTAAAAACTATGTGAATGTCTTTTCCCATATAAAAATTTGTTCGCCTTGGTGGGCGGTTTAACGTAAAAATAATCGAGCTCAAATTATACGGATCTTTTTTTTGAAATTTGTTTGGAAGAAATGACGGGGGTGCGTCAGTCAAAATACAACTATGACCTTCATAAGGACCACCCTAATACACATATACAGAATTAAAAACATAATGTACATGACCTTTATTGAGCACCGGGGTGGAATCCCATTTTAAAAGAGATTTAGAGCCAGTTTTAAATGTTTAAAATGTTGTGCTAATGAATGCTAATGGAATTAGGGGTCAATCTTAGACGCTACATTGTTTTTGAAACCAAAAATTCGACAAGCTTTAGTAAAAAAAGATTCTTTTCTCTTTTATTATCCAAAAATATTTAGTGCAAACCTTTTTTCATTCTTTTGTATGTTCATAAAATTTACAAAAAAATCCATTGTTTTAGTTTTGCAGTCTTGTTATTATAAAAATTTCCATACATTATAAATATTAACAAAACAACAAGACTCTATTTTTAAATGCAATCTATGAACATAAACTTTATTAATATACGGTGTTTCTACAAAACTTTTTTTAAGTACACCTTTTATAGGATAAGAAACAAATTCAAGATTGCATTCACCCTTAAAATTGTTATTTTTATTTATAAATCAATTTGAAGTCCTATAGTGCAATTTTATCTAAAATAAAAATAAAAAAGCGCCAAATTGCACGCGGCGCCGGTTTTAAAACAATACAAGAATAGCAACAACATTTTATATATACATGCATCTGTACATATATGAATAAAACATAAACAATAAAAAGACTTAAAAAGCTATGAAATATGAATGTCATAAAGAATATCATTATAGGTAATCCAAATTGGTAAAAAGGCTTAAACGACAAGTTGGTCTTGGCCATATCTTAAAGGACACGTCAAAATGTTTAACATTATTGCTTTATGGGATACAAAAATTACATGTACTTGAGAAAAAAAAGAAACACCGTCATACTACTGTGTACAGAAAAAAAATGTTATATTTTTATTTGCAGCTTATCGATATAATGTTAATCGGAAAAAAAACTTTACATTTTTATCTTCAATTAGTAAACCGACATCTTCAACAAGAAACTTTTAACATAAAAAAGAATGAATTTAATTTATGCTACCACAATAATTTGTGTGATTCTTTTATGGACTAAAGATGTTGCAACACAGCGCACTGCCCTGGATGAAACATTTGGTGGAGTTTATAGAAATTTCAGACTTTTTGGAGTTAATTTAGCTGGACGTTCTGTTCAAAAAAAAAATGTCAACGATGTTCACAGGGTTGGGGTAAGTAGTTATTATTAAACTTCTTTTATTTGGTATAGGAAATCATTATAATATTATGTATCATTATAAATTGGCTATTGGATCATCCAATAATGGAAATTTTTTCTCCTATCAAGAACTTGTTCTTTTGTTTTTAATTTCCGAATAAATGCAAAAAAAAAAATCTTTCAAAAAATAATTAAAACAATATGAGCAATAAACCAATTCAGGTTTTAGATATATTAAATAGATTTGAGGTCTACGTATTCTTGGTAATCAATACAATTTCACCACAAATATAGCCTAGACTGTAAAAACTATTACACGAAATTCTATACATTTCCATATCCATATAGTACCAACTAAGGGAACTGGTGACAGTAGATTACATAAACATTCTGGGTGTATCACTGTAGCAGAAGTGGAATAATATAAATAAGGTTATAAACTGCACGACTCGATTAGACAAGCTTGCTTTTATGCTTCAAGGCTATAAAATAGCTAAACAGAGAAAATATAAGCCTTTGGCGTTGGTTCATTTATTATTTAAGAAAAAAGAACCTTATTACTTTTTTTTGATAAAAAAACGTCCCTTATCTTGGCGGAATCAAATAATTTTGATATCTGAATCTGTAACAAATGATGTACATAAGTGCTGATTTGTTGCGTAAAAATTAATTTTGTAGCTTTTTGAATGCGGAAACCAATACTTTGTAGCTCTAACAGTTTTTTGGTATTCAAAGTTTCTGCTAGCTTAAAAGTTAGCTACAAATTAAACCTCTAAAATCTAAAAATTACAAAATCCATTTTTTTTGCCACAATTTGAAGACTCCTCTAAGTTGATTAATCACCAAACCACGATTTTATAGTGCACTTGTATTTGTATTCAAATTCCCGCTAAAATAAGACGTTATCCCCATTTCTATGAATCAGACAATATTAAAAAAAAAGATCTTATTTCAGAATTTGTATCTTTTGGAATGCAAAGTTGCGCAAAAACTTAATTTATAGCTACAAATCGCGGTTTGGTGATCAATCTAGTTAAAGGGGTCTTCAAATTGTTGATACAAAAATTGGATTTTGTCATTTTTTTTTAAGATTTCAGAGGCTTGATTTTTAGATAACTTTTAAGCTAGCGGAAACTTAAATACCTATGAATAAACCGTTAGAGCTACACATTTTTGGTTTACGCAACAAATTAGCATTTGAAAAGCTATAGATTCTGGCAAAAAAAAAAAACTATTGAAAATCTATTTATTTTAAGATTTTGCTGGCCAACTTCCATCCATGGTAGTTGGAGTCGGAAATTCACTTCTAAGCTGCAAATAAAAATTATACATAAAAGGACAAAATTAATTTTTGTGTAATGAATTACCATTCAAAAAGCCACAGTTTTGTACATTAACAGAATTATGATTTTCAGATTTTCGTCTGCTAATTTCAGTCTTATTTTATTGGAATTTTGAATATTTGAAAAACCATTAGAGCTTACAAATTAGCATTCAATTAGCTATTAATTCAGGTAACAATTAAAAAATAAAATTAATATTATTTTAGAAAAGTAGGTACCTATGTATGTATTATTTCATTATTAATATTAATGGGTGTATTAGCATCACTGACCTTTCTAGTAATATTCATTTAATAACAAGAATTTTCTTGCATAGAGACTCATATATAAAGAATGCTAGCTTTTTCCCGCGGACTTCGTACCACGCCTGACCTCTCTTTTTTTTTTGAAAATAATAAGGAGTAAAATTGCGGATAATTACGTGTAACCTGTTAACCCGTGCCACACTTTCTGAAACCCACTTTAATCAGATCATTTTCCCAGAATAGTTTTTTTTATACACAGCCTATGTTAAGCTGTAACAAAACCCAGTATTAACTTTTTTATTTGATGAACTATAATTATTTATTATACCAAAATGCGAGTATAAACACACTAAGTTGTTTTATATTATTATTTTAATCATTACTAGCTATTGCCTTTGGACTCCGTATCATGCTCGCCCTCCTGTTTTTTAATAGAAAGAAGACAGATGAGAGAAATCCATAAATATAAAAAAAAAATAAAACAAAAGTGTGTATACGCCCGAGTGGACCACTATTTAAATTGATATTCATTTCAATTTTAAGTATTCATTGAAACTACTTGCATATTTTCACTTAAGAGATAACTTTTAATATTGTAGTGGTGCGTTATAATTGGTTTAGCTTAAACTTAATAGGTACATACCGATGTGTAAGTGTAGTGTAGTGACAACTGCCCAGTCCTTTTTTAATCGAGCCTTGCGAGCTGTTATGTGTTGCTTGTTAGCTAATGACCCTGATGTCACAATATTTATTACTTTAACTTATCAGATTTTTACTTATAAGGCCATTATATTAATACTCCTCTACATTGTTACAAACAATGTTGTACGTCCATCCTATCCAGTTGAAAGGTTATTTTTAATGGTCCAACGCCTTAAAACCGCCATAGGACTATTGATCAATAAGTCATTGATTTATCAAATGTAGCTACTTAGGCAAAGCTTCTCTCTTGGAATAAGTGTGACTTTAAGTAGCCAATATGGGAGACTAAGCCCCATTTTGCACAGTGCACACTTGCCTCAGTAAGTGGCACTTAAGTCTTGCTACTTACTAAAACTTATAATATAAAGCTAAGCCTTAAGAGCCTACATACAATATAGGAAACTCAAGTGACTATAATACCAGCTAGTGTGCGCTATGAAACTAACCCCAAGGCAAATTGCTGCATCGAAGATTTAATATTTAAGGCCCAGTTGTACAAATATTTAACTCGTGGTTCAGCAATTTTAACTCACTGACTTTGGCGAATTAACTGAAGTTCAACGATGCACTAAGGAGCATATTACCTCAAAAATGGAACAAAATTGAAAAAAAAAACAAACTATTGTGAATGCCCCCCTATTTGGTTTTGGCTGTAGCTGATTAACCGTATACTACCATAAACCAGCCTTAAAGTTGACCCCCACCACGCCACCTTTTCGGGCAGCTAGTCAGAGTCTAGACCAATTTAGTAGGCACGCCTACATTCGCAATGCTCTCTATTTTCACCAATTTGAAGTTGGTGTTTTATGTTTTCTGAAGTAAGTTGAAAAAATTTAATCAATTAATGTTAGAGGCCAACGTTTGATTTATTTAATTTCATCGACTAATTTCTATGTTCTTGATCCAACATTGATTCATCAAAAAGTCGGGAAGTTTATGTATTTCTTTTTACAGTTAAGTGTTTTTGTTATATTGCCGGGTGTATTCGGGTTATACATTTATTTTAAGAGTAAGCTACAAGGTATTAGTGTGTTGTACAATTCAAAACATTTTTCTCATATTTCCTCTTTTTTGAGAAAAAAATTATTTAAAATTGCCGTTTTTCTCCAAAGATATTAATTTTGAACAAGTTATTTTTTATTATTCGGAGTTATTTGGTAGGTTTTGGTATGCAATATGGCAAACCAAACCTTCAACCATCGAATACAAAAATTTATTTGATCATTACCTTTGTTGGTCAAAAATGTAGGTGTAGTTTCACAAATATCTAAGCCCCTGGTAGAAAAAAATTAAAAAAAACACATAATTACTTATTTCGGGTTTAGAGGGTCGAAATGCTTTAAGACGGTCAGATGAAAATTAGGTCACTAAGACAAAAAAATAATTTTGACCAGTTTTTACATGTGCTCTCCTATGTGCGATGGTTCAGGCATTCAACTGAATACTTTAAAATACTTGAACTTTGAACCATCAGCCAGTCAAAATATTTGAACCACGGATCAAAATTTGAACCACGTTTGTACAACAGGTCCTAAGTTTAATATTATCACTTGTGTTATGACTTACGCGAAGAAAATATTACCGCAAAAACTTTAGAGTTTATTTAAGATACTAAGGGCCTGTTTTACATTCTCTGAGGAAAGTTCTGATTAGTTATTCGACACATAAATTCTGAGGCAGCGGGTCATATGTTCACAAATAAAAAATTGTTTATGAATTTTTTACTTAAAAACCCTTAGGGTTTGTTTCACAATGTTTGAATAAAGTTCTGATTAGATATCCGACACATAAATATTAGCACGGGGTAATAAGTCCACAGAAGAAAAATACACAATTATTGTCTTATGACCCACCTAAATGGGCTATACATTCACAAACAATTTTTATTTGTGAACTTATGATCCTGCCTCAAAATTTATGTGTCGAATAACTAATCAGAACTTTACTCAGAGAATGTGAAACAGGCCCTTAGTGCTATATCCAGTACTCTGGTTGATTTTCATTATAGAGTTGAGCAGTTTAGTTAATTTGAGTAATCGATCAATCTAGTCCAAATTACGGTACTATGAACTAGTTTGTTCATTTTATTTTTGAGTTTAATTAAATCATTTAAAAATAACAACAATTATCTTCCAAACTAATAAATTTATTGAAGTAGTTCGTTTGGGAACTAGCCAACCCTAACTTTCATGAAAACTACTTAACCACAGTTGTGTTGTCATTCATTACTCATTAGCTTTTGCAACTCATTGTCTTCTTGCAACTGTGGTTGTCATTCATTACTCATTACCATCTGACAATGAAATTTTCGGGTATCTGCAAATCGTCTGAACACACAATTTAACCATTGTCAGAGACCATAGTCAGCCATAATTAGGACGTTTTCAGGATCATTAAAAATTGTCAGATATTTTTTGCAATGACATCTGAAGGCCACTTAACACGATAATAGAAATCATATGACTTCTCATATGACCTGTCAAAAAAATCGTGTGAACGCAATAATAGAACTCATATGACTCCTCAAAAGCAAAAAGCATATAACTTTTTTGACACTAGAACTGCAACTCTAATTCTTTTTGAGAACGGATATTGTTGTTTTAGTGGAAAATAATGAATTCAGAGCTCTGAAAACAAAATATGCAGAATTTTGAATGAAAACAATAATGGATACTTTCCAAAAAGTAATTTTGTGTTCAAAATTTTATTTTTTCAAATTTTTGTTCCTTTATTTTGGTTTTGACAGATTATCGTAGAGAAAATCAAATGCCAAGTAGGGACGTGTAAACATAAAAAAAGGAAGACCGTATGACTTGACTTAACTTTATTTGAGAAATTATACTGAAAATATAATGACGTTTGCTGACACGAAACTTAAGTATTTATGTTCTATACCTAAAAGCTTATGATCAACTTTTCCACTGCGTTAATTGTCACATGAGTGCTTATGTTCTACTTAAATATTTAATGGCCTTTTTGATTGGCAATCCGGATTCGCTACGTGTGAACGCTTCTCATTACGATTTTGAAATCAAATCCAAAACAATTTGTTCTTCTTTTCAGAACAAGAACTGTCATTCTGTCCCTAATCGAAAAGCCCAAAGTTTCGTATCAGCTAAGAAAAATAATATTTTCAGACAAAACTGCTTTTGTCTGAGAACCAGAGGCTATACCTACCATAGGTTTTTAGTGCCCTGTAATTGAATCCAACATTTGAATTGCTCCCGTGTCAAGTTTTTGAAATATTCTAACCTAAAAATGATAAAAATCGTTTGTTTGCTGTTGTTGAGGTTATGTTACACATTCGTTACGGTGGCACAAAATTTATTATGAATATCTTCAATTTTTTTACTTGCGATATATACATCTATGTAACATTCATAAAAAAATGAACTTGTGATTGTAAGCAGGTTTCTCATTACGCTGACAGGGAAGACAAAAAAGTGGCTCTCACAGTCAAAAACATTTTTTTATTTTTCTTAGAACCAAAAATAACGGCACCTGTCAAACAATTTTTTAACAATTTTACAAAGTCTTATATTTTTTTATACATGGCTGCACAACCTTCCTTAAAAACTTTAATAAATTAGATTTAGAAAAGGCTACCTTTGGATGGAAAACTCTTCCAATCAAAGAACCATTTTTTGAATTTCGATTTTCTTGACAACGGACTGGTTTTAATCATTTTTTATGCAGAAGCCCCAAAATTAAAAAAAAAGTATTTTTTGGGTTTAAAAAAATAACTCAAATTTTATCTTTGAAAGCTCAATATTTCGAAAAGGACCCGGTCGATTTTTTGAAAACTTGTACTTGAATGTTCTTCAACACTCTTTTCATAATTTAAAAAAATGTTCTGCTTTCATGTTAAAATAAAGGTAGATACCTCCTTTCCATAAAATGTCAAAAAGCCATTGATGAAAATCTCATTTTTCTCAAAAACAACTCCTAGGATATTGATTATTTTGTGTGTGCTAAAATAAAAACGGTCTACTACAATATTTAAAATTTTGTACACTTAGAAAATATTAACAGAACCTCCGTTAGAATGCTATTTTTGAATTGGAATTTTTTATTATTTATCAAAAAAATATTTCGTGAATTTTTAAAAAGAATATCAAATTTTTTTTGAAAATTCGATATCAGAATTAGGTTGATAATTTTTTTATAAATTAAATTTTTATCTGCATATCAATCAAAATTAATTTTTGCATACCTAATTTTTTTATTAAAAATGTTTGAAATTTTATATATAAAAAATTATTTAAAAAAAAAAACCGTTTTTCGCACAAGTTAATATTTGTTCAAGAATTCAAATGAAATTCCTTTTCTTCAGCTATTTTCAGACTATTAAAAGAATTGTCTTAGCAATTTTGAGTATTCCATGCTTTTTAACATTATTCTTATCTCATAATTTCCATGTTTTTGTACATATATACAATTCTAAAATTTAGTTCTTAGTTTTTGCCTTTCATTTAATATTTTTATTCCGCTACTGTGCTAAACTCATGGAATTTAAATAAAGATTTCTTCGAGAGGAAAACAAATATTGAATTAATTCAAAATTTGCTTAAAAGAAGAAATTTTAAACTTTTAGATGCTTTTATTTATTTTGTATAAAGAAAATTATTTTATTAAAAAAAAAAAACAAAATATTGTTACCATTAGATTAAAATACCTGGAAAACCTGATGTGATGGATTTAACCAGTACCTAACTATTATTGAGAATATGTATCATTGGGCTTATTATTTCTCCCTTTTCACCGTTACTTTAATCTTTCAACGTTTTTTTTTTGAAAATAAAATGAAACAAATTTAAATTGTGAACTTTTTGAGCAGAAAGCACAACAGCCTACTTTCATTTGTGATTCCAAAAATGCTCCACCAAAAAGAAGTGAGAGGCCACCGACATCCGTACATCGCTTACGACCAGGTGATATCGATGTTATCGGTGCTATGGGAGATTCTCTAACTGCTGGAAATGGAATTTTGGCGTCAAATATTCTTCAAATATTCGTTGAAAATAGAGGAGTGTCTTGGTCGATAGGAGGTCAAGGCAATTGGCAACAATATTTGACCCTACCAAATATTCTAAAAGAATTCAATCCAAATTTATATGGATACTCACTGAGGGATGGATTGGCAACTGATCGTTCGTCTAAGTAAGTTAAGATAATAAAAAATAAACTTTGTTCAACCATTAAATCACAGATAAAATATTAAACACTATGACCAATTTAAATAGGTCCACTTCTAAGAATAATAAATAGTTTTTTAAGCTTAAAACTTTACTTCAATTCATGAGCTCATAGATTCTTTGATTAATTTTTAGGTTTAATGTCGCTGAATTGGGAGCAATGTCAAGGGACATACCATACGAAGCAAAAATTCTAGTTAAACGTATGACAGCTGATAAAAAGGTTAATTTAAACGAACATTGGAAATTGATAACAATATTAATTGGAAACAATGACTTCTGTTCGGATATGTGTTATTATTCCAACCCAAAAAAAGTTCTTATATATCACGAGCAAAATATGCTGGAGACCTTGCGATATCTTAGAGATAATGTTCCAAGACTTATGGTGAATATTGTTCCTGCCCCCAATTTAAGACTACTAACAAAATTGATCGGTTTGCCGCGTGAGTGTGTAACCACTCTGAAATTTGAGTGTCCATGCTTGGTAGGCAAAGACAGTAATACCCTGAATTATTTCGAATCAATAATGCTGGAATGGATTAAGTTGGATAGTAAAATTGCAAATAGAGATGAATTCAACACTGAGGTGAGAAAAATTCTTGATGGGTCGGATTGCTTTCAACTTCCATGAAATTTATTTGTTATTACATTGAACAAAATTTTGAAAAATCTACCATTGGTAGACCATTCTTGAGCTCTGCTCGAAAGTATAAAGAAAATTAATTTATTTGTTGCATTTTTTTAAAGACTTTTACCGTTAATATTCAACCGTTTACACAATTTGGAGAGTTACCAAAGAGATCAAATGGTGCTACAGATTTTCGTAATTTATCTGTTGATTGTTTCCATTTGAGCCAAAGAGGACATGCAACATGTAGGTGTTTCTTTTAAATCTATGATGAGTTAAAAGTTAATTTAATAACTATCTTTTTCAGGTGCAAATGCATTGTGGAACAACATGCTGGAAGCCAATGGTAATAAGACACATGAATGGATAGAAGCATTTGAAAAAGTTTTATGCCCAACATTCGAAAAGCCTTATCTTGCAACAAGAAGTAATAGTCATTCTGCCTATAGTACTTCAAAAACAAAAAAATGAATATACTAGGTATACATAATTGTTTAATTATTCTTAAAGACTTTTTTAGAGCTGTGATCATGTAGAATTTTTAATTTATAAGGCTGGTGTTTTCAAACTAAATTATTATGTATGTATATATATAGTATAGGTACTGTTTGAAAAAGTTAAATATTTTAAATATAATTAATAAAATACTTATTTATTTTTTGGGAGTGGAAGTTGTATCTCTATTATAAGATTCTGTATGTTTTTTTGTAGTGAAAAATAAATAAAAGTAAAAATAAAAAAAAAATAGAATACCTCAATACTACTCGTTAAAAAAAAATTTAATTTTTAAATACAATGGCCGATACATGAAGCTATTCGTATTTGGTGGGTTGTTTGACTTCTGGGTATAATGGGTGTTCGAACAAGAGGTTTCATTTAAAATCATTCAAAAAACGCATTTTGTTTTGAAAAGTGGAGTTATTTGTATTTATATCTTAAATTCGAGCTCTGTGGTTGATAAATGGAATACAATATCTGCCAAATGACCACCTCACACTGGCTCATTAAGGCAAAAATACTTCGTTTGTATCAATGATTTATTTGTAGAAGCAGCCAAAGTAGATTTAAGTGCATAAACTAGGCAAAGTGTTTGAAAGATATTTAATTTTATTTTGCTTGAAAATTCAGAAATTTGTGATAGATATTTGATTAAGATTTAATATTTAAGATAGTTTAGTTTTTATGACAGCTCTTATTTTTAAAAATTAAGAAGATTGGTAGAAGGAAACTCTTCTTGGAAATGTCTAAAAAGATTAAACATTTGAATTAATAATGTGACAAATTTTTTGAATACAATTTTTTTAATTGTTAAGGAAGGCGTTTTTAAACCAAATCTTATTTTAATGATGATAGATAGATATGTATATTTTTATTTTATTTTAATGCAAATAAAACAAGTTAATTTCCGTCTTTTTCCCAACGTTTCTTCGCTGTCCACGACTTCTTCAAGGGTAGATTTTAGAATTTGTGAAATTAATATGAAGCTATATTGTTATTAATTTTGTTTTTATAGAACTTTTTGAATAAATTTAATTTGAAACAGAAAAAAAAATTAACATATAAATTTGGTAAGAATAATAAAATTAAAAGAACAAACACAAATTATCACAATATAATGTCTGCAACCAGGTACTTATTTTATTGCTAATGCGTAGCTCAAGAATAACGTGTTTAAACGTGCACATTACCTACTTTATCATGTTTTTCTCAAAATTTGTTGCTCCAACGAATTATAATAAGCTGTAATATTAACTAGCTAATTTTTCGAAAAAATAACGGTTTTTAGGGTATTTACCAAAAACTTTATGATTTTACAGTACAAAATAAAAAGCCCAGCTTTGACTCGCTATAAGATTAATAAACTTACAAACCTAGTTTGCTAACTGATTCAAATGGCAAATGGATTAAATGGCCTTTAGTTTTACAAACTTGCGTTTCAGTGACATAGTGAGGGCATTTATTTGTAAGATCGGTTCAAAAAATATGTTGTGGTGCCATTTTGATCTCGATAGTGCAAGTTATTGAAATCTTTGAAAAATACTATTTCCGTTGTAGTGCCATCTCGATTTTGATAGTGAAAGGCGTAAAGTGGTGGTATCCATAGTGTCACTCATGGATTTCAACAGATTTTTGACAACTGAAAGATAAACATAGTAAATCCTCAACTGAAAAACTGCTTCTGAGTTAGCAAGGCTAGCCAGACCCTTATTTCAAGAGGATATGATTTTTCGAAAAAAATTAATCGATGTATTAAATAAAACTAGTAAGTAGAGCCCTTTTGCCGAAATTCGACAATAGAAGTTTTTTTTAACACATGGTGGTATAAATGTATGTACATATGTCATTAAGTTCCGTTTAGTAGGTGCTTAATCAGAACATATGTCATTAAGTTCCGTTTAGTAGGTGCTTAAGCAGAAAATGTATTTATAAAGTATCATTTAGTTAACAATATCATTCATGAATCACTTAAAAAACACTAAATTCAATCTTCTGGTCTTCTGTGCAGCAAACATATTGTAAACTTCCTGAGTCTAAATCACGATTTTTCGATGAATTGACATTATATTGCCAAACCTGTCAGTCTTTTTTCACCGGTAGAATTTCTTAGTTTTTTAGACCATTAATTGTCAAAAACGTTGTTGAAACCGGTAGTTTCACCAAAATCATAAGAAGCTTGTGGTCTTGCGGCTATTAAAAAAAAGATCTTTGCTGTATTCCCCAAGAGATGTTATTGCACTATTTGAACACTGTGTGTCTAGTTAATTATAGCATTTTGTTTTCCATAGCATGAATTCCTAAAAAAATTATTAAACTTAGAGTTTTCTTCGTATAATGGAGAATGGGCATAATTGTATGAGTTGCGTCCGATCGTTGTAACACTTTCTGACCTTTATCATTTCGAAATGTCTCAATGAGTACTATTTTTTGTTGTATGGGCATAAGTCTGTATCTCGTACAGGGAAAGTGTTATAGCCCAACAACAACTGTTGCATTGAAGTATAACTCTTTTCCTGCACAAATTGTAACAACCTTCTGACCTGTATCATTGGAAGGGTTTTAGTGAGTGCTATTTTTTGTTGTAAGGGCATAAATCGGTATCTCGTGCTGGGAAATTGTTACAGCGCAATAACTGTAGGACTGAACTATAACTCTTTTCCTGCACAAATTGCGTTTCAAGCATTGAAGCACTTTCTGACCTATATTTTGTGAAAGGTCTCAATGAGTTCTATTTTTTCATGTGTGGGTATAAGTCTGTATCTCGTACAAGTTGCGTCCCAAATGCTGTTACACCATCTGACCTATATCATTAGAAAGGCCTCAATGAGTACTATTTTTTACTGTATAAGAATATGTTTGTATCTCGTGCAGGAAAAGTGTTACAGCACAATCACTGTTATAGGTGTTATAGCGCACTGCAACAGTTATAGGGATATAACATTTTCCCTGCTCGAGATGCAAACTTATGCCCATACAACGAATAATAGCACTCATTGAAACCAATGATATACATAGGTCAGAGACTGTTACAACAAATGGGACGAAACGTCCATTCTCCTTTGATTAATTTTAAGCAAGAATTGATGAAATCAGAAAGCTTATGGTTATCGGATCTTATTAAAAGCTGACTTAAGAAATCATCTTTAAAAGGAATCATTGTAACTATCCGAAAATAGATTTCAGGATCTGTTGTTTTAATGTTTTGTCTATACTACTGTTTTGACACAATTCGTGGAATTTTCAGTTTTTCATCTGGCAATATTCGGTAAGTTTCTTGTAGTCTCAAAAATTTTACATGCAAATCTAACATAATTATAAACTATCACAGAAATTTGAGTACAAATGTCATACTAAAGCGGGAAAGTATGACTTGTAAATGCATAAATACAATTTTTTGTTTTTGGGAGAGGGATCAGACCCCTGTGATTCTCCCCTGTTTAATTGGCTTCCCAGGATTAGCTTACTCTGATTTCAATCAGTGTTAAATTAAAACTAAAAAACACTTTGGCCCTTTAGAATTTTACTTTAAGTAGGTAGTCAAAAAACTGTCACGATATATTTATTTGTTTAAGGGCTTATTTCACATTGTCTCGATTAAGTCTTGAATCTTGATTCACTTTTCCAAACAGAAATTGTCAAGGGGCAAAAATTGTTAAAAACATTCAAAATTGTCTTATGACTCATCCACATATTAAATTGTTTGACTTGTGACACTACTGCTGTGTCTCATGAAGAAAAACTTACTTATTAGAGCTTTAATCAGACATTAAGAAAAGGTAGATACTTAAGCAATATTAGGTAGGTACTGCGCACCTCTGTTTACGTTGCCTACAAAAATAGTGATTCTATTGATGAAATTAAGCATCACATTTTCACATTTTTGGTGAAGCTTTAGAGTAGACTTAATTTTGACTTTGACATATGTAATTCTAAAGAAATAGATCAAATGGTAATTTATCGCAACCAATCGAAGTCTCAATAGAGCCATTGAGCCATTGCTGTCGCCACCGCTGCACCATCTTACATGAAAGTAAATGCCACTGAGCTCCATAGCATTTATTTTAAGTAAACAATATCCGATGCAAAGTGGTGTTGGATGACCCCGATTCCTGAAATCTTCACAAAATTGAAACACCTGGGTTTTTAGTCCAATCAAATTAGTATTTTATATCTACAAAAAATACTGCGTCGAATTTTTTTTTTGTTACTTAAAGAGTACCTATTGGAGAGTGTAAATCCAAAAAGTTCGAACAAAAACCGCGCATGCGTTGTCCGCCATTTTGAAAAAGGCTTTGGAAAGCGTGAACTCGATTTTCTCGGCTCCTATCATATATAGAGCTGTATTCTTTTTTTAAGTTTGTACGTTAAAATATCTTCTTTAACTTCTGTTGAGAAAAAAATTTGAAACCTCTTTCCAAAAAAAAGTTATCGACGAAAAACCTTCGAGATTTTGAAGTAAAAAATGGTTTTTAACGTTTATCTCGCCTCATGTTTATCTGATCGAAAAAATACTTAAGTTGTTTTTTATAGATCACTTTATTTCCTACATTTTGGTATAGTTGCATTTTATGTGCGACAAAAACTGTAGGAAATATAACCTGTCAAAGTGGCCAATATCCTGCGAAAATTAAAAAAAAAGAAATTTAGTCACGTTTGAAAATTTTATGTTTATTATGAAATTTAAAGAAACAGTTCAAACTCTTTTCCACACCACCACCGAGGTAGAGTTACGGGGCATTTTTTTAGTGTGGTGTCCCCAGGAGGTATAATCCACGATTCAATCGTTTTCGTTTCTATATCAGCCTATCGATAGCTCAATGTGGCATAGTTTTTTCATGTCGTTCTCCCTTTTTTTTTTGGGCTAGGCGTGCGAACATCAATGATCATATTAACGTTGTTAGTACTGCTGGGATCGTCATTGGTAGTTTCTTCAATGTTTTCACATGCGTCTTCATCTTCCAGTAAATTTAGCAAGGAATGAACATTCTCGCATGTTTTTCCACTGCAGTAGAAACATATTACGGAACAATTCAGACCAGTGCCGAGATTCAGCTAATTCGAAGCCGCAGGGAGTGAGTGAGATGAGTCACTTTTCGTCGAAAATCGATTCAGTTAGCAAAAGGGAGTGAGTGAGCGAGTGAAATGAAATGTCAGATTACTCGCCAGATATTTCCGCAGTGACTTGGTGTATGTGTTGGTAAATATCTAGTTTTGGATAAGTATGTGTGCTTTTCTCAAGAATTCCTATTCATGGATAGGAAACGAAATAAAAAAAACAACAACGTAGACAAAAACAACTACCCTTTTATTGATTCTTTAATTTTATTTTATTATCATATGCACATATATATATTAAAAAAAATTTATATTCTATTCACTTTCAACACTTTTAAACTTTTTGTTTCTCAAGGGTGAAACTCATATAAACTTTAATTATGACAAAAAAAATAATTGAAACAAGATACCTACTCCAAACTCCATTATTAAAGATTCCAATGTTTACATTGTTGTATTTGTTGTTTCATTTCGTTTTGCGCAACTAGTATGACAAGGAGGTAGAATTTAGCTCTTCTATAATTATTCTTTGTCTCATGTTCGAAACTAAATTCGAACTTACTCATTTCACTTAAATAGCTGAATCACTTTTGCGAGTGAAGTGAGATGAGTCGGCGAGTAAGGCGAGTCATCTCATCTCACTCGCTGAAATAGCTGAATCTCGGCACAGATTTCCGATAGCCACAAGCTCGACCACACTGGCCCTTGCATTTGCAGGATATAGTTTGCAATATGCTTTGTGGAGCTAGATCCTGAGTGGTTGTAACTGGCTCTAATCCTCTCGGAGTTCTTTTCCAACCCCATTTTAGTGGGTCATGGTGAACATCGATCCAAGTCTGTACTTGATGGTAGGTACGGAATGTGTGTTGCCGAGCAGCTGCTGCACTAGGAGGCAATGAAGATAGATTAAACTTAGTTTTTTTTTGACGTTTTAACAAAGTTGCTATATCGCAAAGAATCCAGTGACTCATTTTCCTTCCCATTGAACAACTCAATAAAAACTTTTTTTCCCCGCAGCTCCCAAAACGTTGCTATCAACATCGTTGGATCTGAATAAATGAACAAGGTTTTTCAGTTCATCATTTTTTTCTAAAATGCCTATCAATTTAGTTTTACCGATGTTATACGATGTCGCACTCAGAAAATGCGTGAAGAAACATTATGTGGTCAGTTAAATGTGGATAATTGAAACTTAATGGCGAATATAGTGCTTCTTGAAATCGTCCTTTGCCTGGTTTACGGAAAAATACATTAGATGTTTTGTTTCCTAGGCCTGTGAGAAGAACAAGTAGGTCGATGTCTTCTCCGATGATATTAACATAGTCATATGAGGGTGCCTTTTCTATTGCTGTTTTAACAGTCAACGTATCTAATAACCATCAAAAAATGGTTTCGCACGAAAGTAACATACTTTGGCATACACATTCGAGTGTTGAATGAGTGTCCCAAGCCACCTTGTGCAAAAAAAAAAAAGCCATTCGTTCATTTACATAATTTTCCAGCAATTAACATGAACCGTTATACTATCAAGGTTTTCAAGCATACGCGCATGTTCGATATTACCTCTTTTAACTGCAAACGATTGTAATGTAGGTACTTACACCTTTTTTTTTCACCACCGAAACTTTTTCGTTACTAAATAGCTTTTCACATATAAAACAATCACCCATATTTAAAACTTTTTTACTGCGAAGCATATGAGATATGATAAAAAACTGACAGGTATTTAATAATGCGCTTAAAAAAAGATTTGAAATAAAATAAAATCAAATATATTTTTGCGGGACCAAAGTTATATTTCTTTCCGACCTTGGGCAACGAACTCACGTTGGAGTCTTCACATTCCTTCCCTGTCCACTAAAATAGCTGGGCAAGATGACGACCATGATGAATTGACGACCAAAATCAGTACGACGTTTACGAAGCGAAAAGTTTCTGCTGCTAGTTTATTTCAGTTATTCGAAGCACACTTTAAAGAATTATACCGCTTAAAGTTTAATATCGAAACTGTTGAAAGTTGTCGTTTCAGTTAATCATAGTTAACTGTACATATTTGATGCAAATTTGTGTCTTATCAAGTTGCTAATATATGTATGTACACATATCGCAAGTCTGTTGATACAAATCACAAATGTGTGTTCATGTTCATATACTTACATTATATACTGTACTTGTGTGACTTTAAAATATTTATAAATGAACCCCACTCTTGTATGATTTCATGATTAATTAGTTTATTTTGTTTTATATTAAACTTGATTCTAGGTAAAAAAAAAGTTCTATTTGCTATTTTCTCGAGTGGCAATGAATGGATTTTTCTCAGTTGGGCACTCAAACCGTTGAAAGGCAGGCATCCAGTTTAGTTGTTTTGTTCCTTCAGGTTCCATCATATTGTTCCAAAGAGCATTCGCAACTTGAAAATAATAAATACAAAAATATTAGTATGCACGTTAAATAAAATTTAATAAAATTTTAATAGTTCAAAGATTTAAGAACTTTTATTTTTATGATTTATTTTGAAAATTTTAGAAATTCTTATATTTTTTTTTGTTGGTATCCTTTTTAGATTTTCGGGTTTAAGATATTCTTATTGAGATGCAAGTAGGTTTTTTTAACTATCCATACGATTAGGTTTAAAAACAAAATACCAACCCATCCATTAAACAAATATAAATGAATAAATAAGTAAACAAGTTCAAGCTGCGATGGGCATATAGGTACAGATACCTTACTCATACACTAACAAAAACTCGAAACGATTTGTGGAAAAGTTTTTAATCGTGAATAAAGAAAAAAATCTCAAAGTACTAAATTCAATGCGGTTTTGTTTGGAGTTGTACAGAAAAACATTAAAAATACAAAATATGTAATTGGTATCATCAAAAGACGTTCGTGTGAGGTGAGGTTATTTATTCGTTTTTATTGCGAATGTATCGCAATAAAAAAGTAATAAGACAATTAATACATATTTTAAATCATGCCACGTGCCATCATATTATTGAAATATAACACTTAACATGGTACATGCATACATATGCATATGGTGATAATTTTTTGTAAAGAAATACAGGAAAACGCTAATTGTGCTGGTGACTATGAATTTCCATATGTATAGAATTTATAGGAGTGGTAGGATTGACCATAACAAGCCAACATTATTTCCACTAATAAAATCTTGGAAATTGCAAAATATCACTATTGACATTATTAAAATTTCGAATAGTCAAAAGCTCGCATTTTAAAAATATCGCACTCGAATATATACAAATCTCGCACAATTTTCAGCACACTAGACAATTCCCTGCTTATTAACTCATGAATCAGGTATAGGATTTTGCTAACTTTGCCTTTCGTATGAAAGTACCGACTTTATACAAACACGTTTCATGTCTTTCAAATTCCAAAAACATATAATAATGTAGTTTATTTTATCAGGATTATATCGACAAAAATTTGGGTTAAAGGGCCGATTGCAAATTAGGTTTTGAAAAAGTTCGCTGTTGTTTGAAATGCAAATACGGGACTTAAAACTGTTGAGCAAAAAAATGCTGTATGAATGGTGACGTCAATTCCAAACATACCAAAAACGTTGAAGTGAATAGATGTAAAAATAAATAAATTGGGTGGCGCAACTACCATTCCTGTGTGCGTGTTGTTGGCAGGAATGGAGGGGACCTACAGTTTTTTGCCGAGTCCGAACGGCTAAATGAGAAGCACTTTTTCATGACAAGTATACTCTTGGAGGATTTGTCAGTTCCTCGGTAGAGGCAGTACCTCCGATAAAAAATTTCAGTTTTTAGGTGGCACGGCTGGGAATCGAACCCACACCTTCGGCATGACAGTCCTACGCACTAACCATCATGCCACGAGGTACTACAGTGAATAGATGTATGGGGAGTTTAAAATGGGCTCCACTTGTTTCTGCTCAAGGAGAGAGGTCCATTATAGGTCCTTCAAACCAAAAATAAAGAGATAATCGTAGAAAGCTGTAAACTTAGAATTTAAGAAATTTCTTGGTAGTATTTTGCCTTTTTTAAGTTTTTTAGGTCAACAAGATCCTTTCCCTGCTCATGATAGATTTTTAAGTAAAAGTAGGTACTCTTAAATGGACACACCTTTAAAGGCAAATAAGTCCTTAATATCGAACACGAAGAGTTTGAAAAAAAGGAGTTAATATATTATTTTCTTTAAAATTTTGAGTTGGAAAATATTAACTTTCGAAAACATTTATGGGTTTTAAATAAAACTTATACAATTATGTATGTTTATATATTATTTTTTTTTATATTATGCAAGTAGAAGACTTAGTTCAATTTGCCATGATATGCATTCCAATTGGAGCTTTGTCCAGATGATCTCACTCGGAAACATCAGTGAGTACCTTTGTCACAGGCAATTTGTTGGGTTCAGTTAATCTTTGAATCAATAATAATTCAACAAGTCCAATTAAATAGCCATTTGAAAAGTGGTGCATTAATTTCAGGCAAAAAAATGCGATGTAAAGTTGTGTGGGATAGGTCGAATTCCCAAGATTGTCTCCAAATGGACACATCTAGGTATTAAGCCGTACTATGAGCTACAGCGCAGCGGTGATATTTTCACATGACCAACACGAGTTCGAGTCTTCACATCACTAACTTGCCCAGAATGTTGAAATTCTAATTCTATTTTTCTATAATATTCATTTAATTCTATGATGGAAACCAAAAGCGTATGACCTATTTTCAATATATTATATATTGTAGTGAGTTTTCACCACTTTAAAACGTTGTGCGAGTGTATATCGATCCATAACAACCGCTAGTATTCACAATTATTAATAAATGGCGTGAAATTAAAAATGAAACCTTTTGTTGGAAGACCATTACCTACAATCTCCATATCTTTTAGTTAGTAAATCAATGATATTTCAATTCACATAAAATAGAAGAGCAGTTTGTTTACCTACGAATTTTATAAATTTTTGTACTAACCACAATTACGCACACTTATGATGAGCCTGTGATTGAAGATTGCAGCTTGCTTCAAGCTTACTATAACAAAGAATCCGAAGTGTAAAAAACATTATAATTATTCACCGTGGTGCACTCGGGCGTATGTGGAACAAAAATGTATGTTTTTTTTCTTCAGTGTTATCAAATAACTTAAAAGCTTCTTGATGTTATAAAGTGAGGAAGGGCTAAAAAGTGATCCAGGTCACAACAGAAATATGACTTTGAAGATTTTGAGAAAATTGTGGGAGCAAGTCGAAATTCTGGTTTCAAAATTTTGTTTTTTTTTTGTTTCACGAAAATTCATCTCTTTTTCGGTTATGTCTTTCGAAATTCTCCTTTTCAAAAATCTGTCATTCAATATTTTTAACAATGAAATTCTGCTTATTTTGCTACCTTTTAAATGACTCATTATGTCTGCGTTTCCGTACTTCCCAAAACTACGAATTTCTACGAATTAAGCCCAAAGTTCTATGAAATTTTGAAACGAAATTGAACTAAAATTCATAATTTTCTGAAGTTAACGAACAGACATATTACTAACGAAAATAAAGAAAAATAGTAAATTCAACTTTATTGTTAGACAACTCATTGCTGCAATATTTTGCAAGCTGGAAGAGATTTTGTTTTTGCTAATAACTTATCACGACTAATGTATATTTTCCTTTAGTTAAACTTTCACGGGTTATTGACGCTATAGCTATAAGTTATAAGTGGTTAATGAATGCAACTACAGATAAATTTCTACTAGCGGAAAACTCCAATAAGCGGACAGTTCCTTTAAACGGACAATATTCCGGAACTAACTGGACACCCCTTTAAATGGATGTGGACACATTTCTCTGCTCATTTCAAAATCAAATAGAAAACGTTACGTTCCAACAAACGGACAAATCATTATATATATGTATTTAGGATTCATCTTTGTTTCAATAAATGAAACAGAAAAAGCGTAAGGTCTGGTTTCAGTATACTTTCGATTTAATTTTGTTAATACATCCACCGAAAGTCTACGTTACATGGACGCGAAGCTCTAATGATCAGATGGATCGTGTTACATCGAGGGCTTATTATTAGTATGAGATTTCCCGGGTAACTAATTTAACGTTAGAAAGAGAGTGTATGATTCCCCCACCACGTTACGGCATTATTTTGTTCATGTTCTACTTAGAGAAACCGATTGCACGTTGGCAATCTCTTTTTTGAACCGGACAGTTCTCATAACCGGACAAAAAATAGGGGACTATGAGTGTTGAAAATCAACTTTATTTTCTCCAATCGATAAGTAGTTCAAATAAAATTGTTTTTAAAAATTACATTTTATTGACATCTGACCTACGTCAATCTCGCATTTGACAGATGAAAGAAGTTCTGCCCAAAGAAATTTCTTTGTCAGGAAGGGGAAATGTTTTACTTTCTGGTGAGCTAACTTTTCTGTCCGAAACAACACAATTTTTGAAAAAAATTGGTATCAAATAGTATATATGTAACAGTAACAATTGGTAGTGATTTTTCAAACAAAGCTTTTGATAGTTTAAAATAACAGTACTCAAAACTATATGTTATTTTAGGTCTGTTCGCGTACTACCCAAAACTGTCAATTTCTACCCATTTTAGTCCAAAGTTCTGTCAAAGTTCACATAAAAAAAAACTTTGGACTAAAATGGGCTATTTTGGGTAGTACACGAACAGAGGTTTTATTTTGAGGTTTTTTTCGATCTAAACAAAATTTTTTTGATAGAAAAAGGGAAAAAAAGCAAAATAGAAAAAAGTCGATACTTTGGAAGTAAGTACAATACTATCCCTGCTCATAAGGTCTAATAAATCAAACGCGCTAATGTTAACTTATGACGGTGTTCATACGAGCTTCACGTGAGGTGACTCATTTTGACGTCTCTCTTTTTTAACTCATTCCTATTTCTTGGAAGAAAAGAGATGGTGAGGTGAGGCAGAAATTTTCAAAAAATTTAAAAATTTCAGCCTCACTTGGCTATCTCTTTCTTTCTAAAAGATGAGAGTGAGATACAAATTAGAGACGTCAAAATGAGTCGCCTCAAGTGAATCTTGTATGAACACCGTCTATCACTTAAAATAAATTGCAGAGTTTACTCTACCAGTAAAAAATATAACACTAACAAAATTCTTACACTTTCCTCAAATCTACTACAATTTTTACTTAACATGCAGTACATACAAAATGCACAACTCAATAGCACAAATGCAAAAAACAAAACCTATTCTATGGTGAAAAAAATATGTCGATACATGTACAAGAGGTCCTTACGAGAGGGTATTATAGTTGTGATAAAAAAAAACATACCTGCTGCTTGTCCTAGTTGACTGAAATGAAAGCAGTCACTTGCAAAATATCGTAAATCCGTGTCTCCATTTAGTAATTTAGGTATAGTAAATTTTTCTGTAAAAGGTTGTAAATTTACGGTAAATGTCTGCAAAGTAAAAACAAAATATTTTTGTTATGAGCAAGAAAAAAAACTCTCCTACTCACATCAGTATGAAACTCGTCTTTATAAATTATTTCCTTTTGATCTTTTTGAATTTTGAAGATTATTTTTTCATATCTCTTGAGCTTCTCTGGTGTTGCTTTAGTACTATAGATGCAGCGACATTCAACTCTCTCCGCAATATAACATTGCACTGGGATATTTCTAAACGCTGTCAATAAAACCAAATTTGGCTGAATGACGAAGTTTATTATAACTTTAGGAAAGTTATCCCGCAAGAATCTCAAAGTTTCATAAACGTTCTCTTTGTGCTCCTTGATTAAATCTTCTGGATTTGGCATTTCACATATCTTCGAGCATATATCATTACTTCCTAAGAAAATTGTTATCAGTTTCCAGTGTGACGTCATGTTTACTTTGGGATCTCTTTGCATGCGCTTAAGTAAAACTTTCGTCTGAAAGAGCATATCTTCGAAACGAGTTGTGGCTTCTGCAACGTTAAATCTAAGGTTAACTTAATTGTTATTTATGTCGTCAAAGATCACACTCTATTCTTGCGAAAAGGGTCTAGTTATTAATATTAAACTCACTTGCTAGCGCGATCAATAGTAAAACTGTCTTCAGTTGAATATCCATACAGATCATTATTAAATTCTCGCAATATATTGGGCAACGTAAGATATTTGCGCCAATCATATCGTCCACCGGCTGCAAATGATATTCCTCGATTCTCATTGAACAAACTATAAAGATCATGTGATATTGCACCGTTTGCTGCGGTTAAAGAATCACCGATTGCAGCAATTATATCAATATCTCCTGGTCGAACTTCATCAACAGATTCCGGGGATTTTGAGCTACGCCTTCCTGGACCATTTTTAGCATCACAAAAAAAAGGTCGGGACTGTGGAACGCGTGGTTGCGTTTTCTACAAAAAAAGATTAAATGAAATATTATAATTAAATTAAAAAATTTATAAATTTATAAGCATTATGTTAAGTCTTCGATACGGCCTTAGAAGGAAACCCAAACTTATTATGTGGTTTTAATATTTGATCAATGGGCGGTTCAGGTATTTTAACTTCGTGATTTCAGTGAATTAACTGTTGTTCAACGATGGTTTAAGCATGTTATTGCCCAATACCACATACTTGAACCTTAAACCATTTTTTGACCTCAGGAAATTCGCTGGTGAGTTAAAAATAAAACTAAAAGTAGTAAAATGTTGGCAACACTAAACAAAAAACATTTTGATAGCGGTCAGCTTAGGGATAGTAAAAATGAAACATTACACGAGGGAGCAAAATATTTTCATTGTTGAACAATATTTCAAAAATAATGACAAAATTATTATGAAAAGTATTAGACAATCGAGTGCATATATGCGCCAGCAAAGCCGTGGAGGTCATTTGTTCGATGTGCTATTCAATAAATATGTTTAACCCTATCCTGTGTAATTTATAATTTAATAAAAAACAGCAGCCTAAGGAAAAAAAAAACTATGTTTTCTATTTACTTTAAATCTCACTAAGTTTTGGACACCCTATCGAACTGTGATGGCTGCCAAACTTTCATTATTTTTTTGAAATATTGTTCAATAATAGCTGCATTTTATTTTCTACTGGTCTGAGTAGAAGTTATCTTTTTACACGTATTACAAAAACAAACATGGAATCCAGGTTTTCATTAAGGTTTATTTCAATAACCCAGATATAAGTTTTCATTCTGACCAGCAGATGGCTATTCACCATTGTGAATGATGTCAATGTTTTAACAGCGGTGTTAGGAAAAGAGACAAGCTTTACATGAAAAATAAGTAAACATAAGGAAAAAAGAGATGGGTATAAAACACTTTTTTCACACTAACTCGCATTGTTTTATTTTCATGAGGCGAATTAAAAGTTATTCCAATAACAACAACTCTATGGCTGAATGTGGGACGTATCTTAATGTTCACATTAAGGATCTCAACAAAACACGCATAACACGTTTTTCTTTTTAAGCGCTGAACCGAGCTCTGAGCAGAGTCTGATCAACGGTCAGAGCAAAAAAAGAAGCACATTTTTTTTTGACAGTTCTGCTCTGAACTAAAAAAGAAAACACCTATGTATGTAGGTATAGTAAAACGCCGCTAATGAAAACATATTAGGTTTGTTCGATGTCAGCACTGGGGTGCACTGGGTCGCCCTGAACTCGATCTAATGTGTTTTATGTGACACTTTTTTCACCCCAGTTTACTTGCACTGTGTTCGATGTGTGTTCGGGGCGAGCACTGAACTCGCACTTACGCACCCCAGGTTTTTTCTCAGGGAAAGAAATCAGAGCTGTGAATTTGGAATCAGCTGTTTGTAAAAGTTGAATGTCAAAAGAAAAGGATTAACTTTGCGAATTTTTATGACGATATAAATAATAAATGTGAAATATTTTGTATACTATTTTGTTACTTTTATTAATTTATATATTAATAAATACAATGCTAAGGAAAATATATGGATATATAGTGCTTGCATTAAGATTTTGAAGCTGCACAAAATAGTATCCAAGCGCCTTTACATCTTTATCATACAAAAGTAACACTGAGGTGTTCGATGTGAAATCAAAACCCGGGCAGCCCCCAGTTTTTTGACATTTGAATGACATTCCCCAGTGCGCCCTGGGGCAGGGAACAGCGAACAAACCTATTATTTTCTCGTGTAATGCTCAATTCTCACTAACCCTGTCAGCTGTCAAACTATTTTTAGTTGCCAACACCTTACGACACAAATGGAGGAAAATTTAAATCTTACAATAATTTTGGGGCAGACTTAAGACAATGTCTTGAATATTTATTTCTATATCGAGAACTACTCAACTTATTTCTGTGAAATTTTGTGTAGTTGGTACATATTTAAAGAGACTTGATTATTTAAGATGTTTCTAAGTTCATTTAATTCAATATAGGTATCTCAAGAATTACTCGATCAATTATTATCGTACAGATTTCGTTAGGCACAAAGTAGTTTAGGTCGTTCTCTTGAAAATTATCAGAAAAAAGGACATACGACTTCTTGCAGTACCAACGACAATATAAGGAATTCCTTCTTATCAAAATTTTACATTTTAAGTTCTTTTAAGGTCGTATCTTATCTATATATTAATACGTAAACACTTTTCTATATCTCCCTTTTTAACTGACTTAATGGCATCGTATTTTCACAATTTTTTTTATTTGAAAGGTATAGCCAATCGCTCTGGCAGAATCTAATTTTTATATTAATATGTTGCCATTAAAACATTAATAGAGAAAGGTCAAATTTCGACCACGGGGCGATACTAGTTCTAATAAATATACAATTACCCCAAATTTCTTGTTTATTCGATATATTTTATTTATTTGGTTTTGTTCGGCTGTTAAATTGGCTAAAAATTTTCGTATTATTCCTAAGGGTCTTGCAAATTGGGCATCTAAATTTGTACTGTATTGTTGTCCTTGTATGGCATATAATATGAAAGAAATCCACATCAGGCCAAACCAAACTGCATAGTTTTGCATTTTGTAAATACCTTAAAGGAAACGAAATTAAATTAAGTTAAGTTACTTACAAAGTTTCGGAGTCATAATTTTAATTTAGATGGAAATTCTTTTTAAAATAGGTGTATTCGAACTTTTGAGGGTTTTTTTAAGGACACCAAACCATAGCATTATTTCTAATTTCTTTGAGCTATTTGTTAGCTCTAAGATTTTTTATGAATCAATTTAAATGAAGTATTTAAAACACACTTAGTATACCTACAACTTAAATCAGTTATAAATAATAAAGGATCCCTTTTACAGAACAATTGATACAGAACAATTGAAATCAACCAAACTTTTAAAATCACAAACTTAATGAAAAGAAAATTGGAGCCGTTAGCACACCACGTTTAAAGATGCCATTTGCACTAGATAGAAGTTACTTCTAAAATGACACTTTATTCTACCTCATTTTAGCCAACAAGATGCACATAACATGAGTATATTAATCGCCGTGAACGTCATTAAAACCAAAACCTTGGACTTAAGCTTGAGCTTGATGCATAGCTTGTTGTAAGGTCCATGGTGTCAGTATGTGAATTAATATTATACATCAGAACAAAATACAAATATGGCAACAAGTTTGTAGAAAAGTAGTTGTACATAATATGAAGGTGAAGTTCAATCATAAAAAAACTAGTCGTCCGTCGACCGCAATTAAATGAGCTGTGTGTGCAATGTGATGCACCGGCATCGGTATTGACACAAACATCGGCATGCAGATGTTAAAATATGAAACAAGATGATATTTATTGGGGTTGCGCCTTTGTTTTCTCAACTCCTTGTTTTCTTATCAGTTTTATTAACAATAATTAAACTCCGGATCGAGTGAATATAACATAGTTTTTTTTTTATTTAATTTTTTTTGGTATATACAATAATTGACAGAAAAAAAGCCGGTTAGTCTTTATAGTATTTCTATATTACAGAGATTGTTACTTATTAAATCCGGAATTGAATTCGTGTTATTCGTATAATATAACATGCAATTGTATATTTATGTACATACCTTCTGTACAAGTGTACATCACGTGTATCCGCGCATCCGCATATTGATGTATTTTAAATATCAATAGCAATAATAATACCTAGGCCTAAAGTCGCAATAAAATATTAGGTCTTATTGAATTAACTTGGAGTGTATCTTAACTTCTTATTTTTACTTCTTTATTTTTCACATTTGTAAGAATTTTTATAGTTTTGTTAATGTATATAGGGACAAAAAATTCTATATAGGAGCAAGGGCCAATACCATTTAAATATAGCTATAAGCAGAATTATTTCCAAACTTTCATATACCAATAATGTATTTTGTATTTTTAAAAAATTATTGCAGTGTGTGTTGATGTTTGTGAAATAATGACCTGACGTCAGAATTCAACTGCGGTAAACAACCTTGAATGGCAGAATTATATTTTTATTAATTTAGTCAGAAGAACTTTTAAAGGGTGTTTTTTTAGAGGCACAGAGCTTTAAGGTGGCAACACTTTTTTAACTGGAGGCCATTTTTTCAGCTGTCAATTGATTTATTTTTAGTTTGGTTTGGCATTTCAACATCAATAGTATGACGCTTGAAGAACACTTCCAAATTGTGCCAAATGGGCCCAAAACAAGATTGCCGTTGATCCCAATTTTCATAAGAGAGCTATAAAGCTCACTTTTGGTTGAATGGATACGTCAATAAACAAAACTGCCATATTGGAGTGATGATAAATCCTCAAGTGTATGTTGAGACACCATTTCATCCAAAAAAACTGACTGTTTGGTGGAATAATTGGTCCGTAGGTAGGTAAAGGTAGGTAAAAATGGTGGCAAGAGCGTAACACTCGCTGTTGCCCAATTAGCACTGGATTGCGCCGTTTTGATACCATAACTCGTTTGACCTGTGTATGAAAGTAGATAAAAGCGTTCCTTGCTTTGAAATAGGACGGCTGTGGAGCATGGTTAATGTATCTTGTGAGTTGGGGTCATAGGACACTCACTCGATCGGATCGTATCTCGCCCGAGCTTGCCACATTATGCCGAGCTCGGCAGGTTGTAGAGTAGCAACGAAGCGATCGATCAGATCATGTGGTCATCATTGCCATTGAGCATCATGAAGCTCCTCAGAAACCCGGGTTCCGATTACTCGCGGACTTTGGATCTGGAGGGGAACATGATGCAGAACGCAACAGATTTCTGTCTCAGAACCATTTCGTGGCGTTAAGAAAAGAGATCAAGTCTTTGATCTTCATTTCGGAAAGTTCGTTTAGGTCGTCAAAAAAAGCCATTCCAAACGATTGTGCTCTCATTCTGGCTAGAGCTGGACATTTACAGAGAAAATGTAGGACTGTTTCCTTTTCTTGCTGGTCTCCACAACTGCGACAGTGAGTATTGTAAGGAATACCCAGCCTCGCCGCATGTTCTCCAATTGGCCAGTGTCCAGTGCAGGTTGCTACGACCCTGGCTATGTCCCGCCTGGGTCTACATATGAGATCAATTGTTCGGGATTTATTTAAGGCGGGCCAGATCGCTCTGGATATTTTGCAGTTGGTCAAACTGCTCCACCTACGGTTAAATTCCCTAAGGAAAATTGACAATATATTGCCATTCACAACTCCAAGGGGAATGTAGACTCTTTCCGCAAGTGAGATGTGAAGGGCTGATCCTTGCCTGGCTAGTTCATCTGCCCGTTCATTACCCTCAATGCCACTGTGACCAGGAACCCAGATAAGAGTGACCTTGAGGTTAATGTTTAGACTTGCGAGCTCATCTCGGCATTGTTGGACCAATTTAGAGGATGATGTAGCCGAATCAATGGCTTTAACAGCCGCCTGACTGTCTGTAAGGATGGCTGTATTACGATTTTGGTTTGGATCTGCTTTTAGCATCTTGCAAGCCTCCCTGATTGCCAGTATTTCAGCTTGAAATACACTAGCGAAATTCGGTAGCCGAAATGACTTGGAGATGTTGAGAGACTCAGAGAAGACTCCTGAGCCAACACCGCACTCCATCTTTGAGCCATCAGTATAGATAGTTGTGTCGAAGTCTCTCGTCACGGCGTCATCATCCCAGTCCCCTCTGGATGGGAATAAGACTTTAAAATCTTTACTGAGGCTCATTGTAGGAGCGCGGTAGTCAGTGGGAGTCGAAAGTATATCAGCGGGAATCAAATTTGTGATATTGCTGTGACCATAAGGTTTAGCAACCCAAGAATTTGATTCTTTAAGTCTTAGGGCACTGCAAGATACTAGATATTTTATGTGTAGATCAAGTGGTAGAAGGTGCAGAAAAACGCTTAAGGCATCCGTTGGGCAAGATCGAAGAGCCCCTGTGGTACCAACACTAGCTGTTCTTTGAACCTTTTTTAGTTTGTCGATGTTATATGTCTTATTTAGTGCGGGCCACCAGACGATCGAACCATATGTTAGAATCGGCCGTACCACTGCAGTATACGTCCATAGGATCATCTTTGATTGAAGGCCCCAGTTTTTACCGAAGGTTTTGCTACAGGCGTAGAAAGCTATGCAGGCCTTCCTGACCCGTTCTTCGATGTTTAATTTCCAGTTTAACTTAGGGTCTAGGATGACACCTAGATATTTTGCACTGGTTGATAGTGAGAGTGTTTGGCCGTTAAGTCGGGGTGGAGTGAAGGGTTGTATCTTAGTTTTGGTAGTAAAAAGCATCAGTTCAGTTTTGCTCTGGTTGACTCCTAGACCACAACTCGTAGCCCAGTTGCTAACTTTTCTCAAAGCCATCTCTGTGATTTCGCTTATCACAGGAGTAAACTTCCCTGACACTAATAATACCAAGTCGTCCGCATACGCAACCGCCTTCACACCACATCTCTCCAGTTTAAAGAGGATTTTGTTCATGACTAAAAGCCATAGAAGTGGTGACAGAACACCGCCCTGGGGTGTTCCTCTCCTGACGTGTTTTGTCGAGTTTGCATTACCTAACGTGCCATGAATCTTTCTATCTTTGAGCATGGATATTATCCATTCTCTGATGTAGTCCTCTACACCAAAGTCAACGAGTGCCTCAAGAATAGATTCGGTTAGCACATTGTTGAAAGCCCCTTCTACATCTAAGAATGTAGCGAGGGTATATTCTTTGAAGTTGATGGTTTTCTTAATTGTACGCACTACCTCATGAAGGGCCGTCTCGGTCGACTTACCTTTGAGATATGCATGTTGAGAGTTTACTAGAGGACATTCCACAAGTATGTCTCTAATATGTGTGTCTAGAATACGCTCTAGAGTTTTAAGTACAAAAGAGGTTAGGCTAATTGGACGAAAATCCTTCGCGGATTCCTGTCCTCGCTTGCCTACTTTTGGAATAAAAACCACTTTTACATGTCTCCAAGACTCTGGAACATGGTTGAGAAGGAGGCATCCTTTAAAAATCATCTCTAGCCGTGGGACTACCAAATCTTGTAGCTTTTGAAGCATGATTGGCAGAATTCCATCTCGGCCTGGAGATTTATACGGGGAGAAAGTATTAATAGCCCAGGCTATTCTTTCTTTAGTTATAACGGTATTGATATGCTCTACACGAGCTAAAGGTAAATTATAAGTTCTATGCGTTTCGGGGTTGCTATTCTCGCAGCCCGGAAAGTGTGTCGTCATCAGCAGTTCTAAGGACTCCGTCGGAGAAACTGTCCAAGATCCATCAGGCTTTTTCAAGAACGAAGGATTACAATGCTCCTTAGAAAGAACTTTGCTAAGCCTTGCGGAATCTTTTAAGCTCTCAATAGAATGACAGTATTCTCTCCAACCAAGTTTCTTCGCTGATGCGAGAGCACGCTTTTAGACTTTCAAACAGTATTGGTCCGTACTTCTTTTAAAACGATGCTGGCCAGAACGTTACAATCAATGGTGACCGCTACAGAGCCATGATTACTGACTTTTTCGTTCATCCATTGAACAACCATGATGTGCAGAATCTGTGGTTTCAACAAAACGGTGCAACATGTCACACAGCTCGTGGCACAGTTGATTTATTGGAGGAAACGTTTGGTAGTCACATAGTTTCACGTTACGGACCCGTGAATTGGCCTCCAAGATAGTGCGATTTAACGCCACTTGACTATTTTCTTTGAGGATATGTGAAGTCGCTAGTCTACGCCGATAAGCCCGAAACGGTTGACCACTTGGAGGACAACATTCACCGCGTTATTGCCGATATATATACGTCTGAGCCAGCCATATGGCAGTCATATGCCAGACATATTTAAATTATAATGCCAGAAGATTATCTTTCCAATAAAGTATACTCTGTTCCACTCCACGTCAGAAGGTGAAATAAGAAGTTGTATTCTAGCGAAAAAGTCGATTAATGCTTTCTTTTTATCTAGGTACAGCAACAAGGACAACGTGGCAATCAGCGTTGAGTCCAGGGAAGGTAACTTCGTCCTGGCGTCAACGTACATGCCGTACGAAGAGGAAAACCCACCATCAAAAACAGTCCGCGATCTTGTGGGTCACACCGCAGCAAGAGGGACACCTTTGGTGTTGGGATGCGATGCTAACGCCCACCACACTCAATGGGGAGGTAAAGATGTTAACAAAAGGGGTGAGTCAATTTTTGAATACATTCTCTGTTCAAACCTTATGTTATGTAATAAGGGTAATCACCCAACATTTAGGAACAAAAACAGGGAAGAGATTCTAGATCTCACTCTTATGAGCAATAACGATAAAATTTCTGTAGGGAATTGGAGAGTCTCACCTGAGGAATCTTTCTCAGATCACTTCAGGATACTCTTTACTCTAGACAGGAATAATAATGAGATTAAGCCCTTTAGAAACCCAACTAGAACAAATTGGACAGAGTACACAAAATGGTTGAACGATCGTATCGACCCACCAGAGGAAGAAACGCTTTCGGCAACCTCAACCATAGATACTGTTGTTCAAAACCTTACTAGTGAAATGAGAACGGCCTTCGAAAGAAACTGCCCTATATCTCGTAACATTAAACCCACTAGCCCACCCTGGTGGAACAGTGAACTTAAGAAACGAAGAACAGGGGTCAGAAAACTTTTCAATAAGGCCAAACTGAGTAAATTAGATGTAGACTGGAATTCTTATAGAGCTGAACTTAACTCATACACCAAGGAGCTAAGACGGGCCAAAAAGGATTCATGGGCTAGACACTGTGAATCCATTGAGAACACAAGTGAGGCGGCGAGACTTCGAAAGGTCCTTGCCCATAACCCCACGATTCCAGGATATATTAAACATCCCGATGGATCGTGGTCGAACTCGAGCCAAGAAACACTTGAACTCTTTATGGAAACGCATTTTCCTGACTGTAAGAGCCCTGAGGACTCTGTTTATAAACAACCAGACTCCTTAGAAGCTCTACAATCAGCACCTGAATTGGATCAGGTTATCACAGAGCAGAAGATTATGTGGGCAATAAACTCGTTCAAACCCTTTAAATCAGCTGGACCAGACGAGATAATTCCGGCATTTCTTCAACATGCTCTACAGATAATCACCCCATGGCTTAGGGTAATCTTTAAAAGTTGTGTTAAACTTAGATACGTCCCTACCAGCTGGAGAAAAGTTAAAGTTGTGTTTATTCCAAAAGCTGGGAAACCGACACACTCGACAGCAAAAGATTACAGACCAATAAGTCTCTCTTCGTTCCTCCTCAAGACGTTGGAGAGAATTATTGATCTGCATGTTAGAGACCTTCTCAATCCAAACATTTTATGCAACTACCAACACGCTTACCTTAAGGGTAAGTCAGTGGAGACTGCGTTGCATGAGGTCGTTTCACAAATTGAGAAAAGTTTCGAGCACAAAGAACATACCCTGGCAGCATTTTTGGACATTGAGGGAGCGTTTAACAACGTAAAGACGGAGTCCATTAAATCTGCTCTGGAAGAGGTTGGAGTTGAGCCTGTCATTGTAGACTGGATTTATACCATGCTCAATGGCAGAATCATAAACTCGCGACTAGGAGATACTATTGTTGAGAAAACAGTTACAAGAGGCACGCCACAAGGAGGGGTAATCTCACCTCTCCTTTGGATCCTAGTTGTTAATAAAATTCTTACAAGATTTAGGAATCAGGGCATTAAAATTGTGGCCTATGCAGACGACATAGTAATTTTGATATCGGGTAAGTATCTTACCACCATCAAAGATATTATGGAATCCGCACTTAAAGAACTATCTTCTTGGGCAACACAAAACGGTCTCGGGGTTAACCCTACAAAAACCGAACTAGTTCTGTTCACGAATAAAAAGAAATTAGGAGATTTTACTCCTCCCAGACTTAATGACATTCCTCTGAAACTTTCCAAGGAAGCTAAATATCTTGGAGTTATCCTTGATTCCAAGCTAACATGGAAACGTAACACAGAGGAAAGAATGAAAAAAGCACTATGCGCTTTCTACACATGCAAAAAGACCTTTGGTACACGGTGGGGTATGCGACCGCAGGTTATCCAGTGGATGTACACGACGATTGTTCGCCCCATACTTACCTATGGATCTATAGTGTGGTGGAAAGCTGTTGAAAAAGTAAGCTATCTCAAAAACCTGAATAAGGTACAGAGACTAGCCTGTATAGGAATAACGGGGGCACAGAGGTCTACGCCACAGGCAGGTTTGGAAATTATTTTAAATCTTCCACCCCTAAACGAGTACACTAGATGCACAGCAGCCAAAAGCGCATTTCGACTCAAAGAACTGGGCTCTTGGAAGCACAGCACCTATGGTCATGGGTCTATCCTACAAAGGTATGGCACAGTGGCTGCACTTGATGTGAAGACTGATTATATTCCTCCTGTAATGGATTTTAACAAACACTTCTCTATTTCAATACCCGAAAGACATGGATGGGAACCCAAATCACTAATTAGTGAACAGGGTATCCCCTTCTACACTGACGGGTCTAAAATGGAAGAAGGAACAGGTGCGGGGGTGTTCTGTGAAGCCCTTAATATAAGAGAGTCATATAAACTCCCAGATGAGTGTAGTGTCTTTCAGGCTGAGATTTACGCTATTCAAAAAGCGGCAGAATTGGTACACAAGAAAAAACTGATCTCGTCGGAGATCACATTTTTCGTGGACAGCCAAGCTGCGATCAAAGCAATAGCCAGTGAGACCATAAGATCCAAAACAGTGGTAAAATGTCGAGGCATACTGAACAAAATTTGTAACACTAACCAAGTCAAACTCTGCTGGGTTCCTGGACATAGCAATATAGAAGGGAATGATATAGCAGATGAACTAGCAAGGAAGGGGTCATTATCAAATAGGAACAGTAGTAACCAATTAGACATGGGACTAGACATCCCGATCGGCGTAGTTAAAATGAAAATGGACCTAGTAACGAAAGAGCGAATCAATAAATCCTGGATTACCAGGAACGATTGCGTTATCTCTAGAAGTCTATGGCCTAGAATTAATGAAAAGGAATCTCAGTATATTCTTTCGCTGAGTAAAAAGAACATTAGAATCTTGATAGGTGTACTAACGGGTCACTGCGCCATTGGCACAATGGCCACCAGATTGGGTGTACTCGCACCCGACTGCTGTAGGAGCTGTCAGGATGTTGAAGAAGTAGAATCCATTAAACACCTGCTCTGTGACTGTCCGAACCTCCAAACAAGCCGCCTCCGTTACTTGGGAAACAGGTTTGTGGGAGAACTGGATGATCTAGCGCAGGTCTCAATGGCAAATATGAGGAAATTCATAGAGAGCACAGGCTGGTTCGTTAATGAGCCAGTCTATCTGAATCATTAGTTTAGGAGCATCTCTGCTTTCTTTTTGTAAGGGGATCACAATGGACCAACAGGCCCCCGTGTACGCAACAGCCTCTGTGCTGTGCACACCCCTCCTAACCTAACCTATACTACATACACGTCAATTAAAAAAAATTATTTTCGTTTTATTCCATTTCAAAGTTCTATTCCCTCTAAAAAACACCCTTTACAAGCAATTAACTTGATTCAGTTGGATTTTAAAAGTATTTTTACATACTTAATAGGGTGATGGCGCTTATTTTTAAAAAATTTGAATTTTTTTCCCAAGATAATAAAAATAATAATTTATAATAATTTTAACTATATGCCTGTAAGACCTTAGGTCTTTTTTAAAATGCAACCTGCATTGCACGACACTAGTTAGAAAGAGTAGAAGGATAGGAAAGATTTGGCACAGTGGATTGAGATCAAGTTGTTTATTATCTCATTAAATCCCACGGGTGGCCACCAGTTAAGCGGGGGGAATATAGAAACGAATGCTGCCTAGAATGGGGCTCGAATCCACACCTATTAGTTAGCAGTCAAGTACTACATCCACTGCACCATTGCCACCCGCAAATGATGATTAAAAAAAATACTGTGCCAAATATTTTTGAAATCGGCTAACTTTAACACGTGTCGGCAAGAAGTTGAAATTTCCCATACAAAATACATGGTTTTGAAAATTGGTAAACTTTAACTTGAAACTTACTCCATAAGGAGTAAATAGTGTTCAAAAAAATTGAAAATTATTTTTTTTGTATACTCATTAATATAGGTACGAAGTTTCGAGATTTTGCATCCACTTTCACACTTTTTCCTAAATTTTGAGTAAAAGACTAAGAAAGCTCCATGTATTTTGTATGTGAAATTTCAAGTGCTTGCCAGCATGTGTTAAGGTTGACCGACATCAAAAAAAAATGTTCACAGAATTATTTTTAATTACCATGATCACTTTAGTGGGGAGCAAAAGAAATTCAAAAAATTTAATATAATAATTGAATATGAAGAAAATTTGAAAAGAAATTCTTCTGTTTAAGTGGAGTGACTGAATATATAATTCAAAGTTAAAAGTTCACTCCACTTAAACAGAAGAATTTCTTTTCAAATTTTCTTCATATTCAATTATTATAAAAAGCTTGAGCGCGGGCATTTGAAATTCTAAGTGTCTGAATTTAACCAAATTCCCTTAGAATAATAAAATTCATAGTATCTTAATGCTGTGATTTTTATATTAGTCGGTAAACATCGATACAAAATTGCGTCTTAGAAGGGTACGATAGTCATCTAACTGATGAGCCCAACTATCGTACCTGGGCGAAACGCAATCATGGAGTTGAGCTCACTTGAACTTTTAACTTTGAATTATTTAATATAATAGCCACCCTAAAACACACAACTTTTAAGTACTTTAAGGCCCATTTTTTCAGTACTGAGTTAAACCAAAGAGGTAACTTTGTATTTGTTGGGCACGTATTTAAACCGCACATCACTTGTTTGAGGTCACTATTTTCGAAATCGTTTTTTCTCGAGAAATACCTGTGAGAAATATTTTACCTGGAAAAATTTGATACCTGGGAGTAGGTAAGCATACAGCCTTATATAATAGATTTTTTAGTCGGTTGACAAGTAAGACAGTTTTTTAAAAGTCCTGAATAGTTGGAAATATGCTTCATGTAATAAAATAAAATATCACTTTAGACAAATCTTATACAACCAATGCCGTTGTCCAAGTTAGACAACTTTAGGACAACAGTAAACAAAGTTTATTAGTAACTTAGTTAGGCAAAGTTTATAAATACGACTGATATTGTCCAATAAAATGGATACCATAGGAATTTCACAAGTTTTATATGAATGAACTGCTAAAAATGGGTATAAAAGGTTGCGTCACTTGATTGAGGTCATTACAAATATATTTATTTGCAAAAGTTAATATCCTTCATTTTTCTTAAAAAAAAAGTTTAAAATATTTGAGAAAGGGCCGAAAACTATATTTTATCTTTACTTTAAAGTACAAATAAATGAGCTCTGGAAATACCTTGACGGTATCAGAAATAGGGTCAATAGATGATTTCAAGGAACTGTGACTATCAGGTCGTGAAATATAGCATGGAATAGGGAAGGAAGTGATACGATTGTGAAAAATTATCAAGAAGATACTAAACACTCGTTAAAAATTAAAAGGACGCCAGAAGAAATGCAAAAACATCCGCACTATTATTGCCCAAAATATGGTAAATAAGTTATATATAATCCAGTGTTTTGATGGTTAACACCAGTTCTACATCAACGACACAAGAAACTGCACATGAATTTTTCACCAAGGACCTTGCTGTTTGAAGCAATGAATTTAAATGGATTGTCTCTTCGGATGAAAAAAGTTTATATTATATAATAATATATCTTGCGATAAGAGAAGAGGAAATTATTTTGCTATACTATGGGTCGGGGCGCTACCACTTATTATGGAACAATTAAATTGGAGTTTATCGCTACAACAACTAACGGAAATAGTAACAAATATCTGTTGGAATGGGCATATTCAATGATGTCAGGCATTGTTCAACTTGTTAATTGAATTTTACACCAAGACAACATCCATATATACACATCGAGGGTACCAAGAAGCTGAATTCAGTCGGAAAAAAGCGTGGAACTTTTACCATGGCCGCCCTATTCACCGGACTCAAACATCATCGAAAGCTTTTGGACCTGGCTATATCAGAAATTTTATGAGACTGATAAATAATTTTAGAATAAAGATGCCATAGTCGAAGCTATCGGAGATGCCAGCTGCAAGATTTTGCTTGATTTAAAAAAAAACTGTATCATTCAAAAGAAATATGTATTAGATGTTTGGTGAGTTTTCTGAAAATAGTGTGCATAGGTACCTACTCATTATTTACTAAAAAAAATGTCTGAAAACAAAAATTTTTTTAAACATTATTAGGTAGTATTTTTGAAAATTTTCAAGATTCTCTGAGTGGCCTCAATCAAGTAGTTTTTATACCATTTTTTGCAGTTCATAACTTGTGACTTCCTATGGACTTTCCAAGTTGCTCCTTCAAATATTTTTTTACAGGTAAGTATTTATCGAGAAAAAGAAATTGCCCTGTTTTTTAGTACATGTTTATCTTCGCTTAAAAATAGTTGCATGTTAAAAACAACAACAATACGGAGTTATACCAAATTGTTGTTGTATTTAGCCCTGTTTTTTAGTGCACTTTTATCTTCGCTTAGAAAAAGTAGCATGTTAATTACAACAACAAACTGGTATAATTCCATATTGTTGTTGTATTTAACATGCTACTTTTTTCTAAGCGAAGATAAAAATGCACTAAAAAACAGGGCTTTTAACATGCTACTTTTTTGTAAGCGAAGGTAAAAATGCACCAAAAAACAGGGTTAATATTGCAAAATAGTGGCCTGAAACTATAGTGACGTGCAGTGTACCAATATCTCAGTAAATAATGACGTCATACAAATTTCAAGGACAGTTTTGTAAATTTAAATAAGTTTTCTACGATTTCTTTTCAAGATTTTGTTTTGACCTTCAACGTACTTAAACATTGCACTTTTTCTTTGTGCATCGGCCTGTGACTACTAGTTCAATTAAACTCATCTATTTTGTTTAAATTTTACTGGTTGCACAGGGCAGTGCAGTACAGTGCACGTAGGCACAGTTCTTAATCCAAACGTGGTTCAAATTTGAATCCATGGTTCAGCAATTCTGACTCATCTATTTGGGCGGAATAACTGAGTTTCAACAATAGTTCAAGGTTAAAGTATGTGATAGTAGCCAATTGCTGCATTTAGACCTTCGGTTTTATAGTCCGTGTACGTTGTTCGTTTTTGCCCTTACGTGAAACCACGAAGGTGTAATGATAACACCGAACCAAAACAATGAAGAAATTCAAACCAGTTTTGAATTTTCGATGAACTTTGCTCGTTGTTCGTTTCACTCACCGAATGCAGAACGAAGGTCTTAATACAGCCTTACATGTCAAACTATTGTTGAAGTATTAATCCACTGAAGTCCCCCATCGAGCAAAGTGCCTTTCAAATGAACTGCGACCTGCGAATGCGAATAAATTTCTTTTTGAAAATTCCCAGCGCAAATATCCACAAATTCTTATTTTAACTTTTCGACAAAGTGAATAAACGATCCTATCTACAATTTAAAAAAGAAAATACGGCCTAAAATTAGTTTAAATTGAAAAATCAAGCATTATTACATTTACCCTGAGGCCACACGAGCAAGTACTTGCACTGCCTGTCAAATTCGTAATTTGAATTCCACTTGCCTCCCACTTGCCTCCCACTTGCCTCCCACTTGCTTTCCACTTGCATTCCACTTGCTTGTCTCCCAACTTGCTTCTCAACTTGCTGCACTACTGGCTTCAAAACTTGCATGACAGTTGATAAGCAAGTTGCTTGGGTTTGTTTGTGTTAGTAAACAAATGTGTATGTATTGCCACTTGCGTGTGGCCTCGGGGTTAACCAGTTTATATTTCTGAGATCTCAGAGGACTCAGAGGGTTCTGAAATATAAACATGATTCCTCACAAAAATTCATCACTTTTCCCCTTAAAAACTGAGACTGAATTTGTTGGTTTCGCTCGCACAATCATTTCTTGTCGCAGTAAGTTACATGAGAGAAAAAGAAAAAAAGAGAGTTGTTTTGACTTCTTTTTGAAGAATCCTTTATTTTTATTTTATTCTCCTGCTCTGTCAAAGGATGGAGGAAAATTAATGAGCGCTCAATATAAACTGGCTAAAGTGCCTTTCACATGAGCTGCGAACTGCGAATGCGAATAAATTTATTTAGGCAATTCCAAGCGCAAATATCAACAAATAAGTGTTTTAACTTTTCAAAAAAGTGAATAAACGATCCTATCTACAATTTTAAAAAGAAAACACGAACAAAAATTAGTTTAAATTGTTCAATTTAGCATTTTTTTATATTCTACGCGACCACCGAGGTATTTGCTGCGAACTGCCAAACCCTTATTCGCAATCCACAACACTAAGACGCATTCCACAAATCTGCGAATGAAAAATTCGCTCGAATTTAACCTCAAATTTTGTCAGCCCCATTTCACTAGTTTATTTTCTATGACTATTCGCGTCTGTCGGCGACCACTCATGTGAAAGAAATGTCAAAACTCACGACCATTCGCAATTCGCTGTTCGCTATTCGCAGCTCATATGAAAGGCACTTAATTTTCTACGCGACCGACCAACAAGAATTTTCTGCGAACTGTCAAGAACTTATTTGCAATCCACAACATCAGGACGCATTTCACAGATCTGCGAATTAAAAATTCGCTCGAATTTAATCAAAATTTTTTCGGCACCCATTTTATTGGCATATTTTTGTGACAATTCGTGTCGTGTCGGCGACCACTTATGTGAAAGAAATGTCAAAATTCGCGACCATTCGCAGTTCGCAGCTCATATGCAAGGCACTCACTTTTGATTTCAAATCAAACTTCATCTACACCCTTTGTTTCCAGCTTAATTATTTCATTCAAGTTCCACACTTTTCTGGTCCATTTTAGCGACGCCACCTGGTTGGGAATTTGAAAACTAATCATCTGATTCTTCTTCAAGTGCTGCTAACTTCAGTTCGTTTCGTTCATTCTGTCTGTTTTCATGTAAAAAATTGAAGTGAAATTTTTCTTTGAATAAAAATCGCACAAATTGTGCTGTGGCTTGTTTTATTTATGCAAAATAAATACCAATTCATATAAATTGCAATTACAGCTACAAAAAATAAAAAAATATTAAATCTTGATGCAAAGGATAGAGAGCTGCAAATAGTATTTACCGTGTTTTAAAATTATTTGTTCAAAGAGAACGCCATTTTATCTGAGCCACAGAGTGATTTGTGATTGGTTGTCAAAAAAACAAAAAAATTATACTAATTGGTCCATCTAACATGCAACAAAAAAATTAATAAATTAGTTAAATTGCTAATTCAAATCTTTATTTTGATTTGCCAATAGAAAATTTGATCGAAAATATTTACTTTCAAAAAGTTGGATGATCTAATTTGGCACTTTCTGTGCTGAATTTATATTTTTTCACGAAAAGGTAAGTCTTGGAATCCGCTGGAATGTGACGATTATGTTAAGTTTTCTTCTTTTTTCTTATTGATGATCCAGCTGTGAGTACGATGATTGTCTGTCTTGTCTCAAACTGTATTTTCTTTTTTTTCAACTTGAACATGAGTTCATACTCAATAATTACTTTCTCAGTGACTCATCATGTGATAGAATCCAAATTAAAAACGAGAAGGTTGCATTGTATATTTTAATTAATGGCAATCGAGTTTATTAATTTAAAAATTATGTTTTTGTCTATCAACTAATGCTTCATTTTTTAGTTGGTATCTATTTTCCTTAAACAAAGCAAAGTAGCACAAAGCACTCTATTTTTTTAAGCTGAAAGGTAAATGTCTGAATAAGTGGCAATTTCTTTTCAAATGCTTGCCTCTTTGTGTCTTTCAATTTCAACAACAATTAAAGTGGGGCTGGCTGTGCACATTACAGGCAACTTATTGCACCATTGCACACGGTGGATAAAAGAAGTTGAAATAATTATAAGAATCTCCCACACCATCATCAGCCACGACGGGTTTTGTTACAGCATTGTCCTTTCTTTGCAATAGTGACATTTTTCCTTTCTCGTGTTCTTCGTTTTTCAAATTGGGAAAAATCAATTTTTGGTTCTTGTTTTTTTTTTTTACAAGAAATTCACTAGGAAGGTATCTTCTTTTTATTTTTTGGTTGAGTAAAAGAAAAATAAAATAAAATAATAATGAATAAATAAAATAATAAGGTTGGTGTTCCTACTCCCCAAAAAATCGAAAGGTTGCAATCAATCTCAGAGGGTTTTTGAAATATTAGTGACGTTCCGTCTTGATTTGATAACATCTGTGATCAATATCAGATAAATCGTGGTTAGAGTAAGAGTTGAAAATTGTGTTTAAAATCATTCAAAATTTCTTTCTCTCTTTGCGGGTGGCAATGGTGCAGTGGATGTAGTGCATGACTGCTAGCTTAGAGGTGTGGGTTCGAGCCCCATTCTAGGCAGCATTCTTTTCTATACTCTCCCAGCTTAACTGGACGCCACCCGTGAGATTTAAGGAGACAATAAACACCTTGATCTCAATCCACTGTGCCAAATCTTTCCTATCCTCCTACTCTTTCTAACTAGTGCCGTGCAATTCAGGTTGCATTTAAAAGACCTTAGGTCTTACAGGCATATAGTTAAAATATTATTATTATTATTATAACAGAAGTTGGGAGCGACCAATGATGTTAATATCGTCGGCATACCCTGTTAGCTGGGGTGCTGGGCAGATATCTTGAAAGTATCGCCCTCTGTGTTAATGCCTTCACTGCGTCATATCTGCTCCAGAACGACTTAGAAGAAATCACAATGATAGCACATTGCACCACCAAGGTATTTTCCAGACAAATCTATATCAGTTTTTCCTAGATCTCGAGTTTAGCCATCGCCATAAAAGAGTTCCTGACAATAATGCTATCATAGCTGAAAGCTATATTGGTACTTGTGGATTATACTGCTGTAGAATAGTTTAGGACACCCTGCAGAACGTTGGAAAGGATCTTACGTGCGACGTTTAACAGGATATAGGATGCCCTTCTCTCAATATGGGGCATATGGAGCTGATAGACCAGTTATTGAGCTGGCTTCCATCCATCCACACTTAGTTGATGATTTGATACATGCATCTTTTCAACAAATCCCCTCTGTATTTGAAGAGCTCCTCTGGTAAACCATCAGATCCGGCGGCGGTGTTATTCGTAAGCTTTTTTTATAGCGGGTTCTCTTCTTGCCTTATAACATCTACTTTTCCCTCCGTTTTAGTAACAAGCTTATTGTCGCTGTTTGGAAGAGCCTGCGTTCCGGTCTTAATATTAGTACCATATTCGCGTGTGCATCTTCTTTCAGCTGTTTCAGGTGCAAGTATTCTGGGTTTGTCGAACCATTTCGACAAGATTTTAGTCTTCGAGTACAACTTTGACATCTTACTCAGGACATGCTTCGTAGGCTCCGTTAAAGAGGTCACAAAACTTCTCGTTTAAAGGAACTTCAGCTCAGACTTATAAATCGAGCACGCTTGAAATGATTTTAAGCGTTTTTAATTGAAATTTTATTTAGTTTATTTGAAAAATTTGATTATGAAAAGAAGAACTTTGACGAGACTATAACGAGACTAAAGCGAGATGACGGCAAAACATACTTCAGCCTAAACCACGTGTAAACGTGTAATGTCATGGCGCAGATCCCTATCAAAACGAGCACGGCGAGCCCACAGCGAGACCAAAACAATGACCAATACACAGAAATCCACGTTTGGACGACCATGGCGAGACTTCAGCGAGATGACGCCGAGACAGCGAGTCGACACTACTGCCATCCGTCCACTACTGCCATCCGTCCAAAACCCAACATTTAAAATAAAGTCCCATCCCTCCATACACTTGTACTTGAAATGGACTTGTACTTGAAAATGTACTGAGCAGTATTACAGTACCAAGTACATGTACTTGGAACGAAGTATTTACAAAAATACTTGTAATTGATGTTTTTCAAGTGCCAAGTCCATTGAACTTGTTTTTTTTCCAAGTCCAAGTACAATGTACTGAGTACTTGACTGGTACTTGTACTAGAAACTTTTGTACGTTTATCCAACGACATTACTCCTATAGTAAGAGGGGCAAGGTCATTCATTAGCCGTATAATCCGATGACAGTACTACGGGAATGTGAGTGCTGCCCTTGGCTCATAAAAAGCTAATCCGCCACCATCTCTTTTTCAGAACTCTAACTAGTTCTGAAAACATTTACTGACGTTAGGTCTTAATATTTCACAGTAGCTCACATGAAGTGTTCAAGTAATTCGGCCTTACTGGAATTTTAGACGCCACTGTTGATTTCATTCCTCTGCTGCCGCCTAGATAAAAGGAGAAGTATCTTAGTCGGAACACTGCTCCCCTTTTTCGTTTGATTACCTCTAAAACCATCCACAGAGATTAAAAACCCATCTACAGTATAGGTAATAGGTACCCAATGTCCACCACGGGGAGGTCAATTCCTAAATCTGTATTGGTTAAACACAATTGACCCTTGCCGATACAGCCGCCAAAAAACAACCACAAAAAGGTCAATGTAAATACAATTACCAAATTAGCCGGTTTTACACACGTCAGGGTTCTGTAGTACTTTTTTTCATACAAAGGGGTTACTGTCTCATAAAGGAATGCAGTTTGGTATGGTAGTTACTAAATATTTTGTCCAGCATTGTTCATCATGGTGCCTTTACATAGTTTAGCACTCACTATCCTCGTTTTTTGTGAACAAAAAAAAAAAACATCTCAAGCAACATTCAAATACCGAAAATGAAAAATAAACTTATGTTTTACCTTGAATTTATAGAATCAAGATATTTTGAAACAGCTGTTAACATAAAGCCATATTCGTGACAACTAAAAAACATGCGTGTTTCTTTTTATTTACAGCTTTTATGTGTGCCTTTTGTTCTTTGTACCCAGCCAATATTTCACCGGCTATACATTTTTTTTTGGTTTGCTGAGAATAAACAAATTTATCAATTTCAAATTCTATTGGCACCCTTTAACCACCACCACATAGTTTTACTTTCTCAAACATTTTCCGGTAAAATGTATCATGCGAAATAAAATACGAACCCCTTGTTGTTGTTGCTTTATTTTTCATTTAATTTATTACACTCAAATGAGCAAGTGCGTTTACCCTCTTACTAACTTTTGTTTTGAATTAAAAGCTTTAATACTTCGTATTTAAATTTTGGAAAAATCAATATTTCCCCTTCGTCGTAGTTGAAAGTTGTAGTTCGTTGCTTCAGTTAGGGTGGTTGGATTTTTCATTCCTGGAATTCATTTACACTGCACATAAAGAAGTGCTCGAAGTCCGTCCTGTTAAGAGAATAATTTATATTTTAAATAAAATTGCACTCAAAAACAATTTATTGGAAATATTTCAATTTGATTGATTTCGAAAGTCGCAGATAATTTGAAAAATCACAGGATAAAAGGAATATTTTTGGAAATATATCAAATATATGTATATTTTGTATGCGAAGCTTTCACGTGTGTGTCATTTTTCTCGTCTACATAATATAGAAGCATAGTGGTGACTCATTTTCTTTTGTTGTTTAATATTTATTTTGATTCTTTTTTTTTTTGCTGTGCTTAAAGTGCGGTGATTGTTTAAGTGATTTCATTTAATATTTCTATTTAATTGCAGCTTATACATAAATATAATAACATTTATCAAGTTTGAGACAGTTTTAACGTTTTCTTATATATATGTACGTCTTTACAAATAAAAAAGAAAAAAAATATTTAATAAATAACCAGTGCTTTGCCTTTTACTGTTAAATAAGTGTATTTTAAAAATCTGCTTACCGAATTCTATTATAACAACAAATATCTTAAACAACAATGAGTAAACAATAATTACTGCAAACAATAAATAATCTAACATAGTTAACAAAAGTATTTTAAATTTTATACCATAAATCAAAAGATGATTATTTCAAAGGCCATTAACGATTACAGGATGTAAGTAATTTTGTTTTCACTTTTTTTTATTTTTATTGAAAAAAAGAGAAGCTCAAAATAAGCTTAAGTTGCGTATCAATCAATGCAACCATCAATCAATACACATACCAAAACACAGTTTTGCTGCAAGAACAATCAGCGGAATTCGATTTTTCAATTAAATTATTAGTACCTATTCACTGCGTTAAACTATGTATCTTCAATTTATTTTAAAATCAATAAAATCACAAGAACGGATATAAAATTGAAATAACAACAACCACAACTGTTAATACGTTTAATCTTTTTGAGAATTTGTTTCTTATGAACCTTTGCTAAGCGTGAATTGTTATCATTGTGTGTTGGTATGTTGATGGTTGTTAATGTTAACATATTATTTTACTGTTCGGTAGGATAATTTCTTTTTCAATAGGTAAAAAGTTTTAAGGACAATGAGCCGATTGTAGCAAAAGTACGTGAGAATTAAAACAAATAACGTTAGCTATTTGTATTAAATCACGTACTTTTTGCATTTCGTTGGGATCTCTTAACTATGACGTACATAATATTATGATTGTACGTATAATACTCTGGTAACGAGCTTCCGGCAGTACTTTTGACCTCGATATGATTTCCATTCACTTTATACCCTGAAGCTTCCGTTCGAAGGTCTATAATAATATAGTTATTTTTGCCTTTGGCTTCTTCAGTGTTTTGGATAATCCAATGCTATATCCGTTTTTTTTTAATGTAGAATGGAGTGAATCTCCCAATCATTATTCCTTACAGATCAATTATATTCATTATATGGCTCTTGAACAATGAATCGTTAAGATATAATACAGGCAAGGCCTTACAAAAATTGGGATTTAAAGCGATTTTGCAACAAAAAAATTAAAAATGATTTTATTTTTGGTAATTTAACCTTGAAAATACATTTTCAAAAACTTAAGTAGAATACTTTGTGTGTTGGATGGCTTGAGTGGCATGTTTAATACTACCGAGTGCAGAATTATGATTATGCTACCTAAGGGCGTGAAATATTTTATTACAAAGCTGCACATAAAACGGATGATAAGGAATCATGAAAATCTGTTTTTGTTTGTTCAATGCAAGCTTCGATTTTTGCCTAAACCATAGGCGCATCACCTCCTCCGTAAAGAAACCCCGCCTATATGCCCCACTTGCAACGCTCAAACACGATTCTTCCAGTCATCTAGACCAAGCTTTCTGACATCCGCGCTGGCTTGGTCTTTAAACCGAAGGTTTGGTTTTCTTCGTTCTATCGAATCTGGGGCTGGGATTAAAAGACTTTCTTGGCTGGAGCATGTGGCCTAGCCAATGTAGTCGACGTGTTTTGATTTCCTGGTGCATCCACATCTTGATACAGCGCATAGATTTCGCGATTGTAGGTTCTCCTCCATTTTCCCTTGTAGCACACAGGACCAAATATCCGCCGAAGAATTTTTCTTTCGAAGGAGCCCAGTATCGGCTCTACCTTTTTTGCTTATCGCCCAACACTCGGCACCATAAAACAGGACTGGCAGTATAATGGCTTTTTTGGATCGTGCACTTCGTCTTTCGGTGTGGGGAGTTTTGAACACATCTGTTGCGCCAAATCGAAGTAGCACCGGTTTGCTAGACAAACTCTTCGTCGGATCTCACCTAAGATTTCGTTCGTGCGATTAATGTTTACTCCGAGGTAGATGAACTCCATAACTACTTCGAAATTGTTGCTATCAACAGTGACGCTTTGTCCTAGCCGGTTGAAAGATCTTTCATTGTTTGTTGATAGCATGTATTTACTTACTTACTTACTTACTTACTTAAGGTGGCGCTACAGTCCGGGGTGGACCAGGGCCTCAACCAACAAGCTTCTTCCAGCCGGCTCGGTTTCTAGCTAGCTGTCTCCAGTTTCGCACGCCAAGTTGGTTGAGGTCCTCTTCCACTTGCGTGCGCCACCTTTTACGCTGTCCACCTCTACTGCGTTGTCCCACGGGGTTGGATTCAAAGACTTTCCGGGCCGGAGCATTGGTGTCCATTCGCTCTAGATGACCCAGCCATCTCAGTCGTTGGCTTTTCACTTTTGTGGCTAGGTCGGTGTCGCTGTACAGCCCATACAGTTCGTTGTTGTATCTTCTTCTCCATTCCCCATCTATGCAGACGGGACCAAAAATCACCCGGAGAATTTTCCTCTCAAAACAGCCTAACGCGTTCTCATCCACTGTTAGCAGTGTCCATGCCTCTGCACCATACATCAGGACCGGGATGATAAGCGTCTTATACAGGGACAGTTTAGTTGCTCGAGAGAGGGCTTTGCTTCTCAATTGCCTTCTTAGCCCAAAGAAACAGCGATTGGCAAGAGTAATTCTTCGTTTGATCTCAGCGCTGGTGTCGTTCGCTGAGTTTATAGCGGATCCTAGGTAGACAAAGTCTCTGACTACCTCAAAATTATAGCTGTCTATAGTGACGTTCTGTCCGAGACGTCGGTGTTGGGTGTCCTTTCTTGTGGACAGCATATATTTTGTTTTGCTTTCATTCACCGTTAAACCCATCTTCTTGGCTTCCTTCTCAATGCTCACAAAAGCACCACTGACATCACGCTTTGTTCGTCCGATTATGTCAATGTCGTCAGCGTAAGCGAGTAATTGGACGGACTTTTGAAAGATTGTGCCTCTGGTGTTGACGTGAGAGTTTTGCACTATTCTTTCAAGAACGATGTTGAAGAAGTCGCATGACAGCGCGTCGCCTTGCCTAAAACCTTTTTTGACATCAAAGGTGTCGGTGAGGTCTTTGCCGACCTTGATGGAGCAGCGTGCATTCTCCATCGTCATCCTGCACAAACGGACGAGTTTGGCAGGGATGCCAAAACTAGACATTGCTCTATATAGCTCGTCTCTATAGATGCTGTCATACGCGGCCTTGAAATCGATAAAAAGGTGGTGGGTATCGATTTGGAACTCCTGGGTTTTCTCCAAGATCTACCGTAGTGCGAATATTTGGTCGATGGTGGACTTCCCTGGCCTAAAGCCACACTGATATGGACCTATCAGGTTGTTGACGAATGGCTTCAGGCGTTCACAAAGTACGGCAGAGAAGATCTTGTAGGCGATATTAAGAAGACTGATGCCTCTGTAGTTGGTGCAGTCCAGAGGATCGCCTTTCTTGAGGATCGGGCAAACAATACTGAGGTTCCATTCATCGGGCATGCTTTCTTCCGACCATATTTTACAGATGAGCTGGTGCATACTCCTAACCAATTCATCGCCAGCCGCTTTGAATAGCTCAGCCGCAAGGCCATCAGCTCCAGCAGCTTTATTGGACTTAAGTTTAGATATGGCTATCCTCACTTCGTCAAGATCGGGTGGACGGAATTGTTGGCCTACGTCGTCCAGGTTGAATGGTGCAATTTGCATGGTAGCGGAATTCGGTTCGTCATCGCCGTTATACAATTTGCAGAAATGATTTTTCCATATCCTCAGCACCGACTGCGTTTCCACCACGATGTTCCCCTGATTGTCCTTGCAGGCTTCGGTTCGGGGTTTGTAACCTTGGGAGGTTCTTTTTACTTTTTGGTAAAACTTCCGAACTTCATTCCTGCAGTGGCATCCCTCTAATTCCTCGATCGCGCGCTTCTCATGCTCTTTCTTTTTCTTTCTGAGAAGCTTGTGTTCCTCTTTCCTCTTCTGCTCGTAGAGCTCGCGAGCAGCTCTGGTCCTTCTATGCAGCGCCGCTTTGTATGCCTGTTGTTTGGATGCATGTACTTGCCGGCATTCCTCGTCGAACCAGGGGTTTCGCTGTGGTGGTCGTGCGAAGCCCAGCACGTCAGAGGCGGCATCTCTGATGGCTTCCTGGCAGTTTTTCCACTGGTTCTCGATGTTTGCAGTTGGCGGCAAAGGACTAGTTAAGAGGGCGCGAGAGACTCGATCGGAAAAGGACCTGGCGATTTCTTGCGACTGTAGCCGTCCGACGTTGAACTTCCTGACAGTATTTCCCTGTTTTGGCTTTGGTCTGGATATCCGTAGCATTACCTTTGCTACAACGAGGTAGTGGTCCGAGTCAACGTTGGCTCCTCGGAACGTTCGGACATCCTTGATACTGGAGGAGTGCCTTGCGTCGATCGCAATGTGGTCAATTTGGTTGGCGGTTGATTGACCAGGAATTCGCCATGTCCCCTTACACCCCGACTCCACAGGGCATACAGATGCCCAACATCACAACCACAATCCAATCAACAATCAGCAGATTTTTTCTCGCTGGGCAATTCATGTCATGTCGTTTCATTTCCCTCTCACCACTACTTCGATCTTTTGCAGTAATACACGCCCTTTAGACTCCAGAAAACAGTAGAAAGACTTTTTTTAATATCCAGCTACCTCTAGATACAAGGAAAACCAGAAAAAAAACTCACATGCACGTGAAACGTCAAATCTCATGGCAAGCTTTGAACAGCGTACATGTCTTGTTCAAAAATTGGTTTTCTTCGACATGTCGTCGACAAGACATGGATTTTTCTGGCTCCATTGGATTTTTATTAGACATGTTCATAGTCTTGGCATCGTTCATGGCAGGTGGAGCCAGCATGTTATGAATATCGAGATGCGGGAACTGCGTACTAGCTACCACAACGTTTCGCCCCGCAGCAAAGTCGATTAGCCTGAGTCCGTTATCGGAGGTGGTGTCGTGCAGGCTGTATCTTCCGATTGTGCCACCAAAGACGTCTTCTCTTCCTAGTTTGGCATTAAAATCACCCAAGACAATTTTAATGTCATAGCTAGGGCATTGCTCATATGTCTTGTCCAGGAGCTCGTAGAACTCGTCCTTGGTGTCGTCATCTTTCTCCTCTGTGGGGGCATGCGCGCATATCAGGCTGATGTTGGCGAATTTAGCCTTGATGCGAATTGTCGTGAGGCGCTCGTTCACATAATTGAAACTCAAGACCTCTTGGCTCAGTCTGCCTCTAACAACAAATCCACATCCAAAAAGACGCTGCCCTTGTGGTCGGTAACAGTCACCGTAGTATACATCGCAGTCTTTCAGTTTTCTTTTGCCCGGCCCATCCCATCGCACTTCTTGGATGGCGGTGATGTCTGCTTTGTAGCAGTCTAGGGCCTCCGCTAAATGTTCGGCTGCACGTGGTCTATAGAGAGACAGAACATTCCACGTGCAGATCCGAAGTTCGTTGTCCTTATTTCGTTTGCTAGGTTCGTCAACAGTAAATCCGTCCGTATCCGAGGCTTGTTGATGCTTCGCAACTAAAATAGCTTTACGTGGCCGGGAAGTCACCCCGACGGCACGACCCCCAACCTGGAGGACCAGACCCTATATATATAACTCCAAGGGCGGGGAGCCGGATTAACCGCTCCTTATAGGCCTGAGCTCCGAATATGTCGTAGTAGCCCGTATAAGGTGTTCACTAAGTAGTTCAGCCTAACTGGAACTGTAGACGCCACCGTTGATTCCATCTTGAGAATTCTTCCGCTGCCGCCTGGATGAAGGAGAAGTGCCTTAGTGGGAACACTCCTCCCCCCCTCTCTCGTTTGCTGCCCCCTAAAACCGTCCACAGGGATTGGAACCCCATCTTCAGTTAAAGGTACTAGGCACCCGATGTTCACCGCGGGGAGGTGAGAGTAGGAGTTGATAGACAGAGGTTCGCTTTGAAACAAAGCTTGTGGACGCTTGTGTCCTCTTGAATGCACATGTCTACCCTTTGAACATCCATGTATTTAGTTTAATTGAAGACCAACAAGTTTCGCCTCTTCAATTTTCGTGAATTTTTGTATCAAATGAAATTTTACTAAACCTACATAAAGGAGAATGGGCAGATTTGTATGAAACATGGGCGTGAGCGGCCAAGAATGGTTTTGTTATTTTTGGATGTGTTTTAGTCCTACAATCACCGTGCAGAAATTTTTTCATTGTGGTGTACTTCAAAACCGAAAAAAATGCATTTTTGTTCTATGACCTTAATAAAGTTTTACTAAGTTTCTGGCTTCTGACCAATTCAAAAATAGAAAAAGAAAGTGGAACAAGAAATCTACACAGTCTCAAGAATATTTTGTATATAAAAAGTGGTAATATAACATCATTAATAAGAACATTTACCATAAAACTATAATATTACAATCCTCACAATATTCAAAAATCCTGAGTAAAATAATATGTTTAAAAAAATAACAAAGTTGTTGAAATACGTAGGTACTGGGTCTGTTTAAACCCGTAATGCGTCCTTGGGATATTCTGAAACATCGTTAAACACACTAATACAGTATCAGTAGACGTTATGAAGTTAGAATAAAGCATTACACCCACTAAAAATATAATCACTATGCAATATTGCTCAATGCAATTGCATTATATAAACATTGAAATATCTTCTTTTCTAAATGAAATGCAATGTAACGTCCATAGTGAAAGTTGTTCCTGAGTAGCATACCTTTTATTTGACACTAATTTCATTAATGGCCGCTAACGCCCAAAAATCCCCATTCTCCTTTCCTGTTAAATCTCATTGGATCTGTTTCGTCTACAAATGTATAATTTTGTTTTATAAACACACAATAGATAGGTAACTGATAACATTTATTTTATCTTTCCTTCCAGTCGAAAAATCGAAAACATTGGCAAAATGACACAAATGACACAAGACGAAATAGTCAGCAATACGAAAACAGTCCTTCAAGGATTGGAGGCCTTACGTGTTGAGCATGTCTCTCTTATTGCTGGAATGGGCGAAGCCCATCGTGATAATGAAAAATCTGATATTGTTCAAAAGAATATCGAGCACATTGAATTGGGTGTGAGCGAAGCTCAAGTTATGATGGCTCTAGCATCACATTTGCAAAATATTGAAGCTGAGAAACAAAAACTCAAAACTCAAGTGCGTCGTTTGCATCAGGAAAATGCCTGGCTCAGAGATGAATTAGCAAACACTCAACAAAAGTTTCAAGCTTCTGAGCAATTAGTTGCTCAATTGGAAGAAGAGAAAAAGCATTTGGAATTTATGGCATCGGTAAAGAAATACGATGATAACCAAGAACCGGAGGAATGCAATGAGAAATCACGTACTGATCCTGTAGTTGAATTATTCCCCGATGAAGAACACGAGGAACGTAATAATATGTCACCAACTCCACCTAGCCAGTTTGCAAATCAAACTTCAGGCTATGAAATTCCAGCAAGACTACGCACATTGCACAATTTAGTGATCCAATATGCCTCACAAGGAAGGTTTGTTCAGATAAATCATAGACTTTTTATCAATTTATAAAACAAAAATAAAAATCTTAGATATGAGGTTGCAGTTCCACTGTGTAAGCAAGCATTGGAAGATTTGGAGAAAACCAGTGGACACGATCATCCAGATGTTGCTACAATGTTGAATATTTTGGCCTTGGTCTATCGTGATCAGGTGGGTTCACTTGATATACAAAGTAATTCTTTTCAAAATTACTAACTTAATCTTCAATCATATAGAACAAGTACAAGGAGGCTGCAAATCTTCTCAATGATGCTCTTTCAATTCGAGGAAAAACTCTGGGCGAAAATCATCCTGCTGTTGCCGCTACATTAAATAATTTGGCTGTTTTATATGGCAAGCGTGGCAAATACAAGGATGCCGAACCATTGTGTAAACGTGCACTAGAAATCCGTGAAAAGGTTCTTGGCAAGGATCATCCAGATGTAGCTAAGCAACTCAACAATTTAGCACTGTTGTGCCAAAATCAGGGCAAATACGATGAAGTCGAAAAATACTATCAACGAGCTCTGGAAATTTATGAAACTAAACTGGGTCCAGATGATCCAAATGTAGCAAAAACCAAAAATAATTTAGCCAGCTGTTATCTAAAACAGGGCAAATATTCTGACGCTGAAATTTTGTATAAACAAGTGCTAACAAGAGCCCACGAAAGAGAATTTGGAGCTATCGACAGCAAAAATAAGCCAATTTGGCAGGTAAGTTTTATTTTGGCTTTTGAATTATTTTGTTCATAGTTTTTTTTTCTTTATATTTCTTTTTCAAAGCTTTTGATTTGTAAAAGTAAAAATGTTCTCTCTTCTCTATTTTGTTATTATTTTAAAAATAAATCTTTTAGTACAGATAGAATGTTAGCTTACTGTACTAGAAGATTTATTTGTTTGTTATTGATGAGTGTCGCTTTTATGTTTCGTTTCAATTGTTCTTATACAAAACTATATTATATGTATGTGTAGACTTTTAAGTTCTGAACTTCATAATCTTAATAATTTGTACAAGGTTTTAGTTTCTATACAGAAGTTCAATAATTATTGCCATGCATTATTTAAGTGAAACTTCTTTAAGCTTAGTAGGTTGGATTCGATTCATGTAATTCAATATATTACGTAACTGGGCATTGACTAAGAGTTTTGTGCTAGAGAAGAGGAGGCAGGAAGGTGGGGTACCGACCTGTGTGTGTTTGTATCGTCAATTTTAACTTTTAATTTTTAGTACTTATGTATATTAGAGGAGGCGCCTTAGGTAGGAACTAAGTATATGCGAAAAAATGTACTGTCAAACAACTACGTGGTTCGTTGCTTGTTCCTCATTTTGGTACTGGAAATATAGCTTTTACAAACAGACTAAATTTGATCCATATCGTTGGCTTTCTTTCAAAACCTCGGTAACTCCAAATTTTATAAAGAATCACTGAATTTGAATATCAATACCTCGTTACTGTATTATAATTCCTTTTGTCTCTACCTCTATCAACGAGTTTCCAAGAATTTTTGTGTCTTCCGAGGTTTTGAAAGAAAGGCGACGATATACAGTTTTTAGGTTTTAATTTCAATAAGTTTCCAATTTTAATAAAAAAAAAAAAAAACTAATTTTCAATTTTTTTTTTACGAATAAGAAGAAGATCTAAGTAGAAATTGTGTTAAACAATTTATATTTTTTATCTACTCGGCCACTCGGCTTTTTATGAAGGAACAAACGCGAGGCCAAGTAGACACCATTTATAGATTTCAAGTATATATACGATAGAAAGCTTCAATGTTAGTGTCATTTGTGGATGATGACCGTGGGTGTCTGTTTCGTTTCAACTACAAAACTGACACTTAGACGCATTAAATTCCGCTGGATTATTGATTATCTACTCGACGGTTCTGTCTCATACAAGATCGGAATTTAATAAGCTTTCGTTGTAGTTTCACATCTAAGAACATACGCGAGATAATATGGACAAAAATGAAAGCCCAGGGGAAAAATGGCTTAAGTCCACAAAATGTATTTGTAAGTTAAATACTAAAAAAACGCCTAAGTCAAAGGAAAATAATTGAAAGTAATAAATAAGCCCAAAGTAGTTAATTATGCAAACATATATTGACTTTAAATTCCTGATTCTTTTTGTCTGATACGCTGATATGAGTCAAAAAGGACCTTCGACGTTGGAGCCAAAATTTCGAATGTATTTTTCGAAAATTTCTTTTGAAAGAACCGGACATGAGAATTAGAAACGGGTTTTTTACTTTTATTCAGACATCTTTAGGTTTTAAAAATATAAGTTTGAAAATAAAATAATTTTCAAAAGCGTGCAATTGCACCGTTTTTGAAATTCAATTTGTTTTTACAGGACATCGACCGGAAGTTCTTAGAATATCGGATATTTCTTTGTATGGTTTAGTTGACATGTCGATAGGTCTAGAGACAAGTTTTGTCAATTAACAATTTTTCAAATTCGTTTGTGGAGAGTGGAGTTGTCAGATAGTATTCATTAAAATCTACAAGATGTCATCATTACTTTATTTATTTTTTTAAAGTGGACTTAAGCCGTTTTCCCTCTGGACCCTTCAAATATTAAAAATTAAGACTATCATCGTCTGCGAAACAGTTAAGTTGATAAGAGAAACATAATATAACAAACATATAAAGAATCCAAAACTAATCCTACGAATAAAGCATTGATCGGTACGAAATACTCGATCCTAAACTATATCAAATGTTTTTGAAATATCAAACGCAATGATATTCACCCATAACGATGTAATGATTAATTTCACCGGTCAGTGAGTGAGATATACAATACCGTTCACTAGTAGACCTATTGCTACCAAATTTGTATTGGCGTTCATTAAAAGGCTTCCGTTCTTCAAGATATTTCTTAAGCTGATGATTAATTAGGATTTGAATGAACATAGGTATAATTAAGCGATAGTTAGAGGTGGAAGAAGATTCGACTTTCTTAGGTAAATATATTCGAAGCACCAATAATTTGTAAAATCATATACTTTACTTTGTGTCAACTGCTGAAAAACCTTTTAATGTAGAAGATCTTTGAGATCTAAATTTAAGGGTAATTTTAAATTTTTTAAGACAGAGCATAGTCTTCTTTATTTGTTATTTTATGTATCTATCTTAATAATTTACGTACATAAGTTAACGGAAATATATCTTCCAAAATTTGCCCCTGAAGAATATTAAATAACTATGTAAATTAAATTGTTAATATTCCATACATAATTACTTTGTTTTTATATATTTTCTTCCAAAACAGTAAGATTGTTAGCAATGAAACCGGTTTCCCTTGTTTACATTCTTTTAATTTCATTGATTTTTTTTATTATTTATCTCATCTAAAAAATGAAAGTGTCTTGAGACATGCTGACAGTGACAGTGTATCATGATGCGATCCTCAGAGCCAAGCCCTTTGCTTGTGCCAGCCGATGAGCATATTAAATAAATCTTTAATCAGATCGTTAGATATTTTGTTTTCTTGTTTGATTTCAATATGAGCATTTACTATAGAAGTGTACATTGTTTATGGAATCAAATCGTCAATTCAAATACAGGCGCGAAGCAATGATACCTTGTTATTCTGTTAGAATGTTTCGAGGCACAGCAATATACATAAATATAGCAACAAAGTATTGAAATTTTATTTTTTAATATTTTTCTTTTCTATTTAATTAATTTTCCTTGTGGTGTTTGGTAATTAAATTTATTTCATTTCCTTTACAAAAAATGATGGTCAATTATTATTATTTGTTTTGTTCCTAATAAATATAAATTGTTGGTGATAAAGAATTTCCGTCAGATAAAAGACTCAAAGTAAACCTTTGATTTCTCTGGATTTAAACAGTTTTGGTTTGCTTACAAATGATTATACTATTTTATTGGTAATAAGTATTTCATAATATTATGTATTATGATCCATGTTTCTTCAAATTAGAATTTTATCGTTCTTTTAATTTCCTGTCCCTAGAATATAGTTTTTGTTTCCAAGAGTTACAAAATACTTGCTTCAGTCGTAACTGTTGATGCATTCTATCAGTTATCAGCATCGACATCACGCAAACATGAATGGTCGCGACAAAGCAGTGATGCACAATTTTTTAGACGTTTATGAATTTAAGCTAACTGGTTCAGGTTTGGCTCTTATTGAAAGGATTTTTTTCTAATTATTTTGTAGACTATTATATGTAGCATCAAGGATTTTTAAATTTAATGGTATGTGCATTTGTCAAAAATGTGAATATGTATGTCCATATTTACTAAACTACAGTCTTACATCAATAATGACCTAATTAGTACAGCTCTTATTCATACAGAATACTTAAAGCAGTCATGCACGTAGAAACCATCGCAGAGTAGTTGACCTGAACAGAAAAAATTGCAATGCTGATTTTGCTGTAGCGGTATTAAAGTGTCTGTTTGAAAGAACGAACTCGATGTCTACAAAAATTACCTTCGATTTAATAATGAAATCTTCGTTAAACTATTACGAGTCATACGAGCTGAAATCTCCAAAAAAAAGACACTTTAATGAGTGATGTAGTAAATGCAAACCTGTTTCGTTTGTTAACTACAAACATGAATTTCTTTCCATAATTTTCTTTAATAAGTTCAATTGATTTCGTTTCATAGAAATAAATTAAAAAAAAAAACAAACAAAGTCAACCGCGTGCATACTGACTCGCATTCTTAGGCTGAATAGTTTGGCTTCACGAACTGTCTCAATCGTAGGCAACTCTACGACCGTTACGGTCGTATCGCCGTCGGAGATTTTCAACGGACTTCCGACCTGTGGTGGAAAGGGGGATATAACGTAGAACCGTCTTGTTTAGTACATGGTTTCATTGGTTTTTAATATCGAGCCAAAAAGTGTGCAACCAAAATTTCGAGACAAAACGCACTAGGTATTATTATTAAATTAAAACGGTGCTGAAGCCACATGAAAAAAACTCATACAAAAATGACACAGCGAAATCATAAACAAAAAACTCGTCTACTTACGCTCTGCAATACGCTATTAGACGAAAAAAAAATGATAGTTACAGAATATTTTTGGGGAAATCTCCACTTTTTAACCCACCGAATTAATTTCTTCGAGGTCATCAATTGTGCGGGGAAAAATGGCATAAGAGTTTCATTACTGTTTGCCTTGATCGCTTATATCATGGGTATAAATCCTTAGAACCGACTCCAAGTAGCAATCGAAAACCGGAACTCTTGTCAATAAGTGGGGTCAAACAAGTGAAACTCACCTGTATGTAGTTTCGTAAATTGAAGCCATATAAAGTGGAAGCTCAATTAATCACCCTCTTGTATAAGCATTTGTTTTTAAGTTTAAAATTCCTTATTCGGTAGTATTTTAATTTATGAAACTACCAAAAAATTAAAAAAAAAATAAAACTACATACGAGCACTATAAATTAAAATTAAATCGCATTAACTAATAAAAGCGACACTTTCTTTACCAAGCGATAGTAACAAAAAAACAATAAAATTAAATACAAACTGTAGTTATTAACATTCACTAAAAATTAACTGCGTCCTTGTTTACTAACGAAATGTTCATTTCATTAACTGACCAAGAAATTAATTCTGACCTAACACTATTTGTTTTTTTTTTTCATATTTTTATTTTCTTATAGAAAGGTGTAAAGGAAATGTTAAATAAGTTCTTACCGAACAAATCATCATGAGATCACTGCATATAATCTTCCCATACAATTAATTTTAAACAATCAAAAAAAAAAAAAAAAAAAAAAATTAACAGAAAAACAAAAAATTTGCAAATTGTTATGACTTAGACGAAATGTGCTAAAATCAAGTATTTTTTCTTTTTCTCTCATAATATTTTCTTCTTTTCGTTCCGATTATAAATGGCAGAGTGGTCAAACCAAGAGCTTAAGAAAGTTTCAATTATAGATTTACTATTACGAGCTTAATTTTATTGTAAAGAAAACTGTAGGGTTTTCAAACAAAAAGTAGTATAGGCACATAACTGTTCTTCCATATTAAAAAAATAAAAAAAAAAAGCTGTTTGAGTAATATTGTATAGAACTGAATTTATTATTATTATAGTTATTATATTAAGACATCTGCTGCAAATCAAATAAAGTAATTTTATAGCTTAATTATCTTTCTTTTTTTATTTTGTTTGGATTTGTATGTGTGATTTTTAGTTGGTGTATGGAAAGTCAATAACTCAAAAATATCCAAAAACGAATTTTGAATTTTTTGGATTAAAATAGTAAAACAGTCGATATTAACCTTGAACCAGATTATAATACTGCCAAATACTCGCATGTATGTACTTAACTAGACAAAAATGAAACGACCAAAGTTTACTTTAAAATTCAGAATAGGTTGAAGAACTCAAGAAAGCAGACAAAATTCAATCTAGAATAGATCGAAAGAACAAGGAATAATGCACCATAAACAATTATAATTATCCAAATTTAGTATTTTTTAGATACTTTAAACATTTTATAAAAGAATTATTTTAGTTTTTGCCACAAAAAAAAAACAAGATAGAAAAGCAAACCAAAACAAAAAACAAACGATTCAAACAAATTTTCAGGTTGCAGAAGAACGAGAAGAACACAAATACGACAATCGCGAGAATACACCTTACGGCGAATATGGCGGTTGGCATAAGGCTGCAAAAGTTGATTCACCCACTGTAACAACAACTCTAAAAAATCTAGGTGCTCTTTATCGGCGACAGGGAATGTTTGAAGCAGCTGAAACTCTTGAAGATTGTGCACTGCGAAGCAAGAAAGAGGCCCTTGATTTGGCCAAACAAACAAAAGTCGCTCAATTACTGAACAGTGGAGAAAAAAGGCGATCCCGTCATTTAAAGGATGATACTGAACCAACTGAAAAAGAAGAAGTAAATATACATTTAAAAAAATATATATCTTATTAAATCTTTGATTTTCCCTATTATTTCTAGAAACGTTTTTCTAAGCCTTAAAATACTTTTCTTAATATCCTACAAGCTGTTGTTGGTGGACGTTTCCAAAAATTATAAAAAAAAAAAACAAAAACTGAACAAAATTTATTGTTGCAATACAGCGATGGTCCTGTCCTGCAAAATATTTCTTATTTTTATTTCACAGCATGAAGAAAAATAAATAAAAAGATAATATTATATTTATATGTTTTAATATTAATTTAAAAATTATTGTTCAACTCAACTTTATTATTTTTTACATAATGTCTTTAATGTGTTTGAGCAAAAATTATTATTTAATAAATTACATTTATACATACCTAAAACCAACCTAAATATTAAGATATATAATTATTAAAAATAAAATTATATATGTATTTTTTTTTATAAATTAATTTAATCGGCTTCATTAAAGAAAAAAAACTTTGTTAGCAAAATATTAAGCGAATTGTTTTATTTATCTTATTTCGAACTTTTATTTTCATCCAATCAGTGCTGAAGAAAGAACACTTATATGTACAACATAGACAAAGGTAAGCAGAAAATATCTCAACCAATAAAAAGAGAGGATGCCATATCCGAAGTAAAATCCAAAAAGACTGCTGCAGATTCAAAGATATTGGGGGATATCGTGGGTAAAATTTCCTACGGAATTTCACCCATCTTCTTAAATTGGAAATGCCAACAATTTTGTATTGTTCCTTGCAGATTCAAATTTGGTTGATTAAAATGGTAGCCCAGTGGCCATGGAATATGAATTTTCGATGCCAATAAATTCAGAGAGAAATTGCGACCACAATTCTCATTCCCAGTTTTCAACGATGGGAAAAATTCCGTGGGATAGCCCCCATTCAAAGCAACAGAACGTGAATTGGTTATGTTATGATTATGACCATTCAGAAACTTATTTTTAAAATGGTCCGCTGAGAGTATGTCCCAACTAAAGGCTAATTTCCCTGACCGTAGCTTAATCGATTATATTATTTGGAACGAAAATCCTATAAAATTTTTTTGTAAAATTTATTCTCGATACCTATTAACTCCAAGGGACAATTGCGCGCATCATTCAAGTCCCCAAACTCGAGGGATTGCCACCATATGAAGGCACCTTTTGCACCGAACAATGTTACTTGCTGATGCTGATATTATCGGGAGAACGAAGAGAGCTGTCAGTAACTCATTTGCGAGTGGATGTAGGGAGGTTGGAATTGCCTTAGCTGAAATGAGGATAAAATTAGTTATATAGGGTTGTAGGGATAGGCCTGTCAACATGCGAAGTAGACTCCCCTGTAAAAAAGGGAAAAAAGAACAATAACGAACTTTATTTTAAATATTCATATTTTTGAGTGAATTTAATTAAAACTATGTATTAGTAGGTTACAAATTAAAAAGTAAATTTATTATAAAATAATAATTATAACCCAGGCATAATATAGGCAATGTTGTCCATAGTTGCATGTAAATTGTCATTCAGACTTTTTCGATTTTCCAAACCCGGAATCTGTGTTGTCAGACAAACAAGCGGAACAACAGAACACAGAAGACTATCTAACAGCACAGAAAGACTGCCTGAAACAGTTATTTGCCCTTCGTGTTCTTTCAATCGCTCTCCAATAATAGACAAGCTATCTCCAAGTAGCTTCAAGTGAGCAGCTACATCGATTGGTTCAATGCCAGTTACTTTAAATGCTCCTGGTTGCGTCGTAGTATTGTTGACTGTTGACGAAAAAATTGAATTGGCGGCCGACGATTGAGTTGGTGAGCTTAGTTTGGGAGGCAGACCAGCTGCTGATTGCTGAGCGATTTTCTTTGTTCTACTTGTTGTGGCTCTGTTTATGAAAGTCGACTTCGTATGTCCTTGGCCATCGTCACCTTGTTTTGCCTTTTTTCCAATTCGCTTTGCCCGTCTCCTCCACATGCTCTTTTCATTGGCGGGTACATTAGCCCACATTTCTCCGAGTTTGCGTGAGGTGTTGGCAAAATCTGTTTAGAGAGGTGAAGTTAGATGTAATAGTTTATAATATTTTCAAAAGTGAGATTATAATTTTACCCAAGCTGTTGTTTTTATTATTCAAAACATTCCTTCTGACATCTCGTGCCCAAAGCATGTAAGCAGTAAATCTTGATTTTCCTTTGTCTTTTCTTTGCGCCTTTTCCATTACAACCTACAACAGAACGATATCCTGAGTTATAACCAGTTTTGAGTTTGTATTCGTTTCATACCTTTCCGTCTTTCAATATTCTTTTCTTGTTTGATTTTTCACTCATGTACAGACTCTGATGAACCACTGGGTCTTCTGAGTGTTCGTCAGAATCATCATCAACTTCACCATCACCTTCTAAGTCTTCATCAGAGTCAGTATTATCATCTAAATTCGCCTCGATTGCATCGGTGTCGAAGTCTTCGTCAGAATCTTCAGCTGCTTCATAATCTGATTTCGGTGCCATATCATGTGATGTCTTTAATTGATTTTTAGCTGATTTTGCAGTTTTCTTTGATTTTGGTTCGATTTCATCTGGGGACCGGAAATCAAGCAGTTTGGAGGACTTTTTTCGGACGCGTCCGCTCCTCGAAACACCAGTAATTTCAAATTCTATAAGTTAGTTTTTATTTCATTGTTACAAAATCAAAAACATTTACATCAACAACAGAAGTTTTACCCTTTGAGCTATTCGGAGATTCCATTCTAATAACTTTTTATTTATTTTGTTTAAATGTTGTAGAAATAATTAAAAAAAATCTAAAATGTCAAAATTAAAATGCAAGGTATGACAGAATGTTAACTTTCCAGTTTCCAAGACAACTTCCAGTATAGTCGAAAAATTACTGGAAACGTACAGTAGTCACTGCTTTGAGAAAGTAGGGCAAAATATACAAAAAAGACAAAATTTGTCGACTCACATGAAGCTGGGGCCCAATCCCACAAGTGTGAATTTTTTCTGTGTACACATCGATTTTTGCGATTCCGCAAGAGTGAGTTTTGAATTTTTGACAGTTAACGCATGTACAATCAGTCAAATTTATTCACACTTGTTTTGGGCGTGAATAGAATGTGTACACGAAAAATCATTCACACTTGCGGAATTGGGCTAAGCACCACCATGGAGGTTCTTACACTGTGGCTCCATTGGAAATTTTTGAGGCAATTGCAATTGGAATAGGAATGGCAATTTATTGCTTGGGTGGGCATTTTCATTGCCAGGCAATTTCAATTATCAAATGTGTGTATAGAAATATTTGACTGCAAATGCACTTGATGGCAAGTGGAATGCAAATTTCGAATTTGACAAGCAGTGTATGTAGCCAATTTGCTTGACCTCGGAGTTATCCACAAAACCGTTCCGTGTATACATTTCACGCGATTTCTGAAAAAATCGTTAATGGAAAAATCGGGAAGTGTAAACCCTGACAATGACATTTCTCTTTTTTTTGACACATCAACAAAAGTAAATTTTTTACAGAAAAGGAACGCACCACCACTAGCTTCGACTGTCAACCGACATTTTTAATTGAAGTTTGTTTTGTATTTGAGCGCGAAAATGTCGCATTAGCAATTTTTTATTTAATTAATTGATAAATTAATTATAATAGTTAACTACAAAACAATTATGTAGTATCGATAGATTTTTGTTTATACAAAACTGTGACTAACAAATTATTGCTTTGAGCTTTCTTAATCAGAATTAGCAAGTGAAATAAGACAAGTTCGCATTTTGAATTCAAACAAAAGCGCAAGATGGCTTCACCTCTTAATACAAGAATAGCTTTATCGGAAATCCCTGACCGTTTGGAACTCCTCAGAGTAGCTACAATACCAACAAATCCCGAAGCAGACGAGCCTACTCCGGCCAATATTCTAAATCAAACTATTTTCGACAATGCCATAAATAATATGTCCTTGGAACATGAATCGCCTGTTGCTTCACCTGATGAAATGGTTATCAAACAGCGTGGACGACGTCGTTTTACGCTTACCTGGTCCCCAGATAAGTTGTCTTCACAGAGTCCCTTCCAGAAAACTCCAACAAAGATAGCTTCACATATGACACTAAGAAGTTCTCCACGGAAACGCCTTCTAATGACCGAAACCACTTTTTCAAAATCACCTTTAGACTCGTGTTCTTCGGACAATATTCATAGACTATCGGGTTTTAGATCTACGAGTAACATGGCTCCAATTGTAAAGAAACTAAAACTAGACGAAACACCGGTGGCGCAGACAAATGTCAACACCAGTTTGAACGTGATGCTCAAAGGACTCAGTCACAACCAACTTGTTGAGATGATAGGAAACTTAGTGGCCAAAGATGCCAAGCTTGAGGAAGTGATTCGCAGTGAATTTCCAATGCCAGATATCGGGTAAGAGATGTTTGTTTCATTCCATAAAATTGGCTCTGATTTGTTGATTTGTTTCCAGGTATTTGGAAGATGAGTTGATTTTATGCAAACGCAATATCTTCAAAAGTCTTCCGACATCACGATTGTGCAAGAAGACGGATAGCACCGCCTATGCAAAGGCAGTAATGCATGTATCAGCATTTAAAACGGCCATCATAAGTCACACACGGAAGCTTCACGATTCATCACACTGGGATGCCCTGCTAGATTATGCTATGATGGCATGGAACTACGTTCGGGCAACACCTATTTGGGACAATAACTCGCACAATGCCATTAGGAGGCAATGCTTTAAAATTTTGACTTGTCATTGTGTAGCTGCGCTTAAATATGGTGGACTTAGGGTGGGCGCTCAGAGGCTGAATAATCTGGAAAGAAATCTAGCCGATTGGGCAAAAGATCATGAGGATGTTCTGTCTTGCGTGAATGCTCTTAATAAAACTTTTAATTTCCGATCGAGTATGTAAATTCAATCATGTGAAATATTTTATGCTCTATATTATAGTAGTTAACTTTACTACACTTAACCGCCTGCATGTACTACAAGAATCTAATTTAAATTTTAAGAACATTTTACTCAACCACTTTGTAGCTTTATCTGTTGTTTGTCCATATAGAATAAATAAACATTATATAAAATAAAACACCTTATACTAGACGTTATATGTTTTGTACTTTTGTTTTAATTTCTTGGAAGAGTCGTTCACGTAAGAATTCGCTTAAGGTTCAGGGTTGGCCTACAGACTCAACCAACGAGCACTTCCAACCAGTCCACTTTTCCAAGATAGTTGCCTCGAGTTACGAGTACCAATTTAGTTGAAGAGTCTATCCGCTTGTGGGTGTCCTTTAAGGTAGTGCTATCCATGTGTCTCAACCATTTCAGTCGGTGTATTTTCAGTTTTTTTTTACTAATTTAACGTTGTTGTGTAGCTTGTAAAACTAGTAATTGAATCTTGTCCACCACATACCATCGACGCATACTGGACCTGTAAATATCACCTTGAGAATCTTTCCCTGACAAAGCGGGTTCCTTTGTATACAGACACCGTGGTTCTTGTAGGTAGGGGAGATATTATTTAATTATTGTAAAATGTAGTTTTTTGCATTTGGTCTTTCCGTGCTCCTATACAAAATATAAAACATTTAACAAAATATTTTTTTTTTCGAATTTTACCAAATGTACCATCCTGACAACATTTTATGTTGTGGGAATAGGTACCGACACCATTTATTCAGCTTTTATCAATAAATTAAAACTATCCATTAACATAAATCATAATTATTAACAAATATTTTACAGTCTTAAATAAAAAAAAAATACATTTCTTTTTATTTTGTTTTAAAAGCAGCCACAATAAATTATATTCATCGAAAATGTTTTAAGAGCACAAGTGTTCCAAATTTAGTAAAAATTGCCAAAGCAATAACAATTGCAGGAGGATATGCAGCATTCATCGGGCCAGCTGAAATATGCTTCCCTGAAACGAAAAAAAAGACGAATAAGAAATTTTTATTACTTTAATCGGGATGTAACATTTAAAAATAAATTAGTATTTTTCATTGCAAAATGGAATACCTATAATGCTCTCATTTCAATTTTTTTCTGGAATGATTTTTTATTTTGAGTGTAAAATCTTTAAATACAAATCATGCAATGATTGTGTACTGAAACCCACTACTTCCTTATACAATATGTATAACTTGTTTTTTTCTTAACTTACAAAAAAAAAAAATATTTTTAATCAGAATCCTCGTTATGGACATTTTTTTTTTAATTCCTAAAAAAGGCATTGAAAGTTTATTTGAAAAGGAGATTTTTATCATATTTGAAACTACAAATGAAATCTGGGTAGATTTTTGTATTGATATTTTTGTATTATTATTGATATCTATTTATATTTTGCAACTTAAAATGACTTTTATTATTTCAAGGATTGAACCAATGATTATTGTAATAATCAAAGTCATTTTATGAATATGTGGAGTTTTGATTAATAATTAAGACAAGAACTTTATAGTAAAAAATAGTAAAATAAAATAAATTAAAAATTTAAATTTTCAATGATGCTTTTTAATTAAAACTATAATTAGCATATAAAACAAAGCCTGAAAATCAATCAAATTAAAATAACAGAGATTTAATTGAATGTACGTACAACGTTTTGCCAAAGACGGAGCACAGCAGCATTCCTTCACTTCTTCATAGAAAAAACATGATCCAACCGATGCTTGGTATTGCTTTTCTCCAACATAGCATATGTGCGGAATAAAAGGCAGTCCCTCTGAAAGAAAATATGTAAAAAAGAAAATGATAAATTAAACATTTAGTTTAATAAAACGCATTTTAAAATTTTTCAATTTTAGATACCTTTTCTAAGAAACTCACTAAAATGAGGAAAAAACAGCTAAATTTACCTTATAGGCACTATGCGCTATCTCGAAAGGAATCTTATGTGAATCTACCACTCAAAAAATTCTCCTGAACCAAAAGTCCTAATGAAATCACAACCAAATTTCTCCTAAAAAATTTGTTCTCAATAACAAATTTCGAGGGAGTGGATTATACCCAGAACATTTTTTATTTGTGAAAGTCCCCATTGTTCTACGAGTACTACAGCGATTTTAAAAACTCTAAACTCTATTCATTAAAGGCGATATTACATTATCATATAAATATGGCAAACTTACCATATAAATACGGTCCACAAGTGACATATCAGTGTGATAGATCTATTTTTTTTTTAAAGAATATGTATTTAGTGCCTCTATGGTATCATATACACATATTCTTTCGTACATACCACGCATATATGTCACTTGTGGACCTTATTTATATGGCAAGTTTGCCATATATATTGGTAGTAATACTGCATTAACATAGGTTTTTAAAAACAAACTTCATTTTGGACTTTTTCTGTTATTAAAAGTCCCCAATTAGGCACATTTTTGTATGTGTAACATCTATTCGATCGGTTTAGGGGTAAATTAAAGAAAGACAATTTCCGTGTTACAAATTCCTTCCGGCTAAAAGAAAAAAATCGTTAAAATTTGAGAACTATAGGCAATTTGAAGTTGTGTAGTATTTAATTTGTATCTGTTTAAAGGGTTGGGCTAGAAGACTGAAACTTTGACAGACGATAGAAATTATTGATTTAAGAAATTAGAATTCTAGAATACTGTTGAACGGAGATAACGGCAATATTATACAGCGCTTTCATATATAACTCATATCTCCTGAGTGCATTACTTGGTTTTTCTTTATTTTTGAATATAAATAAAATTACCGTTATTTAACACGCAAATTTATAATTTTTTGAGCACATTTACCTGAAAAAAAACGATACATAACTTCAAAATTAAGAAAGTTAATTTTCATTTGATTAGGATTTAGTATTTATTTTAAGAAATTTGAAATAAATTTTCAACCTCAATTGAAAAAGTCTTATATAAAAAACTGCTTAATTTATAGGCAAACATATTGGCTCATATCTATCAACCACGCCCCGTAGCACATCGTGGCATAATGGTTAGTGCGTTGGACGGTCATGCCGAAGGTCTGGGTTCGATTCCCAGATGCTACCATCAAAAAACAAAAATGTTGTTTTCCTCTTGCGAGGAACCGACAAATCCAAGTCGAATACAAGAGTATCTTTGTCATGAAAAGTGCTTCTCATCTAGACGTTGGGACTCGGCAAAAAATTGTAGGTCCCCTCCATTCCTGCCAACAACACGCCCACAGGAATGGTTGAGAGTTGTAAGTCACTAGGTCCTGGTTCTCCTTGAGCTGTTGTGCCACCAAATTTATTTATTTATTATTTTTTCGACCACGCCCAGCACATTGTATCAATTTTCAAAATTCTATTTTTCAAATTGTACAAATTATTTATCGACACACAAAACTTTTTTAAGCTTTTTTTTTAAGTTAAATTTTCTTTGCTATTTAACAAAATCTTATTTTTCTCTAAAATGGCACCATCGGTTAAAAAAAATTAATAATTTTTTTTTAGTTAAGGCTAACTTTGGATAAGAAATCTTTTTTCGAAAAATGGTGATTAGTGTTAGGTGCCTCTCATAAAACCATTTGACTGAAAAATATTTATATAACTGATTTTGATTTTTTTTATGCAGAAACTTCCAAAGAATAAAGATATTATAGTGTACCAACATTTTCCAAAAAATATTTTTTGGATTTTAGAAACTCAATATTTTGAAAACGGTGTGTTTAAATTTTGTATTTAACGGTTTCATTTTAAATCTTACAAGTAATTTCATAGTTAAGATCACAAACTTTGAATGGTATTAGGAGGTTTGTATGGTGTTAGGGGAGTTTATTTTATACTTTTTGGTCCGTTTTGGAAACGTGATATACATTATAAACAATATTCATATGCACATACATACATATATACATTAGGGTGACCCTTAAAAAGGTCATTGTTTTATTTTAAATGATGCGCCCCAAAATTTCTTGCAAATAAATAATCCTGCAAAATTTTACTTCATTATTTTACCGTTAGCCCGGCCCAAAGACATTTAAAATGATTAATCAAACTGATTTTTTATAACTTTCGTAAAAAGTGATGGAGAATTAAGTTTTTGGTACAATAATGTAGTCTTATATGACTACATCTAAGATTCGGTAACAAACTAATAAAAATCGATTTTGAATATTGTATCAAGTTAAGAGAATAAGTCAATGTTTCAGTTTCAAAAAGTATGAAAAATATTCATTCTATTTTGGAAACAACTGAATAAAATATTTTTTTTAAGAGTGTTCCGAACTGAACAAAACCAGTAATTTGCTAACTTTTTTTGCATACACATCTAAGACCGGGTTTTCACTTTCATCATATACTTGTTTTTATAAGACTTTGTATTTTTACTAATTGGTAATAGTAGGCGTATTATTGTATTGTACCAAAAAAAACCATTTTGTAAAAGTAACTGATTTTAACCTCCAAACTTCCATGATTTTTCTTTCAAAAAATGCCCTTAAGAATAAAAAATTTCAATATCAAATTATACATTAATGATTATATAATTAATGAAAATCGTGAAAAAATAAATTGAGTTTATATCCACTAAAAACTGCTAAAAATACGTTTTTCAAAATTTACAAGCATTTTTATTTTGTATTATTAAAATTTTTATTAGGAAAATTTTCTTCAAAAGAGTCCTAATAAAAATATGGAATTTTATGTTATGAAACATTATTTTGCAAAAAATGCTATAGTGTAAGCTACATTTGCTTTGAAAAACAGCAATTTTCGCCGTTTTTCGATTTCTTAAAGGCTTTTACCAAAAACTAGAGCACGAAATAAAATTTTTTTTTTTCAATGATGTCCTAGAGAATGAGTTTATCTGTCCATATACACCTCAATCGTTTTGATCGGACAAGTACACGCTTCACAATCTTTTTCATGAAATCACCATTTCAGTCCAGAACACTCTTAAACAAATAAAAAAATATTCCACAAGAAATAATATGGGTAGTCATGCAACAGCGTAAAGTCGCCGTAAACGTTGTAAAGTTTAAAACTTCGTAATTCTGTCACAATTTGTATGGAAAATTTGACAGATTTACGAAGTTTACAACTTTACCACGTTTACGACGAGTTTACGCTGTTGCATGAATACCCTTAATATTTTTTCTTTAAAAATTGTCAATAAATCTATTATATTTTAATTCCCAGTTTTGTTGTAAACCAAAACTTGCCAAATTCATGCGAGAAAAATTTTTCACGATCAAATTTAATTTTTAATAAGTTTTAAATGATTTTTTTATGGTTTGAAAGAAAATCACATTTAAAGTTCCATTTAAAATATATTTAATAATTAAATTTAATTATGGCGAGTTTCTCTGGGTATTGCGAGTTATGGCTCTCATCAACTCAGTATTTTCGTTAAAATTCGCTCTTTGACCTCTTAGAATTAAAGTTCGGTAGCCTTACTGCCTGAACAGATTGCAAGACGCAACTGGGATAGATGTGAAAAATGCTGCAGAAAATTGTTCAACTCTTGCAGCTCTAGCATTTTTGACAACTATTCCAGCTCCATCTTGCATTCTGTTCAGGCAGTTAAGAGTAGAAAGGTACATTTTTATGAAATAACTAGATATTTTGTTTCTTTATTTCCTAAGAACTTTTCTGTTTTGTGAGAAAACATGGAGAATTTCGTTTTTTTCTTATAAATAAAAACATTTCAACCCTAAAACTTATTTTTCTTGCAAGGCGGAGGCCGAAGCAGAAGTATTAACTCTCTGCATACTCAGAAAAGCGTTTTTAATTTGGAAAGCGAACAAATTCAAGCAAAAATAAATTCTGAATAACTTTTTAAAAAATATTTTTGAAGTCCCGGGATTATCCCGGGATTTATGTTTTTGAATCCCGAAATCCCGGGATTGAAAAAACATCCTGGGATTGCATTCTCTAGTTAAGACCCAAAGAGGAAAATCTAAAAAAGTCAAATTTTCCTTGTGTCGCATGTTAGTAAAATTGCCTTAATTTTGTCCCATACTCCATTTTTTTAGATAAACATAGGTGACTATAATTTATTAGCAGGGAGATACTAAAATTTAAGGTTAAAAAGGGGTGCATCATTTAAAATAAAGCCATGAACTTTTTAAGGATCCTCCTTTGAACAGAGATAGGTTCAAAAAGGAATTAAAATTGATAATTCTTCAGTTAGATATAGTTAAATTATTATTTTTATTTTATATTTAAACTAAAGTTTTTGTTTATATTATATAGGTAGTCCAGTCATATTGTATTTCAACCATACAGATTGTGGGGTAGTTTTGATTTATTCGCTCCTTTATGTTTTTGGTGGTGCTGAATCCGAATCTGAGATTTGCCAACAAAATTTCGTGACGCAACATGGAAAAAAATGATACAAAAATGCATTTTTGGAAGTTTTTCACTAATGGCTCGAAAACTACCAACTATTCAAAAATTACATTGGTACCATTGAAAGTATACAAAAATTCCAATAAATCCCTATTCAAGGTTTTTTTCTTGGACAACCCATTTGGACTCAAGCGCTAGTCGAAAATTGACATATTTTTATTGTTTTCGAAAATCCACTCGAAAGCTCTAAGAAATTACTTTCGTGTGACAAAATTTGAATTTTTTGTCTGTAACATGAACCAAGATATACTTTTCTGATGGTATTTGATGCGTTGAGTTTGAATCTGGCCTTCAAATTGCTCTATCACGTCACTTTTTTTGAGATATTCGAATCTAGTAATTAAAAAAAATTGCATTTTTATACAAATTTGGGGTTATTTTTTTTTGATGTAAGTTTTTTCGAAAAAATGTTTGTGGTCATTCTGAAGTATGAACATTTTATATCAAAATTCTTTTTAATCTTTCCTCTTTCCTCTTCGAGAAATCGTGGGTTTTCGTCTTATTACCTAATTCGAAAAATCCCACGATTCGCCCTTTTGAGCACAAATTGACTTTCGAATTAGGTAGTAAGACGAAAACCAACGATTTCTCAAAGACGAATAGAGTTATTTGAAAGATTCAAAAAGTAAAATGAAGTAAAATGTTCATACTTCAGAATGATTATTAACATTTTTCCGAACAAAATTACCTCGACAAAAAAATATAACTTCAAATTTGCATAAAAATGCATTTTTTTAAATCTTTAGATTCGAATATCTCAAAAACGTAACATGCTAGAGCAATTCCAAGGTCAGATTCGAACTCAGCGCATCAAAGACCATCAAAAAAGTATAACTTGGTTCATGTTACGGACAAAAGTTTAAATTCTGTCACACAAAGTCATTTCTTAGCGCTTTCGACTGGATTTTCGAAAACAGTAAAAATACGTCAAATTTCGACCAGCGCTTGAGCCCAATTGGGTTGGCACAGAAAAAAGCCTAGAGATTTATTGGAATTTGTGTATACTTTCAATGGTACTTTGATGTAATGTTCGAATAGTTATCGTAGTTTTTGAGCCATTAGGGAAAAACATCCAAGAAATGCATTTTTGCACCATTTTTTGCGTTTTTTCCATGTTGCGAATAGCCTTGAGCACAAACTGACTGGACTAATATAAATATTGAGAAATTGTCTTTAATCAGTTGATTATAAAACGTAGATTAAAATAAATAAATAAACAAAATTATAATCTCTGTGAAAGTAGGGCTTGAAAATTGTTGCCATCAGAAAGTCCTTTTTCTGTCATGCAAGATTTAAAAAAAAAAAGGCGAAAATAGGTTTTAAATAATAATTGTTATGATGGTTTATCTCATTTTGCTAGCTACTTTTGTTTATCCAAAATAAATCTTAGCAATAACTTTGTAAAAAAAAAGAAGAAAAGAAGATACTTTCCCAAAGCAAAATGTACATAGGTATATTATATGAAAATATTATTCCAAGGTGCGTGATAATTAATATATGTATTTTATAAGTAATGAAGCTTCATTTAAAATAATGCAACTTCCTCATCGCACATTAACAAAACTGTATTGGATAGGTGCATGCATATGCATAATAGAATTATTATAATGTTCATTAGAATTCTAATAGTTGATTTGCAATTGATAACAATAATAATAAGTAAAATTGTAGAAATGTGTCGTATTCGATATTCTTAACGCAATTTGATATCTCTTAATATAGCCCCATTGCTGCAACAGATCATTTCCCTATAATTATGTATAGCTATGGACAACCTATTGGATAGTACCTACCGCTCATTATTGCGATGATTAATTTGTTCGATATTTTTTATCGTACGCGTTTGGAATATTATATATATATTCCAACTTGGCATTGATCGTCAAATGCTTTCATTATTGAACAGAATTATTATTATTATTTAAAAAAATCTATAATAAACGTTCTATTGATTTGTGTGGAAATTTAAATTAACATAATATAATAAATAATACCTACTTACTGTATTATGTTGCATTGATATATTTATAGCATAACGTGCTGGGAATATAATATAGTTTGTTCATTGTCATATATTTTATATTAGTCATCCTCATGATTACCGGAAAGGAAATCAAAATTCTGTTGATTGGCACTTAATAAAAAATGTTGGTAAAATGTTTCTGTGGTGTAATTTAAGCAAAGATGTATACGAGTATTTATAAATTGCAGGTATCTTTTGATGTCTTCGATAAAACCTCAAATGTCCCGCATGAATGAACAAAATATGACCGACTGAATCACACGAGCTTGCTCTTGTGGCTCAAGGCTGTAACATGGAGAGTCATTGAGGATTATGTATTGATGCATTAGTTTTTTAATATCTTCAATTATGTACATTGTTAACGGAAAAGTGTGAAAGAATTAAACTTCTCCACAGATAGTTTTTTTTTTTTTAACATGAAACAAACATTTTCACTGCAGAGAAATTTATAAAAAAAAAAACAATGAACTTTAAAAGTACCCAACTCACTTATTTGGCTCTACTAGTCTAAAATAATTTGATGAACATTTTTCAAGCTGTAAATATTTATAGCTTTTTTAAAATCTAATTAATGGGTCTTGCTTTTGGGTCTATTAATGGGTGGTTCTGGTTCTAAAACAATTACCTATCTATTCTTTCATCTAACTAACCAATTTGAAAGGATGGGGGAGAGATGTGATTGATTTAGTTTCAAGATATCCAAGAAAAATTGTTGATAGTATCCAAAGGTAGGTATATATCGTATGTGTATGTTTATATATTTATATTATTTGTTTAACTCTTTTTTGATTGCTTAGTTTTGACCTTCACTTCAATCTATTTTAATATTGAGAAAAATGCCTTTGCCCCAAAAAAAGTTAAACAAACAAAAATATTAAGGTAAATAGCTAATCCCCATAAATATCTTTGTATTCCAGATTCAAATTTTGTAAAATATTAACACTTTTAAAGAAACGAAAAGATATTCTTAAGTATTTTCAAAGAAAATTGAGGAAGTTACATATTGAAATTCATTATAATGTCCTAATAAATAAGCTTAAACTATTATTAATTAAATACAAAAAATGTTTTTTTTTTAAATTAACTTACACACGTGGCAAATAAATTAATTGGAAATTATTTTTATTTTCTGTCAGCGACCCTTCTCGAGTCATTAATTATCTGAAATTCTGATTTGTTTGTTTCCAATGTGTTGTACTACACACTATTAGAAGTTGCTTTGATTTTTTTGTTTGTTCTATACATACATAATTTCAGACGCTCTTATTTTGTTTAAAGATACCACAGACATACATATTTGCTAGTCTTATGATAATACTCATAGATAAAAATAGCCTTATACCTAATTAGAAAATTAATAAAGATATGCATTCTTGTTTTTTATGGTCAATTATGTCTGAAAACCAAAAAAAGAAAATGGGGAGTAAACATAATGGAAAAGTTAATAAAATTAAAATGTTTTTTTTTTGTGCGAATAATTCAATTAGTTTATAAAAAAACTAAAATATTTGCTAATAATGGAAAATTTCTATCTTAATTTAAAACCATATTTCTTTAGAGATGCTTTTTAGGTTTTCAATATATGTAGTAAAATCTTGTAAAGTGGAGTACATGCATTCCCCTTACACATGCGCTATAAGACTAAATTAAATTCAGACAATATTTTAGCACAACTTTAACGTTTTTGTAGATCCTCAGTCTTTTTATCACACTTACAACAAGCAAAACGTAATGATAAACAATTTAGGTCTGGTAGAACAGGGCAGGACGGAAGAAAAATATGAATACATCGTTAATTTTGCTTCAAACATTTTATTTAATTTTAAAATTGGATTGATTGGTAGTGAAGGTTCACAAAATGTTGCCACTATACTATACAATGAGTTGTGTAAAACCGGAGCCGAATAACCGCATCAGTTTTCTTACAAATCCGACACGGCAATCATCTTGAAACCCTCTATTCAATACAAAAACATAACCCTCCTCTAGGTCACTAACAAATATGCACACCAACATGATGCTGTCTTAGAGGCGGTTATCACCTATACTTTCATAACAAGTTTTAATAAAAAAATAATCAATGAAAAATAAAAATTGTACAAATTCGAATCGGTGCCTGTAAGAAAAGTAAGTATTCGCCACAGTACACACATCTAAAGGTAATATATTGCGCAGAGCGCAGGTTGTTAAAGTTTAAAGTGTCAGCTATTTTAATTGGTGATGAGAAATTAATATCATATTTGATATACACATATGCACAGTACTTATATTAAAGGTTCCTCTCATGTCTCAAAGTCAGTGGAAATCTGTGGATCCTGTGATCCCCACTTGTTAAACGTCAAATTTTGTTCAGTTTTATGTGTAAATTTGTTATTTGTTGTATCAAATAAGATTATTTCAAGCTCTTTTGCTTGTATTAATATTATTATTAATATTAATTATTTAGGGAATAACAAAATTATAAATTTTCTTAAAAAAAAAACAGTTTTGCGGTGTGCAGTTGGCAGTCACGTGTTCGTGTAGGTACTTTTGCAAACAACATTTCCTCCAGGTTTTTAATTTTGTTTAAAATATTTGTTCGTGTTTGTTGTGGTTAATTATATTCTAAAAAATAAATAAAGACGGCTGGGACGGTCATCGAGGAAACGGAACTGGTTTAAGTTCATATATTTCACAACACAAAGAATGCTGTGAAATGTAAATGTTTTCTTGGGAAGATATGGAATAAACTTGTCTCCTCTTCTGAGCAGGCTGTTATTGTTAAAGGCTTCATTCGTTTAAAGTTTGAGTACGATTCCCATATTTGGGCAGCTGCTTGCTGCTTCTAAGACTCATTTAAGTCTCTTCTAAAGAATTAAAAACAGAGCTTTTAAAATGATAGATAATGAAGTATAACGGAATAATTTCCATCACTCGAACACCGCCGCAATTCGCTTGTCTCTCATTATTTTATCGCTATTTTTACAAACAGTGTTCTAATGATTTAGCCAGTAGTTGCATTCTTTTCCTCAAAAAATTCCACCGAAATATTCATACTTCTAGGAATGTACATCAGTTTTCCCTTTAAGCCCAATTTCAGACAGACGTACTGTCAAGAATAGAGATTCCTTTCTTAGCCGCGCTTATCGAATGTGGAAGGCTTTCCCTCCCATTCATCAAATCAAACTATTGTGAAAGTCTCCCAATTTGGTTTTGCTTGTAGCTGATTAACCGTATTATCTTAAACCAGTCTTAAAGTTGACCCCCACCACGCCACCTCTTCGGGCAGCTAGTCAGAAACTAGACCAATTTTGTAGGCACGCCTGCATGTGCAATGCGCTATATTTTCACCAATTTGAAGTTGGTGTTTTATGTTTTTTGAAGTGACTTGAAAAAAAGTTTATCAATGAATGTTTGAGACCATGGTGTATACTTAATTTCAACGTTTGAATTATTTGATTTCATCGACTAATTTCTATGTTCTTGGGCAAACATTGATTCATCAAAATGTCGAGAAATGTATGTATTTTTCTTACAGTTAAGTGTTTTTGTTGTATTGCCGGGTGCTGTCGGGTTGTAAATTTATTTTTAAAGCAAACAATAAGGTCTCAGTGTTTTGTACAATCAAAAACATTTTCCTCATATTTCCTCCTTTTTGAGAAAAAAATTATTTAAAATTGCAGTTTTTTCCAAAGGTACTATTTTTGAACAAGTTTTTACTTTTTATTATTCGAAGTTATTCGAAAGTATTTTGGATGCAATATGGAAAACCAAACCTTCAACCTTCGATTTAAAAAAAAAATTATTTGATTTGATACCTTTTTTGGTCAAAAATGAAATAATTGTTACACACATATCTAAGCCCATGGGTGGAAAAAAATTTAAAAAAACCCCACTATTGTTCATTTATGTTTTACAGAATGGAAATGCTTTAAAACGGTATAAATTTAAGTTTTAGATGAATATTAGGTCATTAAGACAAAAAAATAATTTTGACCAGTTTTTTCATGCAAATGCTCCTATGTGCGCTTCCCAATCTGTTTAAGGGTGGTCAAAATCGCTTTAGTGATATAAGAACTTGTAGGAATTAAAATAATAAATATTCGTTATAACTACAATGTAAAATATTTAGGACTAGGGTGGGTTAGGTTAGGTTAGGTAGAAGGGCTGACAGTTGATCTCGTTACCGTCACACTTAGATCTATGTAGATCCGTTGTGATACCCTAGGAAATTGTATTCCACTTTATGTAAAAACCTATGTGTTCTGTTAGCAGTCAAGCCATTTAGAGGCGTTGATGAAATTCAGAAGGCTAATAGCCGAAGTTCCAGAAAATTCCTCTAGGTCGTCATAGAAATGATTTCCTAGGTGTTTCTTTCTTAAATGACAGAGTGCTGGGCAGTGGCAAAGGAAGTGTAAGGTATCCTCATGTGCTTCTTCGTCACTGCATCCTCTGCAAAGGTCATCAGTACTGAGCCTCATTTTCTTTTTATGGTATCTCAGTAGGTTGTGTCCGGTGATTATGCTGACAAGGGAACGGAGATGTTTCTTGTCCATTTGCATAATTTTGTCTGTTCTCTGCTTATTGAAATTTGGCCATAACTTTCTAGTTGTGGCGCATGTTTCAAGCAGATTCCATCTTTCATTGGTTTTTTCTAATATTTTGTTACCAATTTCCTGTTTGATGCTACAGGTTGGTACTTTAATATTTTGTTCGGCTTGACTTGAATCAATCGACGAACCCGTTCTCGCCAGCTCATCAGCTCTCTCGTTTCCCTGTACATCACTGTGACCGGGAACCCAGCAGAGTCTAATGTTATGCTGCATGCCAAGAACCCTAAGCTCTTCGCGACAGCAAGTCACAAGCTTCGAATGTATCTCGGTGGCAGAAATTGCTTTTATTGCTGCTTGGCTATCAATAAAGAGGGTGATATCAGCTCGTGGTATCGACATCATTGATATTTGCGTAGCTGCTTTTGTCACTGCCAAGACCTCGGCTTGGAAGACACTGCAAAAGTCCGGAAGTCTGAAGGAGCTAGCTAGTCCCAGAGTTTCCGAGAAAATTCCTGCACCAACTCCAGTGTCCATCTTCGAACCATCAGTGAAGACAGTTATCGTAGATGCATTACTGAAAGGTTGGTTGTTTTCCCACTCCTCTCTATTAGGAAAAGAGGTAGTGAAGGGTCTGTTGAAGTTTAAATGGGGTGTTGTGTTCTGTGCAAACATTATTTCCCACATATCTCTGCAGAATCTGAGTATGGCCTGATGTGTTTTGCTTCCAGCATTTAGTCTGGACTGGACTCTGGACTAGGGTAGCTTAGCTAGTACAAGGCCAGCACCCTACGTTTTTCGTTTTAAATCTTTTACATTGTCAGGACACTTTTTTGGGGAATCTATATGATGCTTTAAGAAATAAGAAATTTTTTCCTACTTTTAAAACCGTATTAGAAATATTGCAGCACATTAAAATTGTTTTTTTTTTTGCTATTTAAATATTTAAATTCCACTTTTTTATCTTATGAGTGATTTTTTCATTTTTTGCCATCCAGATCAAAGCACTGAAACTAACTAACGAACAGTTGTAGAGTTATTTTATAATTTTGCATCCTAATTCCATATATCACAATTACACCCCGACTCCACAGGAGATAATTTCTATCAGGATGCCCATCTTGACATGAGATATCCAATGGAGTCACTGCGTTTCATCTCTTGTTGGGATGTCAGAGATATATGTGATTATATCTTGAAAGAGTTCCTTGACATGAATTTTAAAAGATGAAGATTTTTTTACTTGTTTTCTCATTTTTTGTCGCACTTTTTTGTATTTCTATCCATATCCATTCTTGTTTGGCAAATGGAAATTTATTTCTTGTATTTTTGGAAACTAAAAATTAAGTGTCGGTTTCGTTTTTGTGATTTTTTGGACAACTTTTTAGAAATTACATGTTCTAATAGGTAACTATATAAATAATCAGGAAAGCAGTCAAATAAAACTATGAGGTTATTACAGTGCTGGCCAAAACAAAAGCAACTTTTTGCTAGAGATACAAATCTGGTATATAACTGCCTGGATTGTAATTTATTTTGTAATCTTTTTATTGATAAATGCTCTTATTATTACCACACCAAAATTAATAATAACAAAAACGATTTATGTCTTTAATATTCTCCCTTTCACTAAAACAAAAATATCGGAATTAGCTTTGGTGATATGGAATGAAATATCATAAAATGATTTGCCCAGCAAAGATAGAAGGACAATATAAGATATAAATATCTGACATTAAGTTGGAGAGAAGTTATCTACTGCGGAGTCGGGGTGTCAGGTACCTACAACGCAGCCCCAATGAACAAGCTATTGCAATGTAACCAAAGCACAAAATTTATAGTTTTTTTTTGTCATCACCTGAGACTCAATTAGCTTAGATGTCCTTTTTTATTTGAGATTAAGAAAAACAATAGAAATAAAAAATGATTTATGACAATGCAAGGTTTCCGCCTTGCAAAATGTTATCCCTATGTTTGTAGAGTTAAAAAAAAAAACACTTTTTTGTCATTGCGTTTTTATATTCTAGTGAATTTTCTTATGGGAAATCAAGCATAATAATAATTAACCTGCTGCGTGTCTGTCACCTATTAAATTATTTTCATATGCCGCCATATGTACAGGTAGGTACACCTCTTGCTATATAAATAATTCAACGGAATTAGCTAGACGTAAGGTGACACACTCACGACTCTAAATATCTATGCAAATTGGTCATATATGTATAATATTTTGACAAGCCAAAATTGGATGAGTCGGAGTGAAGAATTGAAGTCTGTGAAATGAAGATGTCGTTTATTTTATGATATAGGTATCTTTGCAATAATTATACATTTTATGTATATTTTCTTTTATTTAGGTACTATAGGGGTAAGATAATCGATGAAAAAACTAGAATCCGATGTAGAGAGGAATGACGAAAGAGTCTGTTTTCGACAATTTTGTTATTTATGTGTTAATGGATTTGTAGGCTTAAAGTTTGTAGGCTTAAAGAGAATTTGCTTTATACAAGCTTAGGTTTTTTTACATTTGATTTTTTTGTGGTAAAAATATCGTTGCCCCTGTCACGTACATAAATAATCAGAAAGTAAATGGCTGAGACCATATTCATAGTTTAGTATTTAGCCAAAATAATTCAAACATTTATACCTTCTTAACGCTTTTTATGTAGCTGTTATATTAATAAAATCCTTCATAGTTTCTAACAACCTTTAGGCTTGAACCATCAAAGCAAGTACGTGTTGTGCATTTTATTCAAAGTTTTATTAAAAATACTAAATTTTTTTTTGATTTTTCATAAGAAACAGGCTTCACGATTTTACGGGAAAATAAAATCAACGATTGGGTCATACGCACTTACTTTTAAGAGTCAATGCTTTAATGTGATTTGGTATTGGTGATGGAAATAAGATATTAAATTGTTTACTAATATAAACAGAAAAATACATACATAAGTGAAAAAAGACAACAATTTTTAAATTAAAATTTTCATACAAGTGCACCTATACATTATTTCTTTAAAATAAAAAATCATTTGAAAAAATGTCGGTAGACAATATAAGTAGGCGCTACTAAGAAGACAATTTTCACCAAAAATTGAACAAAATTGGTCAAGTCATTACTGAGAAAGACATGAGTAAATTATTTAGGACCATTTTTGTTGAAAAAGTTAAGTATCTTATTGCTGTTTAGTAATCTACATGCATACCTATATGTACATATAGTGTGCAAGCATGATGAAATTGACGTTTATATGCCATGAAAAAAAAGAAACTGCCATTTTTTAAGTTTTTTTCAACGATGGAGCATATATGTAGCTTCCGAAATGTGCATTTATGCAAACATAAAATAAATTAAGTATTTTCAAGTTATTAAAATTTAAAATAATATCTTATAAATTCGCAAGTTTATTTCCCAAAAATAATAAAAATAGTTTTTCTGAAGATTGTTGGTGGTGTACGGTGGCGTATGTGAAACATTTTTAATAATATTTAAAAGCGAATGACTTGTTTCTTTTATATCTCAAAACTAGAAAATTGAATATTATCAAATTTATTGATTAAACTCCAAACAAGGAGAGAGACATCTTGCACATATCATTCAACATATTTTAATTCTTTTTCTAAAAACTTCATTTTCCTTGATTGAAATAGCGCATAGTCTTCCCATTGAAATAAAATTTATTAAACAATGCGAATATTTTCGTTGAACCACAATATTTTGGAGCTTTTTTATCAAAAACACTTTGCTTATCCTAAATTAAATTTCTCAAATAAATCATGTATATAGAATAGGGTGTTCCAACAAGAGGTCTCATTTAAAATCATTAAAAGTTAATTTTTTTTTTTTGAAAAAGAGTGATATTTTGAACTAAACAGGGTGTCTCGTATATAATGGATAACCTTGCATTCGGATAAAGCAGACATTAAGACGTTTTAGAAAAAAAAAATATTGCTTATGTGGCCTCTTTCTAATGGGTGCAGGGAACTAAGTCCTCGGGAACTAGGTCCCTAGCTTTCATAGCATCTATAAAATATTGTTGTAAGCTTTTCCGTTGTTTTTAACAATTTTGTTTGCGTTTTAAGTGTCCTTTTTTTCTTTTATAAAAGTGGCCCCTCCTTCCTAAATGGTAGGAGATTGACCCCCTTCTGAAGTAATAAAATACTTGTCTTATTTCCCTCTACTAGTATCCGTTATTTTTTTGCAGCACCGTACGAATCGTAAACTCCCTTTATGAAGTGTTTGCTGTACGTTGACAATGGCAACTTTGTAACACTGTATTTAAGACATTTTTTGCTTCACATAAAATCTGAACATACAAAAATGTTGGTAAATCAGGTGCTCTTCAAAAACTATTTAATCATTTTTTCGTTCAGACGAACAAGGGCCAGATAAACGCAAAATACCATTTTTTTTTTAATTTGATAGTTTTTGGGCATTTACTTTTCATGGGAAAGAGATGTCAAAAATAATCGTGACCAAGAATTTTAAAAGATATATCAACTTACAAAATCAGAAAACAAAATTTGTACTCAAGTCCAATAGGAGTTGAGAAAATTTAATTTAAGTTTCTCAACACACTTTTTCAAAATGACGGACAACACAACGTTTTTTACCAGCCAGACTGCCCTTACGAAAATCTAAGGAGCAAACATAAATAATATAAAAAAGCCAGACATGCTAAAATGACTTTTTACTTGCGATTATAGGTACTATAAGGCAAGTTTTGGATTCGTGCGAAAAAAAATTTTTGAGATAACAATCAAACATGATATTACGATGATAGAGAACACCAAAAAAGTGGGTGGCACAATTCTGTCTGTCTATCTGTCTGTCTGTTCGTCTACAGCCTAAACGGCTCGATCGATTTTCTTCAAACTTGGTACATAGTGGTTTTTGGTGATTCTGCCGACACGTTTTTTTTCATTTTTTTTACAACCAAAAATAACGGTACCTGCCATACATTTTTTGTTGGCAAATTTACATAATCGTATTTTTCTCAAAAACGGCTCGACAACTTTTCTAAAAAAAATTCAATAAATTTATTTTAGTAAAGGCTTTCTTTGGGTTTTTTTTGGATAGTCAAATATTTCGAAAACGGCATCACAGATTTTTTTGAAACTCGATACTTAAAACTTTTTTAGTACACTCTAAAATATTTTAAGAAAAAATTTTACATTTATGAAAAAATAACGGTACCTTCCATACAAAAGTGAAAAACCCGCAAAGGAAAATATTTTTTTGCTTGAAAACGACTTCTACGATTTTGATTAAACTTTTTTGATATATTGAAATTAGTACGATCTACCATCAAAAACTATAAAATTTTACACATAGCAACTATTAGTAGTACCTGTGATAGAACGTATTTTTTTATTTTGAGTTTTCTCGTTATCAGTGCAACCGATTTAAATGAATTTTTTTATATACAAATTTCAGATAAGATTAAATAATATTGCATATCAACATTTTCAAAAAATAAATTTTTGGATTTTTAAAAAAAGTTTCAATTTTTTTTTTTGAAAATTCGATATCTCAAAAACGGGTTAACAATTTTTTTTCAAATTTTGTTTTTATATACACATAAGTATATAGTTTAAATCTGCATACCAAAATTTGTTCTTAAAAATGTTTTAAGAATTTTATATATAAAAAATTAATTTAAAAAAAAACCGCTAAAATGATTTTAAAATTTTTTTCCCCATACAATCATATTCCATCATGAATTAAGATGGCATACTTTTTTTTCACCTCAAACTGTCAAAAAAGTTGTTTTAGCCAATTTAAATGTCGTATTTCATGCTTCTCTACATTTTTCTCTCATAATTTCCATGTGTGTATATACAATTTTCTTAAACTGTCTCTTGAACATAAGAGCAAGTACGTGCGACCCAGTCGTGCATTTTATTTCCTTTTTATGCACCGATGTGCGAAATTTCAAGTTTCTAAGATGTCGGGAAGTGCTCCATAATTTTGATGATCTGTTAGTGAGTCAGTCATTTACGGTTTTTGCGATTTTTGAAGTCTTATATCTCGGGAATTACTAATTTGGTGAGCCACCTATGTTTGATCAGCTTAGTAAATACTGCGAATTTGAAGTTTCTGACTTTATTGGTACTGAAGATAGAGGGGGAGTGAAAATCGCCTGAGTTTGTTCCTGTAAAAAGGGTGTAGTGCCGCGAACTACCGTGCCCTTTGATTGGGATCGCCTGGACGAGAATATGGAAGTCATTTTATATCCCGGTTTTACAATAGGATATATACATTTATGTACATATTTGGAGACTGAAATCTTCATACATCCTTGCAAATGATAAATGAATAATTGAGAAATATGAACAACCTAGTCAGTCAGAAATAGTAATCGACCGACATTGGAAGTTTATTCTAACGCCTTGATTTTTCTTAGAAAATCTTTTTCAAGAACCAAATTTAATAAAAGGGGTGCTTAAGGTTGTTGGGTCCTATGAAACAAAAACTTATTTAAGCAAAATCCAAGGCATGTAATAAGTACTGCCATCAGTGCCATCTTAGGAGCCTTTTGCAAATATAGGAAAACTGCTTCTTCCTTTCAGATATGCTGAAAATCTTATTTCTGCATGCTAAAAGAGACTGATGGGGCATATTCAAAGATGTTGTTTAACGTCTGTTGCTAAAGACAAAACTGGAGATTAACTTATTAAAACTTCATCAGGTAAACTCCAGTTTTGCCTAGCAACAACCTAATCAATGTCCATGGATATGCTCACTGTGTAGTATGTATGACACCTACAAAGGTAATTACTCAGAATTTTTTTACCAAAATCGTTTCAGTCGTTTTTGAGATTATTTGTTTTAATCATAAATTAATATTTGGCAGACTTTCATATCTAAATTAAGTCAGCAGATCTTTAATCACTTAAACTTAAACTCACCGTTAGCATGGCCTTGTTCACACCAGCAATGATCATTTATGAACTGTGGTCCCAAACAGTATTTCATAACATTTTTGGTGCACGTGATTGATTTACAGGTACTCGAGGGTGGTCCTATATTAATTGAAGTTATCCATTATTTAAAACATTTCAATACCGCAGCACAACACTTTACTATCACTTTCATCATGCACTTACCATCGAAAAAACTTTCGTTCAACTTCTGCAAGGCATCAATTGCATCTTGTCGGGTTACTTGATGTTCAAAAATAAACTCCTCATAGCTGGCGGTTGAGGCTTTTCCAGCAGCATTATTTGTAGTTCGATTCAATGATTGCGCACTCGATTCCGAAATGAATTGTGTACTTAAAATCACATAAGTAGTTAATAGAATTAACACTTTCTGCGTTGAAATCGCTTTTTTACATTTCACAGTCCAATAACCATAATAACTGCTAATTCTATTATAACATTGTCGATGGAAATGGAAAATGCCTTTATCACTTCTTAACCACTTCACCATTTTTCATTTGACGATGACATTATTTATTGGTGTTGCTTGTGTGTTTTGTTATTTTTTCCTTTTTTTTTATTTTCTAAAAACTATAAGCACAATATTAATTAAATATGCCTCAGCACTATATTAACTGCTGGCATAATTTTTAGTTTCGGATATATACACATCGTTTCATTTTCATTATTATAGTCTCATTATAAAATTGAATTTTTGTTATTCATAGTTTCGAAAAACAAAAACAAACAAACAAAAAACTTAGAAAACCAAATGGACTCTCTATAGACTAAACTATCCACAGTCAGTGTTCCATGTGTTTATAATAGAAACATCCGCGAAAGTGTTGTAAAAGGCACATCGACGACGCGAGCCGTAGCTGGACGCGTATCTTCTAGATGGGTTACTACTACTATATCGCTTCAAAGCGGCTACTTCATTCGGTCTATCAGTCTCTCTAATCGGGTGGCGAAAACGAAAACCACCGCATGTGAGAAACTTATGGGTTGAAAGCTAAAGCTTTTTTCAGTGCTTCGGATTTCTAAATAAAAAGCAAAAGTGTGGGCGGGAATGGGGCGAATATAATTCGTATAAATCATATACTCAACAATAATCGCTGCTACCAAATTAATCGCATGTTGCAAGTTTTGTATAAGCTTTTGATAACTTAATTTTGCTAAGTATAATACAGTTAACCTAGAGCTCTAATAAGCTAAGTGATAACAATTACAATAATTTTCTTTGTTTGCAAAATGCATTCAAGCCTTTTTATACATCACTTCAGTAAAAAATGTGTGTCATTTTTTTTTCTCAAAAGAAACCCTTTTGTTATTTTTCAAGATTTATGTAGCTCATTTAATTATGTATGCATGGGGTATTGGGGAGCATTATTTATTCTAGATTGATAAAGAAAAGATGAATGAATAATCAATATCAATTGGGATTATTTTTTAATTCGGATTAAAGAGCAAGTGTGAGGTTCATAAAATGTTAGAACCTAGAAAAATGCAGAGATAGCATGTTTCGTGTAATGAACGATATGGCATTTACTATGACCTAAAAAATAAGAAATCGAATTAATTTCATTTACTATATTGTATACTAAAACAAGAAAATGTTCAGTATGTTATGTTATGATAAAAATGTATAGTTTTAAAGTCCCCAAGCAAAATTTTCCCAAAAAAAAAGCTAGAAGACATAACCCTTTGGATTAGTGTAAGGCTCAATTCAATGTTCAAATGTGCTAAAAACGATAGCAGTATTTAAAAAATTAAAATTTTGAGAGAGAACAATTTGAAAGTTTCCTTTTAATTTTGTATTTATGTATGTTTTGAAATCGAAATTAAATTTTTTCAAACAATAATCATTTGTACATTCAAATTAGGTAGTACCTCATGGCTTGATGGTTAGTGCGTAGGACTGGCATGCCGAAGGTGTGGGTTCGATTCCCAGCCGTGCCACCTAAAAACAGAAATGTTTTATTCGAGGTACTGCCTCTTGCGAGGAACTGACAAATCCTCCAAGAGTATACTTGTCATGAAAAAGTGCTTCTCATTTAGCCGGACTCGGCAAAAAACTGTAGGTCCCCTCCATTCCTGCCAACAAACACGCACACAGGAATGGTTGTGAGTTGTAAGTCACTAGGCCCTGGTTCTCCATGAGCTGAAATTTACGGAACTTTTTAGGAAATGCTTAAGGCGTCAAAACAAAACTCTCCACCAAAATTCAGCTTTGTCGGAATTTTTTCGAAGTGATATTCTAATTTTCCTGGGCTATGTTTGCAAGAAAGAATTGTTTTTGAAACATTCTATTTTACATACAAAATCTCTATTTTTGGAAATAAAAAGAAACCAGTATTATAAGGTAAGTATTTTGGCACTTAGGGCCAATAGAGTCAACATTGGTGGATACAGCGGGAGGGATCATGGGGGTTATGACCTTCCCTGAGGCTTTTCCCAAGTATATGAATACCATCATTAAAAAATGGTTTCACTACTTAAAGGACAAAATTCATCTACGAACATTTGTACATAATTTAAGGAAACAATGCAAAAAAAAAATTCGAGTAAAAAACGCCACAAATATAATTCTTACTCCAGTGAAATAAGAACACATTTCTTTTAAGGATATGGTTGCAAAAACTGCGTTTCTTTCATTATATTTTACTAAATACTAATTAATTTGTTTCAAGGAATAAGAAAAGAATTAAACTTTATTTTAGCTTTTATTTTAACATTTAAATGATTTGATATTTTTGTCAAAATTGCTGAACACAAAATCAGATTAAAAATTGCCCTTTTTAACTAATTCTTTTTAATCAAAAATTAAATCGAATATCGACATATGTAAGTTTAAGCTATTATTTTGATATGCCTTAAAGGTCACGGGCTTTGAAACATTGTAAAGGTCACTAAATGGTCATAAAAAGTCAATTAGTTTCAGTAATTGGTCGGGCATAGATTTTTTTTAGGAATTTAAAAAAAAGTCCATACCACAGTATGATTAAGTTGACGTTTAATTATGATTCAGTGGCCTTTCGGATGGTAGGTATACAATATTTTGCGAAAACCCATAAATGAGGTATCAAAAACCACTATGATATTAAAAAAGCTTTGAAAATTCATTAAAAAAAATCTATGCCCGAAAAATTACTGACACTACCATGTTTGACCATATAGTGCCCTTTTATTGGTACTAGTATTTTTAAGATAACATACTCGTATGCAAATGAGCTACCAACAAGTTTGTAAATGACCTTGAAAAATACTTTTAAACTTCATTAAAACATAATACATCAATAACCGATAACTGAAACTAGTAGACTTTTTATCACGATCTAGTGACCTTTCTGGTAGGGTAAGAAATCTTGAAAATTAAAATCTCGCCTTACAAAATCGCACCATGCTACCGCATGTACAAAATCTCGCAGATCAAAATCTCACAGATTAAATTCTCGATAATCCGAAATAAAAAATACACTTTTTAATCAAAATTTTGCAGATCTTGCGTGAGATTCTTAATGTTGGAGATTCGTCTTCGAGTTTAATTTTTTTTTTCAGTTTGAAACTAAAATGTGAATTTTACTAGATTTGCGAGATTTTAATATTGGAGAATTTAATTTGCGAAATTTTTGTTACGAAATATTAACGTGAAATTGTTAAAAATGGGATTTTTTAATTTTGAGTTTATTTAAAAAATGCAAGACTTCGTTATTCAAGATTTTGGTTTAGGATATTTTGTAAGACTACTTTCAGATGTTACAATTTTTTTGAGGATATCTCACAAAAAAAGTGCTAAAAATCGTGGGTGACATTGAAAAAGGTGTTTCGTGTTACGAGACAAAAGAGAAAAATAGATCTCTTAAGCGCTAAGCTTTTAAGGACAAAAGTTACGATTCCTAAACTATACAGGGTGTCCCGCACCTGAGTGGAAGTATCTTAGGGTGTGGTTCCTGGGTATATTCTAAGAAAAAAAATTTATGGGGGAAAGTTGTATCTCCCCTCCCTGAGGCAGGGGGGGCAGTTTCTTAAAAATTGACTTAAAATGTCAAAAAAAACATTAAAAATCAACGAAAATACATCTAATAATGTGCTATAATTTTTTTGAAAGTTAATACCCCATTCTTACATTTGATTTTTAAATCAAGTTGTTTAAGCGAACAGTTTTTGAGAAATTAAATTTCAAAGTCAAATTTGTTTAAAAAATTGTGATTTTTATTCTCAAGTCGATATTTTTCAAAATTTTACGTGAATCTGCCTCAGGGAGGGGAGATACAACTTTCCCCTCATACAATTTTTTTCTTAGAATATACCCAGAAACCACACCCTAAGATACTTCCACTCAGGTGTGGGACACCCTGTATATATTTGCAATACAAAAAATTAATTTTTGAGTGCAGTTAAATTTGATCACATGCAAAGGCGTATCCGGGCTTTTGCTCAGGGAGGGGGTCGCGTTTTTGAAAATTCAATAAAGTATTGGTTTTATATGCAGGAAGCTTTTTGCAAAAAAACGTGGAGTTCCCAAACGAACCCACTTCATATGAGGGATGTTCGCGAAAAAAGTATGCCATCTTATTAATTAGTAATTAGTCAAAAAAGGTCAACTTCTTTTAGAAACTATTCGCCACTAGCTTTTAACAATCTCGCATTTACATCGCTTACAATTTCACAAACAGCAACCGAAATCTGGCAAATTAATATGTCAAGTGCTATTGCTATTATTAATTTGTAAAAAAATTAATTTTTACTAAAAGTACTAAAAAAAATGTATACTTTCATGAATTTAATGAAAATGAATGAATATAAACATTAACAGTTAACAAATAATATAATGTGGTTGGAAAGTAGGCAGTCAATTTTTTTTTCCCAACGAAAGAAATCTCGCAAAGTTTAAAAAAAATTATTTTGGACAATGTACCAAAATCATTTTTTTTAATCCAAATCCCCAAATTTTGTTATTGCAGCATTTTTTAAAGCGGGATCTTATAATTGCGAGATATAAAAAGCGTTTTTTTTTTGTAACTGCGAGATTTCGTAACGTGAGATTTTGAATGCGAGATTTGAACTTGCAAGATTTCGTATACCTAATCCAAAAGGCGGATGGATCGTGATAAAAAGACCAGTTTCAGTAATTGGTCATACTTAGATTTGTTTTAATGACTTTTCAAAGTTTTCTTCAAGGTTACAGCATACATTTTTAAAATTCATACTGTTTCCTTAAAAAGTATTTAGTAATTCCTAAAAAATATCTATATGCTTGCCCAATGACTAAAACTAGCTGATCTTTTATGACCATTAAGTGCCCTTTCAATTGGTACACATATGGAGTGCCAATATCCTAGATCCCCAGGCCTTGAGTTGAGTTAATCAAATTGATAGCTTAATCTTTTGTAGAATTTATTTCAACAAATAAATTATTTACTTTTTTGGTTAAAATTAATTTTTAAAAGGTCCATATTTTTATCTGATTGTGTATGTAAGGTTGTCAGCAATTTTGACAAAATCGTCAAATCAATTTCAAAATTTTTTTGAGTTCCTATTTATTCTACAAAAAAATAACTAATTTGTTACTAAGTAATATAAACTAAACGGTAATCGCAGTTATTGCAACTTAATCCTCAAAAGCAAATTGTTCTTATTTCTCTAGGGGAAATTATTTGCGACTTCTTTTTTCACGAACTGTGTTCTTTATTGAATTCTTTATTAAATTCATGTATTTTATGTATTTATATTTGGAAAAAGCCCCAGGATTGAGTCATGATATGCACCGCATTTAATCCAATGTCAAGTTTTAAGTGCTTTTTAAAAGATCTTTTAATCTTATCTTGATCAATTTCTACATACGAATTTTAAATTTCGACCATTTTTGAGTAAAAATCATTTTTCAGTGAAAAAATTTCAAAAATGATTTTTCACTTCAGGAAATTATTGTTTTAAAAACATTGTTAATTAAAAAATCTTTCTTATCAAGTGAAACGGAGTGTATATTCCTAAATCAAAGCTCCTAACGTTAACGTCCATAAGCCGCGTCCAGATCAATAAAAATGTGCGTTGTGCAATTTTTTCCCTTGACAAATTATAGTTATAACTTTTATAATATTTTTTATTACAAATTAAACTTATTTCTATTATAAAAAGATTGCATGTCTTAAAACTATTCTTAATTTCCGTCTATTTAAAAAAACACTAGCTTTTTACTTTTTGAACACGGAACACTTTTGAAAAGTTTTCTTATAGATTTTCAATTCAAAGCATTTTATGGTTATTGCAATGATTTGCACACAGGTATTGAAAGATCTTATCATTTGTCGGTTTTATTTTTCGAAACTACCTTACCGACTATCAAAACAATGCACTTCAATTTTAACATCGCAGCTTTATCCAAAAACATATGTTTATATAGCAATTAAAATCGGAAAAAAATCACAAATGTATATCCATTCCCATATCAAGGTCTAAAGTCTAGACATAGACAATAAACCTAGGTTTATGGGCTCTTTACCCAAATACTATGTTTAAGTTTGTTCTCTATTTCGTCCATAAATAGCCTTTTAATGCATTCTTTTTATTTAGAAAAAATAATTTCCGATTGAAATTCATGCGTATGGGAGTGTTGTTCTATAAAAATATGGAAGGACACAGGAGGTTAAGTTTTTAGTACATTACACTTTAGGATTACGTTCTAATACTCTCAAAAGGATTCAAAGTATTATTTATTATCATTACACATTTTTGTTAAAAGGATACTCTCGTATTATTACTGTTGTATTATAATTTATTATTATTTCTACCGAGATGTATGCAATATGAAAGCTACACACGAACTAAATTTAAAGGAAACAAGTTCAACACAGGATTTTTTTTTCGTATTCCTATAAGGGTTGTCATTTAAGTTGATGAAGTACTTTCGTGTTTTTTTTTTTTTTTTTGTTAACTTTAAGAAACAACCCCTAGAACTTTAATGCCTTTATTATTCATTTCGAGATTCTTTCGTCGTGTTATGTGAGTCATGCACTGAACTAATACTCCTGACATATAACAAAACCATACCTACTTTAAGTAGGTTTTATGTACCACTTTTATTTCCCTTTGGTTGAATTTATGAAAGAATTACGTCGTCTTCGTCTTAAGGCCACTCAAAGGGTGTTTCTAAACTTGCTAGAAATTTCAATTGGAAGACAACACAAAGACAGTTTCATGATATTCTTGCTATACAAAACGCAGTAACGAAGGGTGTGTTCTCTAACACTAGGTGTGTGTTCCTTGCCGACTTTCAAAAAGTTTGAAACGGCCAGATTTAGTCCGAAGTCGTTCCACATCCACACTTGAAAAATTGTACTGGTCCGCACCAAATCAGGCGGTCTGAAACTGTTTGGAACTAAACCAAGGAACAGAGTTACTCTAACTCTAGTTCATAACGGTATATAATGGTATGTTTGTGGGTTGTGGCACAACAAAAAATGTTGACTTTGAAAGAATTAGTACCTAGAATCTTTAAAAGTAAATATAAGTGATTTGACCTACATACATTTATGTACATAATATCGAACAAAGAAATGCAGATGCGTTAAGTTCCTGGTCCTTGCTAAAGGTCATTAAGATCTCAATAACAGGGTTAGTTTCGAAAAAGTTGTTGAATTTTAACTGGAGTGCAATTTTTTAAATCACCATCATGGATATTTCCTTAAACTGGAATTTGACAATTGAAAGTAAGTTATCATTTACCAATATAAAACATTTTTTACTCACATACAAAACACCCTTTAGAACCCATATACGTCATATTAATTACATCAAATGCATGTAAAAGTAAAGAGTGCAAGCTAACACCATGCGTCGTTGCCGGCGGCGATTAGTAGTATCATAGTTCGTAGAATTCATGATAGAAATAATTTCCTGCGCAGGTCTGTTCTGGTATTCTAATAATACATAAATATTGAATGATAGCATTCGAGTCAATTTCCAATACCTAAAGGAAAAGTTCAGTAATAAATACCTAATTTTATTTTGGTGCACTATAAGGTGTTAGTATAAAGACCAAAAGATCAGACTCCATTTCAGAGTGATATGAGAAGAAGAAGTAGAAAGTAATTACTTAAGCTTCGTAGGCAAATTTTATTCTCATTAGAAAAATAGTCCACAGGTCCCATATAGACACACAAAAAAAAGTAATTTTTACTGCAAAACTTATTCAAACTTGTATATTATTAGCCTATTGAATAGACCGGAAAATGAGGGGTATAAAAGAACAACTACGTGCACGGGTTTTTAATATTGAATATGTTTGCTAAGCATGCTTAAAACCGAAAATGCTACTAAATTCACCCATACGTTTCTGAGAAAATGGTCACACTGGCAACTTTTCAATATTTTGGTATAACTCGAAAACTAAACCTAATTTAACAATTTTACATTTAAAAATTTTTGTTCAAAATAAAATTTTTGTTCAAAATAAAATTTTCTATTGCGAAATGGATAGTTCAAAAAATTTTATAAAAAACTTAAGCAGGAAAAGTAAACAAAAACCAACCTAAAAAAAATCACAAATCAAGTACATATTTCTATTTTTTTTCTTATAAATTGTGCATAACTTTTTTTGAAGCAAAGACAGGGCCAAGACACGTATAGACAAAATAAAGTAGAGACTAAAGGCTTTAATATGGCATGTTTGAAAAGTAATATTTGTTCAAAATTGACAGAGATATGCCCATTCAAACTTTACCATTTTTTATAATTTTTTGCAGTTTTTGCCCGAAAGCCCCTTTTTCGGTACAATATGGCAAATTTCACATTCGTAAAACTGTTCGAATATTTTGATATAATATGACTATAAAAAATATTTAAAAAGTATGTATGTTCACAATTTTATTATTCGGCACTTCTAAAATGTTTTCAGACTTACAGACCAAACGGCTGGTCCGATTAATGTAAGATTTCGTACTAGGTTCTAGGAATGTTAAATTTGTAATAAAGTACCAAAAAATAGGTTTTCGGGCAAAATGCTGCAAAAAATGATAAGAAATGGTAAAGTTGGAATGGCTATATCTCTATCAGCTTTGAAATAATTTTTGGTTTTAAGCATGCTTATGGGCCAAAAAAACATATTCAATAATAAAAACCCTTGCACGTAAGTGTTCCCTTTTAAAAGGTCTATTCAATAGGCTATTAAAATATTATACATAAGTAGGTACTACTTTTTTCTATGCTTAAACTTTCACATAAGCGCTTATGTTGCACCGAAAATATTTAGTTTTCATTTCAGCAAATGGGTCCAATGAATTAGCGAAGAACGACCTCAATTTTTTTAATTAATTTATTTATTTAGACCTCACTTTTTAAATCAAGATGATGGAAGCCGGTCGAAAACATGGATTCAAGGTTTCTTTAGTTTTCTGCAATTGCAACGATAGCAACAAAGTTCCTTTACCTAATGAAATATTAAATTTCTAAAGAAATTATGAGGCTAACTATACCGGGACCTAATATTTATTTTTAGATTTCGTGCAATTATGTGGTTTTAAATTCATAAGTATTTAAAAGTCAGATACGAGTAGCTATGGGGAAAACAAAATGTTATTATATTAATATCCTTCTTGGAAAAATAAACAATCAAATGGAATAATAGAAGAATATGAGTCAGTCACCTCTTACTTTTCTCAGTCTTACATATATATGTACGTTCAGATGTATGAAATTTCCTCAAATTGATTTCTTTTCCACGACAAAACACGCCTGAATGACCTTGATAATATGTAATATGGATTCATATATGAAAGTGGGGAAGGAAACACGACCAACCTAGTTTTAACTTTATGTTTTATGAAAGGAAAAATCCTAATGAATAAGGAAAGGATTGGCTGAGGTTGATGAGTAATTGTAATAACTGGTATGAAATTATACACTTCAACGCCCGCTGATAAATAGTTCGGTTGCTTACTCAATTTAGTAGATATTTATTTTTAATTCAGTTGTTGGATTTGTTGATTGAGATTGATGGTGATATAAAAAAAATTGAAATCTGGATTTTGAACGATTTCCAGATTAAGTGATAGATTTGTTGGCGGCGGGTTATGTCTATTATATGATTTTCACGGGCTTTCAAATGGCACTTATCGACCAAAATCACCTGACTATATTGATTTCGATGATTAACAGTTCAAACTAGTCAACAACTCAAACTAAGAAATTAAAATACTGATCAACAATGATTCACCAACTGCAATAATCATTGATTAAAGATTAAAAGTTGTAAACAAACTGGTCTTAATCTCCCTTTAAAGCTAATACAAAATACATATGTACATTTTTCATATGTTTGTAGGTATCATTTTGTAATTGGAGCAGATATTAAGGATTTGTTTTTACATATTTTCATTCTTGTCATAATTAAAGGACAATATTTCGATATGTTACCGGTTAATACAAATATTTAATAAGGAACTACATTCTATGTTTTATCAAAATGATAATTAAACGTTTTCCATAAGTAGGTCGTAATTAAAAATAAAACTTAGCGTACCGATAAACAAGATTACATTTCTTGTTGACTTGAATAAAATACTCCATCTGGTATAGGTAGTTACATTTTTTTTTTATCAACAGAAGGGGCTGGTTTCAGGTTATTTAAATGAATATTATTTAAAGGTAAGGTGTTCTCTTATGTAAATTTTTTAAACAAGAACCAGAAAAACAAAATACTTGTTTTAAATGTTTTGAATTCTTATTCAGATCTGTTATAACCGCCAGAGTTAATCGATGTTATTTTGATTTCTTTAAAAACATATATTCAATGAATGAGAGTTGGCTAAGCTTTATATAAATGGAATGAATCTGAGATTCGTTGTCAGTTTAACTTGAGATGCAAAGAATTTAAGTGTTTGGATTAGACAAAATACAAGAAGTAGAAAGTTTTACAAAAGTGGAAATTTTTTTTTATTACTCATTGGAAAAATACTGAGGGAAATACCTTTGTGTGACTATGGTACGCCTTAAATTGAACAATTTTTTTTTTTGAATCCTTGAAGCGAAATACTCATAAATAAAATCTTCTATTTCAAACCGATTATTCTGTATGCGAAAAAATGCAATTTGTTAAAAATAATAATTCATTACATATGTACATTGTACATACATGTAAATTTGAAATGTCCAGTTTCCTTTAAATTTGGTGACAACGATTTAAAACAAATCAGTGAAAAATAAAAAATTGTGCCACTTTTTTTTTGAATAGGTGTCCTATTATTCATTTGAAAAAATCAGTTGAAAGTAAATTTCGTTTGAGTGCTATCTTGTATGTAATTAAAAGAATTAATATATTTTTAAACAAAAATGTTTTAACTTATACCTATTTGGTGTTAACTTCTAAATATTTAAGGCGATGAAAAATTTTCAAGAAACTTGATATCATTTAGTAATTATGTAATTATTTTAATTCAGGTGAATCGTGAATATGAAATAATTGAAAAAAAATATAGTTTTGAATAATTAAAAAATATCAGCAGTGCTTTAATGATAAATATATTTTATTACAATTGATCATGTATAGCTACGCGAAATTCAATCATTAATAATCTTAAATCACTCGGCAACAAGCCTTAAATAAAAAATGGGGCTTGGTGGGATGTTCATATCATTACCAATACCAGTTTTTAAAAACGAATACGTACCTAAACTAACCCAAATATCAAAGAATAAATAAAGAATGTTTTTTGACCAACTTTATGTTAAATAACTCTTTCAATTTTAGATCTTTTAAGAGTGTTTTGTTAGAAAGTAAAGTGCATAACTAGGTACCATGAACTAGATCTTGTATGTAATTCAAGGCTTAATCGATAACGTGCCCAAGTACTGAATATAATATAATATAATACAGTTACATTGTAAAGTAAAAGTGTAAACAATAGTCCAGTCATACGCCTCAGATACCCTCAAAAACATAATGCAGGAAAACAAATCAAAACTACCCCACGATTTGGTCGCTAATAAGGGCCCTTTTAAGCACAAATTGGCTGGATTATAAGCATATTTTCGAATAAGGTAGTTTAAGATGTTAGCAAAGTACCACCTTAAGAAGGGATTAAAACTGCTAATACCGAATTGTGTATGGCTTAATAGTTTGCCACTAACTAGTCTTCAAGTAGTTGTGACAATTTTTAATTTTTCGTGCAATGTTTTCTATGTTTTCTGGGTTCTTTGGAAGCTTGACATCAAGTTGGCAAAGTACTACCTGAAAATGGGGTAAGAACTGTTTGTACCGGATGATTTATGGCTTAAGAATTTACCATTAACTAGCCGTTAATTATTTGTGATAATTTGGAATTTTTCGTTCTATATTTTCTATGTTCTTTTCGAAAAGCGGTTAAAATTCCCAAAACTTAATATTTTATACCTTGATAACACTAGTTTACAGCCAAAATGTACATTTGATGCCACTAATTTTTTCTTATAAATTTTGACCTTCTGAACTCGAAAATCACATTACAAAAAATTAATATGGATAGGTTTTCGAGATATGAATTTTTGAATATTGTGTTCTATATTTCCGAAGGTACCTTACTATTTAGGCCATATATGCACTAGGAATGCACAATCTGGCTTCAAATGGATTCAGTTGAACATTATAAAATTGTTGACCAACATCTCTTCCCTGTTTTTGTGATAAGTTGAGTAGTTGGAATGATATGGACCAAAATATACGAAAAAATCTTATTTTTGAACGAAAATAAGAACACCAAATCTACTATTTCAGCTAAAAAAATATTGAAATAATTTTTTTTTAATTTTTACATTAATAAGATACTTAACCAAGGAAAATGAGATATTTCCGGAAAAAATCTACGGATTAGTTCTAAAGTTATGTTCATTTATATACAAGAACAAAAATTCGATTTTTTCATTATTTTTTGACTCAAACCTTATTCATAGCAAATCCACAACTTTTGGTTTGGCAATGTGATAACATGCTTTTATTGCCTAATTTATCAGGTAAAACGGACTTTTAAGTTATAACTCAGTAAAATGTGTTTTGAGTGATAACGTGCCTATCGAAAATTCATCTTTAGTCAGAGTTCAAAAAGGCTTACAAAATTTATCTTCTTAATGTCTAACTTTCTTTTTTCTAAAATTACTTTGAAGTACGAGTATGAAACTCACTTTTATTTAGGGGTGTCACAATTTAGTTGGATTTGCGTTCTCATATGTTAGTGTTTATATTAGAACGAAAAAAAGCTAGAAATACAAATTTTGGGTGTTTACTCATAAAAGCTGGATTTTTGTCATCTACCGTAGGTGTTTTTATATGACTTTTGTACAGAAATAATTTTTTTTTGTTATAAGGCTTAACATAAAATTCGGTACCTGCGATATAGATATACGGAGAAACAATCAAATCATGTTACTGGTTGTCATTTTTGTCCGAGCAAATAGACGGGTATAAAAGTGCTTTAAATACAATCTGTCATGTGTCCTGAACCATATTCGAACACACTACCAGTTCCTAAGTGCCTGAAATCCTAGTAAGCTCAAAACAATATATTTTTCTATTTCTCTATATTTTCTATCATACATTTATATAATATGGCCTTATTTTTTCGAATAGATGCGAATTTACCAACCTACTTTTCTTTTGGATTCACAGTTGAAATTTCCGCCCAGATAACCTTGCTGATAAAAATGCCAAGTATGGTGAAAGATTCCACCAAAAATACATTTTGAGATGAGTGTATAATAGTAGCTTTTACATATATAAACAACCATAGTATAAGCTACTTCTCAAGATGCATTTTTGGTGGAATTTTTCACCATACTTGGCATTTTTATCAGCAAGGTTATCTGGGCGGAAATTTCAACTGTGAATCCAAAAGAAAAGTAGGTTGGTAAATTCGCATCTATTCGAAAAAATAAGGCCATATTATATAAATGTATGATAGAAAATATAGAGAAATAGAAAAATATATTGTTTTTTAAAAACGGATATGTACCGAAAAATATAGAGGACGATCCAACATCCAAAATCATTTCGAAACACATATTTTCTCTCGAGATGGTGAATCTCTATCAAAAAATAATATAAAACTCAAACTCAAACAATGTATAAGGTAAAAGTCCCGAAAAATATTGAAGAAGTTGAATTGTTTAACTTCTACAACTTCTTCGTCATAGCCATAGAATTTATCCGTAACTGCCTCATTTTTATTGCAATAGACCCGGCTTTGGGTAGAATGTTCAAAAATCATCATAGTTTTGTAGTATATATTTTTCTTTTGCAAAAGAATACATTTCTGACCTTGAAAAAATAATGTTTTTTTAAGATTTCGGCTAATTGTACTTTTAGGTACTTGACCGATTGGGATAAATATTTGTTGTAAATTTAAATTTGTTTGATTTAAGATACTTTCCAAGCTGATTCTTTACGTCACAATTACCAAATACTAATAATACTTTCGAAAAAAAATTAAAAAAATCGTATCTCGAAAACCTATCCATAGAAATTTTTTTGAATGTGATTTTCGAGATCAGTGGACCCAAATCTATACGAATAAAATAGCGGCACTTAATGTACAGAAAATTTAATTTATTTTGTAAACTAGTGTAATTTGCCACTAATTAGTTGTGAAAAGTTCATCGTGCGATTTTTTCTATGTATGTAATTTTGGGTGATTTGTTTTCTATGAGCGTCAGGTTACCAAATCAACTTTCACTAATCGAAAAATGGGGAGGTAAATAATTTGCTGTTTCAAAAAATTCGAGATGTGACCTTTTCGAAATTGGTAATTGAACTATAAAACTTATAAAAAGACATTTGAATTATAAAAGCAACTAGAAGCGGGCATTTTATTCATAAATGTTTAGCTAGGTTAATTTTAAAATGAAGAATCTATCAATAAGTTACAAAATTATTAAGAAAGACAAAAATTCAATTAACTTAATTAAAAATTGCAAAGCATACCTATGCATATGAACCGTAAACGATACGTAATATTTTCATATTGAAAAAAGTGCTAATTCTACTAAATATTTTTGTCTATTTACAGACATCCTATACAGATAAGGGTCCTAAGGTATGTTACTTTAACGATATTATCAAATTTGCATACAAAATTTTATTGTTAGGCTATATTTTTTCTATAACTTTTTTTTAACCTTAAAATACATAGCCAAGTGCTGGAACGTTTCTTAGTTTTGATCATATAATGTTCTATGTTGGAAATGCCAAACAAGCTGCCAGCCACTACACCTCCCGACTGGGATTTGAACCCTTAGGCTATCAAGGATTGGAAACCGGACGCCGTAAATACGCAAAACATGCTGTTAAACAAAATAAAGTAAGTGAACAAAAACAAAAAAAGTACATTCACACAGAAAAATAATAGCAACAATTATTTAACATGAAATATTTAAAACAAATCATTTGATAATCTTGTTTTCTTTGCATATTAACGATATAATGTACATACATCGTAAATTTAATCAAGCATTTATTCAAATAAATTTAAATTCAATTACACATAAAACATCATCAATATGAATCAATAAACAAGATTTTTTTAATTTATTGTGTTATTTTTTTCTATAGATTGTTTTTGTTTTCGTATCATCATACCTTCCAAATGATTCTGAACATGGAGAGCATTTAGTAAAACACGGTGATGGTGTTAAGGATATTGCTTTTGAAGTTGATCAGCTTGATGAAATTGTACAAGTTAGTAAAAAAAAAGCATTTCAAAATAACTAAACAAACTTAATTAAAACATTAATTTAATGATATAGTACGCAAAGCAACATGGTGCCAAAATTATCCGAGATATATGGGAAGAAAGCGATGAAAATGGAATAGTACGATTTGCTACTTTACAAACTGTAAGTTTTTTTTTAAATAATTTTTGAAAAGTAAAAGTAGTTATTAATAATACTTACCTTTATTTTCACAGTATGGAGATACCCACCACACACTAGTTGACCGCAAACACTATAGTGGTCCATTTTTGCCTGGATACAAGCCATCTCCAAAAGATGCCCTTTTGCCATTGTTACCCCCAGCAAAATTAAATTTTATCGATCACGTAGTTGGAAATCAACCAAATCTTCAAATGGAAGCTGTAGCCAAGTGGTACGAGAAAATATTACAATTCCATCGTTTTTGGTCCGTAGATGATTCACAAATTCACACAGAATATTCATCTTTACGTTCAATTGTTATGAGTAACTACGAAGAAACTGTTAAAATTCCCATCAACGAACCAGCAAATGGTAAAAAGAAATCACAAATACAGGAGTTTGTTGACTATTATGGTGGGGCTGGTGTCCAACATATTGCTCTAAATACAAATGATATTGTCGGAGCTATACGCAATTTACGTGCACGTGGTATGGAGTTTCTATCGGTGCCAAGTAGCTATTATGATCTTTTGAAAAAACAATTACAAAGTAGTAGCGCCAAAATAAAGGAGAATATGGATGTTTTGCAGGAATTGAATATATTGATTGACTACGATGAAAATGGATATCTTTTGCAGATTTTTACTAAAAATATGCAAGATAGGCCGACACTCTTTATCGAAGTAATTCAACGACACAATCATAATGTAAGATCTTATATTTATATTGTTCTTTTCGAAGTCATGTATACTAATGACCTTTTTTTAAATAGGGTTTCGGTGCAGGAAATTTCAAGGCTTTGTTTTCAGCAATAGAAATAGAGCAAGAAAAGAGAGGCAACTTGTAATACTAGCAGCATGCATTGTAAAAAAAAAACACTAAAAAGCTTTTATATATATTTTTTTAGATACTTGTATATTTTTATTCTTGAACAAATATTAAAGACTTCCCAAAAAAAAAAAAAAAAAAATAGCAAACAAAAAAATAAACAAACATTAATTAAATTAACTTTTTTTCTGAACAAAAGGATCATCAATGATAGTTAGATTCCGAGGGTCGTCACTGGCAAACGGTTTAATTATCGGATCCCAAAATCCATCTGGCGTTAAATTGTCGTCGATACGTTTTTTGTGATTTGTACAATTGCGTATATGCTGTTCAATTTCTCCATCTGAGAGGCGTGCTCCAAGGTATCTTATATACTATCAAAAGAAAGTGTTAATAATGCGGAACATTGTACGAAATATAAGTTAATTTCTTACCGTTTGGCATTCATTACAATCTATGTCAAATATTCTTGTTTTTTTAACGCTATCAACTTTTTCCATTTTGAGAGGAGAACCGTTAAGTTTATTGTTGTTTCCTGTTCTGAGAGGAGAACCGTTAAGTTTATTGTTGTTTCCCGTTTTGAGAGGAGATCCATGAAGTTTATTGTTGTTTCCAAAGCCAGGATTTTCTTTGCTTGGCTCCTTATCAACAATTAGTGTTTTTTTAGATGAATCACATTTTTCAACAGTTTTTGGCTTGGCGAATTCATGCTCGGATTTGGGAATTGTTTTTGAACTTTGTTTCTCAGCTAAATCGGAAATTTTGCTTGGAATGTAACCAGCATGGCCACCATTTGTTTTTTGAAGCATTTTTATTCTAAGAAATTATTTAAATTAAATTTTATGTACATATTTTATGACAGATACAAATGATGATCAACAAACTCACCTGTCTGATTCCATTCGTTTTAAATTGCTCAGACTCTCAGTTGGATTCATCAAATCCTTTAATAAATCCATTGATTCAATATTAAAGCTCTCACAACTATCATCTAAAAATATAATATCTTGAGATGCTGGTGTAAACATTACAACGCTTGAAGTCTCCAATGACTTATTATGGGGTGGACTTTGTGATGTTGATTTCTTGGGACTTGGATTTGTTAAATTCAAAAAAGAGTCGTCATCTGATTTTGTTATTTTTGAACTCATATTTCTGTTAATTTTTAAATAATCCCAGTGAATGACAAAGTTAAATTTTTAAATTAAAAATATTTTTAATTAAAATACCTGAGCTGCCATTGCTTTGAAGAATTTATTCTTTTCACTGAAGAATCTGCATTGGGGCTGGCTTGAATTGCTTCATCACAGAAAGTTGTGTCCTTTAAAATCGTATATTGTAAAACTTTTTAAATATTTGTAAACAACTTTTTGTGTGATAAAATTAGCTCAGCAAACATTTAACACGAAAACAATAATTAAAAGGGATTACAAACAGATAGGTACTTTGTTATTGTTTGTACACAAAACAAAAAATGTTTTATTGTTAGCCTAGACAAAATTTCTGAGCAAGCTATACAATCTCACAAAAACACGGCTAATATTTAAGGATTTCTCTAAAATCAAGGACCAATTAAGAAAAGTGGATATTTTACTTACAGAGAAATTGTTGGGCACATTTTTACTCATGTCCAATTGGAGTCTTGTCTGTCTAAGTTTTCCTGGCTTAAGTGACAAGTTTGTAGTCTTAAGTTCATTTTTTATGTGTCTCAGACTTCTGTTGGGTCGCTTTTGCAGAGATCCTAATACTGATTTTTTTAATTCATTATCTTTTGAAATCCATGAAGATGATTTCTTGAGACTAATACTCTTATTGCATTGGTTTTCCTGACCATCATTTGATTTGGTCTCCTGTTTAATACTTGATGGTTTGTTCTCCAATTGAATAGGCTTTACCGGTAAAGTCTTCAATGGTTCTCTAGTCGTCGCTGCAGTTTTGGTCTTATTTTCATTTTCAGCCTGGGTACCGGGTATGAATGATAGTTCAAATTCTTCATCGAAATTCAAAGCCATATTTAGATCATCCGCTGATTTTTGGGCAATGGATTTGGCAACATTTTGGGAAAATGATATTTCCGAATCATTATCGTCCTCACAACTGGCAGTACGGCGTTTTTTTGTAACATTCTTTTCAATTTCTTCAAAGTCACTTACAGTCTTTTTTAATTTATCATTTTCTTCTTTCAAAGTTTTTGTGAGTTGTTCATTTTCATTAAGTTTACCTTTTAAACCTTAAATATTGGTATTGATATTTTAGTAAACAAAAATAATTATTTTATAAAAACCAGAGAATATGAAATATGATATTCTCTGATAAAAACATTAAAATCTTACTCATGTAATGGAATTTAATTTTTTCTAAACTCTCAATAATGCAATCGTTGTACATCGTTTTGATGTTCCCATCGTTAATACAAATTGTGCAGCTCATGGTAGTTTAAATTTTTTTGGTATTTTAATTAAAATAAAATTCATTCATTTAATATACAATTTATTTATTTATTTATTTCACAAAACACGACAAAAATTACAAAAGACTGTTGACATTTCTCTTCTCTGCGAGTGACATGAAGAGAAAAAGCTCCAAAAAGTGCAAAGTGACAAGATCGGTAGAATGAGTGCGTTCAGGATAGATAAGTTGAGCGGTCTGTTTGTCCCTTATTACATGATGAGTCTTTTAATCGTTTCTCGTCAAGATTCGTTGAGGGTGTTTATACCAGTGAGGCCACTCATTTAGACGTCTCTTTTTTTTTTTATCTCATTCGTATTTATTGGATAAAAAGAGATGGTGAGGTGAGACAGAAATTAAAAAAAAACATCTGCCTTACTTGGCCTTCTCACCATGACGATAGTGTTGTGGGTCGATAAGCCGTTCTTATTCCCTCTTGAAGTTTCTGGAAACGAAAAAATACAATGCTTTTTAACATTAGCCGCATTTTATTATCCACATGATCTGATCCGGATCAATTTCAAACACGTGATTACAAAAACAACATGGGATCCTGCTTTTTATCTTGATATATTTTAAAGGCTCCCCCAAACCAATGCGAAATCATAGCGAATCATTCGCAAAGTCAGTTTTTTGTTGTTGCTAAGCATTGTATATCTTTCACATTTTGTATTATTGTGAATGATTTCGCGTCGTCGGCGAATGTTTCGTGTTGGTTTGGGAGAGCCTTAAGGCTCTCCCAAACCAACGCGAAATCATAGCGAATCATTCGCAAAGAAATTTTCTTGTTGTTGCTTAGCATTGTGTATCTTTCATATTTTGTGTTATTGTGAATGATATCGCGTCGTCGGCGAATGTTTCGCGTTGGTTTGGGAGAGCCTTTAATGATCCAAAAATTGCTATTGTGAATGTGTCTCAATAGTGCCAAGAAAAGAGGTAGCAGACACGTGAAACATGAACAAATATAAGGCAAAAAGAGACGGCTATATAACTAATGCTACATTTCCACCTAATGCTATGTTCCCACCAAAATGAAATCCGAGATTTCAGTTGAAAACTTTTGATATTTCAAGTTGATGGAACAAGATTTCATAGAAATTTCAACGAAATCTCAATGAAAACTCTAGATTTCATCGAAATCTTAATGAAATCCCGCTCCACCAAGTCGAGAACTCCAAATTTTTCAGCTGAAATCTCAGATTTCGTTTTGGTGGGAACATAGTATAACGCTAATCTGAGATTTAATAAGATTTACCTCAAATCTTCTTTAAATCTTGAAGATTTACCATACAAATATATTTCGTTAATCTTGGAGATTAGAAATTAATCTTATTAAATCTTCCTAGGACAAATAGTTTTACAAATCGAACTAACCTATTTTAACATGAAACGATTCATTCGAGACTCGATTCAGTTCTTCATTGTTTGACACGAATAAAACATTCTGTCTCTTTCGCACTTCATAAGAAAAATTGAAGGTCCATTTGCATTTTTGAAAGTATTGTCAGATTTAATCTTTTTTAAATCTTTTTGTGTGGTGGAAACACCAAAAAGATTTATTTAATCTAAACTGAGATAAACCTTAGGTGGACACATAGCATAAGATCCTGTCTGTTTTATTTATCATGATCTGATCTGGATCAGATCATGAGGATAATAAAATGCGGCTATTATTTCTGTCTTGAAATATGTTTTTTTTAATTTAAAGCCGATATGAGATAATTCATCAAACCAAAGTAAAATTGGTTTCATCTAAAATTTTGTTTTTTCATTTGACACCTCATTCAATTTTTGAAGGCATGAACCATGCTTTGACTATAAACATGTCTTGAAAAGAACCAATGGTGCCTCAAAAATCCATGTCTGAGCAGTGACATATCAATACAAATCAGACTGCTGATTGAATTGTGGTTTGGATGTTGGGCATCGCTCATGTCTAGTGGAGCCCGCATGTAAAAGCTGAAAGCTGCCATAAAAAAGTATCCTTGTGTGAAAGGGGTCTAACATAAAAAAATAATCAAAAATAAGGCCACCCTGTTCGAAATGATAAAGCGCCATCTATCTGTCGTTTCTTCAAGGTTTCTGCTGTCAAATTTCTCAAGTGTCAAACTTAAACGTCAAGTGCGGCAGCAGCATTTCATAAAATATTTTCCTTCTTTTTCGATGTGATTTTGATTTAATATTCATAGAAATTTTAACTAAAATTCAACTTGTCAGTTAATTCTAAATAAAATGGCAAACTTGCAAAATGCTGCCGATAAAGCATTAAAAATGTTACGAACTTTACCTCGAGTACAAATAGGAAATATTCGACCAAATCCCAACTCCAAGCAAAATGTACTTATTCTGAAAAGAATTCTTATTTTGTGAATTAAATAATAAACTTGTTTATATTTTATAGGATAAACGAGGTCGTGGTCAACACGGTGGAGATAAACATGGTGCGGGTAACAAGGGTTCTGGACAAAGGCAGAATTTTATGCGATTGGGTTATGAAACAGGCAATACGCCCTTCTACCTTCGTTTCCCCTATGAACCATATTACAAGGGACACCATCTTCGCAGACAATATCTTCCGATTTCCCTGAAAAAATTGCAAATCCTTATCGATTCCAACAGACTTGATACTTCCCAGCCGATTGATGTAACAACCTTGTGCGCCACAGGTATCCTTCCTCTATCCCCCAATGAAATGCAATTTGGCTTCCAACTAACCGACGAAGGTGTGGATAATTTTAAAGCAAAGATTTGCATTGAAGTTCAACATGCTAAAGAATCAGTGATTGCGGCTATTGAAAAAAATGGTGGTGTCATACGGACGGCTTACTACGACCCAATGAGTCTGCAGATTTTAGTTAATCCTGCAAAATGGTTCGAGAAATGCGTTCCAATACCAAAGAGGGCATTGCCACCACAAGACTGTGTTGGATACTATACGTCGGGAAAAAATAGAGGCTATTTGGCAAATCCGGAAGAGGTTAGTGAAGAGCGTTTGGTTTTGGCACAGAAATACGGTTATGAGTTGCCAAAAATAGAAAACGATCCCGATTATGAAATGCTAACAGCACTTAAGGACGCTCGGCAAATATTCTTTGGACTGAATCCTGGCTGGGTAGTCAGTTTAAAAGATAAAGCTATCATTAAGCCGAAGACGAAGTAGTGTTAAAAATTTAAATTGTTGAAATAAAACTTAATCACTTTCAACATCTGTTTTGTTTTTAATTTTGTTATATAAGAAACAAATTGAAAAAAATGATTATACCTATGCACTTTTATTGACTATTAAACTAATGACTTCAATTTTGAACTAATCAAATCTTTATTTTTAAACTAGTAAGGGAATCTTTTTTTGAAAACGCTTGGGTTTATTCAGTTTAATTTAATGTTGTCGAAAATATTCAAAAAATCGATATAGGTATACAAGGCGTGTTTTATTGGAAACAAAAAAAAATAACTTAGAAATGCCGAAGAAATTTTCAAAAATTAGTTTAAAAAATTGCGTTTTCCAGGATGGCGGCTGATTCTCGACACCCCTGAACATATTCCATCAGGAAAATCAGTATAGTAATAGTCTAAGAGAGCTGGCTCATTATTTTTGGTTTGAACGTAGTTGCTCTTATGTTTCAAACACTGCAGGTTTAAGAAGATTGTATATAAAAACATAGAAATTATAAGAGAAAAATGCAGAGAAATATGAAATACGATTTTAAATAAGCTAAAACAACTGAGTTTGAGGTGACACAAAAGAATGCCGTCTTAATTCTTGATGAAATATGATTGTATGAAATTTTGTTTTAAAATCGTTAGCGGTTTAAAAAAAAATATTTTTTATACAGGGTGTTCCGCACCTGAGTAGAAGTATCTTAGGGTGTGGTTCCTGAGTATATTCTAAGAAAAAAATTGTATGGGGGAAAGTTGTATCTCCTCTCCCTGAGGCAGGGGGGGCAGTTTCTGAAAAATTGACTCAAAATGCAAAAAAAAAAGCATTAAAAATCAACGAAAACACATCTAATAATGTGTTTTTTTCTTAATGTCTCAAAAATTAAGAAAGATTTGTTCATTTAGTTTTAGGTAATGGATTACAAAATAACGACGGCAACGAATATTGAACACAAAAATAGCACTTAATAACGTAAAATTTTGAAAAATATCGACTTAAGAAAAAAAAAATGACAATTTTTTAAAACAAATTTGACTTTGAAATTTAATTTCTCAAAAACTATTCGCTTAAACAACTTGATTTAAAAACCAAATGCAAGAATGAAGTATTAGCTTTCAAAAAAACTATAGCACATTATTAGATGTGTTTTCGTTGATTTTTAATGTTTTTTTTTGGCATTTTAAGTCAATTTTTCAGAAACTGCCCCCCCTGCCTCAGAGAGGGGAGATACAACTTTCCCCAAATACAATTTTTTTCTTAGAATATACCCAGGAACCCAACCTTAAAATACTTCCACTCAGGTGTGGGACACCCTGTATATAAAATTCTTAAAACATTTTTAAGGACAAATTTTGGAATGCAAATTCAAATTAAATATTTTTGTGCAGATAAAAAAAATTTTGAGATATCGAATTTTCAAAAAAAAAAAATTGAAACTCTTTTTAAAAATTCAAAAACTTTTTTTTTGCAAATTTTGATCTGCAATATTATTTAATCTTATCTGCAATTTGTATGTAAAAAGTGTATTTAAATTAATGAAAAAATTCAAAATAAAAAAAATCGTTCTATCACACGTACCATTAATAGTTGCAAGTGAAAAATTTTATATTTTTTGAAACATTTTTTAAAAATCCAAAAAATATTTTTTTTTTTTAATTTTGGGACCTACATAAAACTATTTATATTTTTTCGAAGCTTCTGTATAAAAAAATAGTTGAAATCAGTCGTACCGTTTTGAAGAAAATAAAAATAAAAAAAAATGGTTCTTTGGGAGCTACCATTAATAACCATTTTTTTGAAAAATGGTTTTCCACCCAAACGAAAGCCTTTACTAAAATAAATTTATTGATTTTTTTTTAAGAAAAGTTGTGAAGCCGTTTGTGAGAAAAATATGATTACGTAAAATAACAAAAATTGTATGGCAGGTACCGTTATTTTTGGTTCTAAGAAAATAAAAAAAAAATGTTTGGACATAATCACCAAAAACCACTATGTACCAAGTTTGAAGAAAATTGATCGAGCCGTTTAGGCTGTAGACGAACAGACAGACAGACAGAATTGTGCCACCCACTTTTTTGGTGTTCTCTATCATCGTAATATCATGTTTGGTTGTTATCTCAAATTTTTTTTGCACGAATCCAAAACTTACCTTATAGTACCTATATATCGCAAGTAAAAATGAGTGTGAGGGTCTGTAGGTGCTTGCATCTTGACATTGAATTCAAAAGTCTGGCAGGATTTTTTTGGTGCCCGTGGTAGGGACGAGGGGTTGAAAATAGCGGTTTTCAGATTATTGTGTTACGCGTTAGGGGCACATGCACATCAATTCATTCATTAAAAATGAGAAATGATACTCTGTCATTTTATTTAAGTCCACAGACTAAAATTTTAATTTTTTTCTTAAAACTAGTATGGTTCCTTGAGCGAACGTCATTTTTTCACGTTTGAAACCATTACAAAAGCAAGTTAGAGCTTTTATTTTTAAACGATAAAATAGCAAACATATCAAAGATTGCAAGACTGACCCTAACACAAAACAGCCAATAAGTCAGATACGTTTTTTCTTCTTAACACGGCAGTATGGCACTCACGGCCCCATTTAGTTTTAACCTTGAACTTGAAATCCTGAAAGCTTGGCTTTGTTATTTTTATTTAATGTGCGTGTATTGGTGGTTTTAAGTAAGCGAAAATAAAATATAAGCCAAATGCAGTTTTAAAACCGTCATTTTTTATGAACAAAATACTGGATTTTGAATTTTGCTGGTTCTTAAAGTCTAAGGGTTACAAAAAAACCGGTGCAGAATCCCCTCCCTCAGCGCCTTCCCCATTTTGACCTTTTTTTTTTTACTAAACAGTCAATCTTATTCAATTTCTCTTGACTGCAGCGAACAAAATTACAATAAAAGTTTATATTAATTGAAATTTTTAACATTTCTTGTCAAAGGTGAAACTGTCTGTCGTTATTGTCAATATTTGAAGTCCAATAAAATCGAGAGAAATAAAATAGTTACTTATGGGGTTTTCTTTTGGTAAATTCAGATTTTGATCCGAAAATTGATTTTTTTCGTCGCGAATGGTATACGATTTCAGATTGATTTTTCTTTTTCAGCGTATTGGTGAATAATTTGTGTCTGTGAAGCTATAGCGATCCAGACATGTCAAACTGATGACTTTTAATTGTTCTGGCGTGTAATGGTGTTAGTAAAAGAGGGGTAAATCTGCCGAAAAATCCAGATCTGCAAAATTGATTTTCGATCAAAAAAAAAATTGATTTTTATGCCCATTGGAAGGCTTTAATTGCCAAAATCTGTGTTTTGACAGATCTGCAGGGGAAAAAAATCAATTTTTGTTACCAAAAGAAAACCCCATTACATATGTACATGAACATAATATCTGTGGTGAAAGTTACTTTAAGTTTCATAAAGTTCCTCTTGAAGTTACATTCAAATTTTGTTTTCGATGCTCTGTTTAATTACTAAGGCCCAGTTATGGACTGCAAGACTTTGGACTTAAGTCGATTTTAACAAAAAATAAAACACAAATTTCATTTCGTAGAAATAAAACACAAATTTCACTTCAAAATGCTTAGAAACACAGCTTAACAATTAATTTTATAGCTTTGACGGATAGATTTTTATTTGCAGTTCAAGTTTTAAAATTGCATTTCCGTTCCACTAACTAAAGAACGGAAGTTGGTTAGCAACATCTAAAAAAATTGAGATTTTGAAAGTTTTATTTTTGCCTGAATTTGTAGCAATTTGAATGTCTATATTTTGCAAAATTATGCTAAAATTAGTTTTGTTATTTTTATAGATGGTTCTTTAAATTTGAAATTCAAGTTTAAAAATTCTCATTTTCGGTCCGCTATGGTCTTATTATAAGCGGGAGTTTCAATACAAAGAAAACCGGTACCTACGTTCTGTAACTCTCGAATCGATAAAATCAGTCGAGAAACGTTGAAAAATGGAACAAAATTCATGCATTTTGTTTCAGTTTTCATCGTTTCTCTACCAATTTTTTTTGATGCGAGAGTTACAGAACGTAGGCACAGGTGAGCTAAAGGGTCCGCCAAATAGCTTTTTTTTTTTTTGAAAATGCTACTACTACATGGAGTGTTGCTTCGGCTGTGTGGCACGTAGCGCCGTTCTGTTGAAACCAAATGTTGCCAATATCCTCCTCTTCAATTTTTGTGAACAAAAATTCGTTCAACATGGCCCGATAACGATCGCCATTGACTGTAACGGCCACTCGAAGAAAAATGGCCCAATTATGCCTCTGGACCAAAATCCGCATCAAACAGTGACTCGTTTTTGGTGTATCGGCTTTTCAATGGCGTGCGGGTTTTCTGTGCCCCAAATGCGACAATTTTTCTTGTTTACATACCCGCCAAGATCAAAATGAGCTTCATCTGAAAATATAATTTTTTTGGCAAAATCGGCATCTTCTCTATGTCGATCGCAGGCCCACTTAACGAAGCAGCCATTTGAATGAAATTATTTTCCATTATTAACTGGAAGGATTGTACTTTCAAATAAAAAAAGAAATTTGAGAAAATATTCAGTATTTTTTTTGTATAGCATTTTCAAAAAAGTTTTAAAAAGTTATTTGGCGGACCCTTATAAAATCGCAATTCTGTGATTTTTCTTTTGTTAAATAAAGTTTCATATTCTGGTAAATAAAATTTTTGATTTTGTATTTTTTTAGATTTTGAAACCTTGCTTTTGAGTTACATACTATTCAGCTGGCGGAAATAATTTGAATATAAAAAAACCGTTAGAGCTATAAATGTTTATTTTTCTTGGAACGAATAAGCATTTAAATATCAAAAAATGCAGGCAAACACTTCCATCTTTTTTGGTAGTGGGTCGGAAATGCCCATTTTAAATTTGAAAATACAAAATTATCGACAAAAGTTACAAAACTAATTTTGCTACAATTTGATTCAAAAAGCTACAATTTTGAGGATCTTAAGAATTGCACTGTTTAATCACAAAGGCCCCAGTTGTGGACTGCAAGACTTTAATTTTTTGAATAGCCTTTAATGAAGCTTTCGACGCGTCGAAACGTCGCGTCGCGATGCCTATACTTCTTTTTTTTTCTTACACTCACACCCAAAATCTGCTGTGAGCTCTTAGTCTACTACATTGATTATAATTTTTTGTCAATCTAATTGAAGGCTGTAATGTAGGTAGGTATTGTCCAGAGTAAGCCTTTATATTTATTGAGTTGGTATGTATGTATGTTTGTCTAAAATATATCATTATCAAAATATAAAATACATATGTACATACATATACGAAATGTACATTATATGTTTGTGTACACAAATTTAGAATCAAAAACTTTGGTCTGTTAAAAGAAAGCCTATAAACTTTAGGATTTCTTACCTGAATATCAACAAGAGGTTATTCAGCAGTAGGTAAACAAAACAATGCTTAGGCGTAAGATGCTCTCTCTTTATATTATTACCCTACAACAAATTTATTATATGCATACAATCCTCAATAAAACCATTGAGTTTCGTAGAGTTTCAATAATAATAAAATGCATTTAATTTTATTTTGCTATAACCCTTTCATAGATTACCTACTACATAATAGAAGCCGTGTTGTTGGCGAAACTGTTTCCTTTTTTTTTTCTTTTCTTTACTTCCTCTGTTATTTGGCATAAAGGCATTCAAAAATTGTTCAATAATCTCCAAATAAAATAAAAACCAAAAATATTTAAAACGCACATGTGTTGTTATATTTTTCTGATTTAAATTTACACAGAATTAACGGAAAAACCCGGCGCCATTTGTGTACTTTGCATTTTCAGAATGAATTTACTAATTGCAGCGGCAGTCATATAATAATTCATATATTTCAAAATATCTAAACAAACGGAGAGTAACGAGTTAAATAATTGAACTTTGTTTTTCCTTAATTACCTCAACAGGTAAGTTCACTGAACACTATGAATGTTCAGTAGTTCACGGGAAATGGTTACAAGATTCCGGTCTTTTTTCTGCCAGTTCCATTCAGAGTTCTTGAATGATCTTATTACATTGATGATCGTGCTACCTTTCGATCGCGATCGGTCAGTAAGCAGAGAGGTACCTTACCTATATGCGTACACGTAGGTATAACGTATGCAAAGAGAAGGTAAACAATCACAATACCTACATTTAAGGCAGCCATATTGTTAGTTAAACAAACGATGCATTAGTTATGGTGGTACATCAAGGCGGAGTTTAAAAAGGCTAATCATAAAAGAAAATGAAAAAGAGTGTTAACTCTTTTAGTATTTTGTATTTTTCGGAAGATACCCAAGCTATACTTACTTTGATCTAAGGTGCGAGGATCAAGTTAATATACACTTAGTTGGTGGGATTTAATTTTAAGCAATTTCGCTCGTTTTCAGTTAAACGACCAAACTATACAGTGCGTAGCCGTCGGAAGTTAAAGCTTAGGGATTAATTACAAGAGTCTATTCCAAATACCTAGTTTGAAAGTATTATTAAAAAAAAGGTAGTCGATAGAAATTTTCAACTCGATCAAGAATCTACTTTAGTGGAATATATCTGTGGTGTTTGGAAGAAGTATAATTGATTGCGTCTTTACACTCACTTTACATCAAGCTAGAGCCTAAACGGGTGAACTGATTTTCTTCAAATTGGGAATATTCAATATGAACACGATCCTTAAAAAATTATGTTTCAAATTTGAAGAAAATCTGTGCACCTGTTTAGGCTCTAGCTCAATATAAAGTGGACGTAAAGACGCAAATTATAATATGGAGTTGTCATGTCTCTCCAAAACACAACAAATATTATCGCAATAACGCTCTTATATTGTTCCATCTTTTTCCGATTAGTTTATGGCTTGTATCACACACAGTCTTAATATTTTAGTACTGGCCCTCTACAAACAGTAGGTACAGATCTTAGCTAATTTTTAAATGTGTGACGGGCGGGCGGTTAGGTCACCAAACAACCGAAAATAATGAAGAGTTGGTGAGTGACTTCAAGACGCTGCTGGGTCTCTAAGTGCTGCCACCCTACTAAATATATTTTATAATTCAGTTTTCGTCAAAATCAAGAAGCAACATATTGACCAATTCAAAGTAACCGCTTCGAATTAAGAATATCGTAAAGTGGACATAGGCTCTAAGCTAATTATTTAAATATCTAACTGGGCGCACAACAAAAAGTTAACAATAAAAGTACCTATGTACATATGTATGTATATTTGTTCTGTAAATACATATACATTGTTTGAGTTTGAACTGATTTGTGTTTCTCTTTTTTTCAACACGGTTTCCATGTAATTTATTGAGACACCACGCAGAACACAGAACAACATACATATAGGAGAGTACTGCTTAACAGTGAGATACTTTTTAAATAAACAAAAAAAAAAATAAAAAAAAGTAGATTGAGTATTGATTGATGTTGAACGAACAAAAGTTGAGAAAAGAACCTGTCAGTTGTCTTCTATGCATATTTATGTGACAGTACCTACAACATTTATTTTCGTGTTTTTTTCGTACACATGCACTTTTTTTCAATTTTTGCAAAAAGAGTTGAATGTAGTTAAGCCTTTGGTGTCAGTAATTGAGACATGAGTTTATTTATCAAACGTTCTTCCTCAAAGAAATCTAAAATGTTCATGTTCAAGAGCACTGTCAGCCCACAACAGTACTTGAGATTTTTTAATTTTGTAATGTTTTAAAGAGTCTGCGTGACGCTCTAGATTAATCTTCATGTATGATATTTCTGTATAAATTTCACTATTCAGAATTTCAAATTAAGCTGTGAGTTTCGTTTCGTTTCCTTGGTGTTGAAATTTGTTTTATGGAAATATAAAAAAATTATGAGATTTTCCACAAATTCATGATTTCAAGAGTTGAGGTTTAAAAATCATGAAAATGATATATGAATCACTTCTTTCAACAAGGAGTTCATGCGTCAAATAACCTCCAAATCATGGGTTTTGTTTTGGTTATTATGGTCCTAAAATAAGCATATAAAAGCGGTGATAATAGCCGTTTTCCTTTGGAGATGGCAAAGTACTTATGAGTAGATGAAAGCCCTAATCTAGTACTACCTCTACCAACTGCACATGCTCTCATGGGCGAGTAGATACATTTTACATGGGAAAGCAGTTTGAGATGTTCCATTGAAAAAAGTTAGCAAAGTAGGTATTTCCAAGTACTTCGCCACCTCCAAAGGAAAACGCCTAGTAATTTAACTAAAGTAGACGTTTAAAAATTACTTTTTTTCATGCCTTTTTGTTTTCAAATATTTTCGAGAATATCAGAGTTTTTCGAAGTATGTTCCTCACTGTTGAATCTGTCTCACTGTAGGGTACTCTCTTCTTCTTGTTCTTTAATTTTGTTGACTTTTCAAACAAACTATTGACTTGTTGACTTTTAATGAAAAACAATTTCACTAGAATTAAAATAAGAATAAATAAATGTACTACTGGGTTGTTCGTACTTGCTCGTATTTTTCACACGTCAGTCAATTTCTTCACAGAGCCCCGAATTTGGTAGCGATATACATATATTTATTAGTGCTATCGTTAGTAGTTACTCAAATCAATATGTAGGTACATATCTCTGAAATTATCTGGGATGGTGTGATCGATTACTGGATAGTTAATTCTGCAATAGAAATGAGGGTTTAATGACGCAATATGTTTCATGGAAAACTTTAAATTTATACAATTGGCTATCAATTTGAATGTTTATTTGAAGAAAACTCAATAATAATTATTATAATAATTTTAGCACTTTAAGAATTGAAGAATAGGGTGGTTTATATGGTGTTTTACCACTGTCCTTACTTAGTGTACAGAAAATACAAATTGATAGCTATAAAGACCTATTTTTATATTTGTTTCATTAAAGAAAAGAGTATTGATCATATTTATTATTATTTTCATAAGAGTGGAAGAAAACTGAGAACATTCAATTGCCTTAAAAATAATGCGGAAACGTGGCATGATTTTGCCCATGGGGGTCACGTTCTTCAAAATATATTGTATTGCACTGAAAAATAATTATTTTAATTGCAAATATATTTTATAGACTAAGAGCCCACAGCAGATTTTGGGTGTGAACGATAGCAACAAAAGAAGTATAGGCGTCGAAAGCTTCATTAAAGGCTATTAAAAAAATCAGAGTCTTGCAGTCCACAACTGGGGCCTTTGCGAGTAACAGTGCATCGAAAAAAAAAATATGAATGCAACTTCGAGGATAATCGTGTTAGCCGAAATTGGTTTTCACCCCTCCCTAGATAAGCAAGCTCCGCGGATCCCATATCACGGAATCTGAGATCATTGTAAATAGTTTTTGAAAAAAAAAAAAATAATTTTCAAACTTTTTTTGTTTATTTTAAGTTTGAAAATTATTTTTTTTAAAACTTATAAAAAGCATATGAGACAGTGGATACGTGGCTTTGTTGTTTTTTAAATATTTTTTTCTATTTCGGGTCAAATTTTTAGAAAATTATCCCTCCCGCCTGAACGGGGGGAAAAAGACCACTGCTCCAATACGATTTTTTCTCATCTGAATCTATATATACAGGGTGTCCTGTAAATAATGGATAACCTTGCAACTGGTTGTAGCAGGCCTTATGACCTTTCCAGAAAAAAATAAAAAAAAAATATTTTCCCTGTGGTTACTATGTTATGATGTTTTTTCCAAAAGTTGTTTACAAGTACTACTTTCCTCAAATACGTGAACGCTACGACCATGGATGAACAATTTTTACTATTTTTATATTTTTGTAATATTTTAGAATAACTTTTGTAATAGATGGGTGGTAAAATTTAACAGTAGTTATTGCATTTTTTTTATTATATTTTTTTCAGTACAAAAATGTATTTTCGAAAAAGTTTGACCACCTCTAATAAATTAAAATTGTATGAGAACATGAGTGGCCAATTGCTTAAAAAAGTTGTCTATTTAATGCACTTTTCAAAGTGGTATAACACATGCTTGTGTATTAACGAAATAACCAAGAAAATTTGTCAATCATCTAATAAAGCAGCTTTAAACATTTTGGCAAAATGTCTATCAAAATGTTACAATAACCTCCAAATTTGGGTTGGACAAAAATTTTCTCTTTTGATGTGTAAAGGGGTTCAGTGCAAGTATAAAACTCTATTTTAGGTGTTGAAAGACCCACCATTTGGCCACCATATTGAAAAACGAGTTCTGCAAAGTTTTCCATGGCAATTTAAATTTTATTAGTCTTAGAAAAAAAACTTTGGTATAATTTTGTAGCAAATTCAATTCTCTTCAATTTATGTTAACATACTTTTTACCCTAAGGTTATAAATAAAAAAGTTATAATCAAAAACATATGAATTTTTTCAATGTTTAAATTTTGAATTTGTTTGAAGCGAATTGAATTTGCTACAAGTTTGTACCAAAGTTTTTTTTTCTTAGATTAATAAAATTTAAGTTGCCATGGAAAACATTTTAGAACTCGTTTTCCAATATGGTGGCCAAATGGTTTGGCTTTCAACACCTAAAATCGAGTTTAATACTTACACTGAACCCCCTTACACATCAAAAGAGAAAATCTTTGTCCAACCCAAATTTGGAGGTTATTGTAACATTTTGATAGACATTTTGCCAAAATGTTAAAAGCAGCTTTATTAGATGATTGACAAATTTTCTTGGTTATTTCGTTGAAACACAAGCATGTGTTATACCATTTTGAAAAGTGCATTAAATAGACAACTTTTTTAAGCAATTGGCCACTCATGTTCTCATACAATTTTAATTTATTAGAGGTGGTCAAACTTTTTCGAAAATAAATGTTTGTACTGCAAAAAATATTTAAAAAAAATATAATAAAAAAAATGCAATAACTACTGTTAAATTTTACCACCCATCTATTACAACAGTTATTCTAGAATATTACAAAAATATAAAAATAGTAAAAATTGTTCATCCATGGTCGTAGCGTTCACGTATTCGAGGAAAGTAGTACTTGTTAACAACTTTTGGAAAAAACATCATAACATAGTAACCACAGGAAAAATATTTTTTTTTATTTCTTTCTGGAAAGGTCATAAGGCCTGCTACAACCAGTTGCAAGGTTATCCATTATTTACAGGACACCCTGTATATACACTCTGATATTTTTTTCGTGTGTTGTTAGAATCCTCTTTAAATTAGTAACTTAAACTGAAAAGAGTGAGACCAAGGGGGTGAAATAAAAATCTGAAAAAAATAGAAATTTTGTTTTCTATTAAGAGCCAATAGATGCCTATCCAGCTCGGAATTTCAAAAAAACCCAATACATATAAGGACCACCCTAATGTACATATATGTTTTAATGAATTTTAAAAGTTTTTGTTCAAGGCCACTCAAGGTCATTGAAAAAACTGTTGGTTCCTCATTTATATTAGCTATCTTAAAAAAAAAAAGAATAAATGAAAGGTAACTAAATGGTCATAACAGGTGATCAAGTTCCAGTTAATAGTCAGACATCGAGTTTTTTTTTTATAAATTTTCTATGATGGTTTTTGGGCACCTCACGAAAAACTGTATCAAAGGGCACGGTAGTGCCCAGCCAAGTTCGCGGCACTACACCCTTTTTACAGGAACAAACTCAGGCGATTTTCAACCCCCCTCTAACTTCAGTACCAATAAAGTCAGAAACTTCAAATTCGGAGTATTTGCTGAACTGATCAAACACAGGTGGCTCACCAAATTTCAACTCTTTAGCATTAGTAGTTCCCAAGATATAGGACTTCAAAAATCGCAAAAACCGTAACTGACTGACTCACTGACTCACTGACTCACTGACTCACTGACTCACTGACTGACTGACTCACTGACAGATCATCAAAATTATGGAGCACTTCCCGACATCGTAGAAACTTGAAATTTCGCACAACGGTAGGCCTTGTGGTACATACAAAGGAAAAAATCGAAAATCTGCAATTTTCTATTCAGGGGGCGTGGCATCCACCCACATTCTTAAAAATTCTTATAAATTATATGGAGCACTTCCGATTGTTGTAGAACACTGAAAATTGGTAAGTTGGTAGGGTTTGAGATACTTAGAAAGAAAAAAATTGAAAAATTGGAATTTTCCATACAGGGGGCGTGGCATCCACCCACATTCTTAAAAATTCTTATAAATTATATGGAGCACTTCCGATTGTTGTAGAACGATGAAAATTGGTAGGTCGGTAGGCCTTGAAGTACTTAGAAGAAAAAAAATCGAAAAATTGGACGTTTCAGTTCAGGGGGCGTGGCATCCACCCACATTCTCAAAAATTCTAATTAATTATATGAAGCACTTCCGATTGTTGTAGAACGATGAAAATTGGTAGGTCGGTATGCCTTGAAGTACTTAGAAAAAAAAAATCGAAAAATTGGGAATTTCAGTTCAGGGGGCGTGGCATCGACACACATTCCTAAAAATTCTTATAAACTATATGAAGCACTTCCGATTGTTGTAGAACGATGAAAATTGGTACTTAGAAAGAAAAAATTGAAAATTGGAATTTGAATTCAGGGGGCGTGGCATCCACCCACATTCTTAAAAATTCTTATAATTATATGGAGCACTTCCGATTGTTGTAGAACGATGAAAATTGGTAAGTCGGTAGGACTTGAAGTACTTAGAAAGGAAAAAAAATCGAAAATTTGGAATTGTCCATTCAGGGGGGGGGGGGGTTGCCATCCACCCACTTTATCAGAATTGCTATTATTTGAAGGGAGCACTTTCGGTTGTCGTAGAATTATGAAACTTTGTAGAGCGGTAGGGCTTGACTTTCACCTGGCAAAATAAATCTTTGCAAAAAGGAGTGAAATCACAACAAAAACATAAATGTTAAAAAAGGAGCCTAGTTCTTATGTGTACAAGAAACCTGTGCATAAAAAGTTAGCCAAAAAAAGTAATGAGATCTAAAATATATGCCAGGTTTTAAGTTCATAAAGCTTAATATCAAAAATCTTAAGTAGAGAAATATCAAAGCAATTCCAAATCATGACAGAAATTTGGTATTTAATGATTACTGATTAAAATTTGGTGGATTTACTTGGCAAGTTTTCTCTTAAATACTTACTTAATCACAAATTTAAAATGTATGAAAACTTGACCAGTGAACCCACCAAATTTTAATCAGTAATCATTAATTACCAAATTTCTGTCATGATTTGGAATTGTTTCGATATTACTCTACTTAAGATATTTGATATTAAACTTCATGAACTTAAAACTTGGCATATATTTTAGATCTCATTACTTTTTTTGGCTAACTTTTTATGCACAGGTTTCTTGTACACATAAGAACTTGGCTCCTTTTTTAACATTTATGTTTTTGTTGTGATACCTATTATCCGAAAGACCACTGAGTCATTATGAAAGCTCAACTAAATCAAACTGTGGTCTGGATTTTTTTTTTGTTCCTAAAATATATCTATACCTGACCAATTACTGAAACTAGCTGACTTTTTATAACCATTTAGTGACCTCTGACATGGGACACAACACACATGAAAGGTGCAAAGATTCCAGAGCCTCTGGCTTTTAGGTTTACCAAATTGATAACTTAAACTTATGTCAATAATCGATTTAATTTTTTGTTAAAAGGAATTTGTAAAAAACTCCATTTTTATCTAATTTTGGGTTCAGCAATTCTGACAAAATCATCAAACGAAATTCAAAACTATTTGTACACTAAAATTAAAGTCAGCATAAATTTATGCTGACTTTAATTTCAGCTCTTTAGCTCTTTAGCACTCTGAGAAAAAACCATTGTTGGCAGCTTAACAACTCGCATTTGAAAAATGTTAACACTTTAATTCTTACCTCAAGACGGTTTTCTTAAAACAAGAATTTTTAGAAAATTAATTATGTTTGAAATTCAAAAATCAAAAATGTAGTTGAATCAACAAATTGGAAGATTTAACATTCGTCAACAGAGAATAATATTTGGAATAAAAAAAAAAATTATATTTGCGGGGATGAAAATTGTGAACAAATATTTTATTCTTAAAACAAAAACAAGCTTTTTACCATGCCTACCTAGTATTAGTGTGTCAGACAACAACCCACAATCTTTTCTTGCTTATCGAACCCCATCTCGATTTCCAAAGCAAAACCAAAAATGAAGTTGCATGTGCAACTTTACTTACACACACATACACGTACAAAACGTAGCCATCAGATCAAGAACGAAATTTTTAATTTAAATGTTTTTTGTTTCTCAACAAAAACGTAGTTCTTGAACTGCAACATCTAACTGTTAATTTTATTCATGTAGTAACACACACCACACACACAAAACAAAGCCATCATTAGGCTAAGAAGGACGTTTTTGAATTAAATGTTTTTTGTTTCCCAACAACAATTTAGTTCTTGATGTCCTAAGAAATGCAAAATCTAACTGTTAATTTTATTCTGGTCGCCACTTCACTTCGATGTGATTTTTATAAAGTGCAGACGTGACTCGTGAGTTTGGTGTGATAATAAAATTATTATTTATTATGCAATGGAAAATATAAGTGAAGAATTAGTTGAAATTGTAAATTTCAAGTTTCAACACTTAAGTGCATGATTTGTTCCAAGAGTGGAATATGTCTATGGAGGGAATAAACGCTTTAGCCGAATGTCGAATTTCAACAGAGAGTTTGTTGAAAATGCTGAATTCTCATGAAATCGACCAAATTTTCAACAAATGGGAATTATTGTCGGAGAAAATAAAGTTCAGATATAATCTTAACAAATGGCGTGAAAAAAACGATGTAAGTATACCAAATCAAGTGAATTTTTTGCATGAATTTAATATTCATTATACTTAAAAAGTTCTATCAACTAAAAAAATTACAAAAATATCGCAATGAAAACCTTATTTTTTCATTGTAATAGTAGAATAAATAAAGAAAAAGATAATCCATTTATTGGAAAATTTACTCCCGGTGCAAATTGTTCGCAAAAAAAAATCAAACATTTTTATATTTTAGAAGATCCATACCCACACACGCAAATACACACACGATTTAATAAAAATCGATTTTTAAGTTCTTCACCAAGGGAAAGATAATAAACTTTTTGAAAAAATCAAAGATTTTGAGGAAAAAGTAAATACAATTTTTTTCCATCTTTCATCAAGAACAAAATTTTCTTGGAGGCATATAAAATAATGCAATCTAGCCAAATTGGAATAGGTAAACTTATTAAACATCTTTTTCAGTAGATAGAAACTTAAAAATTTGTATTCTTTTCAGATTCAAGACACTTTCATTTTTTCAATTTGCTTCATACAATTATTTTACCACCCAGAATCACCAGAAAATTCAAACCATCAATTACCGATGCTCAAAAGGACATGTTTATTGTTTTTATTTATGTAAAAAGCGGTAGGGTTTTGAAAATACTCTTTATTTTTTTTGAATCCGAAAAACAATTTTATTTAGTTTGTCAAGAAGTCTTAACTTTGTTTTCAGAAAAGTTTCATTCTTATAAAATTATCAAAGAAAACAGTAATAATTTTAGAATAGAAAAAGTTGAAAAATGTTCAATGTCTGTAAAGTCTATAGTCTTAAACAATATGGAAACTATTATTCGTTTTTAAGAATTATGTAATGAACTTAATTGTTATGTTTATTTATTTCATTTAAATGTTTAAAAGCCATGTATCATAAACCTGTTTAAAAGCCATGTATCATAAACCTGTAATACATATGTAAATAAAATAGTTTTTTTATATAAAAAAAAACATTGACCCTAATAATAAATAAGTAATATCTTTTAAATTTGTTTTGTACTTTAATTATTCCTGCAAGACCAATTACAGCAATTGCCTAATGATATCATCTTTAATGTTAAATGGGATTTGATTCCTTCTTGTTTACAAACTATTTTTAGGTTAAATGGTTTTGGTTTTAGGTAAGTATTTAAAATTTTGAGGTTTCGGGGTAATTGTATGGGTCATTGGGACAAGAATAAAATTTCTTCATTATACCTAAAGAAATGGTTCTTATAACAAGAATTTACGTTTTTAAACGTAACAATAACATTAGTTTTTGGGACAACAATGTTTATTCTTCGTGTATTGAAAATAATATTCTTGTTTTAAATAAAAAAGTTGTTGCATTTTTAGAACTTTATTTTTGGTTTTAAAATGAAAGTTTTTAAGACTCAAATAACACTTTACTCTCTTAAGTTAAAATAAATAGTTATTGGGCAGATTTTAACCTACATATTTTCTTGAGACAAGGTATAAAATTGTTGGGACTACTATTTTTTTCTCTGAGTGGTTAAATTTTATTAAAACAAATTATTAATTTATTATTTAGTAAAATAAAAAAGCATGAACACAGGTTTTGCAACTAGCTATAGCCTTTAAAGAAAATTGGTTTTTCATTCGAGGAACAATTATTTTGCGAAGTCTTTTTCACGAGCTGTGTGCTTTTACTCGGATATTTTTGCGTCGTGTCCTTAAATACCCACGAATGTTTTATTGACAGCCAAAATAAAAATATAATCAATTCGTAGACGAATTTTGTCATTTGAGTAGTGAAACCATTTTTTATGATGGAATTCTTAATATATTTAAAATTTATTTATACTTGGGAGAATCCCCCATGGGGATCATGACCCCCATGACCTCCCCTGTATCCGTCAATGTCGTAGTGTGTTGTGAACTTTAAAACGACCGTAGTGTCGGGGTGGGGTCAAGGAGAGTGGAGCATGCCATCGCTCGTTTGGTGTACGCGGTTCGCCTGGTGGCGTGCGGTGGAGAGTAGCCCCCTGCTCCCTGGCGTGGTAACTTTGAAGTTCACATCACAACACTCAGAGCGACCAAAGCTCTTACCTTGCTTTTAGGAGATATATTTATTTTTTTGGCAGGAATGGAGGGGACCTACAGTATTTTGCCGAGTCCGAACGGCTAAATGAGAAGCACTTTTTCATTACAAGTATACTCTTGGAGGATTTGTCAGTTCCTCGCAAGAGGCAGTACCTCGGATAAAACATTTCTGTTTTTAGGTGGTACGGCTGGGAATCGAACCCACACCTTCGGCATGACAGGCCTACGCATTAACCATCATGCCACGAGGTACTGCTCCTTCCAACAACACGCACACAGGAATGGTTGATAGTTGTTAGTCACTAGGCCCTGGTTCTCCACGAGCTGTTGCGCCACCCAATTTTTTTTTTTTAATTTTTAGTTTTGGGAGTAGTTTCATGAGTTTTGGGGACTTATTTCACCTTCGAACTTGGGGGGCTTACTGCAAATACAAATCTAAATTCGGGGAATTATTTCATTATTTTTATTGTTATTTCACGAAGCCGTTTTAAATATTAAAAGTCAATTTTTGATTCAGTATTTTAAACTTTATTTCACAATTTCTTCTAAGCTAGTTACGCATGTTATTTTGTATTAATTTTAGACAATCCAGTAATGCGTTTTATTGTTTTAAGTATACAAACTTCGAATTGTGTGACCACCTCTCGGCGGTGTCTTAGCTTTGGTTATCATTTCACACTAGTTGTGAATAGTGAATCTGATCCAACTTATAGACTGAGAGCCAGCGATATGAAAAGTCAGGTCATTTGCGTAAAGTTGTAAGTCATATTAATAATAGATTTTGAGGTGTTTTACCAATAACCGTTTGTCTGCCTACCTACATACGTGTCTAACGGGTGTAAAATTTCACGTAATCGATTTATTTCATTTTGGTCAGAGGGAAAAGTGTGCACACAAGAAATATTATAAGCTTGCAATTTTCAACATTTGTTGTCATAGGTCAAACTCTCTATTATTTGTCCCTTTAAAGATAGAAAGTGGCAAACTTTCGAAAAAAAAACAGTCAGGTAAACAAGTGATTTTTGGAAACTACGTGGCTCCCTATCTTCTTCAGAAAGATGGACCTATATAACAACAATTATTGTTCAAAATTGTTTTTGGGATTTTGGTTTTTTAGAATTTTTAGCTTAAAAAATTTAAGCGTCAATTTTTAATCTGCTCAATTTCAAAACTTTTCAAAACCAAACTGCAAAATGTTGCAATGTGAATTAACTCTTAAACAGCCTGATGGTATGTAAATTTTGCTGCATTGATTATATAGGACAAAAATAGCCATTTAGGCAAGAAGCATTGATCAAAGTTTTGATACCTACTTCTAAAGATGGAGAAATAAAAGACTGCTTCAAAGATACACTCAATAACTAAAAAAATAAAGTTTTCTGACGAAATTCATCAATTTTAATTTTAGTTACATACTTGTATATCTAACCTAATATTTACCAGTTAAATCTGAGTCAAACAGCTCTACCAACCATAAATACATCCAACAAAAAATATCCCATAGACTTAGAGAATATATCTATTTACAATGTATTGACTTTTTATTTTGTGAATACTCACATTCGTCATGAGATACTCAGATCACATCGCATCGGCATAAATATTTACCTTTACCTACGAATGATGCCGGTGAGTATATCTCGTCATCTGAGAGCTACCTGTTCGCCGAAAGAGGAGGGTTATATTTACTCAAAAACGAGTACCAAGTCCAAAGAAAACCAAAACGACTTATTGATTGGTTGAAACCTAACCTGATGTATGCATTTAAGTCGAAGGTGGGGTTAAAGTAAAGAAGAAAATAAGATGATTCCGCGGAGAAAATAAACGATCACCTTAGACCGAGAAATATGATTCCATAACATGATCTGCAAAGTGAACAGCCGGATGTGCACCATTTCTTGCGAGTGACGGTTAATTCGAAAATTTTAATTTACCCCCAACAAGAATTTTTTTTGTAGTATTTAATATTTAATTGTTATATTTATTGATTGCAACCAAAAAAAACACGGTGTACATTTTAAAGTTTTGTCATTTGGTCAAAAAAAGAAAGAAATAATAAAAATTGTGTGTACGTGTTAAAATTTACATTGCCATCATAATAAAAGGATTAACATGATGTTAATATAAAAAGTGCGTTGCTGTATCAATTTTAAAATTTGCGCTATTATGCATTGTGCGAACACCAAAACAACTAAAAAATATCATTTGTTAATTGGATATCCCACATAAAAGCCTCGGCCTGGTAAAATATACTTATAATAGTGATAACGGCCAGTGTTTATAAATCATTTTACAGAAATATACTAATTAATTACGGTTTGTTTAAAGAATTTATATTAGTGGTACTTATATCGCACTGGTAGATTGCACTTGAATCGGAAGTAATTACACATATTTATGCAACAATTTGGATTAATTAATGGAGAGCTTCTGATTTTTATAAAAATTGCGTGATTTTTAAGTTAAAATTAAATGAAATGTGTTCTATTTAAGTCTATTACCTAAAGTTTACATAGTTCAAGTTGTTCGGAATTTTTTTTACCAAAGATTTTTAAAGTATAATATTGAGATCGTGGATTACATTAACATGCGTAAGTACATTCAAAAAATAAATAAAAAAATAACTTGGGTGGTGCAACAGCTCGTGGAAAACCAAGGCCTAGTGACCTCCAACTCTTAATCATTCCTGTGCGCGTGTTGTTGGCAGGAATGGAAGGGACTTACAGTTTTTTGCCGAGTCCGAACGGCTAGATGAGAAGTAGGTACTTATTCATGACAAGTATACTCTTGCGCGATTTGTCAGTTCCTCGCAAGATGCAGTACCTCCTTTCATGAAAAATTGCTTTTCATCTTCACTCATTCCAACCAACTAAGAACACGCAAGAAGCATACAGGAATGGTTGAGAGTTGTAGTAGTCTCAAGATCCTGGTTCTCTATGAGCTTTTACGCAAACAGTTTATGTATTTCTTAAATTTAAGATGGAGCTTACAAGCTTTACCAATCATAGATCATAGTTGGAAAGAAACCATAGACAAAGTAAAACCAGATGGTCAAATCGGATTTTTTTCAAATAATACGGAGTTTTTGACTGCCTAGATCAAAACATTTTAGCTTCTTCCGACGGTGATGTCCCAATAATAGTTTATTGAACATTGGATAACAGTTTAACATATTTATAGAAACTCAACTATGCAATATTGTTGAGCATATCCAAAACAATTAAAACAGTGTTATGTAAATTAAAGGCAGTTATTAAATACTATTACGTATGCACAAGTACATACACTCCCGTTCAATTGAATAGGTTCAAAATTTTCGAGTGCGATTTACCGCTATAACTCCGAACTATGTGGAATAAATCAAGTTTTGAAAATAGCATTAGAAAAAGCATCCAATTGAGGAGAGAATAAGAAAACACACAATATCAAACTTACCATTACTTTCACGTTTTACTATCATTTCCTTAAATTCATATTGAAATCGTAGCACTTTTTTTCGTTTATTTGAATAGGTGCACCGTCTTTATAATCACTTTTGCTTTGAATTAGTTGAAGGTCAGACCTTTTAAAGTTATTTTTGGGCTTTATATCATGGTTTCTTTGATATGACACAAACAAATTGAGAACAAACGTAGAATGGGTGGAGGAAAAGCTCTTTTCGCGGCTGAGTACGCGCAAATTCATTGTTTTCATAATAAATGACTAACGGGACATCAAATTTCGGAAAAAACTTACAGAATCCATTCTTTGATCTATATTTATCAGAGAAGTAAGCAAAAAGATGGTGTCGATATGAAAAAAAATGTAAAAAACTGCTGCCTCCGCAAGCTATAGACGAAAAATTCTGAGGGTTGGATCTTATTTGTCGGTTTAAATGGCTTAAATTAGGGAACAAGCTAGGTTTAGTGCGAGTATTTCTACAGTCGAGAGTGTAATAGTTGGAAGAAGTTACAATTTGAGAATTCAAGGAAAAGAAATTTCAACCCACATTTTTGAACTATTAGTATGACTATGGTTTAGTTACACAAAAACGCTCAGTCATGGAAACACAATTTGAATCCATCAATTCCGTTGAATTTAATCCCTTTTTCAATAGAAAAAACGACTTTACGCCACTTATTCTTTCAAGTCTTATGAAGCTTACAAAACTGCATTCGGTTTATATTTTTTTGTTTTTGATAACTTCGCTTAGGTGTGGTTTCATTTAATTTTCTTCTTTTTCGGTATGCAGAACTTTTAATAATACTCTCGACTGCTGAAATACTGGCACTGAACCTAGCTTCTTCCCTCGTTTTAGCCATTTAAACCGACGAATTAGACGCAACCCTCAGACTTTTTCGCCTATCACTTGCGGAGGTAACAAGTTATTTGCATCCTTTCATATCGACACCATCTTTTTGTTTATTTTTCAGATAATTATAGATCAAAGAATAGATTCTATAAGTTTTTTCCGAAATTTGATGTCCCGTTAGCCATTTATCATGAAAACAATCAATTTGCGCGTACTCAGCCGCGAAAAGAGCTTTTCCTCCACCCATTTCTACGTTTGTTCTCAATTTGTGTGTGTCATATCAAAGAAACCTTGATATAAAGCCCAAAAATAGCTTTAAAAGGTCTGACCTTCAACTAGTTCAAAGCACAAGTGATTATAAAGACGGTGCACCTATTCAAATAAACGAAAAAAAGTGTTACGATTTCAATATGAATTTAAAGAAATGATAATAAACCGTGTAATGATGGTAAGTTTGATATTGTGTGTTTTCGTATACTCTTCTCAATTGGATGCTTTCTCTAATGCCATTTTCAAAAATTCATTTATTCTACATAGTTCGGAGTTATAACGGTAAATCGCACTCGAAAATTTTGAGCCTATTCAATTGAACGGGAGTGTATGTGATAGATAAAGATACTTTATTAATATCTACTGTATAATTGAAAACTTAAAGCCTTGAGAAACAAACGTTTATGATTGTTTGGAATTAGAACAAAATGGGAATAAAGATTTGCCTAGAGGAAAGTGAAACAATGAGAAAGGGACATTCTCATTGTAGACTTCCTAGGAGCTGGTTGTGAGATACAGCCTAGATTAATAATTGCCCTTCCATCATATGCGAATGTTTCATTCAGCTGTTCTGTTAGCAATTTTATGATTACCTAGATAGAAGACTGACATGAAAGATTGGAGGAGGCTTCAAATATCTTCAAATGAACATTGATGAACATTAATTGGTGTTTAAAATGGAATTTTGAAGAAAAACTATATATCAATTTGAATAACAGCAGTAAATGAAAACTATCGTTCCGAAAAGGGAAGGGCTTCGTGTTTCATGAAGTTGAAAGCTCCTATAAACAATAGTTAGGTATATTTTATAAGTGCTTACCTATTCAATATCAACATTAAATTTTATTTTTTTTCAACCCGTTTACCCACTTTAATCCGCTGTACAGAGTCTTAATCCGTGGCAGAAAGATGTGTGTGACAGTATCGGGTAAATAGCTTTTGTAGAAATTAACAGAAAAAGTGTTTACACTTAATATTTCCTAGATTTGACTGTATAAAATATTAATACACGTTTCATTTCCGATTTTGGTGTTCAGGAGCGTCCATACGAAAGCTTAAAAAAAATATATTGTGTGAATATATTGTGACGAAATTGAGGACTTTCAAAAAAGGCGACTTCAAGGCTCATCGAAAAAAAATAATCACTACTTTGGATTTTGCAGCGATAATGGTGGAAGTTAGAGATGTTTTTTGTTTTTATCCTCTATTCCTAGATCTAAATAATAGTATAAAAAAGATTGTGATCCACACACGCAAATCTATTGCTTACCAGTACCGTCGAAAAAAATTCTAGGTACCTATATTAGGAAAGTTTTGAAGTTTGCGGGAAATCTTAGTGGACAAATGATAAGAAATTAAAAAAAATTCTAGTGAAAGTCAGTTTTATTCGAAACGAAAAGTTAAAAATTCCGTGAGTTATCCCCACTACGAATTGACCTTCCCTTGGGCATATTACCATTTTTCTATAGATATACAAACAAAGAAGTTTATGATTTTCCGCTGTCCTGTTAGTTTGTGATGCGCAAGAACTTCCAGATGTTCAAACTTTTACCTGCAGCCGGGTGTATGTAATCAAATCTAGGAAATTCACACAAAGTACCGGAATTAACTTACTTTCTTACTTAAAGTGTTGCTACAGCCACTTGCCCAGTCCGGACAGGACACGGCCTGAGTCCAGGTCTTCCTTTTCGATCGATACTTAACTTAAAGATTTTTTGGACTAGAGCAATGGTGTCAAACTGTTTTACAAAACCAAAGTACATCAGTCATTGGATTTTACTCTTTTGGCTATACAGCAGGGCTCTCTTGCCTTAACAGTTCATTGTTATATTTTGCTGAGTCACACCTAAGATAGATGAGAAGCACTTTTTCATGACAACAAATACTCTTATTGGGGGATTTGTCAGTTCCACTTTGTAGATGTCATGGGATGGGAATCGATCCTATTCGGCGTGAAAGTCTAACGCACTACACCACGAGGTACTACTGCCGATTTATGTAAGGCCAAGCGATGAAAAACATGACTATAAAATGGTGGATGGCTATTATTTCGACATTTACAACATTGAGTTAAATTCTTTTGGTGTTCTGAAAATTCAGCTTTCCTGCATTCTTTAAGTAATCAACGACTGTCAAAAAATCATTTTTAAAGCTCATTGTAGATTTTTGACTCGATGACTTAGGCAGGCAATTCACGTCAAGACTTTCATAAGAACAAACATAAGGGTTGTTAAGATTTTCTATTAAAAATTGACAGTTTCTATTTTGAATGAGATTCGGTTGTGGCTTGAAGTTCTTTGAATATCTCTACGAAGCTTGTGACAGTCCTTACTACCATTTCTACCTGAATTGCCTGCTTTACATATATAAAAAAATACCCACAAACATGCCAGAAATTAATCAATCACTTAATTAATGTCTTGTTAGCTAAAAAAAACTGTGGTATGATAGCATGATGCACTTTACGTGTTCAGATCAAAATCTATTCCTCTAACTTCTCCCTTTCCACCAGTCGGATACGAAAGTCTTTAAAATCTTTGTCAACACTGATTTTTTTTTCTGGATGATAACCAACAATAAAACCAACCGCATACATTTTTTGTTCAGTTAAATCTTAAGATTTTTCTCAAAAGTCAGTTAATGGTTTTTGAAACCAACGTTATGAGAACATTAATCAAAATCAAAGGTGTTTAAGTTTTTGAAAAATTGACCAAAGAACCTCATCAAGAAGTTTTATTCTAGGCTATTGAATAGACTGGAAAATAAGGAAAATGAACGTATTTGAGTAAGGGTTTTTATTATTGAATATGTTTCTTTGGCCCATAAGCATATGCTTAAAACCAACAATTTTGTGGGTATAGCTAGGAAACTAAGCCGAATTTGACAATATAATACTTAAAACTTTTTGTTCAAAATTAAATTTTCTATCGAAATGGATAGCTTAACCAATTTCATAAAAAAATCTAAGCAAAAGAATAAACCAAAAGCTAGATTTAGGTTAAAAAAATCAAAGATATATATATTTTTTTTTTTTTTTAATAGCGGATAATTTTTTTCGGAGCAAAGATACTTTAACAAAGTAAAGTAGAGTTTTAAGGTTTTACGGATTGCTAATGGGCCAAACAAGATTATTTAATAATAAAAATCCTTGCACGTTATTGTTCCTATTCTATTCAATAGCCTATCAAGAACAAAAAAGAGAAGGTACTTTAATTCTATACAAAGGTTTATAATTAATAATTGATAATATTTGCGAAAAAAAGTAATAAACAGTTTTTTAAGAAAAAGGCTACAAACATATTATTCAACAATATGTTTTTGTCTCTATAATATCTCGAAAGCAAACCAATGTTTGTTCTTGACTTGACTTGATTTCATATTGAACACCAGAAAACGTCTTCGAAGATCTTGAATTGACGATTTTAATAACAAAAATATCATTGGGCTTCTAGCTTCATCTGCTGATCTACTTTCGCATCGGTCGGTATTACTAACACGATCTAAGCTTCCCATCCTGATTTTGAGGACATTAAAATTCAACAAAAAGCTTAATAAAATCCTTAAAAAGGTAGAAAAAAGGCATTTATTAAATATAGAAAATATATACATGTAATTTAACGTTCAATTATAGAGGCATTCAACTATAAACCGCTTCTTAAATTTCTCAGGTAACAGCTTTCTATGATTGTTTTCTAAAAGCGCAGAAATGAGTGGATCCTACTTAAAATTCTATAGAATCCATTCACTTCAACGATTTCGGGATGTTTTGATAATTGACGTCTCCATTTGTACAGCACTTATTGGGCCAACAGCTTTAAATACCGCACTTACATTTAAAACCAAAAGCATTTACCAAATTTTCGTTGATATTCTTAAAAATTGAAAACACTTCCAGCCAAATTGATATTCCTTGATGAAAATAATATCTGACCAAATAATTTCCGACAACAGAAATTTCTTTTACAAAATTTGTCAGGAAGGGGAGATGTGTTATTCACTGGTGAGTTTTTTTTTTTGCGACAACCCATTTGGACTCAAGCGCTAGTCGAAAATTGACGTATTTTAACTGTTTTGGAAAATCCACTCGAAAGCTCTAAGAAATTACTTTGTGGGACAAAATTTGATTTTTTATCTGTAACATGAACCAAAATATATTTTTCTGGAGGTCTTTGATGCGCTGAATTTGAATATGGCCTTGAAATTGCTCTATCACGTCACGTTTTTGAGATATTTGAATCTAAAATTTTTTAAAAAATGCATTTTTAATACATATTTGGGATTATATTTTTTTCTCGAGGTAATTCTTTTCGAAAAAATGTTTGGGGTCATTGTGAAGTTTGAACATTTTATTTCAAAATTATTTTTGAATCCTTCAAATACCTCCATTCGTCTTCGAGAAATCGTTGGTTTTCGTCTTACTACCTAATTCGAAAAATCCCGCAATTTGCTCTTTTGAACACAAATTGACTGGATTTTTCGAATTAGATAGTAAGCCGAAAACCAACGATTCCTCGAAGACAAATGGAGGTATTTGAAAGATTCAAAAAGAGTTTTGAAATAAAATGTTCATACGTCAGAATGATCGTAAACTTTTTTTTCGAAAAAAATTACCTCGAAAAAAAAAAAATTTACCTCAAATTTGCATACAAAATGCATTTTTTTTTAAATCTTTAGATTCCAATATCTCAAAAACTTAACGTGCTAGAGCAATTCCAAGGCCAGATTCGAACTCAACGCATCAAAAGCCATACGTCAATTTTCGACTAGCGCTTGAGTCCAAATGGGTTGTCGCAGAAAAAAACCTTGACAAAAGATTAATTGGAGATTGTGCATACTTTCAATAGTACTTTGATGTAATTTTCGAATAGTAGGTAGTTTTCGAGCCATTAGTGAAAAAATTCCAAGAAATGCATTTTTGCATCATTTTTTGCAATTTTTTCCATGTTGCGTCACGAAATTTGTTTGGCAAACCTCAGATTCGGACTCAGCACCCCCGAGAACATAAAGGAGGGAAAAAATCAAAACTACCCCGCAATTTGCTCGCAAAGAGCCTTTTTGAACACAAATTGACTGGACTAAAAACTACTTTTTTATTTTTTTCCTAAAAAACGATGAGCTTTAAGGAAAAAAAGGCGAAAAAGGCAAAAAAGCAAAAAAGGCACTGACAAGCAAAAAAGACAAAAAAAAGGCTAAATAAAATATATATTTTTGGAATCAGGGAGACATGAAACGTTTTTGTATAAAGTTGATACTTTCATACGATAACGCACAAAAAAAGGAAAAGTTAGCATAATCCTATCCCTGGTTATAAGACTTAAGAAGCTTCAATTAAATCGACAAAATAGAGATTTTATCTATTCGAGATTTGTTTGTTGTACATATATAGCTAATTGATCTTTGGGTTAGCGCCCAAGAATATAATTTGATCTGATCCTAATAGAATAGAACTCAAAACTCCGAGCTGGCATTCTTTTGCTTAATCGAAACGTAGATAGTCAAAATGATCCTACAATGAATCCAAACTTAAAATTGAATATAATTATTTATTTAAATATTTTGAAAGCCGTATGATTCCCTTGTAACACTCAGTGAACATTATACATAATATAGATTGTTGAATGGATAAAATCAATAAAGCTACATAACGTTTGGCACTTATCTTCGAATTGTGCTTCCGGACTTTTTGTTTTGCCTTAAAAGGAAACTCAAAATACATAAGAGTCGACAGTATTTCTCAACAAAATTCCGAACTCTTATTCAAAATTAAAGTAAAACAAAAATGGTTTAAGAATAAAATTTAGTGGAATTTATTGGACTATAGGTATAGGGTTATAAAAACACTCTTATCCTCCGACCTAATGTATAGGACTCAGTGCTGAAAATCTATGTAGCATTATACACCATCTTGCTTGGTGCGGATTTTACAATATGCAATAAATCAATAAAATTATGATCACAACGCCCGCTTTCCGCGGTTCTCTTTGAAGTAAAATGTATATGCAGTGATGCGCGTTGATGGCTTAGGTTCTGAAAGGCTACTTATCCATGCAAACGTCAAATAAATGCCGACATCTTATTTACCTACTCTCAAAATCCCTGAATTGATTTCCTATGGAGTTAAAGCTGTGAGTTTTATTTTCATTGTTGTTTTGATTTTAGAACAAATGAATATTGAACAATGTATATAAACATGTAGGTATGCATAATATTGGACTAGGTTCTAATTCAGGCTATTCAATCCAGAAAAAAGATAAAAACAAGTTTATTATAAACTCTTACTACTGAGGTATAAGTAAATATGTTTTACAAGAAGCTGGTTTTATTATTACCTTCACAAAAAACGTATCGAGATATCTTTCTTCTTTATCGACAAGAAGCTCTGAAACTTAATAAAACATATCTGAATGACCTCTCATAACCGTCTAAAGTCAATCAAATGAATCAAAATCATTGAGGAATATAAAATTCAATATAAATTTATATTTTTTAAACTAATAAGAATTTAGTTGAAAATAAATTATTTATAAACACGAATCGAATGTATACATATATTACGAGTAGTATATAAATGTTGGACAACAAATATTTAAGTCACGAAATGATAATCCAAGATGGAGACCGGGGCATCTGAGAGCACACACGGACTGGACATAAGCAAACACATTTGAAGTGGAATTCGATTAATCTTTTCTGGAAGTTATACCTAGAGGTATATTAGTCTTGAATGTTGCTATCCAATATTTGATTTCGTGTGAAGCAACCTGTAATTTTGTATTTGTTTAAGGAAAAAAGCACATATTTAATCAAAAGAACACGAAGTAATATACATATAGCCCAGCATATGCATACATACATTAGCCATGTTTCTTTTGCTATTATACAAAAATACAAAGTGAATAAGTTACAAACAGAGGAATACCCTTCTATCTTCATATAGATTGTACGAATTTTGTTAGTTAAAGCGAATGATTATTTAAACTTCAAAGTCTTTATATTAAATGGTATATTAGCCTGCAAAGAACTTCAACGATGATGCGACTTAGACAGTTCAACAGGTTTTTTTGTTTTTTATTTATGAGTCGTAACTTTTCTTCTATCTTTTATGCATTGGACAGGATCACCGCCGGTAGCATCACTGAGTATAGGTCAATTATTTTATTTTTATGAGTTGGTTATTATTCAAAACTTACTTTCCTTCATTAAACTTTAAAAACGGTAGAATTTTGAAAATTATGCATTCTTAATTGCCCTGGGCAATATCATGTGAGAAAGCTTGTGTTCTTAATATAAGCTTAATAAAAACTTCCAATGAACAAGGAAAAGGATAATGATCTAGAAGGTTTATAAAAGGAGGCACCGTTGTATTTGATAAAGTCATTTCACACCGGCTAAAAAAAATAACAACAACAGTTTCTCACATGCACATAAGACATCTGACCTTCAGCTGCTCTGCTAGTTGTAGGTCTCGGAGTAATGGGGCCTTGAAGTTGTAAAAAAAATTGTTTCAACTGTTTTCAAGTCATTTCATATCGCTCCAAAACACCCGAGCCAACACGATTAAGAAATCTCGTGAAAAACAGCTGAGTTAATGCAATAAAAACAACCGCTATCATTTCCATTCCGAAGCAGCCCCGGGCGACAGCTTACAGGGATGCCAAATTGCACCATTATTGCGAAGCTTACAAAATTAAATGAATTGAGATGCGGCAATGGAATATCAAATTGTATTTCTCCATCAACCTTTAGCAGTTTTTTCTTTCATTATTTCACCATTTAAAATAATTACATATTCAAAAACTATTGATAGCTATAACTTGATTGAAAAATTAAACATAAAAAGAAACGAGCTATAATATATTGTTCAAAGTTTTTTTGTTGATTTTTAACAATTGTTTTTTGCATTGTATGTAAGTGTATTTTTACAAAACTTCCCCTCCTCCCTAAACTGTAGCTGATAGCTACCCCTTCATAAATAGTAAAATACTTGAACTGTGTCCCTGTACAAGCGTCGCAACACGCCGCACCGTACAAATCGTGGTCTTGCCTAAAGAATTATTTACTGGATATACTGGCAACTTTACAGTATTTTATATAAATATTTTAGCTTACAAAAAATCTAAATACAAGCAAATGTAGGAAATCAGGTGCTATACAAAAAACTGTGACAAAAAAAAGTGAGATAAACGATAAAAACAATTTTTACAGTTTTTCGACAACAATTTTTCATGATGTCGAGAAACAAAAGAATTTAAAAAAAATACTTGAACCTACAGAACAGAATCAAATAGAAATTTTACTCTTAGTTCTATAGAAGCCGAGAAAATTGCATTATCATGAATTCAAATAATGTACTCAGTTAAAATATGCCAACTTTCTGTTACTAGATTGTTTTTAGCCGACCAACTCTGTTGAATTTTGTCACTCTATTTGGCTGTAACTATGCAATTTAATCTATTAAAAACAGTCAATCAACTTGGTAAAAATAGCCAAGTTACTCGGTTACTTTTTGCCAAGCAACTGTGTTGTATTAACCCAACCTACACGAATTAATTAAGCCAGCCTGCTCGGTCAACCTACCTGGTTAAACTGAGCTAACCTTCTCGGTTAAAATCATTCAACCTACCCGGTTAAGTCCAACCAACTTGCTTGGTTGAATTCAGTCAACATACTTGGTTAAATTTGGTTAACCTACTTGGTTAAAACGCATTCGGTTGAATTAGCCAAACAGGGGTGTTCTCAGGTCAATAATTGAAAAAAAATTTCACTACTACAAAATTAATAACGCAAATTTTTATTTTGCTTTTCAATAACACATTATTTGTTCGTATTTTAAAAGACAAAAAGGGAGAAATAAGCACATTTTGCTTTTTAAGATAAATTTGCAATAACTGTGGGTTTTATTTAGCTTATTTTACTTAACAATAAACTAGTAGTTTGTTGTAAAGAAAAAGAGGCTGGGTGCGACCCACACTAGTAACTTCCCATTGGTGCCCTCGGAAGCTAGAGGCCCAATGTTTTTTATTAAAAAATCGCCGATTCTCGATCTTCGGAAACTTTATCAGGTGTTCAATAGGCAATCAAATGAAGACCAAAGATTGGTTTGCCTTCGAGATATTAGAGAAAAATATTGTGGAATAATGTTTGTAACCTTTTTCTATAAAAAAAAACTGTTTTTATTTTTTTTTACAAAATTGAACTACATAGTATGTAAAGTAAAATTATCCCAGTGCCCATATCAATGTCTGTTCTAAAGATATTTGAGACTAAAAAAATGTTCAACAATTTTTGGTAGGTAAAGTTTCTTGTATTTTTTCGCTTAAAAAACAGTTTGTTGATTTTTTTGCAAAACTTATCCTTTTTCAATTTATTATAATCTAGTATATGGAATGAAATTACCCCGAAGCCAATATCATTGTTAGCTCTCAAGGTATTTGAGGCAAAAAACAAGCTTTCAACAATTATTGATAAAATTGCTTGCAGTTTTTTTCACTTAAAAAAAACAGTCAATTCAATATTTTTAAAAATTTTATCAATTTTTATATTTAAACTACTGTATAAATTAAAATTATCTTGAAGTCAGTATCATTGTTTGTTCTCGAGATATTTGAGCCAAACAACTTTTTTCAACAATTTTTAGCAACTTTTTTTTATAAAAAAATAGATATAGGTTGATATGTTTTTATATTTTTACCAATTCCTTATTACGTCAATATGCATAGAATAAAATTAACCCGAAGTCGATAGCATGATTCGTTCTCAAGATATTCAGGACTGAAGAAATTCAGCAACTATTTCTTAAAACTGCTATAGTAAAAAAACCGCTCATTTAATTTTTCTATCTATAAAATAAAATTCATCCGAAGTCGATATCTTTATTCGTTCTTGAGATATGGTGGACGAAAAAAGCGATGGAACGTACGAACGTACGTACAAATACAGACATCTTTCTAAAAATGATGGATTCCAATTCTAGGGAGCTTGAAACGTAAAGACATGTCAAAATTTTGGATTCGACAAATCGGACCAATTACAATAACTTCCAATGGGAAGTTAATAATAAAGAATCTATCTTTTTTTCCCTTTATTGATTCGACGATTATGTCAAAATTGCTGACAGCTGTAGGTACACACACAATCAGATAAAAATTGGCCTTTTTAAAAATTATTTTACCAAAAAAGTAAATGAATGGTTGAAAAAAATCGACAAAATTTTAAGTTATCAATTTGATATACCTTTGACCTGGGACTCTGGGATATTGATTGGCGTCCCATATGTGTGCCAATTCAGAGGTCACCAAATGGTCATTTAAGGTCAACTATTTTCAGTACCTGAACAGGAATTAATTTCTTTTAGGAATTTCTATTTTTTGTTTCAAGGGAAATGAATTTCAAAAATGTGTAGGTACTGTGACCTAAAAAAAACTTTGAAAATTCATTTAAGCAAATGTATGACTAATTACGGATGCTAGTTGACTTGTTATCACGATTTAGTGGCCTTTCGGGTTGCGTACGAAATCTTAGAAGTTTAAATCTCGCATTTGAAATTTCACATTACGAAATCTCACAATTACAAAATACCGGTTCTTATAATATCGCAGTTACCAGAGTTGTAAAAGATTGCAATCTTTGCAAATGCGCAGTCTTTATAAATCTCTCATTGAATTCAACAAAAAGATTGCATTCTAAACATTCTTTTTTATGAATGCGACTTCGAAAAAAGAATGGCAACTGTATTTTTAAAAAGATTGCAATCTTTTTTGTTTACAATATTTTGTCACAATCGACTGATTGTAATCTTTTGAGACTTCATGCATTCTTGCATTCTTTGCATTCTTTTTGTATTCCTTTGAAGTCTTTTGAATTCTTTTGCATTCTTTTAAAGTCTTGAATTCTTTTGAAGTCTTTTGCATTTTTTGAATTTTTGCATTCTTTTGAAGTCTTTTGAATTCATTGCGTTTTTTTGTTTTTCCCTCCATAATACTCAATTTAAGAGTGCATGTTAGTATATCAATTAGTATAATGGCGAGGCCCAAACACAAAATAATGCAATGAATTCAAAGAATTCAAAAGAGTTCAATAGACTTCAAAAGAATGCAAAAATTCAAAGAATGCAAAAGACTTCTAATGACTTTAAGAGAATTCAAGACTTCAAAAGAATGCAAACAATTCATAGGATGCAAAAGAGTTCAAAAACCTTCAAGAGATTGCAAAGAATGCAAGAATTCTCAAAAGATTGCAATCAGTTGATAGTGACAAAAGACTGGTAAAAAGAAAGATTGCAATCTTTTTAACGAAAAAAGAATGCCGACTGCATTTTTTGAAGTCACATTCTCAAAAAAGAATGTAAAAAATGCAATCTTTTAATTGAAGTCCTAAAGACTTACAACTCTGGCAGTTACAAGATCCCGCTTCAAACATTCCTGCAGTTACAAAATCTCACAAGTTTTAATTGGATTGCAACAAATACAAATATTTTAATCAAATCTCGAAAACTAAATTCTTGCACGAGATTTCAATTGGCGAGATTCGGTTTAAAAAAACGACTTTTATTACAACGCCATTTACTTTAGCAAGAAAAACTATCCTTCATTTGGCCCAGATGAAGAACTTAGTTAAAAAAAAGTGGGGGTCTGACTCTTTAACAAAAAAAAAAAGCAGGCAGGCTGGACACACTAACATTTTTCCTGAAGGTGCATCTACTCAACACCTGTCTTATGAAACATCAACCGTTATTTTAAATATGGACATTTTCCAAGTAATTCAAGATAAAAGTTCAAGTGAGCTCAACTTGAATTATATTCAGTCACTCCAGTTAATCAGAAGAATTTTTTTAAATTTTTTTCATATTCTATTTTCCAAAGTAATTTACGATTGTTTTTTTATTTCACCATTTTTTCAAATGGCGTTGGATTACAAAAATGACTATAGCTAAATTAAATCCTTGTCATGTCTAAAACAAACTCCAAACATAAAATAGGTCCCCGCTAAAAAGCGCACGGCTTTTGGTCAAGGGCGGTGCAGGAAGCTTTACGACTCGAGTATACAAAAAACAGTGGAGTTTCCCAAAAGTAACTGACAAGTTGCAAGGTTGGAAAGTGCGAGCAAATCAAAGCGAAATGCGGTGGTAATTGCGATCAAAGAATGGACTCGCTGTTGAACAACCTTGTTGATTGCTTCTCATTCAAGTCGGGTTGCGTTCGGGTTAACAAAAGTTGAATAATATTGTTTATCAGCACGTTCTCATTTTATCGATATTATTGGCCAACAATGTTGATTCACTCCGAATCAACATAGTGTGGGTGCTGCTTTATGTTTGAAATAAGTCTCAAAAGAGTCGTGATATAAATTGCAAATGTTGAAAATTTATTTCATATGAAAAATCTTCCCAGAAGTTTTTTTTTTCATTTTTAGAATTAAAGTGTTATAGGTTCAATTAACATCTCATAACATGAAATCAGGACTTATCTTATGGAGCAAGTGAAAATGTAATAATAAATAAATAAATAAATTGGGTGGCGCAACAGCTCATGGAGAACCAGGGCCTAGTGACTTACAACTCACAACCATTCCTGTGTGCGTGTTTGTTGGCAGGAATGGAGGGGACCTACAGTTTTTTGCCGAGTCCGAACGGCTAAATGAGAAGCACTTTTTCATGACAAGTAATACTCTTGGAGGATTTGTCAGTTCCTCGCAAGAGGCAGTACCTCGAATAAAACATTTCTGTTTTTAGGTGGCACGGCTGGGAAAATGTAATAATACAAAACATGGGATCATAACTTTAAGACTGTTGCAATATTTAGGATCGAAAAGTAGCAAAGTCTCAAAATCAATTGAAATTTAGTGAACTGAAATCTGTTTTTTCTGATCTATCAAAAGTTTGGTGGTTTTCAGTAGCAACAAAGATATCATTGCATTTTTCTGGGAAATTCTCAATTTAATATTCTTTTTTGTCTTATGTTTCAGAAGATATGGCTACATCTCATATTCTATCGGCTGTAGATCCAGTCGTTTTGGGAAATTCAACTCCTACATCATCAAATGGCAGCAGTCATAGTGGACAAACACGAAGTCCTGGATTGGATAGAAATCTTCATGTTACTTTAGATGATCGAGAACTATGGCTTCGGTTTCAAAACTTAACAAATGAAATGATCGTTACGAAAAACGGAAGGTAAATATGACTTATATTTCCCATTTAGCTATATGTGCATGAGGTAGGAACATTTAAGACAGCATGCATATAAGCTGATGAGGTCGGCTAGTTAAATTTTATTTCTTTTTAAAGAACAAAATAAACTCACACTTTTTAATTATGTGTAGAAGTTAGGTATATTTTTCATTATACAATGACCACTAAAGTGGTTAGTGATTGTTTGTTAAATCGGCTAACTCACTCACTAGACGCTAATTGGTTGTGCAGAGAGAACGCTTGAATGTAAATAATATTTTGCGATGCGAATATTGCCGTTGCATCAGAGAAGGTACCTATACCTACTTGTAATGCACGATTTTTATTTTTGTTAAGACAATACACTGGAACGTTTATTTTATTTTTTATCTTTTTTTATTTTTTATAATGAGTACACAGTTCTGAGAAAATATAAATTCATAGAAATAGCTTCTCTTAAAAAAGTTTTAGCCATTCTCATCATTTTCATCTATGGTAGACGTTTGAGAGAGTAAATAAAATTATTTATTTTATCTTTGGAATTTTTTTATTTTTATTTTGGAAAAGATTATCGTTAAACATGAAATTTATTATACATATATCATAAATTAAACATCAAAGTGGATTTTTAGCTTATAAACTATAATAATCGGAGCCTGTAAACTGTTAAAGTTGAATCCGATTTTAAAGCACTTTGATATGCTTGGTTTCACCAAAATGCAATAAAAATGGTCTTTGCTATTTAAATTATTAAACTAATCTATTCGAATTATTCAATGTGTCAACTAATGAGTCATGACCTGCAGAGGCAATGATGTCCGTTTTCCTAGAAATGTGATCATTATTTTCTTTGCTGCAAAAAAGTTAAGACTGAATTTGTTTTTGGTGACTTTTGTTCAGATACTTCTCAAAAAATCTGAGCTTGAAGTTCAACCTTTTATTGCAAAGGCCTAGAGGCATGAAGTAGTATACACAAATACAGTAGGAATATACAGGGTGTCCCGCACCTGAGTGAAAGTATCTTAGGGTGTGGTTCCTGGCTATATTGTTAGAAAAAATTGTATGGGGAGAAAGTTGTATCTCCCCTCCCTGAGGCAGGGGGGGCAGTTTCTGAAAAATTGACTTAAAATGCCAAAAAAAACATTAAAAATCAACGAAAACACATCTAATAATGTGCTATATTTTTTTTTTGAAAGCTAATACTCCATTCTTGCATTTGGTTTTTAAATAAAGTTGTTTAAGCGAATGGTTTTTGAGAAATTAAACTTCAAAGTCAAATTTGTTTAAAAAAAATTGTGATTTTTTTTTCTTAAGTCGATATTTTTCAAAATTTTACGTAATTAAGTGCTATTTTTCTATTCAATATCCATTGCACTCATTTATTTTTAGTCCATTACCGAAAACCTGGTGGTAGAGGGTGGATTTGTTAAAATTTTACACAGAGTTTTCAAAGTTTTAAATAGCTTACTGACAAAATTTCAATTTTCTTGAAAATCTGAATACGGTTAAAACTAAAATACAAGAAGGGTTAGCGTGGTAGGGAGTGGATTTATTAATATTTCACCTACTGCGCTCAAAGTTCTTGACAGGATATTTACAAAATGTCAACTCTCTAGTCTAGAGCAACAGATTATGAATAAAATATGAATAAAAAGAGTAGGCGTGGCAGTGGGTGTGACTTCTTAAAACTTCACGTTTGGTTCCAGTCAGCTTATATACATAATTCGGCTCTCTAGAGCAATGGCTTAACCAAAGACCTACGTTAAAGAAAATCGACTAATCTAACGTTAATGGGTCATTTTCTTACCGTCATATATTTTGTATGAAAATAGATAAAAGACAAAAAACTTTATATTTCTTGTGAACATATTTTCCGCAAAAAACAAGATGGTATAGCCTTTGTATGCCAAAAGAAATAGCACATTTGCCACATTTTTTGAGTTGTAGTGCTACAAATCTTAATAGAATGCAATCTTCGCTTCCGGTGTCACTTATAACCGAAGTGGATGGCCGGATGACATTGACTGAAGGGTAAGTGTAGATATGTTTCTAGGTATTCTTGATTTTCTCAACATATATGTCATCATCATCATCAAGTCCTGTAACCCCGGTTGGGGCATAGGGCGCCAACAAATCGTTTCCATCCTTCTCGGTCTGCAGATAGATATTTTAACTGTGGCCACGTCTTTCTCTGGGAGTCTGCTTCTGCTAGAACTGTTGATTTCCATGTTGTTCTTGGTCTTCCAACCCGCCGTGCACCCTGAGGATTCCATTCAAATGACTGCTTTGCAATTTCATCGTTTGGTTTCCTCAGTGTGTGACCAATCCATTGCCATTTACGCTTTCTTATGTCAACGTCCAGCCGCTCCTGGCTTGTCCTGCGCCACAATTCCTCGTTTGATATAATTTGTGGCCAGCGAATTTTTAGAATATGGCATATATGTAGTTATGTATAATTAATCTTTGGTCAATTCGACACCAAATTCATGGAGAAACCCTGAAATCTAGATGTTTAATTCTTTTCTTTGATATTTTTTTTTTCTTAAGAAAATTAAAAAATCAGCACAGCCAAAGTTGTAATTTGTCGCACTTATCTATTGACATTGCCTCTAGTTTGTCAACTTTAAATTACGATCTCTCGGGTGTCTAAATATGTTTTGAGTTTGAAAACACTCTTTTGGTCAGGGCATTTCAAGTTAGAAATAATAGCGACAACTTTACTGGCTAGAATAGATTTTCACATGTTCTTTATAAAATTTTCTTATCTGGTAACCAATTATCCATTTTTTAATTTGTTCTTCATTGACGTATCGTTTGACTTAACAAATCTAGCCAAATAATTCGTCACTATTTATTTCTAGATCTTTTCCAAATTCTAGTACATGGAAAAAGCGTTTAGATTCAAACTAGTGCTGTCATAAAGTAATGTGTTCAATTAGTCAAGTAATGAAAAAAGTAGATACTTGATACGGTTTCAGTCTTAGAAAAATGGTTTGAAAGATAAAAGAAGGACATTTGGAGGACAATTCAGTAAAAGGAGGACAATTTTTTGTCCTCTTTAATAAAATAAAATATAGAGGACAAGATTCCGAAAAAGAGGACTGTCCTCTAAAAAAGAGGACGGATGGTCACCGTAATGATGACGTTTTGAGCTCTTCAACCTTCAAGCTTCAACTGTATCGAGCCTACGCATTCACCTTGGTTTCCTTCAGCCTAAGCTCCAACTGCTTTTTCCAAATACCTACCTAAGGTTGAATTTTCTAAATATACAAAGCCCGTACAAGTACAAACCCAAAATTTTAATGACTTAATGGGCAACCGAGTAGGTTATTGTTAGTCAGAAAAAGCAATTCAACCCATTTGTCCCATAAGCTTTGTATTGGAGCCGAAATATTCTCATACCTTTGTCAATTTCTTTTTTGCCTATCGCCCAAATTTCTGCAGCTAAAATTGTTTGTATTTTCAACTATTATTTTTTGATTTGAGGAGGTGGAGAAAATAATAAAAGGGAGACAACCAGAACTCCAAAAGCATAACGAGAGCTGATTTCAGTGGATTAGTATTCAAGTAAGGAAGTCATGAAAGTTCGACTTAATATTGTTAATAGAAAGAAATTCAAAAATTTTAAAACAAGCACTACCCTAATATATGTACAAGTACATATTGTTGTTCAGGTTCAAGACACCTTTTTTTCGAAACTTCAGCTCTGAGATTAAGGAGAAAACATAAATGTAAGGAAAGTAGGCATGGCAGTAAATGGATATGAGAAAGCTCACATCTACCATGCTGGTCAGTTTCAGAATCTCCAGTTCAAAAATCAGCGAAACATGTGGCGCACGCAAGTGGAAGAGGACGTCAACCAACTTAGCCTGAAAAAATGGAGATAGCTAGCTAGAAACCAAGCCTGCTAGAAGAAGCATGTTGGTTGAGGCCCTGATCCACCCCAGACTGTTAGCGTCACCTGAAGTAAGTAAGTTAGTAAGTTCAAAAATCTACCAAATCGGAAAACAAAATCGACCAAAATATCTACCAACAAAATGTGAAGAAAATCACGACATCGTTCTCATTTTTTTTTATTTTCGTCTTGATCTGTAAGATTTTAACTTCTCTTGTGATTTAATTCGGGTCGTGATTTTGTTTACACAGAGTTAAAAAATCACGACCTCAGTTCTTTTCGTGAATTACGTCTCTTCGTTGTAGTTTTAGCACTGTGGTTGTGAATCAAGGAATGTGAATTAAACACGGACAACAAATTAAATCATATTTAAGGTACTCACAGTTTATTTGTGAATTTTCACAGGTCGTGATTTTGATTTTCTAATCACATTTTATTGGAAGCACAGGTCGTGGTTTGTTGATCTTCTCAAGAAGGCCTGCCTAACGACTAAGGGCCAGTTTTTCAGAGCAAGATCAATTTAGTTTTGGGATAGGTCTAACTAACTCCAATTTAGATTCCGAGTTAGCTTCATGTTAACTTATCTTTGGATAGCTGACTCTAGACTAAATGAGCAAATAATTCTAGCAACTTAGTATAGAAATTAAAGTACAACACTTTAAAAAAAGGGCCGTTCATAGAGGCACCATCTCGATTTCTCTATTCTAAAGACACAATATTCATTAGTTTCCCATTTTTTTTCAAAAATTTTAAACAACGAATAATTTAAGTTAATCATCCATTGAAAAACAGCTTCTAAGTTAAATCAGGTTTAATCTATTTGCGCGGATTAACTGAATTTGATTTTACTTGGCGCTGAAAATCTGGCCCTTAAAGCTAGATCCATTAATATTTAAAATTAAAATTAATTATTTCATTCTATTTTTTGTTCAGACGAATGTTTCCAGTTGTAAAAGTCACAACAACAGGTCTAGATCCATCTGCAATGTATACGATACTTCTTGAGTTTGTTCAAGTTGATAGTCATCGCTGGAAATATGTCAATGGAGAATGGGTAGGTACTTATAAATTGACTGAATTTAAATCAAAAATAAGCATCAATCTATAAAAAAGGTGCCTGGGGGCAAAGCAGAAGTTCCACCTTCAAATCCAATTTATGTGCATCCTGAGTCTCCAAATTTCGGTGCACATTGGATGAAAGAACCAATTTCATTTGCCAAAGTAAAATTAACAAACAAAACGAACGGAAATGGACAGGTAATTGTTGTTGCTGCTAGTTTTTGTTCCTTAAAAACAAAACAACTTATATTTTTTTTTCAGATTATGCTAAATTCTCTTCATAAGTATGAACCACGCGTACATTTGGTTCGAGTTGGATCTGATCAGAGACATGTTGTGACATATCCATTTCCTGAAACACAATTTATAGCTGTCACAGCTTATCAAAATGAAGAAGTGACTTCATTGAAAATTAAATATAATCCTTTTGCTAAGGCTTTCCTAGATGCTAAGGTATCTACTCTTATATATTTTCATTAATTTCAAGACTTTTTTAAATCAACAATTTTTTTCACTTTAGGAGCGTCCTGACTCGATATACAGTCATGATGCCCACTACGGTTGGTTCATTCCACCGCCAACACATTATCCTCCAGCACATTCACAAATGGTGGTTAACTCTTGTGATCGGTATACGCGGCACCCCCAAAGGGTTGGAAGACCTGCTCCGTATGCTGCAAGACCTCGAATTGTATCGGGGACGTCTAGTAACCCTGGCACTCCCCCACCAACAACGCCAGTCTCATCTCACTCCCAAACTGGATTTGTTCCTGTTGAGCCATCAACAACAACTGTCTTCTCATATCCAACAAGTTGGCAAAGTAATGGAAACTATTGGAGCACACCTCCAAATCCAAGTTCTCCAATAAGTAAGAAATCACTATTATTTAGAATATGTATACAAACGTCCAACTATTTTTCTTTGTTAGCCTCGAATGCATCACCGACTCCATCAAATGGTTCACCAAACTACACAACTCCATCACCCGGCTACACAATACACCATTTGACATCACATTCTCAATACAGCTCTGGTGGTAACCAAACAGATATTTATCAAAATGGAACGGGGTCATCCCCACAACCTTATGGCACTGGTGCCCATCAAATTTACCATCCAACTCCAGCCTCCCCATCACATCAGCTTTATACGAATGTCTTGAATCCATCTGCTGGCCTGACATATCCCACCAGTTCGTTTTACAACGGAACCGAATACGGTCTCTATCAGAATGCTTATTCCTACCAACCTGAATATATTCCATTAGTGTCAGAAATGTGGTAGGTTTGCTTAAATTGTTGGAAAAACTTATTATTTTAATATTTTATTTGTATTTTAATAAAAAGCACTTATAATCACCCACTTGAACCAGTTGATGTTCCTAAATCGATCGACGAAAATAATTCATCCCTCTACAAAGAATCAGAAGAAAGTTCTGTTCTAACATTGGAATGTTCAAGTTTAAAGACTTCATCATCAAAACTTGATACTCCTCCACATAATCAAAGAACTGAAAATTGGACTCCACTAACACCACCACAAAGCACGATTCAATAAAAAAAGGGCACAAAAATTAAAAAAATAATAGTCTAAACGTAAAATACGCACAAATAATTAATTTTTAAATTAAACTTTTAAATTGGTCACTTTGTATATATTAAATGCAAGAAAACAAAATTATAAGATTATTATTATTATTTAAATACTATGTAGATCTATTTTATTTAAATATTCTTTACATACAATCTTTCTTAAATAAATCAAGCTATCGAAAAAAAGCTTGGATCTTTTTTATTTGAGACAAATAATTTTAATAATGTTTTAGTGTCCAATCCTAAATAAATTTAAAGTGAGTATCGAAGCTGTTGTGATAAAAAAGAAGCGTGGAGCTAAAAAATACTCGTACACCTAGCTTCACAAACAATTGAGATCAATGTAAATTTGTTGACACGGACATTTTTTTATAATAAACTGCTAGACTCTCCGTTCATCTGACGACGCCAACGCCAACGACGCGTCGCGACGTGAGAGTTAAAAGTTATTTAAATAAGTTCCGTATTCTTTTGAAAATGAAGTACCTAATGGCATAATGGTTAGTGCGTTGGACTGTCATGCCGGAGGTCTGGGTTCGATTCCCAGCTGAGTACTCCACGAGTACTCGTCATGAAAAAGTGCTACTCATTTAACCGTTCGGACTCGGCAAAAAATTGTAGGTCCCCTCCATTCCTGCCAACAACACAAACAGCAATGGTTGAGAGTTGTAAATCACTAGGCCCTGGTTATCCATGAGCTGTTGTGCCACCAAAATTATTTAGTCACTCTCAAGAGTTTTGTAGTGAAAGTTCTCTAAAATGGAAACCTAATGGTCAAGTATTGAGAATTTTAATGTTTCACATATAATTTTTAACGGTGAACACTGATAAAACGTAGCTCAGGGCCTTTGTGACCTTAATCGTTCAAAATACCGAATAATCATTTGACTGATTGAGACGACTGCTGACAATTATAGTAAAAATAATATGATAGAGAAGACGAAAAATTTATTGCCGAAATTATGTCTGTATGCCTGTGTCCCTGAACCTCTACCTACATCCTAAACCACTGAAGTCATTTTCTTCAAGTTTTGAACTAAAGGGTTTTTCGTAGTTCGCTAGAAAACCAAAAATAACAAAGTACTTTACTACTTAAAAAGGGGAAATTGGGTATCTGGATAAATTTAAACAACAAACAGTCTCGGGTATCAAAACTTGTTTTTATTCCTTTTGATTTCAGTCAGCAAACGGTTTTCAGTGTTTCATTAAAAATTAATAAGAGTATTGAATACCAAAACAAAAATTCTATTTATTAAAAAAAAAATAGTTAGAAAAAAAACATTTCTTTTTGTTTAATTTTATATTGAAAATTACTTTTTCAAAAAGTATTTACAATAAAAACTTTATTTAAAAAGCTTATTTCAGAATGGATTATTACCAATCGCACCTGAATATTATTATTATTACCATTTTTTGAAAAAAACATAGAACGAAAAATTCGAAATAGCTAAATCTTATTAATAACTAATTTACTATTGAATATTTAACCATAAACCATTCGGTCTAAGAAGTTTTACTCCTTTTCGAGGTGGTGCTATGCTTACTCGATGTCAAGTTAGCAAGGAACCCAAAACACGTAGAAAACATTGGACGACAAATTCGAAACTGTCACAACTAATTTAAGACTAGTTAACGGCAAATTATTAAGCCATAAACCATTCAGTATTAGCAGTTTTTATCATGTTCTTAGGTGGTGCTTCACTAACTTGATATCAAGCTATTAAAGGACCCAACAAAACATAAAAAAACATTGCACGATTGAATTCAATTTTTCACAACTAATCAAAGACTTACTAACGGCAAATTATCAAGCCATAAGACATTTAGTATAAAGAGTTTTTACCGCTTTTGGAGTTATGTCAGGTAAGCAAAGCACCCAATAAAACATAGAAAACATTGAATGACAAATTCGAAACTGTCACAACTAATTAACGGCAAATGACCCACCTACCCATTTTTCGATTAGTCAAAGTTGCTTTACTAGCTTGACACTCACAGAAAACAAATAACCCAAAATCACATAGAAAAAATAGCACGACAAATTGATTTTTTCTCAACTAATTAACGGCAATTTATTAAGCACTAAAATATTAAATTTTAGAAGTTTTTACCACTTTCAAAACAAATACATAGAAAACATAAAACGACAAATTCGAAATTGTCTGAACTAATTATTAACAACTTATTAACGACAAATTATGCACCTATCTATTTTCGATCCATGAGAGTTGCTTTACTAACTTGATATTAACCACCCATAAAAACATAGAAAACATTACACGATCAAATTGAATTTGTCACAACTAATTAACGACTAATTAACGGCAAATTATTAAGCTATAAACCATCAGGTATTAGAAGTTTTTCATGATTTTCGAAAGGGTGCTTTGCTAACTTGATATGAAGAAAAGCACCCAAAAAACATAGAAAACATTGAACGACAAATTCGAAATTGTCACAACTAATTAACGGTAAATTATCCACAAAATCATTTTCCGATTCGTTAAAGTTGCTTTGCTAACTTGACACTCATGACAGAGAACCCAAAGAGGAAGTTAATATACTTTGAACCCACGAAGCAGGCCAGGCAAGTATTGTTTAATTACAAAATTGCTGATATTGGCACTTGCCTGGGAATTGTATGTATGTATGTATGTATGTATTCATTTATTTAGTATAATTTACTATTTTCTACAGAATTTGTATAAATTAAAATATTCGTTTAAATCATAAGTTCATTAAAAATTTAAACATTGGTTCTAATAAAATTTATCAATAATCTTTTAAAAACATGAAAATTTGACTCATTCTTAATTTCATTTGGCAATTCATTAAAAAGTTTAACACCTTTATACATGACCATGTTTTGTGTTCTATTATCTCTATAAAAAAGTAATCTAAAATTGTAATTTGATCTCAAGTTATAATTTTGAATTTCATGGATATAATTTAAATTAAGAGATAGATAATCGGGAACCATTTTATTTTTGACTTTAAATACAAAGATGGCCGCGTTGTAGGTTATTCTCTGTTTTATGTTTAGCCACTTCAAGCATGATAGCATAACACTAATCGGCGTATAAAAACTGCATTTTAGGATTATCCTCATCGCTTTGTTTTGAAATTTCTGAAGCCTGTTGATTTCCGATATGTTACCCATGTACAGAATTGTTGAACAGAATTCAAAATGTGGTTTAATAATCGTATTGTATATATTTATTGCACAAATTGTTGATATTTGTTTTCGAATTCTTTTTAAGAATCCAACTTTTTTTGAAATTTTTTTGCAAATGTATTCAAAATGGTTACTGAAATTAAGGTCTTTATCTATAATAACACCCAGATACTTTATATATTCCACTTGTTGGACTGGATTATTATTTATTTTTATGTTTGTAGTATATTCAGCGTTTATAACCATGCACTTTGTTTTATCTGTATTTACTTTAAGTTTATTCATATTCAGCCATTCACAAACGTTAATCAAATCAAAGTTTAATTGTTCAGTAATTGTATCCAAATCTTTGCCGGAAACAAATAATAAAGCATCATCAGCGAATAACGAAATAGTACCGTATTTGATTATTATAAAACATACTCTGAGTGGAGCAACGCGTGAGCTGGACAGAGGAACAAAAGAGGGAATCAAAATCCTTTGAAACCGCTAAGCCGTCCAGGCAGCAACCATTGACCAAGAAGATTGTTGACATGAGCGCCCGTCTGGTGGTATAGGGATCTTTAAGCCCCCGGGAACCAAGTGCCGAAATTTACATATGCACAAACGAATTGCACCAATTTCGCTGTGCAACAGAGTACTGTTTTAGAACTTCTGTCATCGTTAAATGATGATTACTCATCTGGACCAGATGGAATTCCTCCAATATTATTAAAAAAGTGTAGACATATTCTGGTTGAGCCTCTACAATTCTTGTTTGAATTTTCTATTAAATCAGGGAAATTTCCTTGTTTATGGAAAACCTCATTCCTAACTCCAATTTTTAAAAAGGGTGATAAGACTGATATTTCGAATTATAGGCCTATATCCAAACTGTCATATATACCAAAGCTCTTTGAACAAGTTATAACGGGTGATTTTTTAAGAGGTTTAGAACTTTAAAAAAAACACAAAAAATTCGAAAAAATGAATGAAATATTTATTTGAATCGATAGTTTGAACCTTGCAATTTAATGTTTAAAGATAATTTCATGCAAATGTTGACCACGGCTGCGTCTCAGGTAGCCCATCCGCTGAGTCCAATTTTGGCATACTCTTTCACACATATCGGCCGGTATCTCACGAATGAATGCATGGATGTTGGCTTCCAGTGCGTCAATCGAAGCGGGCTTGTCCCTATAGACATTAGCCTTGACATACCCCCACAAAAAATAATCTAATGGTGTCAAATCGCACGATCTAGGCGGCCAATTGACCGGCCCGAAACGTGAAATTAACTGTTCACCAAACTCGCCTCGCAATTGCGCCATTGTTTCGCGTGCTGTGTTGCATGTGGCACCGTCTTGTTGAAACCACATATCATGCAAGTCAAGAACTTCCATTTCGGGCAAAAAAAAGTTTGTTATCATCGCTCGGTAGCGTTCACCATTGACAGTAACGCTGCGATTCGCATCATCTTTGAAGAAATATGGCCCAATAATGCCGCCGGCCCATAAACCGCACCAAACAGTGGCTTTTTCGGGATGCATTGGTAGCTGTTGCAATGCTTCTGGCTGATCTTCACTCCAAATGCGGCAATTATGCTTATTTTCGTACCCATTCAACCAAAAATGAGCCTCATCGCTGAACACAATTTTTCGATAAAAAAGCGGATCCTCGGCCAGCTTTCCAATTCAATAATTTGCAAGCGTTGTTCATTTGTAAGACGATCCATGGTTAAATTGCAAACCAAACTGAAGCTGTTTGACAGTGACACAAGGTACTAAACACACGTCAGCTGTCAAAACCAGTGTTGCCAAAACCAAACCAGCTAAAAAATCACCCGTTATGTGAGACTTTAGCATTCCATACCAAGAATTTAATATGCAATCAACAGCATGGGCTTGTGAGAAGAAAATCAACAGTAACAAACCTACTTACATTCTTGCATAAATGTTCTAATGCGTTGGAATATGGCAGTGAAGTGGATTGCATATACACTGATTTCTCTAAAGCGTTCGACCTACTAAGCCACAACATTATTATCTTCAAACTAAAAGCTTTTGGTTTTCCAACTTTTTTTATCACATGGATAAAATCATATCTTGAAAATAGATCGTATCTAGTAAAATTTAGAAACTGCCTTTCAAATTCATTCATTGCTCACTCCGGTGTGCCCCAGGGAAGTCATCTTGGTCCATTTCTATTTATCCTGGCTATAAATGATGTTGTTTCATGTATACGGTCTAGTGACATTCTTATATTTGCCGATAATATGAAGATATTTAAGTCAATAAAAGCTGACACTGACCACGTTCTCCTGCAAGCCGATATTGACAGTTTCAATATTTGGTGTGGTAAGAATGGTCTTTCTCTTAACCCTGTTAAATGCCAAACAATTACCTTTTCCAGGAAGCGACTTGCAAGTGCTTTTGATTATTCCATTTCGCAGCAAAAACTCTGTCGAGTCTTGGACTTGGGTGTTAACTTTAGCTCAAATTTAGTATTCACTGAACACATTAATTACATTGTTAATAAAGCAAGCTCTATGCTTGGATTTATAAAACGTTGGGCTAAGGAATTTAGTGATCCTTATGTTACCCTTTCTTTATACAATTGTTATGTACGACCTCATCTAGAGTATGCCTCGCAAATATGGTCTCCCTTTTATGAAATTCATAAAAATCGTATTGAATCAATACAGCATAAATTCATTCGCTTTGCTCTAAAGGGTCTTCCTTGGGATGATCCGTACAACCTTCCACCATATGAACATCGGATCCAGCTACTGCAGGTCCAAACCTTATATCAAAGGCGTTATAATAATGATTTACTATTTCTTCACCAACTTATAAATGGCCAAATTGATGCTCCTGAATTGTTAGCCTGTATTGGCATAAATTACCGAGGAGGATCTCACCACCTGCGAAGATTTGAACTTTTACACGTTAATTTCCATAGAACTAACTACGGTATACATGAGCCTCTTAACCGTATGTGCATGATTTTTAATTTAAACGGCTCCTCTGTTGATTTTAACATAAGTAAGATGGCATTAAAGAAAGTATTTCGAACCAGTGCTCCACGGTCGTGATTGTTTTTACTTCTTGAAACTATGACTTAAATATTTTGTATATTGTTTAATAATGTATGTATATAGATTTTTTTGTTTAATTTTGTTTATTTATTAGTATATTATTATGCATGTGTTAGATTGCCTTTTTTACTAACCACTAACACATGCACTTATGATGAGCCTCTGATTGTAGGTTGCAGCTTGCTCTAAGCTCACTACAACAAAGAATCTGAAGTATAAAAAAAAAAAAAAAAAAAAAAAAAAAAAAATAATTTTCTTGAAGAACTCTTACACTTCGCTTCAACTGAATAGACACACGATTTTCAGAAGTACTTAATCCTATTTTTCAAACATTATGTATTAATGCATCATTTGATGATGTTAATTATTTGTTTATACTATTGGGAGAATAAATCAGAAAGACGATTCAAAAAGCACCGCTATTTTTTCTCGGGGTCTCTTGCAAAGTTTTTTTTTTCGAGTCAACTGAATAGACATAGAGACGCAGATTGTGCCGTGTTAAGAAGAATAAAACGTATCTGACTTTTTGTCTGTTTTAGTTTTAGGGCCTGTGTTGGCATTTTTGATTTCTTAACTACTTTATTCCTTAAAAATAAAAAGCCTAACTTGCTTTTGAAATGGTTCAAAATGCTTAAGGAAAATGACGTTCGGCCAAAGAATTGTTTAGAAAAAAATTGACGAATTTGCACGGTAAACAAAAGTGAATACCACACAAGCATTTGTAGATCTGACATAATCTAAGAAGAATATAATAATTTACATATGTAGATACGGCAGAAAATCAATCATCAACAAAATAAAATAAAATGGACGACTGGTTCGCACGTACTTGCTCTTATGTAAAAGAGGCTTAGGGTTTAAGAAGTTGTAGATACACTCCGCTTCAACTGAATAGATACACACATTTTCAAAGGAACTTTGTTCATTTTTTTCCCAAACATTGTGCACTAATGTATTATTTGATAATGCTTATTGTTTGTCTATAATGTTGGGAACATAAATCAGAAAGAATAATTCAAAAAGCACCGTTATTTTTTCTGCGCTTCTCTTGCAAAGCTTTTCACGTCAAAAAATTCAGCTTTTTTTTGCGTCAACTGAATAGACACACGTATTGAAACTGGATGTAAAAGTTAATGGAATGATGTAAAACAAGTTTTTTTTTTGAAAAATTATTTTATTGGTCTATTCTAGTAGTGGCTAGTGCCACGTTTTTTAATTAAAACTTCAAAAATTTTAACCGGCATGGCATCGCAAAGTTTCTCTATGGTATCCAACTAAATATCGATCCAGGCTGATTTCATGGCTGAAATTTTGGATTTTCTGGCTTTCAACTGATAGCTACGATCATCAACTATTTGTACTAAACATCCATACAAATTTTCAATTAGGTTTTGGTAGGCTGAGTACGGTTCTCATTGAAGCACTTCGATATTTTTCTCCTCTTTCAAGTCTTTCACTATGCATGCCGTGTGGATGGGGGGGATTTGTCCTGCTGGAAAGTCCTGTTTATGGGTCCAAAAATATCCAAAAATTAAGAAAAACCTCTTTCCAATATTTTGTATGAGTTATTGTAGTCATTTTTGAGCTTTGAATCTCAACATCACCTTATGAAATTATGAGAGAAAAATGCTAAAGAGCATTAAATACGATATTTAAATTAGCTTAAACAACTTTTTTGATAGTTTAAGGTAAAAAAAAGAACGCCATCTTAATTGAATATTGTCGTTTTCCTTTTGCCACTAGGGATTTTGATCCGTAATTGCTAGTTGTTTGTATCAAATAGAACACACATTGGGATTGATTTTTTTTGTGATTGTGTCTGTGGCATGTCAAATTTGCCTTCATTTCGTTGACGTGACCAGTGATAGAATGCGTAGGGAAAAATTCTGAGTAGGTATTTTATAAAAGAATTAGCTTTATTAATAATTATAGTAATTTATGTTCTGTAAACGTTATTGGTCGTACGTGATAAAACAAACCAACTACCGAATTGCACTGAATGAAAAACGAAAATGTAAATTCAGCGTTACGATCTGTTTTCTTCATGTGAATGGTTGAAGAGATTTTAAAAGAAAACTTTAAAAAAATCACCGGCCATTTTTAACTAGTAAAAAAGGAGTCAATTATCATGAAAGGAATCATCCATATCTTTTTCATTCTTTTTCACCAAAATATGTCATTTACAGGAAATGCGCTCAGTACTCATCACTTTCCACTAACTAAAACAAAGGTGAACGAAATAAAAATAAACAATTCGCAATTATAAGCGCGTCATAAAATAATTACTTTCATTACTTCGATTTTCGTATGACAATTTTATATAACATAACATCAAAAAATTAAATACATTTTAGGGATTTTTTTGATTTTTAGTGGGTTTTTATTTGTTCCGTAAATTAGCACTGCACTTATTTCAATAATTTTGATAAAAAAAACTTCAAAGCTATCACATTCTCTGGCCGATATTTGTTATAAAAATACAATTCCATGCTAGATGGTTTTGTCAATCTAGCCATTTGGTCATGTATAGACCTTTATTATTCCTCCGGAGAAGGCATTAGGCATCCCTGAAGGAAGGCTGTCTGGCACGCAAACAAAATTCTTGGAACGCTTCACTGGTGAAAATTCTTTTCCACCAATGAATAATTCCCAGTACATAAAATACAAACATCACTTCACACCAGACCGATTACACATTGAATTGTTCCAAATATAATTAATTGATTTGATTGAATAATGTTTTTTATCATACAAGAAAATAAATTTACAAAATTCCGAAATAAAATAAACAAATCACAATGACAAATCTAGTGAAATGACTTCTCGACTATTGTCACTTTACTTTGGTGTGTGTGTAAGTGCGTGTGAATCTCTCTTCGAAGTCGGGATTTCGGAGATTGATCCCTGACACACATAAATCGATTTTTTTGGTTGAAAGGAAAGCAAAATCCTGTCAGGGATCAAATAGAGATAAAAAAATCGATTTTTTTGGTCAAAAGGAAAACCACATATGATTGTATGGAAAAAAATATTTCAAATCGTTGAAGTGATTAAAAAAAAAAAATTATATGTCAAATTTTTAAAAACATTTTTAAGGATAGATTTTGGTATGCAAATCTTAAGTACTTATTTATGTGCATATAAAAATAAAAATAAAAAGAAACTGTCACCCCGTTTTTTTGAAATCGAATTTTCAAAAAAAAAAATTGAAACTTTTTTTAAATTTTCAAAAAATCGATCATGTCATTCTTGAAATATGTATTTGATTTTCAAAAAAGAAAATTGAAACTTTTTTTTTTAAATCAAAAAAATAATATTTTTGAAAATTTTGGGGATAAAAACTGTTAATATTTTTTAGAAACCTCTGCGTTGAAAAATTATTGAAATCATAAGAACCGTTTTGAAGAAAATCGAAAACAAAAAAATTGTTCTTTTGGAGGTCCCATTAATATGCAACAATTTTGTATACGATTATGTAAAATTATTAAAAAAAATTGCATGGCAGGTACCGTTATTTTTTGTTATAAAAAAAAGAAAAAAAAACCCTATATGTATCAAGTTTGAAGAAAATCGATTCAACCGTTTAGGCTGCAGCTCTACGGACAGATAGACTGAATTGTGAGAGCCTTTTTTTCGTCTTCCCTATCATCGTAATGTTTAGTAACTCGTGGCATAATAGTTAGTACGTTGGACTGTCATGCCGAAGGTGTGGGTTCGATTCCCAGCTGTCCCACCTAAAAACAGAAATGTTTTATCGGAGGTACTGCCTCTTGCGAGGAACTGACAAATCCTCCAAGAGTATACTCGTCTAATCTAATTCTAATCGCATAGAAAAAGTCCAAAGGCGTTTTACAAAATTTATATTTTTCAAAATGAAATGGAGTTATGTCCCTGATTATAGAGCCAGATGTCTATTACTAGGAATCAAGTCCCTGGAATCGAGGCGAAACATTCATGATATAATGCTTGTGAGGGACGTGCTATGCTATCATATTAGATGTCCTCCTCTGCTTTCTCTAATACCAATTTATGCACCTTCAAGATTATTTCGCTTGAGGGATTTCCTTTTTGTACGATACCATAGGACCAGCTATGGTAGTAATGAGCCGGTTTCTAGGGCTTTAAAACATTTCAATGAAGTTTGTCAATTAATCGATTTAAGCTCTTCGAGAGATTCCTTTAAGGCTAGTCTTTTATTTATATTTATATTTTAATAATGTTATATAAATTAGTATTTTAACCATTATTATTTTTAACCATAATCTATTAGCTGTAAGATTGCTTGTAGATGTTACATAAATAAATAAATAAATAAATAAGTGCTTCTCATTAAGCCGTTCAGACTCAGCAAAAAACTGTAGGTCCCCTCCATTCCTGCTAACAAAATGCACACAGGAATGATTGAGAGTTGTAAGTCACTAGGCCTTTATTTATACAGCAAATTTGTGGCCATTTATCTTAATTTGAAAGAATTTGTGTATAACATAGTGAGGTTATTTTATACATTTTTTTTGTGGAACAATTCGTGTAAAGTATTGTTGTAAATAGCAGTCATGATGGATTTAGATCTTGCTTAAATTCTACTGTACCAACCATCACATTCACGTAAATTTTCTCAAGTGATAATACGCGTTTAATTCGCTTTTTGTTCTCACGAGTAAAATTCGATTTTACCAATAGCCTGAGATTTATTTATTCCAACGCCATTTATTTTTGTTTTTATAGGCTTAGCAGATAAACTAGTAACATTAAATTCAAATTGAAGAAAAGTGATCTTCATTTAGCTGTGCTGATAAAGCAATATGAAAAGGCTTTGACTTTTTCTTTTTTTCTTTTGTCGTATTCCGTGTGGCTTCTATCATTTTGCTTGTTGTCGTTCCCTCGTTTTCACTATTTTTTCTCCGCACCCCATATTTGATTTTAATAAAATTATTTGATCATAAGAAAAATATTGAAAATACTAGTTTTGTGCGCTGAAAATAAATAAATATGTAAATAAATGACCTGAAAATGACACTCATACGCCACAGTTAACTCAGTACTTAAAAACAGATGTGGGACGAATGTCTTACAAATTTTCTGTATGTTAAGGTTTGGTTTTGTTCAGTTAACCTTTCAGAGAAACATTGAATGTTAATTAAGAAAGTACAAATTCGAATAAACAAAGAGGTAAGAAATTGTAAACCAAAAGCGAGTAGAGTAATGTCTGCACGAGGAAAGTCATTTCGTAGGCGAAAGGACAAGATGTATAAATCTCTAAAGGAATACCTATTATTATTTTGATTATTTTTCTAGAAAATCATTACCTTAAAAAACAATAAATTAAAACAACGGTTTTGTAGGATTTAAATTTTATTCAAAACAAACTGATATTTTTTTTTATAAAGATGCCAATTTCGCTGATGCACTTTTTAAACGTTGATATTTCTTTCTATTATTAAATTAAAAAAAGAAATTTAAATAAGTCAGACAAAATGAAACGAAAAAAAATGAAAATAAATATTTAAAATACTTTATATGTATATTTACGGGCTGATATGACAATTTATTTGATAAGATAAGTATTTTGTTTGAAAAATTGACACCAAGATAAGTTATTTTAAAAGTAATAATTTTTATGATAAACATCTAGATTTTTTGAATTCATAAATTCCATAAATGTACGTTTTTTTTTTGCATTTCAATTTTTGTCAATTATTATGGATTAAAGGTAAAAATACAAATATGTAGGTACTTCACATAAATACAAATATAATTTGTATCTATATACAATAATATTGATTAAATAAAATAAAAGTTGACGTTGAGTATTTATTCCTATATTATTTTATGTAATGAGTTTTCAATATTATCTAAAATAGCTAATTCAAAAACTTAATAAGTTATAAGTTACAAATGCAACGTTTATATACTCGATATGTGTAAACTAATATTGTTTGTATAATAATCATTACACACTGGATATAATATATTTTTATTTTGTTTTAAGTTATAAATACATTTTTTTTTTAAATTTTACTTTAGTTTTATTTTTATTTATATTATGGAAGACATTTTTCAACTTTAGTAAATTTCATATTTTTCTATTCATAAATCTATAATTTAATGTAAAATATTATAATTTTAATTTATTTTGTTTATATATATATTTAAACATATTTTTTGTTATAAAGAATAAGTGTATAATATATAATAATATTTATGTAATCAATATGTAGTTCGGCAACAGTCATGAGGTTGCTGATGAATCAAAATATGCTTCAGATACTTCTTGGAGAGCTGTTTATGCAAACTGAGCCTAGGAATATGTTGAACAATAACAGGCGATAGAAGCATAGAACCATTATTTTTGGCAACGAAAACGTATCATTTAGCAGAAGCAGGTACCTTTTGCTTTTGCCCAATCTTTTTCAGCAATTTTGTTTGTGTTAAAATATTAATTTTCAACTAAAGAATCGTTTATGTAAAAAATAGAATCAGAACGCTTCGTAGTTTTTTGAACGTTTGTTAGGCTTTTTTTTTAAATGTTTTCTTAACTTAAAAAAAAAGTGTGCATAGTTAACAAGTAAGTAAATAATAATTTGTTTATAATTTAAAAAAATTCTTCTTATTAAAGAAATAACGCAGATTTGATATGAAGTGCTGTCGATTTGAAAATTGTGACGTTTAATATTTGTGTCTGGAGCTTAATAAATAAAATAAAATTATTTCCTATCAGGACTGTGTATAGCTTTTAGTCCTGCACCCTTGTATTGTGTTTTTACTCCATTGTTCCATATTGCACTTTCTTTATTTTGAAATATCTAAAATTGGATTTCAAGAATTCATAGTTATTTTTTTTATAAATATAAATATGAGAAGCAAAATAGTTGCTTACCTCCATCCACCGTAGGCAGCAATTGTTAATAATACTGAAATAGCAAGTGCAGTACCAACAGCCAATGGCATTGTTTCATCACGATAAGAACCAGTTGCACTGCAATGAAACGATGGACCCCACTTACCACTATCTTTGAACATAAAACTCTGCATTCGAAGTTCTCGCAAATATAATCTGGCTATGTGCCCTGATTTGTCACCTGATTCAAGTGGTGCATACATAATAATGGTTTGTTCCTTATCACATACATAAGATTTGCCAACTGGAGTTGGGAAGAACATGGGAGTTCTGGCGGGTGAATTAAGTCTGACGTCCAAATTTGGTCGATCGATATGTTCGAAGAGTGGATTTGAAGATGAGTATGATAGTTCAACATGATTTATATACCAACGTTCACCTCCTGATGTCTGAAAATTAAAAACATAAAATCAACAAGTCAAATCCATCAGTTTGAAATCAAAATGCAAAGCAACATCCTTTCACAAAAGAATTTCCAACACAAATTAAATGTTTTTCTTGCTCATCACTTTAAGTGCAGTACTAGATTATGATGACTAAGAGAAGAATAATATTTTTTTAGGGAAGGAAATGTCACCACCCTGGGGTATTGATTAGTGTTTCCTTTAAATTCAGTGTTTTGGGAAAGTGTACTGTACATACATATGAAAGAAATTATATTTTCCCCAAACGAATCTAATTTGTTTTATGTACATAACAGATTATCTAACAAGTTTCAATTAACTTAATTTCAATTAAAGCTTTTATATACTCGTACATGTATACATGTATCTACATAAATAAGCATCATGCTTTATCATTCTCTTGCCATTTTTTTGATGTTTTTTGTTGTCGTGGTAAAAAAGTAATTAAATTAAAAAAGTAACATGGTCCAAGGCCGTGAATAAATCTACTCATTCAAAGTTTGACTGTCAAACGATAATTCATTGCTCTTTTTTTTTCTCGAATAAAATATAAATATTTAAAAACATTTTATTTGCGAAAAATGAGCTCCTTAAATATAGTAGAAAAATACATTGACATAAACATGGTGTTCATGGTATATACCATTTCTATTATTTGACTAATTTCAGCTGTCATCTTAACTCATGCTATTAATTTATTTGACTGTAAATGCTTAAATAAATAATGTGCTCCAAGCATTCTTAAAAAGATTGATATATACATTGAACATATTATGTACATTAGGGTGGTCCTTAAAGCAGGTTATTATTTTGTTCTATATGACACACTCCTTAATTTGTTTCAAATAAATTTAAAAAAAATCCTGTACAATTTTTGGTCATTATTTTACCGTTTTGGAGGCCCTTGGAGGAAGGAAATTTTATATGGGAAAACAAAGGAAAAATGTTTAATCAAATTTTGGATTTGTATAATTTTCAGAATAATTGGTATATTTTTAAATATTCTCACTATCGGCTTAACGAATTTGAATCTATTCTTTATGAAGAAACTTCCCAATTCATGCTCGATGATTTCTGGAATCATTCTAGGAAAAAATAGTGTTGGGGTAAAATATTATTTAACACCTGAGCTGAGGGGAAATTTCTGAAAAATTGACTTAAAATGGAAGAAATTATTTAAAATCCACTAAATTACATACAATAAATGTGCTATAGTAACTCTTTTTTTTCAAATACTCATTTTCTTAACACTCACAGCCCTATCAATAAAAAGTGTTCAGATATCTTCTAATTCACAAATTAGCTAAAACGTCGACCAGAAGTTAGTTCACGAATAAATATTTCATATCAATAAAAATGTTGACACCCTATGTCCCAGCCGGGGTTACAAGATACGATGGTGATGATCAATAAGAATATAAACTGCTAATCCGCGTTAAAAAAAACTTAAAGAACACCTACTACAATTAACAAACCTAACGACAATCTACTACAATCAACAAGAACTCTGCTCTTTTCAAAGACTATTATGGAACTACACATATACTTTCTCAATAAAGCCTAGTACGCTGCTGATGCGGAACGAAATTTTTAGTTGGTCTCCAACAAGACAACGAAATGCTTACGAAAACGAAGCGGAAAAATATTCATTGATAGTTGCACAAATTCAAAAAATTAAAACAAATATAAAATGCAAGCAAATCACAAGCAGTCACGCTGCAATGAAAGAAATAACAAAAATAACCCCAAAAAATACAAATATCATTTTTTCGCACACTATAAAACGAAAAAAGAGTGAAGACTTCTCCCAATAATCTACTACAATTATCAATTTCGCTCATGGAACAGCGTACTGCAGAACGAAAAGTAGAACTAAATTTATTTATGATTTCGTTGTGCCATTTTTGTATGGGATTTTTCGTTTCGCATCAGCAGCGTACTAGGCTTAAAAGTGAAATTTTGCACATACACTCTCTTATTTGAGGTTGTATATACCATGTATGTCACAAGCGTCTATTTCCTTTTTTCTCTAAGTTTTGGCAACAGTGACAGAAGTATTTTTAGCTTAATTAATCGTTTAATGTTCCAACCTACTTTGGTGAGTTAGTTTAATGCTATGAATTTTGATTTATTGATAAGATTCGACACTTAACTCACTGAACAAAGATATTTTGTGTTTCATCTGCGTTTATGAATACCGGTGTCAGTGTTTTTATCTTAGTCAAATACTGCAAACCAGATGTAAAAACTTTCAAAGTTTTTTAGAAATTAAAAAAAAATGCAAGATACTTTTTCCCATTGTTTATTTGTTTTGTTATAAACGCAAACAAATTGCTTTTCATAAATTACACCCTTTTATCGGGTTTGCTTTGGGAAAAAACCTTTCATTTTTACTTGCGATTGTAGATACTAAAGGACAAGTTTGGGATTCATGCAAACAAAAATCGAGATAACAATCAAACATACACATTTCGATGATAAAGAACACAAAAAAGTAGGTGGCACAATTCTGTCTGTCTGTTTCTATTTCGATCTACATCCTAAACCAATGATGCGATCTTCTTCAAATTTTGAACTTAAGACTTTTTAGTGATTCCCAAGGCGAGGAATTGAATTTTGTTTTTAGCTCCAAAAGTAACGGTACTTATCAAACAACCATTAAGGAATATCTTATTTATCTCAAACACGGCTCGAACGATTTGCATTAAAAAAATCACTGTATTATTATAGGTACGAAAAGCTATTATTAACACTACCTGCCATATAGCGGTTTTTTGGTTTTCGCCTTTTTCATTGAGGGCTTAATTTTTAGAAAAGGCTCCGTTAAAATGTTACTAATATTGCATACCAAAATTTTGAAACAAATGAATTTGGGGGTAAAGTCGGGTGATATGGCACCACGGGAGATATGGCACCCTTTAAATATTTCCTATTTAAGTAATTATTTTTAAAACAAAAATATCAGAATATCATCAAGTTTAACTTTAGCTCTCAATTGATGCTGTTAAAACTGAAGTAGCTTTTTTAACTTTAAAACCACAACCGAAAGTAAAATAATAGTGACCATTATTTAAGTCAATTTTTTTGTGCATAACATAACAAAGTGCAGCAACGGAATTATTTGGCACCAGATGCTCGCCTTAACGAAAAAAAAGAAGAGTGATGCGTGCTTATTTGTTTTTAACTATCGTAATATGTAAGCATATTTGTTTTGTCTGACTAATTTGAAAAAAAAAAAAACAGTTGTAATATCAAAAGGGAGATATGGCACCCCTTAAGCTTAGTACAAATTAAAATGGTGCCATTTCACCCACTACTACATTTTGGTAATTTTTCATTGACTTTCTAGGACCGTTTTTTTTTTTTATTACATTTGAGCCAAAAAGTGCATTATTTGACTTTTCTCATTGCATTTGACATTAATCTGCATTCAGTGTGGCAAAAATCCATACAAAAAGTAAAGTTCCATATCACCCTCTAGCAGGTGCCATATCACCCGCCATTTTTTCACATGTCTTTTTTTTAAGGTATTTTAATTTCTTTTAAAAATATGTGTTTTTATAAAAGCTTTCGTAATCAACCTATTTTTTTTGTTTTAAAATTAACTACAGAATACATATATAAAAGTTTAAAATTAAAACCATTTTTACTTTGTGAGTTATAAAGAAAACTGAAAATGGGTGCCATATCTCCCGACTTTACCCTATTTAAAAAAAAATATCAATTTTTTTTAGAAAATTCAATATTTCAAATACGGGTATGAAAAATTAGTTTTTAAGAAAACCACTCCAACGATTAAAAATTTTTGTTTGCATATTTTTATATATTTTCAAGTAATCAAATGGCGTACTTGTTTTTGAGCTCTGAGTAGTTTAACGGGTTGTTTATAGAATTAAAAGAACGATTTGAATGCTTTTTCATTATTTTTCTATAATTACCTTGAATATTTTCTCAAAGTTCATAACTTCAAAGAAATTTGAACATAAAAGCAAGTACGTGCGATCCATTCGTGCATTTTACTTCTTTAATTTCTCAAAACCAAAGAATGATTTGAAAATAATCAACTTTGATAAAACAATTCATATGTTTATTCAAAAATATTGACGTTAAAATTTAATTTCTAAAAAATTATAAATTTAAACAGCTTGATTTAAACTATAAAAATAAAATAATAAAATCATTAATATTATTATATGCTTTCACATGAAATGTAACACATTTCCCCATTTTAAGGATATTTTTTCAGAAAATAAGGGTGTATGTAGGTATCATGTACGTACCTACATGTATTTCCTGAAAATTTGACTCAAAATAGAAAGAAGTTATCAAAATACAATGTGTAGAAAAATATTTTCGAGATGATAATTACAAAAAAAAATAATAATTTTTTAAACTTTAAAATCATTTTATTCAAGAATTATTAACAATAAAACTGTTCAAGAAGGTTTTATAATACAAATTCTATATACATACTACTGAAATAAATCAGCCAAGTAGAAGACTTAGCATTAAGGATTGGACTTGTTGAATTATTGATCCAAACTAGCTCTTTTTATGGCCTTTAGTCATACAAATTGGCATTTCGTTCGGCATACTCATTTGGAGGACTCATCAGTGACATAATTGACAAAGTGGCAAATTGTGTATGCCAAAGGACCTCACTATGTTATAGTCCGGGAGCCGACCGTAAGATTACCTATCTCATCGCGGCCACGCAAAAAGTGGATGCCATCTGATAGCTTTAGTGCAAACAATTACAAAACTAACGGTCGGACAAGCTTTATCTGGTTGCAATGGTTAGAAAATGCACTTTTCAGGTTGCATTTTCCGCTAAATGTACCTATAATATAGGCAACCGCTGTAAATGGGGTATCAAATGAAAGGTAGAACTTTCCTCTACACAATACCGATACCAGAGCATATTAGAAAATGAATTTGTGGCTTTAAAAAAAGTTATACCTAGCATTGTTAGTGTTCGCGCTGTTTTTTAATAATTGTTTTTTTTTTTGAGTCATTTTTTAGAAAATCACCCTTCCCGTATGAACGGGAATTCAAGCACTACTTAAATTTTTTACAAAATTGCAAAATTTTATCCGAAAATTTGTAAATTTTCGAATGTTTAAAAAATATTTACGGCACAAGGCAACACAAGGCAGCACAATACAGCAAAACTTTTTTTTTTTAAATCGAAAATGGCGGTGCTATCTTCACGCTTCGCAAAACTGTTTTTTGGCCGTAAAAGTTACAAATACGCGAATTTTTTATCTCCTCGGAATATGGCAGCACAAATTGGGCAAACAACAGCACAACTTTATTTTTTTACAAAATTGCAAAATTTTAAAAATTTTTATCCGTAAAATTTCCAATTTTTATCTCTTCGGAATATGGCAGCATAAACTGAGCACAAAACAGCACATATTTCTCTTTTCAGAAATTATGAAATTTCGCAAAAATTTCATTCGTAAAATTTGCAAATTCGCGAAATTTTTAAAAAATATTTGCGCACCAGGTAGCACAAGTTGAGCACAATACAGAACAACTTTTTTTTAATCGAAAATGGTGGTGCTAACTTCACGCTACAGCCCTTCGCAAAGTTTTGTTTTGGTCATATAAGTTGCAATTATGCGATTTTTTTGTTTTTGGTTCTTAGTGGCATTTTCTGAGCTCAAAGCAGCACAACTCTTTTTTTAAAGAAATTTTTAAATTTCGCAAAAATTACATTCGCAAAATTTGCAAATTAGTGAATTTTTCAAAAATATTAACGGCAAAAGCCAGTACAAGTTGAGCACAATACAACACAACGTTTTTTTTTCAAAAATTTAAAATGGTGGTGCTAACTTCACGCTAATAAATGATTACCCTCTAAAAACCAAACCCTTAGTACGATTTTTTTTAAATACGGCACATGGTAGCACAAGTTGGGCACATTACAGCATAACCTTTTTTTTAATATCTAAAATGGCGGTGCTAACTTTACGCTCATAAAATTTCAATGTTTCATTTATTTCTGTTCACTGATAGCTGTGTATGATTGGCACCTAAGGGGTATACTCCTTTTAAGATTAAAATGTATCAAAGTTGTAAATGTAGATAATCTATACATCACTAATAAAGTAATAATTCACTTCGCATTTCTGCCAACAAAATTCGTTGGTTAGAAAATTTTTCTCTTTATTCATAATTATTTGTTAATGTTCGGTCTGAACAATAAAATCAAACTTTAACAAAAATATAAACAAGTATATGAGTATAATTATTTTTGCAGTTGTATTTACAGTATGTTGAGCATATTTATACTGTAATGGTATGCATGCGACATGTTGCCAGATTGACATTAGGCTTAACTCAACTCATGTAAAATACACAATTGAACATGGCTTTCACTTAAAAATCAATTTTAATGGTGCAAGAGATTTCAAAACCCTTTAGGTTAATATTAAATGTATGTTAAAAAAACAGTAAACGCATATATTGCCAAAAAACACCAAGGTTTTTGTAAGTATTGATTAAAGTTTTCGAGATTTAGGATTCACTGGACTTGACTTTGAATTGATTCAACTATAAAGTGCTGAAAGGGTTCACCAACAAAAATTTTATATCCACCTTTATCACTTTATTTATCTATGAAACCCCCAAGAGTTCAACCCAATAAAAGCTGATATTGCGTAGAAGGTCAATTTCATCAATTCGATAATGTATGATTTTTCAATGAACGAATGTAAATTTATCTTCCCCGTCATATCTAACTATATTTTATTTATGTATAAAAATACATTTTTCAAGTTAAAATCTATTTTGAAACATTTCAAAGTGGGAAAATATTCTCATTCTATACATATGTACATGAATGTATATATCTTCTCGTACAATGATAAATAGGTCATCTGTCACAAATGGCGCAACACAGGAATTCTTAAGCGAACAAAAAAAAAAATATCAGCCCTATTTGGGTCGATACATTTTAATTAAAAGGTCATACGCCAACGTCATTTTTCCCCAAATTATGGAATCATACCTTTTTGAAAATTATGCTCAAAGTAAATCCCTTAAAGGTCATCGTGAACAACTCCGAGTTAGATTCAACACATTCGCCTGAAAGGACCGGGTTATCGGGCAAATAAAGATCTGCTTCCACATCCTCGTTTAACTTATTTCGATATTTAATGCTTATAAGGCCGTCTGTGCTAATTAGGATGCAAGTAACACCATTGGTTGCATTCAATCTGTACAATGAAGTTGTCGAAGCACTTGATGCCTGAGAAAAAAATATATATTTTTATTAAAATGAAACCTTTATTTTATTTTAAAACTAACTGCAGGAGACTTTGTTGTGTATTTCGTGACCCTGGGAGTTTTAGTTGTAAAAGCACTTAATTGCAATCCATCACATAAACTGAGAATATATACTGCAAGTTTTTTTTTTGAAGGATGAAAAAATTACAATTTTATTTGGGTAGGTATTCATCGATTATTTCAAAAAAACCTACATAATACAATAGATCCTAGAGAAAGTAATCTCCATCCTGATAGATTTAACATTTTCAACTTAACGAGTAGATATTATGATTTAAATAAATTTGTATTACTTCACTAATTTTTCTTTAGTTTTTTATTAGTTAATCGAAAAATTCAGCACGGATGGCGATAACGATTTGCCCGAGAAAATTTAAGAGAAGAATATGAATGACATCGACCTATACAAGTGTAACGCAAAGAATGTTACATTAAATATTTAACGATGATGTAAAGAAGTTTTCTTAAATTTAACGAAAATAATTTAACACCTGCGACACTAAAGAATTGTGAGATTTCGTAATTCACGTGGCTCACAATCGCAAGTTTGTAGTGTGACAATGAAATAAAAACATGAGAATACATATGAATGATGATGATGTGTGTGGGTGTGATTATTGTGAGAGATGATGCTAAAATAATATGCGCATGTCCTTACGAAAGTCAATGCCAAGGAATCGATGGGAATGGCTACTCTTTATTGTGAATTGAGTTCTGGAAATTTTCAAAATTTTTAAAAAAATCAGTTAGAGAAAATACTATTGTGAATGGTAATTCAAAATTAAAATCTAGTTTCATTTAATTTATTCTGTGTTTGAAAATATTTTTGGTTATTTTTTATTTTCGTTCGCAGCAAAGGTTGAATTTTAGTGTAATGTTAGGCCTTAGAAAATGTTAATAAATAAAAAAAGGTAAATACATTTCACAAAAAGCATCATTGTTTTAATTTGCACTATTTAACATTTTTTAGCTAAAACTCTGAAATGCCAGTTATATTGAAATACATTTGAACATCTTGATACAAAATCGAGAAAATTAAAAACAAACGCTTAAGCCATTGATTTGGAGACTGGGAGCTTACTTTTGAACTACAAAAACAGTTTTCTTAAACGAAACCAATAATGGCGATAGAATCCTAGGGAGGAATATTAATAAAAATAATCGACCTTGAGATTTTGATCAAACTTGCTATTACGATGATAAAGAAGACGAAGAAAGTGGGCGGCACATTTCTGTCTGTCTGTCTGTTTGTATCTGCCTAAGCCAATGATGCGATTTTCTTCAAATTTAGAACTTAAGGATTTTTTAACTCTCCAGAGGGGAAATTGAATTTTTTTAGCTCTAAAAACAACGGTACTTCCCATACAACGGTTAAGGAAAAGTTAATTTATTTTTATAACGATTTTGATAAAAAAAATCATCAGATATGGTGCACTTTCTGGTAAGAAAAAAAATTACCAACATTTACTAACGGTACCTGCCATATAACGGTTTTTTTGATTTTCGGTTTTCTCATTCAAATTTTTTGTTTGAAAATTCAATATTTCAAAAACGGATAGATGACCTTGAAGTTTCAGTTATAAATGTATATTTATATATATGTACTCAACATTGGCACCCCAAAATTTTTTTTGAAAAATATTACAAAAATTTATATACAATATATTTATTTTTAAGAAAGCGGCTCCAACGATTTTAAATTTTGTTTGCATATATGTACATATTCCTATTTTTTCAAGTAATCCAATGAGTACTTTTCTCTAAGTTTTATAAGGCTGCTTATACAATTAAAAGAACGATTGAAATGCTTTTTTATACTTTTTCTATAATTACTTGGATATTTTCAAAACTTCTAAGTCCCATACAACTTGAGCATAAGAGCAAGTACATGCGATCCAGTCGTGCATTTTATTTTTATTATATAAGCTACCTAAAAATATAAACAGCTTAAAATGTTCAAACAAATATTTTTTGGATTTTTAATAATTGTTTCAAAATTTGTTTTTGAAAACCAAATATTTCGAAAATGACGTGATCGATTTCTTTGAAACTCGATGTGTAAAAGTATTTTAATACTTTTTAAAATATTTTAAGAAAAAATGTATTTCTATGCTAAACTAAAAGTGCCTTCCATACAAAAGTTAAAAACCGTTAAGGGAAATATCATTTTTCTCAAAAACGGCTCGATTTACTAAAAAAAATATAAAATTTTACACTTAGCAACTATTTTCTCAGTATCAGCTTAACGGATTTAGATAAAATTTTTATATACAAATTTCAAATAAATTCAAATAATATTACATATCAAAATTTACAAAAAAGAAATTTTTGAATTTTTTAAAAAAAGTTTCAAATTATTTTTTTGAAGATTCGATATCTTAAAAACGGGATTACAATTTTTTTTGAAATTATATTCTTACATGCACATAAATAAATACTTAAGATTTGCATACCAACATTTTTCCTTAAAAATGCTTTAAGAATTTGATATATAAAAAATTAATTAAAAAAAAGGTGTAACGGTTTTTAATTTTGTCCATAAAATTATATTCAATCAATAATTAAAATGACGTTCTTTTTTCACCTCAAGCTATCAAAGCAGTTGTTTTTAGCCTATTGAATAGACCTTTTAAAAAGGAACAATTACGTGCAAGGGTTTTTATTATTGAATATGTTTGTTTGGCCCATAAGCATGCTTAAAACCGAAAATGCTACTAAATTCACCCATGCGTTTCTGAGAGAATGGTCACACTGGCCACTTTTCAGTATTTTTATTATAACTCGAAAACTAAGCCGAATTTGACAATTTTACACATAATACTTTTTGTTCAAAATTAAATTTTCTATCGAAATGGATAATTTGGAAAATTTTTTAAAAAAATTTAAGCAGCAAAAGTAAACAAAAACCAACATAAAAAAAATCGAAAAATCAAAGATTTTTAAAATTTTTTCTAAATTGCGCATAACTTTTTTCGGAGCAAAGATACGCTCAAGAGTCAAGACATGCATGAACAAAGTAAACTGGAGTTAAAGGGCTTTAATATGACATGTTAAAAAAGCCATATTATTTGAAAATTGACGGAGATATATCCATTAAAACTTTACCATTTCTTATCATTTTTCACAGTTTTTGCCCGAAAGCCTATTTTTTGGTACTTTATTACAAATTTAACGTTCCTAGCACCTAGTACCAAATCTTATGTTAATCGGACCAGCCGTTCGGTCTGTAGGTCTGAAAGCATTAAAAAACAACCGAAAAACGAAATTGCGAACTTATATCCTTTTTATAAATTCTCTATAGTTCTAATGTCATATTAAATTTGTCATATTATACCGAAAAAGGGACTTTCGGGCCAAAACTGCGAAAAATTATAAGAAATGCTAAGGTTTGAACGGGAATATGTCTGTCAAATTTGAACAAATATTTGTTTTTGAGCATGCCATATTAAGGCCTTAAATCTCTACTTTATTTTTTCCCTGCATGTATTGACCCTATCTTTGCTTCTAAAAAAGTTATGCTCAATTTATAAAAAAATTTAGACATCCTTGATTTTTTGATTTTTTTTAGGTTGGTTTTTGTTAACTTTTCATGCTTAAATTTTTTCGTTAAATTTTTGAACTATCCATTCCAATAGAAAATTTAATTTTGAACAAAAAGTATTATATGTAAAATTGTCAAATTCGGCTTAGTTTTCAAGTTACACCAAAAATATTGAAAAGTGGCCAGTGTGACCATTCTCTCAGAAACGCATGGGTGAATTTGGTAGCATTTTCAATTTTTAGCATGCTAATGGGCCAAACAAACATATTCGATAATAAAAACCCTTGCACGTAATTGTTCCTTTATATACCCCTCATTTTCCGGTCTATTCAATAGGCTATTTAGCTAGTTTAAGTATTTGATGCTTTTCAACACTTTTCTTTCATAATTTCCTTGTCTCTACATACAATTTTCTAAGACCCTCAGCCTCTTGAACACAATCTTTGATTTTCTTCAAAACTTTATAAATGATTTCAATAATTTTTCTTATACAGCTTCTAAAAATATAAAAGGAATTGTGTACCAAAATTTCCAAAAAACTGTTTTTTGGATTTTTAAAAAAATTTCAATTTTTTTTTTTGAAAATCAAATTTTTGAAAGTATCTCTATCTTTTTTGAAAGTATCTCGGTTCTTAAGGGTTTTCAACACTTTTAAGAATATGTTGAGACAAAATTTAGCTTTTAATGTGTTTCCATCGTTATGGGTGGGTCAGTGAGACTCCATGTTTTACTAATTATTCCCAATTTATAAACACAAACTTTACTAATCTATAGGCCAATTGAATCCCTTTTAAAAAATTAGCATACGAAAGTATGAAAAATTAGTGGTTCAGTTACAGGATCTAATTCAGTTGCGTTGCGGGTTTGACCAAAAAAAAACTGCGGTGATATGCGATTAAGGCCCATTTGTTGATACGAAACTTAAATATTTAAGTAGAACATGAGAGCTTATGTTACAATTCACGCAGAGGAAAAAGTAGAACATAAGTAATTAAGTAGAAAATAAATGCTTAAGTTTCGTATCAGCAAACGAGTCTGAGATCTAATTTTCATGTGTATGAGAAGTGTGTATCATTCTTTGAAATAAATCAGCTTAGTATAAGACTAAGCATTAAAGATTGGTATTTTTTTTATTATAATGATTCAAAGTAGCTTTTAATAGGCTTAAGTCAAAGTAAGGTCGCAGACGAAACGCCAATTTGTAGGATTAAAAGCCATTAAAAGCTATTTTGAATAAATTTATTTTATTAAAAGTCTATCTTTGAGAATGAAATCATTCTTCGAAAAAAAAAAGAAGTTATTTATGGTACCTCCCAAGGATTAATTTTTACTTGCGATATAAGTAAATACTATATAAGGCAAGTGTTGAAGTCGTGCAAACATAAAATTTCGAGATAACAATCAAACATGAAATCACGATGATAGAGAACACGAAAAAAAGGCATTATAGGTGTTACCGTTGTTTTTTAATATTATTTTTCCTGTTTAAAGTCAATTTCTTAAAAAATTTCCCCTTCTTGCTATACAGGGGTGAATAAGACCCCCTCTCCCATGCGATTTTTTTCTCTACCTTTTTTCACATTTTATAGGAATCGCCCTGTATAAACGAAATACAATGTTTCGTGACCTTCGGCCCCGTGTGATTAATGTGGTGAAGCCCGAATCGATGGGGAACTTTCCCAAATCCTTTAAAAAATCCCTTTAAATAAATCCCACCTGGTACTCAAACTCAAAGGTTATACAGAAACATAAAATTCGTAACTCTACCGATTGATTTATCTCGAAAACGGTTACTGTTATGAAAAAAATTACAACATTTTTCGCGGAAATTTTCTAAGCTACAACCTTGTCTCTGACATTTTTTCTGTCAAAGTTACCGTTCAGGAGATATTCCTAAGAAACCGCTTGGGGAGCGGCACTCATATCGATGGGGACTTTTTACAGTTTACTTAGAATGCCATGAGGAGACTATATACCATAATGCAGCCTTGCGCCATTTTTTCCGAAGCAAAATGCTTAAATTAAATGCTTTTTTCCTACTATTTTATATTTTTACTTGCGATATAGCTACCATAAGGCAAGTTTTTGATTCGTGCAAAAAAAAAGGTTGAGATAACAATCAAACATGATATTTCGATGATAGAGAGCACCAAAAAAGTGGGTGGCACAATTCTGTCTGTCTGTCTGTTCGTCTACAGCCTAAACTGCTCGATTGATAGGGGTTTTTGGTGATTATGCTCACACGTTTTTTAATTTTTTTTAGAACAAAAAATAACGGTACCTGCCGTACAATTTTGTTTAACAATTTTAGAAAATCTTATTTTTCTTAAAAACGGCTCAACAACTTTTTTTAAACAAAATTGAATACATCCATTTTAGAAAAGGCTTCCTTTGGATGGAAAACCATTTTTCAAAAAATGGTTTTTAATGACACCTCCCAAAGAACCACTTTTTAAGTTTTTGATTTTATTCAAAACGGTACGACTGATTTCAATTATTTTTTTATACAGAAGCTTCCAAAAAATATAAATAATTTTATGTCCCAAAAATTTTGAAAATATATTTTTTGGATTTTTTAAAAATGTTTCAAAATTTTTTTTGGAAAATCAAATATTTCGAAAACGACATAATCGATTTATTTTGAAACTCGATACCTAAGAGTTTTTTAGTATTTTTTAAAATATTTTTAGAAAAAAAATTACATTTATGAAAAAATAACGGCACCTTCCATACAAAAGTTGAAAAACCGCAAAGGAAAATATGTGTTTGCATAAAAACTACTCCTACGATTTTGGTTAAACTTTTTTGTATACTAAAATTAGTACAATCTGCTACCAACAATTATAAAATCTTACACTTAGTAACTATTAATAGTACCTGAACGTTTTCTCTTATTTTGAATTTTCTCGTTATCGGCTAAACGGATTTAGATGATTTTTTTATATACAAATTTCAGATAAGATTTAATAATATTGCATATCAAAATAAAAAAAAAAAAATTTAATTTTTAAAAAAAGTTTAATTTTTTTTTGGAAAATTCGATATTTTAAAAACGGGTTGACAATTTTTTTCAAATTATATTATATTACATATTATATACATTAATATATACTTTAGTTTTGCATACCAAAATTTGTTCTTAAAAATGTTTTAAGAATTTTAATTAATTTTTTATAACAACGGCTCCAACGATTTTATTTTTCTTTTCCATACAATCATATTCAATCAAGAATTAAGATGGCATTCTTTTTTTTCACCTCGAACTGTCAAAGGTTCTGTTTTAGCTAATTTTAATATCGACTCGGACCACTACCTCGTTGTAGCAAAGGTAATGCTACGGATATCCAGACCAAAGCCAAAACAGGGAAATACTGTCAGGAAGTTCAACGTCGGACGGCTACAGTCGCAAGAAATCGCCAGGTCCTTTTCCGATCGAGTCTCTCGCGCCCTCTTAACTGGTCCTTTGCCGCCAACTGCAAACATCGAGAACCAGTGGAAAAACTGCCAGGAAGCCATCAGAGATGCCGCCTCTGACGTGCTGGGCTTCGCACGACCACCACAGCGAAACCCCTGGTTCGACGAGGAATGCCGGCAAGTACATGCAGCCAAACAACAGGCATACAAAGCGGCGCTGCATAGAAGGACCAGAGCTGCTCGCGAGCTCTACGAGCAGAAGAGGAAAGAGGAACACAAGCTTCTCAGAAAGAAAAAGAAAGAGCATGAGAAGCGCGCGATCGAGGAATTAGAGGGATGCCACTGCAGGAATGAAGTTCGGAAGTTTTACCAAAAAGTAAAAAGAACCTCCCAAGGTTACAAACCCCGAACCGAAGCCTGCAAGGACGATCAGGGGAACATCGTGGTGGAAACGCAGTCGGTGCTGAGGATATGGAAAAATCATTTCTGCAAATTGTATAACGGCGATGACGAACCGAATTCCGCTACCATGCAAATTGCACCATTCAACCTGGACGACGTAGGCCAACAATTCCGTCCACCCGATCTTGACGAAGTGAGGATAGCCATATCTAAACTCAAGTCCAATAAAGCTGCTGGAGCTGATGGCCTTGCGGCTGAGCTATTCAAAGCGGCTGGCGATGAATTGGTTAGGAGTATGCACCAGCTCATCTGTAAAATATGGTCGGAAGAAAGCATGCCCGATGAATGGAACCTCAGTATTGTTTGCCCGATCCTCAAGAAAGGCGATCCTCTGGACTGCACCAACTACAGAGGCATCAGTCTTCTTAATATCGCCTACAAGATCTTCTCTGCCGTACTTTGTGAACGCCTGAAGCCATTCGTCAACAACCTGATAGGTCCATATCAGTGTGGCTTTAGGCCAGGGAAGTCCACCATCGACCAAATATTCGCACTACGGCAGATCTTGGAGAAAACCCAGGAGTTCCAAATCGATACCCACCACCTTTTTATCGATTTCAAGGCCGCGTATGACAGCATCTATAGAGACGAGCTATATAGAGCAATGTCTAGTTTTGGCATCCCTGCCAAACTCGTCCGTTTGTGCAGGATGACGATGGAGAATGCACGCTGCTCCATCAAGGTCGGCAAAGACCTCACCGACACCTTTGATGTCAAAAAAGGTTTTAGGCAAGGCGACGCGCTGTCATGCGACTTCTTCAACATCGTTCTTGAAAGAATAGTGCAAAACTCTCACGTCAACACCAGAGGCACAATCTTTCAAAAGTCCGTTCAATTACTCGCTTACGCTGACGACATTGACATAATCGGACGAACAAAGCGTGATGTCAGTGGTGCTTTTGTGAGCATTGAGAAGGAAGCCAAGAAGATGGGTTTAACGGTGAATGAAAGCAAAACAAAATATATGCTGTCCACAAGAAAGGACACCCAACACCGACGTCTCGGACAGAACGTCACTATAGACAGCTATAATTTTGAGGTAGTCAGAGACTTTGTCTACCTAGGATCCGCTATAAACTCAGCGAACGACACCAGCGCTGAGATCAAACGAAGAATTACTCTTGCCAATCGCTGTTTCTTTGGGCTAAGAAGGCAATTGAGAAGCAAAGCCCTCTCTCGAGCAACTAAACTGTCCCTGTATAAGACGCTTATCATCCCGGTCCTGATGTATGGTGCAGAGGCATGGACACTGCTAACAGTGGATGAGAACGCGTTAGGCTGTTTTGAGAGGAAAATTCTCCGGGTGATTTTTGGTCCCGTCTGCATAGATGGGGAATGGAGAAGAAGATACAACAACGAACTGTATGGGCTGTACAGCGACACCGACCTAGCCACAAAAGTGAAAAGCCAACGACTGAGATGGCTGGGTCATCTAGAGCGAATGGACACCAATGCTCCGGCCCGGAAAGTCTTTGAATCCAACCCCGTGGGACAACGCAGTAGAGGTGGACAGCGTAAAAGGTGGCGCACGCAAGTGGAAGAGGACCTCAACCAACTTGGCGTGCGAAACTGGAGACAGCTAGCTAGAAACCGAGCCGGCTGGAAGAAGCTTGTTGGTTGAGGCCCTGGTCCACCCCGGACTGTAGCGCCACCTTAAGTAAGTAAGTAAGTAAGTAATATCGTATTTCATGTTTCTCTACATTTTTCTCTCATAATTTCCATGTTTTTATGTACAATTTTCTTAAACCCGCAGTGCCTTGAACATAGGAGCAAGTACGTGCGATCCAGTCGTGCATTTTATTTCAATAATGACTTGCATATTTAAAAAGTTTTAAAGTTCCAATCAACTTGAACATAAGAGCAAGTACGTGTGATCCAGTCGTGCATTTGATTCTTTTAGTAATGACAATGAGACATATAATTTTGTTGTTACGGGCGTGACACTTACCACTGCCCAAAAACCCAAATTGTATTTAATATTGAATAATTAAATGGCACAAAAACGTGCTTAGAATTCTGATTAGGCCAAATGACCACCGGCTTTTAAATTGAGAAACAGTTAATTATTGAAAATATGGTTTTGAGCTTCTGATAACAAAAAGTGACTTTTGGAGACCTATTCTGCGAAGTGGTTCGAGCTGCACAATAAGTGGCGATAAAAAAAATTATGATAATTCCACTTTTAAAATAAAACATACAATTTTTTAAAATCGTCTTACGGTACTTTTTTCAATTCGAAGTCATATTATGTGATTTTTCGTAATGGGTCGTTTTGTATGAAATCACCCTTTACGATAAATAACGGTACGTTCCATACAAATTCCAATTAAAAAAAATATTTTCGGTCTCAAAAACTGCTCCAAAAGATTTTGATATTTTGTGTGGACTAAAATTAGTGCGATCTACTACCAACAATTATAAAAATGTACACTTTGCAACTTTTAATAGTACCTCTCAGAAAAGCACTTTCTCACTATCGGCTTTTGTAATACAAATTTCAAATAAGATCTAATAATGGTGCAGTGCAATAAGACCTGCGGTAAAAGCCCGTGGGTCTTATTTCCCAAAGTTGGCTATAAAAGCCGTTGATTTTAGTTCCTTTTATTGAGGGTTTTGATTCCAAATTAAAATGGGAAAATAACGCAAAATATAAAATACAACATTAATAACGATCATTTTAAGACTTCATAATGCAGTACTTATTAACAAATTTGCACAACTTTTGTTGACCCCTTTGTCACAAGATCCTTATATTGAATAGCATAAGTTAGTAAGCAAGTTTGCTGAAAAGATCGTGCAATTTGATGGTTTAATCCCTCATTGAGTAGCTGAAAAATATCACGCGATTGAATTTAATGTTTTCTTTTGGGGCCTTATAGAAATAAGGTAAAATTAAAGTGTGAGCTCTAATGCCAGTTCGAAAATGCGGCTTCTATTTCTTTTTTTATGGGTTTCACAACCATTTCAAAAAGGATGAAACACCTGCAGTTATTTTGTTCCTTTAATTTTGGGAAAAAAGACCCACGGGCTTTACTACCGCGGATCTTATTGCACTGCAGCTATAATAATATTGCATATCGAAATTTTCAAAAAAGTTTTATTTTTTTTTTAATTTTGATAACGGGTTGACAATGTTTTTTGTAATTTTCTTTATTGCACATAAATAAATACTTGAGATTTGCATACCAAAATTATTCCTTTAAAATGTTTTAAGAGTTTGATACATATATAAAAAATATTTTTTTTTTTTTGAAAAAAACCACTCGAGTAATTTTTAATTTTTTCCCATACAATCATATTTGATCAGGAATTCAGATGGCATTCATTTTTCACCTCAAACTATCAAAACAACTTCTAGCTTATTTAAATATCGTGTTTCATGCTTTTATAAAATTTGTTTCTCATAATTTCCATGTCCTAATATACATTTTTTTTAACAGCAGCATCTTGAACATAAGAACAAGTACGTGCAACCCAGTCATGCACTTTAGTTTTTATGCACAGGAAGTATTTTCATTATTTTTTGTTCACATATTACTTGCAGATGAAAGCGTGGTTGACATAAAAAAATAGTTTCCGTACCAAATGATCCGATAATAAAGACCACAACCAGCAGTAAGGGGTGTTGATAAAATATTAAAATATTTTGAGACGTCCGTGATTTTGCTAGATTCATCCATGGTTTTACCAGTTTCACAGTGAGTTATCGGATTCATTTGTAGTTTTACCAGTCACGGCAGCTTTTTTAACCTGTTTTGACTGTGATTTTAAAGGATTCGGTCATCTGGCTATGATTTTATCAGTCAGGCAGTGATTTTTTCGCATTCATCGAATATTTATCAACGCTGGAGTAATTCATCATCATTCATTCATGAAAAATTAATTAGATAATTTTCCCATCAAACAAAAACTCAATATTTATTTGAAATAGAAAATTGTTGTAGTAGGTATAACATTAACAACATACTCACTTCTATTAATATAAGCCACTCTAATGTGTCTTTCCACATAAAATAATAACTCCCAAAAATTATGATTAATTGGAATTAAATTTATTTATTTTATTCACTAAAATCTACATAATGTGATCAGAATCAGAATTAAATTGCACTAACCAATATAACAATTTTCAAGCTTACATAATTTGCTTAACTAAAAAAATTAATTTAAAAATTTGATTCGAAAATTTTGTAATGGTTTAAAATTTTTTGTATTTAATAGTGTAAGTAGATATATCACTTTAAGTAATTATCCATTATGGCCCTCATAAACAATAGTTATATCCACATAATTCATAAGTATCAATCTACTATATATATATAGAGCTTGGACTTTTTTTTTTGATCTATATATTTGTATTTAGGTAGTATTTACAACCATTTTAATTGATTGATTTTAATTATTTTAACAAAAAGAAAAAAAAATACTCTAGATAAAGGAAAATTTATTCTTTTTTTATGAAATTTATTTAAGTTATTTATTTGTTTTAAATTTAAAGCATAATAGTTTTAGTCCAAATGCTTGTACATATCTTCCAATTGGGGTTTGAAATAACTTTTCAGTTGCGGCCTTTTTGATTTGTAGGTTGGCGTAAGTAATCCGTTTTGAACAGAAAATGGATCCGGATGTAGATAGATGTCTTTCACCTGAAATAACAGATCGAAATAATTTAGTACGAAATATTTCGCATTATAGTTATGCATATAAAATTAATAACAATAAAATATAATTCTTTTTTTTTAAATATTTATGACTAGAACTGAAGAAAATTTGTAATCTTATCGACTTATCGAAGAAGAAATTTTGAACGATACTCGTATTTATATTATTTTTCTATATACATAGGGTAAGTCGGTCGAATATGCCAGTGTGGGTAATATGCCACCTTTCAATATATTGCAGCTCTAAGTTTATGTTGGCAACGCTGACATTGCAATTCGCTCAGTTACGCTAAGTTTTCTGCACAAGTTATTATGCAGTTTAGTTTGGAAAATATTCATGAAAGTTTCTTAGTGCGATATACGAAGGTTTATTCCAAGAAGGTAAGGCTTATTTTGTGTACTTAATGTTTGTTTGTGTCTAGACTTGATATATTCAGTTAGTTTTCGTTCAGGCATAATTTTATATTTTTTCACGTTTTGGGGTAAAATGCCACGTTTGTTTCGCACCAACTGGCATTTTACCCACTAAAGTGGCATATTACCCCCCTTGATTTTAATTTCTTTCAGATACGATAAAGATTGACCCAGAAGTGACTGGGTGCAATGCTCCAATTGTCACAAGGATGCACGAGGACTGTCTCCAAAATGGAATCTGCCCAATATGTCCCATCGATTAAATGCCATATTAAATGTTTGTTGGCATTTCACCCCTTCAGAAGTGGCATATTACCCTCACGTGTGGGTAAAATGCCACTTTTTAAGGTTTTTTAAAAACTTCATTTGCAATGAGTTAAAAGTATTAAATTTATGTTTTTATTCTTTTATTTATTAAATAAAACAACAACCTAACGAAACTAAGAAAATCTTTTACTTAACTTGCCATTTACTATTTAATTTCAATTGTTTACTGTTAAGTGTGGCATATTACACCGACTTACCCTAAGAGAAATTATCTAAGTATTGCCTAAGCTACAGCAGGGTGCATCCGTTTGCAGACACTTTTAGATAAATCTAAGCAAGCATTGTGGAAAACCGTTATGGCTTAAAGGAAAATAATATTAGGTAAGGGTGTATGGGACAGCGGGATTATGGGTGGGGGTGACGAATGGGAAGTAACTTCCACTCTTCTGGATTAATATGTATTCCACTCTTGCAATAATATGTAAACAATACAATAATTTAACACAAACCTGTTCAAATGATTTAAGTCCACCTTGTTTTCCCCATGAAATCATATCACTCATGATAAGGTTCTTTACATCTGGATTATTGCATAAAACTGACAATGTGCCTTTGACTGAATTTTCTAGTGCCCATGATTTTAGAACATCAACGTCGGGAACCACCACTGCAACTATACAGCTCTGTAAGATTGAAATAAATTGATTGAAAATAAATAAGTTAAATTGTAATTTATAAATCTTACTTAACCTACTAAACATAAATACGCATATGTACACATATATTGTCATGTGAAGACTTTAAAGCTATACTATACTAAACCAATTTTTATGAAAATTTCAGAGTTTATTTGCGTAAACAGTGAAAAGGAAAAGAAAATGGGTTCGTTTGCATTTTCTACTTCCATAATGTCCTTATAAAAAGCATACAATTTTTAAATAACATCTCTTTGAATTAAAGTAAGGGGTATTATTTTTTTGTTAAATAAATACATATTTCGAAAACGACATGGTTGATAATTTTGAAACTTGGTGCCTAAGGGATTCTTAATTATCTTGAGAATATTTTGAGAAGAAAATACTTCTATGAAAAAAATAACGACACATTCCATATGAATGTCAAAAACCGTTAAGGAAAATATTTGTTTTCAGAAACGGCTGCTACGATCTCGATACAACTTATTTTATATGTTTAAATTAGTGTGATTAACCACCAAATATTATGAAAAATTACACAGCTGTTAATTGTATCTCTCATAGAACGGTTTTTTTAATTTGAGTTTTATTATTTCCAGCTGAACGGATTTAGATAAATTCTCTTTTTTATACAAATTTCAAATAAACGAAAATATTACTGTTTATCCAAATTTTCAAAAAAGATATTTAATTTAAAAAAAATTCAAATTTAGTCTTTGAAAAATCGATATACATTCTCAAAAATGGACTGACAATTTTTTTTCTTAATCTAATTTCATATAAATAAATATGTACTTAAGACGTGTATATCAAAATTTTTCCTTAAAAATGTTTTAAGAACTTGATATGTACATTAGGGTGGTCGTTATAATGTTTTTTTTTTTTTTTTGAGTTTTAATATTTGGATGGGCCTGAATCAGCTCTAAATGAAGAAAAAATTCCTTAATTTTTTCAGATTTTTATTTCCATCGCCCTTATAGTCGCTGTAGGGGTAAATTAAATTTTCCCTTTTTTTGGAAATTCACATTAAATCTGCCGAAAAATTCAGAGCATGTAGGTGAGAAGTAGACAAGAAAGGAGGGGGAAATATCTCCCACCGCCTGGACGGGTGGGGCAATTTAATAAAATAATTGCATAAAATAGAAACAAAAATAACCAAAAGCAACACTTGCAGTAATGTTTTGTAGCTTTTTGGAAAGCCAGAAGTCCATTTTAATAGTTGATTATTAAATAAAGTTCTTTGAATAAACAATTTTAGCAAAATCTGTTTTCAAACATATAATACAAAAAAAAAACAATAATTTTTCTTCATAATGTTGAGTTTGAAACAATTTATTGCCAAAACTGTTCATTTTATCTAAAAACAAGCCATAAGAATGGACTTCTGGCTTTCCAAAAACCTACAAAACATTACTGTAAGTATTGTCGTTGTTTTTCAATTATTTTTTTTTCTATTTTCAATTATTTTTTTCTATTTTACGCAAATATTTTGTTAAATTGTTCCTCCCGTCCAAACGGGGGGAGACATGACCCTCCTCCCATAAGATTTTTTTTTTTGTCTAGTTCGCACCTACATTTTCTGAATTTTTTTTGGCAGATCTTACGCGAATTTTCTAATATGCAAAAAAAAGGGGAAATTTAATTTATCCCTACAGCAACTATAGGGGATGAAAATAAAAATCTGAAAATGTGGGTATTTTTTTTTCTTCGTTCAGAGCCGATTTGGGCCCACCCGGGATGACCTTTTTTTCACGTGTTTCAATTTTTTTTAAAATCAAATTTGTATTTCAAAAACGACATAATCAATTTTTTTGAAACTCGGTACTAAGTACTCTGTAAAATATTTTCCGAAAAAAGTTTTACATTTATGTAAAAATAACGGTACCTATTAAAAAGTTGAAAACCGCAAACGAAATTTTTTGCTCAAAAACGACTCCTACGATTTTGATAAAACTTTTTTCATATAGTTAGTTCGACATACTACCAAAAATTATAAAATTTTACACTTACCAACTATTAATAGTACCTGTCATAGAACGTTTTTTTTTTTATTCTGAGTTTTCTCGTAATCGGTTGAACGGATTTAGATGAATTTTTTATAAATAAATGTCACATAAGATTAAATAATATTGCATATCAAAATTTTCAAACAAAATTTTTTAAAAAAAGTTTAATTTTTATTTGAAAATTCGATATCTCAAAAACGTGTTGACAATTTTTTTCAAATTTTGTTTTTATCTGCACATAAATATTATCTTTAGATTTGCATGCCAAAATTTGTCCTTAAAAATGTTTTAAGAAGTTTATATATAAAAAAAATAATTTTTTGAAAAATACCTTCAACAATTATAAACTTTTTTCTTCCCATACAATCATATTAAACCAAGAATTAAGATAGCATTCTTTTTCTCCACCTCAAACTGTCAAAGGAGTTGTTTTTGCTAAATAAAATATCGTATTTCATACTTCTCTATATTTTTCATAATTTCCATGTTTTTATACAGGGTGTCCTGTAAATAATGGATAACCTTGCAACTGGTTATAGCAGGCCTTATGACCTTTCCAGAAAAAATAAAAAAATATTTTCCCAGTGGTTACTTTGTTATAATACTTTTTCCAAAAGTTGTTAACAAGTACTACTACTACGAAGTTTAAAACTTTACCACGTTTACGACGACTTTACGATGTGGCATGAATACCCTTATTTATAAATCTAGTTTCAACAAAATTCATTAACCCATTTTCGAAATATTGAATTTTCCAAAAAAATTTTTTTTTTTAAAGAAATCCAAAATTTACCTTTTTCAAAATTTTGATATGTAATATTATTGACATTTTAAAGGAGCTTTTTCATAAAAGTTTTGATTGAAATCGGTTAAGCCGTTTATGAGAAACTCTAAATTAAAAAAACCGGTATATGCCAGGTACCTTTAATAACAGTTTTTGTTAAACTTTTTTTTTAACCAAAATGTACATCAGAGCTACAGTAAAACACTGATATTTTTTATGAAAATCGTTGGAGCTGTTTTTGAGATAAATAAGCTTTTTCTTTACGGCTGTATGGGAAGTACCGTTATTTTTTGAGCTAAAAAGCAGTATTTACCGCTTTAAATAATTGCCCCAATCTGTAGTCCAGTCAGGTATTCCTGCACTTTGTGTTGGGGAGGACCTTATTTTTATATTATTCAATTTATTTTTGACATGATAAGGTAATTTGTAATGTTGTAATCCTGTTGTTTGGACGCCATTTTCAAACCTGGCGCCCAATCTGTGGAAAATGGTAAATTAAAAAAAAATCGTGCTTGTTACTTGGAAAATTTCCATGATCAAAATAACAATTTATGTCTTAAAAGAAAGGTTTTGAGTAGACGCACTTACGGGTAAAGTTTCAGTGTTGCCACTTTTCGGGAACGGGTGGAACCTCCACTTCTTTGATTATTAGTTGCGGAAACACCTCAAGATGCAAAATGCATGTTGGAAAAATAATGGTTGACATCTTGAAAGATAGGTGTTGAATAGAAGCACCTTCGGTAACAATGTCAGAATTACCACTTTCGGAAACATACTGTTTTTTATGTCAAAGGGTGGGATTTACAATTTGTTCATAATTTTAAATATTTATTTCTCAACCTGCGTTTGACATCTGGAGGCATTTCCACAACTTTTCTCAATTTTAAATATTAAAAATTACAAAAAAAAGGAAATTCTACGCTTTGACATCAAAAAATTATGTTTCCTAAAAGTGACAAAACCAAACTATTAACCGAAGGTGCTTCTACTCAACACCTATCTATGATGTAAGCCGTTATTTCTTCCTAAATGCGTATGGCATCTGAAAGCGTTACCGCAACTTTTTCACAAAAGTGGAAATCCCACCTTTTTTAATAAAAAAAGTATGTTCCCGAAAAGTGGCAACACTTATATTTTATCCAAAGGTGCGTCTACGTTAAGTATACTTATTTTTTGAGATATCAACTGTTATTTTTCCAAAACACGTTTGAAGTCCCGAGGCATTTCCACAACTTTTTTCACGTTAAAACTACCCACAAAAAGGGGAAGTCCCACATTTTGACATAAGAAAGTATCTATGTTCCTGAAAAGTGGCTGTATTGAAAGCATCCACTCAGCACACATTTCAAAATATGAGTTTTTATTTCCCAACACGCGTTTGGGGTCTTAAGGCGTTTTCATGTTTAAAATATTAAAAATGATCAAAATGGGAGATTCCACCCGTTGACATAAAAAAAGTATGGTCCTGAAAAGTGGTATCACTGAAGTTTCACTCAAAACCTTTCTTTCTCATTAATTTGATCATGGAAATTCTCTATGTAATTTACGAGTCTTTGTTTCATTTTATCATTGGGCGACATTTTTGAAAATAGCGTCCAAGGAACACAATTAAAACAATGACTTGAAATTCATAATATCCTTAGCATGTCAAAAATAAATTACAAATATAAATATAAGGTCCTCCTTCACAAAAAGTGCAGGGATTTCGGTTTTATGACTGGAATATAGGTTGAGCGTCATTTTTCAAAATGGCGCACAAGCGACAGGATTACAAAAATGACTCCCAGGCTAAATTTCGTCCTTTATTTGTAAGGAATGAATTCCAGTCATAACAAAAAGCTACCTGCCAAAAAACGACCGGACTATCTAATGATGAATATTATTAAATTCCTATAAAAATCATGACTAACTACGTATACAATACTGGAAAATGAAATTACTTTAATTTTTCTTTCAGAATTAAGCATAGTACGCAGCTGAAGTGAAACGAAAATTCTCATACAAAAATTGACACAACGAAACCGTAAACGAAAAATTTCGTAGTCATTTTTGTTATGTAGTACGCAGTTCGACAGTGAAATGTCAATAAAACAGAAAATCCTAGCAGATACTCGAACCAAGTCTCCACTTATTTTTCGTATACATTTTATTGTTCGGAACATTATTTCAGACGAAAATTTGACAGTTTGTTATATTTTGCTGTTGAATTTTATTTAAAAATGAAAATGGAAGAAAATACCGTCGAAACGAACTGCAGAACACAATTATTTGGAACCCTTAGCACCAAAACAGACGACACGAAAACAAAAAAAAAACAAGAATTCACATCAGACGAGAAAAAAAATTGACTTAAGATTTTAAACTGTTTTATTTTTGTATTTATTTTGACATCTTTCTGATAAAACTCTCCATATTTTTTTCGCAATCACTTCGTTTCTGATTTCGTTCTCGAGTTGGAGACCCCAAAAAATTTTCGTTTCACTTCAGCTGCGTACTAGGCTTTAAGCTTAACTTTAAATTTCAATTGACATCCGTTACTATTAAGCTTACCTTTAAACTTTCGCCATAAACGAATACTTGATTAACGTATTGACTTGTTGTGTAGATACTTTCAATTTTCTCAGGCACAATATATTCCCCTTGACTCAGTTTGAATATATGTTTTCTTCTGTCAATTATCTTCAGAGTTCCATTTGGTAACCATTTACCCACATCACCAGTATGATGCCATCCTTCTGAATCGATTGCTTCACTTGTTTTTTGAGGATCTTTAAAGTATCTACAACAAAAGATATCAAATACAAAAATTATTTTTAAAATTTCTTTTGAATTTAATATTGTTAAGATTCACCCGTGAAATACATTTGAACCTCGAACACATACTTCGCCTGTATTCTGGGTAGCGAAATACTCCATTTCTGGAACGTCTACAAGCTTTGTTGAGAAGAAATGAAAATACAATAATAAATTAAAAAATGCATTAAATAATGGTTATTTGATATTTATAAATAAAGAAAGAATGTATTTTACTTTAACAGCATTACACGAAACTGGTGGTCCAACATGTTCTGGCACAAAGTCTCCTTGAACAGTAAGGGTTATTGCTCCAGTGCATTCAGTTTGGCCATAGCCTTCTACAACGAGGCATCCTAAGGCACAACGTATAAACGTCAGTACATTTCCAGCAAGAGGTGCTGAACCAACAACCATCAATCGAAGATTTCCACCAAAAGCTTAAAAAGAAAATAGAAAATAAAGTTGTTTGCTTGGTTGAATATAAAAAACAAACTTTTTACCTTGGTGAACTTTTTTAAAAACTACCTTATCCCAAAATCCATTTCTCCTCATTATACCTCTGCGAATTTCGGCCTCTTTGGAATTCAAAGCCATTCGGAAAAGTATTCGCTTAATTGACGAGTTTGTTATGTCCACTTGAATTTTATCATAAACCCTATTTAAGAGCCTTGGGACAGCAGGCATAACTGTTGGCTTTAAAGCTTTTAGATCGTTTGTTAGTTCTTTAATATCGCCCGAATAAAATCCTACAGCTCCTCCAACATAATATATTCCATTTTCACAGCATCTTTCAAACATGTGAGCAAGTGGTAAGAATGAAATCATTATGTCTCCAGCTCGTATTTTGTGATCACCTTAAATAGAAGAATTGTAGAGAGTTAATAATTATGGTAGTCATTTCAAAAGTTCAAGTATTTACCAAGTTGTAATATTACTGAGCACACTCCAGCCACAACATTTCCATGTGTCAACACAACTCCCTTCGGATTGCCTGTTGTTCCCGAAGTATAACAAATTGTGCAAAGATCTTCTGGTGTTGGTGGCACTTCCAAATGAGCACCTTTAGCTCCTAGTTTCTCAACTTCATCGAATGTAAATATCTGAACACCACGACTTCTTGCTCTTTCCATAGTCTTTTGTTTAACTCCCTTGATTGATACTAATATCTTCATAGCTCGTGGAGCTTTTTCTAATAACATATTTGCCTTGCCATCATCTTCTACAACTATAATTTGCATTTCTGTTTGACGGATAATAAAAGCACATGCATCTGGTCCAAGGGTATCATATAAAGGAACTACCACCAGCGAGTACGAATAACATCCCTGCTCGAAAAGTATCCATTCGGGACGATTCAGTGAATAAATACCAATTAGTTGTTTTGGTTTAATGCCTAATGAGATCATCCCGGAACCGAAGTTTTTGGCTCGCAATAGAGCTTCATCATAGTTCATCCACTGAAATTTTTAAGTCAAATTATATTTTTCTGAATAGAAAATAACAATAATAATTTTTTATTACCTGGTAAGGTGATGAAAGTGTTTCCCGCCATCCCAGACATGGCCCATTGTTTGATGCGTATGCTCCTTCGCGGAAAGTCTGATAAAGAGTTCGAACATTTTCCGTAATATAACTTACGAATTTGCCGTTTTTTGATTCTTTATAGAATTTTGAAACATGAATTTGATCGGGACCCTGTAATGAAGTTTGAATACAAAAAAGGTGTTAAATATCTGTTAACAGGTTTTTTTATAAAATATATGATAGGATGCCAGTCAACAATACAAAATGGTTGTATAAGTGATATTTTCGTGAAGATATGTACACGATATTGAAAACATTTTGATCTATACTATGACTTATACATTTGATGATTGTTTTGAAAGTCATAAACCTAGTCCTTAACCTCTTGACTCATGAGCTCCAATAATTTATTAATTGATCATCTTAATCAGGATCATTTACTTCTAGATTGTTGTTTACAATATTTTTTTAATTCAAATGATTTTAATGTGAATAATAATGTAGGATCACCCAACAACAGGTGTTATCAATAGAAAAACGCAACGAATTCCAAGGTTGATAATGGAATACAATATCTACCAAATCCAAATGTCCGCCTCAGCTCTGCCTATTGTAAACATACTTTTCTTTTGATGAAATTTTTCATCAAGTTTTGAAATAATTTCGAATTTTCACTATTAGTCCGAGGACGATATCTTCTGGGGTTGAAAATGTATTTATAAAACATTAAGATTGGTATATTGATCGACACAGAATTGCACCCTCCACTGTCTACTGGAAATCCAAATTTTGATATAGACGCTTTTAAGGAAGGGGATATGGTGGGGGTGGAAAGTGGAAGTTCATCAAAATTAGCCAGTTTGATATTCTAGCGCATACTATGTATAATAAAACTTTTCAGAAACGTTCCCAACTGTGGGTGTAAAGCGAGAAAAAAACATATTTTTGTGCGATTTTTTTTAAATTATCGTTTCTTTAAAATTTCTATATCTTTAGAGATAATCAGCTTAAAAACAAGAAAAAGTTTGATACATTAAATGTTTGGTTATTGTTTGTTCTTAAATAATAAAATGTAATACAAGTGTAATTTTTTTTTAAGAGCTAGAGAAGTCAAATTTTGGAAAAACAATCGTATTTGGGGTTGATTTGATTTGATTTTATCGTTCTTCATATAATCAGATAATTGGATTTTTCTGCCCAAAATCTAGAGCTGTGTACAACATACGAGAAGAAACGATATGCTGCATTGGATGAACTGCTTCCTGTAGTTCTGGTATTTACAGGATGTGATAATCTTTTTACAGGAAGGGAAAAGTAAATGCATTTAAACTTTTGGAGACCAATGAACAACTAAGGAATGATGTGCATTTATTCTTGCAAAAAAATGCCACTAAGGAGAAAATTGCAACCTGCGGAGCATTCTTCATCATGTGGACCTTACAATATTCCTCGAGGAGACACCTCCTGATGAAGCACGGTTCCGTGGTTAGGGATTGCTAACCTGCAGTGACATATTATAAATTTGATTAAGCTTTTCATCCTTCAACTAAAGCTGCTGTAGATCAGTATTCAAATCGCGTTTACCATCAAGTCCAAGTTTGGAAATACATTAGAGCAAACAGATTGGGGATGAAAATCTGTAAAAAGTAGATTAGTTCCTGCTACAACAGATCTGCCACCCAGAACATCTACTTAAATTAATGGCCCAGAGTAATAGATCTGAATCTAGCTTAAAGTCGACTTTAACAAAAACATCCGTAGAAATAAAACACACATTTCACCTCCAAGTGCTTAGAAGCACTTCAAGCTAAATTTAAAGTGATCTAATCTAAGCATTTAGAAGTGAAATTTGTGTTTTATTTCTACGGATGTTTTTGTTAAAGTCGATTTTAGGCTAGATTCGGATCAATTACTCAGGGCCAATATCTAATAACTGGCGGACACAATGTACAACAAGCGATCAGGGCCCTGTTTCATAAAAATTGACAATTGCGACAGGTGACAATTTGTAAAATGATAACTTGAAAATTGTCAAATTTCTGTCCCAGAAATAATCTAACAATTTTGTTTAACTGGCAGAATATATCCGACAATTGTCCAGTTTTCGGTTCATAAAAAACTTGTCATGACAATGAATTGTCACGAATTAGTCCGAGAATTGTCGTGAACTGTCTGACAAACTTGTAGTGACAATTTTTTATGAGATAGATACAATTTACATATTTGTCATTTGATTGACAATTGTGACAGGCAATTTAGCCTCGGTCAAGTGTTGATAAAGTCCGAGTCAAATAGCGTGATAATAAGTTTTTTCAAGTGAAAATGATGAATTGTCTCGAATAGAATTTCTTTTCTTTTGAAAAAGAATTTCTTATAATAAGCTTGAAATAGTCGAGTATTCAAATATTATTGAGAGCTCAAAAAAATTATCAGACAGATATGTCTGAGGGTCTGAAAAAAATTTTCGACTCACGCAACTTGGAAAAAATTTTGCATAGCTATGACAAGCTTGTCATAATCTTGCAATGACAAAATTGTCACAACAAATTTGTCACAAAAAATTTGTCACCAACCACAGCAACAAATTTGTTATAATCTGAAAATGAAAAAATTGTCATTGTATTTAAATGACAATCATGTCACATGTCAATATTTTATGAACCAACAAATTGTCAGACAAGTGCGAAAAATTTGTAGAACTGTCACCTGTCAATTTTTATGAAATAGGGCCCAGGAATTTTGTGTTGGGTAATATGTGGAACTTGCCATGCAATATCACCAGGGGCGAAGAAGACCATCTAAATATAAAATAATCTCTAATTAAATTATATTTAAGTATTATTAAGTAGGTACCGTTAACTATTCAATTTCAATGATAAAAATTAACAACATTTTCGCTTTTTCAGCACTAAATTAAAATTTTTCAAACTTAACAGTTTCTTATAAAAATAAATTAATTTCATTAAACAAAATTAAATTCTTTCTCATTTGCAATATTTTCAAAATTTGGGAAATGCACCGTTGTATTTTTTTTGTTGGTTTTTTCGTTGGATCTAAAATATTTTGTACCAAGATTTTATATGGATTAAATTAAAGATTTTCCAAATAGTACGTGGTATAAGCTTCTGAAATATTTCCAATGACGCTAAATATAGTTATTAATTGATTAATATAACATTTGGATGGATTAACTTCCGTTAAATACACCCTTTTAGCAAAAAACACTTTTCTAAAGTTATAAACATTTAAATTTTTTCTTGATTCATATAGAAATTTGACAAACTTATGGGTACTTTATAAATAAAATTGTCTTACAATCTTAAAAACATTTATGTATTTTTGAGTGATTTGAAATGCTTTTAAAGTTTTGAAAATGTATCGTTATATTTTTTTTTTGTTTTGTCTATCCTAAAATCATCGTCTAAGAGCTACCAGCCACTTTGACTAACCTACTAGACACAAAGCTAAAACTTTGTGTATGCTTGATTTGGGACTAGTTAAGTATGAAAATCACGGTCTGGCAGGGTTGTCGCGGTCTAAAGGTTGCCATCTGATTTTTTCAAAATGCAAAAAAAGGGTCAAAATTAACCTACTCGCACAAGGCTGAAACTTATTTATAATTTAGTTTATACATTCTTAGGCATGAAAAAAACTATGCCAGACGGGTTTGACGGTCGAAAGTGATTGCCAGACGAGCCTAAAGCTCTTAAAGATTAATAAAAGATATTGGATAACTTGAGAAATTTGTTAAGTACAACGCTAAAACTTAGTGTATTCTTTGTTCGTGAACAGATTAGTCAAAAAATAAAGATCTGAGAAAATTTCCGCAATTCTAGGGTTGCCACCTATTTTTTTCAAAATGTAAAATAACTTCCAAATGCAACATATCTACTTTTAGAATGCTGATTTTTGAATTTATAATAGCATATGTCTTTTTATACATGAAAACAAAGATGCCAGACCAGTTTTGGTGGACGAAAATAGCTTGCCAGACGTGTTTTTAAAGTTGTTATTAAAAAATGTCATTGATTTGTCAGAGAATAATGTATTAAATATAATACGTTAACTGCGTATAACCCTAATATAGGGTTTCCAGAACATCTCTTTTAAAGAGAACATGTTCTCTTTTTTGACTCTGATCTATCTTATTCTTTCTTTTTTCATCAAATTCTTTATTTTTACTCTTTTTATTTATGTACTCTTTAACGCACTTTTCATTAATGTCGTTTGTATTGTCCCCTAAAATATAAAAAAAGCCATAATACACTGAAGTAAAAACCTTCCTATTCAAGATCCATGGATGAATAAATAAGTAATGGAATTTCTAAGGAAGTTTTACTGGATGCAAAGTTGTTTGACCAATTTTACTATTTAAACAAGTTTCTTTCGAGAGAAAATGACAATTTTAAAAACAAAATATCTGCTCAAAAGTGGACCAGTTTTTTAGTTCGTCTACAATTTTTGAGTTTTATTCAGAGCTCTTAAAAATGTGCCAGTTCTTTTTTTGTCTTTTTCTTACGTGGAACGTATTTTCTCGTTGATGGGTTTGCCATGGATAAAAGGACGAAATCGTTTAAAAGTAGGACTCTCATATTTGCCTATAACTTCAAAGATTTAAGAAAATTAATGTATATTTGGCCTACATTTAACTAAAATTCTGCGATATTTTGAATTCAATTAGATTTTTATGTATTTTAATTTTTTTAATTTGAAGCGCAAATAAGTGTTTATAAAATATACTGATTTATATCACAGATATGTTTTCTTAAAATAGATGTTAAAATAAACTACGTATTACTGTCAAAACTGCTGTTTCTTATGTACCTATATACATTACTTGTATAAATTTGTATAAATATATCTGTGGTGTTTGGGAGAAACATGATAACTCCATTTTAAAAATTGCGTCCTTACGTCCACTTTACATCGACCTAGAACCTAAACGGGTGAACTGATTTTCTTCAAATTTGAAACACAATTTTTTAAAGGTTATGTTCATGAAAATTCCAAATTTGAAAAAAATCGGTCTACCCGTTTAGATTCTAGGTAAAGTGGACGTAAAGACGCAATTTTTATATGGAGTTATCATGTTTCTCCCAAACACCACAACCACAGATTTATTTCTGTGGTGTTTGGGAGAAACATGATTACTCCATTTTAAATTTTGCCTCTTTACGACCATTTCATATCGAAGTAGATCCTAAACGCGTTAACCGATTTTCTTCAAATTTGGAACATTTATGAAAATGATCTATAAAATATTGTGTTTCAAATTTGAAAAAAATCGGTTCATCCGTTTAGGTTCTAGCTCGATCTAAAGTGGGCGTAAAGAGGCAAATTTTAAAATGGAGTTTTCATGTTTCTCCCAAACACCACAGATTTTTACCCCCATATTAATAAACGGCGGATAACAACGTGCTAGTGTTTATACATCTGTTAACTAGTAATTCTTATTAACAAATGCGTAATAGTATGTGACTTGTGTTAACGTACGGATAACTTTAACTAGCCAGATTCCACGTATAATGAACGGATAACTTCTTAACACATACACGCACGCGTATGATAGCACCGTTTACTACTACCAGTATACACTTCGTAAGGCAGTGCTTGCATGTGACACATGTATTAGAAAATCACCAAAATTTGATGAAGTGGTGAATTTGGTGATGTGATAAATACTGGAAAGATATCGTATCTTTTTTGATAAGAAAAGTTATCAAGCGGACAAGTTGTCTATCCGTGTGCCAGTTAACACTTGTGTTAGGGAGCGGATACCGATTTTTTATTAATACTGCTGTTATAAAATAAACTTAAAGTAAACTCTTGGTCATATTTATCTATTATTTTAATGATGGTGTGGTGAGCGAGTGTGCTTAACAGTAGAAGTTTGGATTTTCGAAAATGTCCTCTTTTTTTTCAAACACGTTATGGACACCCTACCCTAATACATATTAAACCAAGTCAACAAATTATCATATGATTCTTTAACTGTAGACACAGGGTTGCCACATACTTTTTTCAAAATTTTATAAAATTGACAAAACTGAAACACCAATCTACCTAAAATTTTCGCACATATGAAAGCTTATGCCATCTTGTATATAAAAAAACACACTGGACAGTTGGTCAAAAGCTTCTGTCAGACAAAACCGTTATGGAAAAGCTCATTTATCTCAAAAATGGCTCCAATGATTTTGATAAAAAAAATCAGTGCCTATAATGGCATGGTGTACATTTTGGTTTAAAGAATTACCAAAAACTGCTATTAACGGTAAATGCGATGATTTTGATTTTCGATTTTCTCATTAACATTACATATATTACAAAGGAGTACGAAATCTGTATTATATTTTAATAATACAAAGATATTATAATATAATACTTTATTGATTGAAATTTAATTTGACTTGATTAAGAATTTTTTGTGAGAGTATTTATCCTCTTCAATTAATGGTGGCATTATTATATTTATTGTTTTTCACATATATGAGAACTAAAATCTTAATAAGATTGAAATTTTATCTACTAATTTGTATATTTTACCTCGAAATATTTCAACGCGCCCTCAAAATAATGCATATTTAAATTGTTTGTTTTATATTATTTAGCAGAAAAAGGGTTGCCACTTTTGTGTTATTGCTGTTTTAATACAATCTGTATTGAATTGTAATACTTTGGTATTAAAAACATATGCTTCATATTCATATTTAAATATGGCTGATGCTTGCTTGTAATGACTTCCTGTTGTAATAAAAATTTTATTATATTTTAATACTCTTGTATTAAAAGTATACGCATCTAGCTATTTGTATTAAAAATATTCGAGTCCCGATATTTTTAATACAATTTATATTGAATTTCAATACTTTTCGTATTGAAATACACGCATCACGAATATTTTAATACAATTTGTATGAAATTTCAATACATTTTGTATTAAAAATACACGAGTCCCGATATTTTTAATACAATTTGTATTAAATTTTAATACTTTTTGTATTAAAAATACACGCATCCCGATTCTTTTAATACAATTTGCTTTAAATTTTAATACTTTTTGTATTAAAAATGTCGTATAGTATACTTAAGTTATTAAATTTCAATACCAAAAGATTATATTTTATTTCATTGGACTACTTTTTAATCATTTTATTGTTACAAATAACAATTTTAATACTAATCTATAACAGCGCTATTAATAAAAAACCCTTATTCTACCTTTATTCCACGATTTTACTAAACCATGGAATAAGAGTTAAGCCACAGGTTAAAATTTCTCATTAAAAAAAAGTTAATGTTCGTGGAATAGTAAAGTGACGGTTACCGTACGAGGCCTGTTCAGTATCTTGAAATTTCTACCAAGTTTTGGAAGCTTGAGTTTTTTTTCGTATGGGCTTTGACATTTTAAAGCAAGTTACCAAGCATACCTAAGAATTTTCTTGTTTATGTTTATCTAAATGATTATTAGGTATTAGGGAAAATTTAATTAAAAAGAGGAAAATAAGCGAGAGTTGGAGCACCAACGACAAAGTAAGTTCATAAAAATTAACCAAACCATTTATAAATAACCTGTTGCTTTATATTCTTTAGAACCTAATGAAATCATTGTTTTTTTTTCATGGTCACAAATCGTTCATGACCTTGAAAAAAAAACTTAAAAAAAATTGTATAAAAGAATCTATAGCTGACCAATTACTGAAACTAGCTGACTTTTTATAAATCTTAGGGCATTTCGGGTGGGATTAAATGTTTGTAAATTTCCCATAAATGAGGTGCCAAAAATCGCGCGTGACCTTAAACAGTAATTTAAAAATTAATTTAAAAAAACTATGGCTGACCAATTACTTTAACTAGCTGACCTTTTATATAGTTCTCAAGGCCTTTTTGATGATATTAAATGTTTGCAAATTTTTAATATATTGAATTTGAAGATTGTACAACTTTGCATAAGAAAAAAAAATTATGAAAGAAACATGTATGATAAATTTTAATTTTATAGGTATTATGTAAATGAATAGGTTAATAAAGCTTAAATTAATAATATAATAATAATACCTGACCAATTACTGAAACTAGCCGACCTTTTATATTGATCTAGAGATCTTTCAGGTAGTACACATTTTTTGCAAATTTCCCTAAAATGAGGTGCCAAAAATCGTTTTGACCTTGAATTTTTTTTTTAATTCATTAAAATTTCATAAAAAAAATCTATGGCTGACCAATTACTGAAAATAGCCGACCTGTTACAATCGTGAAGAGGCTTTTCAAAGTGCATAGTTTCTTTTTTTAAATGACCCAAATGAGGTGCCAAAAGTTTTTTTTGTGACCTTGAAACGAACTTCAAAAATTCATAGAAAAAAAATCTATGGCTGCCCAATTACAGAAAATAGTTGACCTTTAATCATTTTTGGCAAATTTCCCTTAAATGAGGTGAATCACGCGTGACCTTGAGCAACCTTGAGAAAGCTTAAGCCTTGATTAAAAGCTATCTAGGGCTGACCAATTTCTGGGACTACTTGACCTTTTCTGAACAATTATTGGCCAATTAGATAGCATCTTTTTAATCAAATTTCCCTCATATGAGGTGCCAAAGGTCTAGAGCCCCTTAATTCACTGTACGTGTTATAGTCAAATTCCCTTTTCTTTTACATCATAGGCTATTCGCGTAAAATTTTCCAACAAATACAGAGCATGTAGGTTGGAAGAAGACAAGAAAAAAATCTCATACGAGGGGGGTTATATTTCCCCCTGCTTGGACAGGAGGGGCAATTTTATAAAAAAAATAGATAAAATAGAAATAAATTAATTAAAAAACGATGGTAACACTTACAGTATTGTCTTGTAGCTTCTTGTAGCCCAAAATTCATTCTTATGGTGAATTTTCAAAAAAAATTCTTCTATTAAAAAGTTTTAGCAAATAATGATTCCAAGCTAAAAATTTTGAAACAAAAATATTAATTTTTTTGGAAAATGTTGAGTTTGAAACAATTTTTTGCCAAAACTGTTTATCAAATAAACTCAATTTGAAGATAAACCATAAGAATGGATATCTCGTTTTCCAAAAAACAACAAAACAATAATGTAAAAGGGTATCTGTTGTTTTTTAATTAATTTAAGGAATTTATTGAAAGACCTTGTTCCTCCCGTTTAGACAGTAACAGAAATTTTCTTAAAAGTTAACCAAAAACATAAAAACAAATAGGAGTTGAACCCCAAACCACCCCTTACGTCTCCTCTATTTTAAAATTAATGTATTTTCATACCTTTTGGTCTGAGAGAGAAAGAGAGTGTGTATAAGAATTATCAAGCTTACACTTTTCAACAAGTATTGTCATAGGTCCGACTCTCTGTAGTTTGCCCTTTAAAAGGTAGAAAGCAGCAAAGTTTCCAAAAATAATTTTTTTACCCGAGTGGCGTTCGAAAACTTTGCTATTTTGAAAAGAAGATTAATTTCAAAAAGATTTGAAATGATTAAGGAAGATGAAACACAGTTCTATCAGATCCTTGTAGTAGTTTTGCAAAAACATATTTAGTGGTGAAGAAATTCGGCGTCAAATGCATCCAAAATTTTGACTTCTGATTTGGATTCATCTTAAAAAGCATAAGATTTAAAAAAGAAAATATTTAAAATTAGTAACTTATAGGTTCTTGAACCTCTTAAAACTTCATTGATATTAATCAACTAACAGCCAATTATGTAAGTTTACATTAATATAACTTAAATAGCAGGGAGTTCATAAATGTTAAACTAATTTTATCACTTACAATTGTAAACAAAATGCTTATATTATATTATATGTAATCGCTGAGAAAAAATATCAGAACTTCTAAAAAAGTAAAGCAAATTTTTTAAAAGGCAACATTTCCCTAAAAAAAATATAACGTGAACATAAAAATAAGGATGAACTTTAACGTTTATGAGATTGACCTCATCCCATCAAAACGTTTTATATTAGAAAATTCACCATGGTATTTAAAATAAAATAGTTTAATAGTATTGTATACGTATTCTATTTTTTTTTTAGACTAATACACATCATCATTTAAATGTCAATAATTAAAATTCCAAACAACAACAAAAATAAGCATAATCAAATGCAACCCGCAAATTTCCGATTCAAATACAATAAATATTATTTTTTGTCAGAAAATATTTTTGGCACTCTAAAATTTTAAATATGTATATTTTTGATAAAATTTTATTGTTGTTCTATTTTCCAAAAATGTTTGTTTGTAAATTGCAATGATATGGCATTTAAGTGATGATTGAAAAAGAGAGTGCTGTGTTTACTAAAAACATTGACTGAAATATCCGACACACATCTATTTACATGGCACTTTCATCACACAAAGATAGATACTTATTGAAAGGCAAGTAATTTTCAAATGCAGACATTTTTTTTTTAATATTTGCATATTTTAAACTGTTTATATCTCAAAAACGAGATGAAGTCTGACGAGGTCAGTCAAGTGCTAAATTTCTGAGAAAAAAAAATAAAAAATATCTAAATCCATAAATAAAACTAATTCACGCCAAGCCATCACTGGCCATACTGTCTATAGAGACACAATTTTGATTCGAACAAAAAACAAGATTCTCTACAAACTCTGCAAGCATTTTTGTGAAAAATTCAAAATGTTTTCCCAACACAAAGACGCGACTACGCGACATATACTATATATTCTGTATTAAGAGAACCACGCACAAAAAAGTACTCTCTATTAATATACTGATCAAATTTTTAACAGATACACTCAATTGAATTTGGTCCAGTTTTGCGTGTGTTTTTGAAAACTTTTACGTAATACAATTTATTTACACGATTATTTAATGCAATTTCAATATTCCATAAAAATATTGTTTTCTACTTTATAAAGCTAAAAATCACTTTGAAAACTTTTAAGTGGTTTTATTTTTGTTCGAAATTCCATTTTTCAAATCGTCAATTAGAATTGTTTAGTTTGTTTTTTAAAATAGCTTTAATCTTAAAAAATTACTGTTTGATGTTTTATTTGAAATTTCCCACCCATAAAATCATTTGTCTCTAAAGCTTAAACGTTTTTTTTATTTTTTTTTTTTATAAATATAAAAGTCAATGTCAATGCTTTATTAAAATACCATTCTATGTTGTCATTAGTTTTATTTATTTATTTTTATCCAGGAAAACCAAAAAAAAAAGGCGTGGCGTAGACAAAGGAAATGAAAAATGAATATTGAATTATACTCAATGTTTATTTTAAAGAGATTTAAGAAGAATTTTAGTTTCCATTGTTATTTTGTTTAACTTGAAAGAAAAAAAAAACTTTTAGAATCTATTTTCTAGTTGAAGAAGAACTATAGCTAATTACACAGGTTTACAAGGATTTTGACACGACTACGTAAGAATTGGTCTAAGGGCAACTTTTCGCGCTGAACTCAAATCCTTTAACAGTTTTTCGCTATCAGCTTATGTTTTCGAGATATTACCGTTAGAAAGTGCAAAAAAACCTTCTCTTGCCATATTTGGGGTTATGTAACCATGCGAATTGATTTTTTTTTTAATTGTACAGATTTCTGAAAGTACTTAGCTTAATCTTCAAAATTCATATCTCGAAATTCAGATATGATAGCGAAAAACGGGTAATGGATTTGAGTTCAGTGCGAAAAATTACCCTTAGAAGAGAACGACTCTTACTTTTATGTACGTGTCGAAAAGTTAACCGATATTAATTTGTAAGCCTGTGTTTTTAAAATAAAACTTCAATGTTATATTTCCGGTATGGAAATTGTTCTTCCATCTAATCTCTTATGAGACCCGGAATTAATTCGTTTTTATAAAAAGGTTAAATATAGGTTGTAAGAACGCTGCAGGTGGAAAAATGCCAATTTTCATCACAGTACACATATCAAAGGTAATATACTGTTATCAAAAGCCAGTTGTCAGATAATGAAAAAACAAGTTAATGCTCAGAGACCTTGCCAAATTGACAGTGGGTGATTCAATGTTTCAATTTCAGAACTGAATATTCAGATTTCTGAGATCTGGCCAATCGGAGGTTTGGAAAATTTAGAAATTTGAAAATCTAAATGTAAAATTTGTACTCACAGTACTCATATAAGGTTTGTTCGTGTACTTTCTGGGCTAAATTGGGCAGTCTGCCAAATTTTGATGAGTGGAGATGCAATTCTCTCAGAGAAAAGTAAAACTGTGCAAAAGTACACGAACGCATAGAACCAAAAATTTCTACCACATTTCAAACACCAACAAAAAGTAAACAAAAACAAAGCTTCCAAGAAAATAAAGAAATAAGCCACAGAACTAAAATATATTTTTTAACTTAATATTTTTCATTTAAATTGATATTTTTTTAATAATTAATCCCGAAATCAGCATTCCAGAAATGAAAAACTCAAATACATTTAAAAACAAAATTTGTTTATTATTAAAAATATTTTGTTATGAAATCAGTTTTTTCACATAAAAGCACTGCACAATAAACAAAAACAGAAGAAATTCACTATTTTATCACTTTTTTTTCTCTAAATATAGCTCCACTAAATAATTTAATAAAAAAAAACGAACAGATTAGAACAAAAATCACTTTAACTAAAAAAGAAAAACAAACTAAAAGTAAACAACAGCCATTTTGGTTTTGTGTTGTTGTTCTTAACTCACAGAACACATCACTTACCAATTCTGCCCAAACAAATTCCTTGGGCAGAATTTGGCAAAAATTGTCAGGAAGGGGAAATTTTTTGCTCTCTCGTGAGCGTTCTCTTCTGCCAAAAACTACACATTTCTTGCGTACGCGAACAGCTTTGGGCTAAATTTGGTAGGTTTGGGTAGAATTTGGCTGTTTTGTGTGCGTACGCGAACACAGCTATAATAATGAACTGACGAGATTTTGACACATGCGCAAACTTGAACGAAAATGAAAACTCGGAAGATATTACCTTTAATATGTGTACTGTGAATTTTCATTTGAATGCTTTAGGAACAAAAACTTAATCCTGTCTGTTATAAATATGTATGTGTAGTTTTAATCTATTCTAATCTTGTTAAATTGTACTGCTTCTCTACCATCGTTTTGTAAAACTTGATTAAAACCTTTAATACAAAGGTGTTTTCGAACTTTTGTCAAAATCTGTTTACTCACAGCTTTCATTTGACACAAATATGAGTTCTGAAAAAGACACTTTAAGTACAAGTTACAAAACGGTATTTTGCAAGTATAAGAAACCTTGATATAAAATTCAAACATACAAACAGTGGCGAAAAATTTTAAACGATTTTGTACGATGCTAAGCAATTTTGACACAATACTAAGCTAAAAAGGGAATTTTGCTAATTTTAAATGATTTTAGCATCGTACTATCCCAAATGGCTATTTTAATTTTTAATTTTTAATCGTGTTAAATCTTCACATCTGTCATTTTCCTAAAAAAAATTCTTAGCAATTGTATTTCCAAGAGTGACTTTTTTTTTTGTTTTATCTTAAAATTTGACTTGAAACTAGGACGCTCACGAATTGAGGCCTTAAGAACCAAAGTGGCCTAACTGCAATTTTAGTAAAATTGAGTTCATTACAGAAATTGAATCTGTATTAAGTAATATTTTTGCATTAAATTTTTGTAGGTTAATAATGGAGCTATCAACCCAATTATAGGACTTACTGGATTTAGATGCCAACCACAAACAAAATTAAAAGCTTGACTGCAAGAGTGGCCTCTCTGATAAATTATAACGGTATATCAAAGGATAATTGATATTAAATCATAAACCTTTTATTTTGTTTTATAATATTGCAAATAAAAAATTAAAAAGTTAATTCTTTTAACAAAATTCCAACAATAATATATTAATTGAAATGAGTTATTTTGGAAATCAGCTGGAAGCTGGTTTACGTTTTTAATAACCAGAGTTTAATATTGGTAATTTTTTGACATAAGGTGAGCGTAGCTAAAACGACTCAGAAAATACTTTATGCAAAAGGATTTGTTTCACGTAGCGTTAAGATGGAGTAAGTGCTTTGACTTGGTTTAACTATTCCGAGGTTGAACCGAGTATTTTTGAAATCTAATAAATAAGGCTGCAAGTGTTTAAAAAACAGTCTGTCCCTTATTTACGCTTCGTAAGACTTTGCGTGGATTCATGAAGTTTAAGACTGTCTTCTAAACGATACTAGTGTGGTTGGACAGACTCTTTTAGGCTGTTGCAACTAGAATCTACAACAATTTCAACAAAACCATAATAGGGTGGATGACAGAAGCCATGAAGAAAATAAATCCAATAAAAGCCGAAGCACAATCAAAACTATGTTTCTTATGCCGTTTTGGATCGGATTTTGGAATTGTTCTGTTCCAATCAAAAATGGAAAGTTTGGAGTAGACGGAGAGGAATGAAAAAGGAGTAACTCCGAACGTTCAAACTAAAAGGACATTACAAATTCTTTTAAAACTAGGCACTATAACCAAACAAGGAATAAATTTTAAGTGAACACCGTTTTGCAATTGCAGGTTCTCACTTTGACATTAGTAGTTATTAAATAAGGTTTGTTTGTTTTTTTTTTTCTCAAATTTCTTTTTCTATTTGAAAGTACAATCCTTCCGGTTAATAATGGAAAATAATTTCATTCAAATGGCTGCTTCTCTAAGTGGGCCTGCGATCGACTTAGAGAAGATGCCGATTTTGCCCAAAAAATCATCTTTTCAGATGAAGCTCATTTTGATCTTGGCGGGTATGTAAACAAGCAAAATTGTTGCATTTGGAGCACAGAAAGCCCGCACGCCGATACACCCAAAATGAGTCACTGTTTGGTGCAGATTTTGGTCCAGAAGCATAATTGGGCCATTTTTCTTCGAGTGGCCGTTACAGTCAATGGCGCGATCGTTATCGTGAAACGTGATATATGATATTTTACTTTCAAGTCTTGTGAATCACAATTCAAAACTCTTATTGTGATGAAATATCACAAATTTCGGTTTTATTTCTTCTATTCGATACAAATTTCAACTTATTTTTATTTATGTTCTGCTAAATTTATGTTTAGTACGACACTGGACAAACATATGGTCTAAGTGTGTCAGTTTTTTGACTGACAGTCACTTCCAACCAACCAACTATCTTCTCGATTAGAAAGACATTTTTGAAACTTAAAAAAAAACATGTAATATTCCAATCTACATAGCTCAACGGAAATTAAGTTTTAAGTCTATTTCCAAATTTTTGATGACCACTGTTTATTCAAACAAACAGACAGGCAAGAAAGCGAATTAATAAAAATGTGTTAAAATACATTTTTGCGGCTAATATTAATCACCTCTTAAGACAGCAAAATAAATTAATGTTCCATGCTAATAAAAAATGTTTTGATTACACTCATATTAATGTACATAATCAAATTTTATTGAAATTGAAATAAACTTAAAAAAACATACGCTCACTGGGGCGTATGAGTGTTTTTTTCTTGTTCAATTTCAATATATCGTAATAACGTTTTAAACAAAAAATGTTTATACAAATACTTGTTCAGATAATTATGTACATTTCAATTTTGAATAATGAAAATATTTTCTTTAAATTTATTATGTGTTGTAACACAAATCAAAAAGAATATTATAAGAAGGTTTTATAATACAAATTCTATATACTACTGAAATAAATCAGCCAAGTAGAAGACTTAGCATTAAGGATTTGACTTGTTGAATTATTGATTCGAAATAGCTTTTTATGTCACTGATGAGTTCAAATGAGTAAGCCGAACGAAACGTTGATTTGTAGGACAAAAGGCCATAAAAAGCTATTTTGAATCAAAAAGAATATTTTTTTGTTGCATTCGAGTTCTACATACAAATTCTTAAATTTGGAATTTTTTAAGCAGCAGTACCTATAAGGTCTTATCACTAGCAGCCTTCAAATAACAAATTTACACTTAGTTTGAAGCTCATTTAAATTACTTAACAGTGACAGCAAGACCATTAACAAAAACAAAAGTTTCTGTATGCATTCAAAATTCTGTCCGGTCAAAATTCTGTTTTCCAAAATTCTACTTATGAAAACTTAAATTTTGTGTAAAGAAAATTCTCATTTACACAAAAATTTTTTTTATGATTTTATTTATCATTTATTTAATGAAAACAAAAAATAATAATAATCTTGATGAAAAGCAATAAGTGCAGTAAAGTTGTAAACTTCGTAAATCTGTCTAATTCCCCATTCAAATTATGACATAAATAAATAAATCGGGTGGCGCAACAGCTCATGGAGAACCAGGGCCTAGTGACTTACAACTCACAACCATTCCTGTGTGCGTGTTTGTTGGCAAGAATGGATGGGACCTACAGTTTCTTGCCGAGTCCGAACGGCTAAATGAGAAGCACTTTTTCATGACAAGTATACTCTTGGAGGATTTGTCAGTTCCTCGCAAGAGGCAGTACCTCGAATAAAACATTTCTGTTTTTAGGTGGCACGGCTGGGAATCGAACCCACACCTTCGGCATGACAGTCCTACGCACTAACCATCAAGCCACGAGGTACTACAAATTATGACATACATATTTACGAAAGCTAAAACTTTATTACGCTTACGACAGCTATACGCCGTTGTTAAAATACATAGTAAAACTTCAATTCTTGCAATTCTTTTTAAATATGTAATATGGCTTTCAAGGCGTTTTTTTCTGATCCGCGTGATTTGCTTATTTTAGAGAATAGTTTTTTTTTTTTAATGTGCTCCCAATTTCTTACTCTATCCACCTGCACTTTAACGAAAAGAAGTTCGGTTTTCAGGCTGTTAATGAGTTTATATAACCCCATCTGTCATTTTCCAACCAAGCTTTTAAGTTGGCAAAGCAAAGCTTCAACACTGTTTTGTGTTCTTGGAAAAACTTCTGTTTTTGACTTTTCATCATCAAAAACTGACGAAAAATCTGCCATAGATAGTATGTAGTAATTTAAAATCGTTTCAATTATGTATGTTCTTATCTCGTTTAATGTAGGCATATTCCATTACAAGAAATATATTTTTCAAAATTCTGTATTTAATAATTCTGTAAATTTGTTGTAAAAGAGAAATCGTTTTGATAATGTAAAAAAGTGCGCACTTACGTAAATCTGTTGTAAAAGAGAAGTTTCTTAGTTAATGTAAAAAAGTGCGCGCTTTCTTACATTATCAAAACGATCTCTCTCTTACACTAGATTTACAGAATTTTTAAATACCGAATTATAAGAAACAGAATTTTGAAAAACTGAATGTTGAAATAAATAAATTGGCTCATGGAGAACCAAGGCCTAGTGACTTACAACTCTTAACCACTCCTGTGTGCGTGTTTTTGGCAGGAATGGAGGGGACCTACAGTTTTTTGCCGAGTCCAAACGGCTAGATGAGATGCACTTATTCATGACAAATATACTCTTGTAGGATTTGTCAGTTCCTCGCAAGAGGCAGTACCTCGGATAAAACATTTCTGTTTTTAGGTGGCACGGCGGGGATTCGAACCCACACCTTTGGCATGACAGTCCAAGCACTAACCATCATGCCACGAGGAATGTTGAAATACAGAATTTAAAACAAATAGAATTTTGAAATACAGAATTTTGAAAAACGAATTTGGGTGAAGCAGAATTTTGTACAACCAGAATTTTGAAAACATAATTTTGAAATGCTGAATTTTTAAAGCAGAATTATGACCCCAATTCTTCGTTCAACTGTTATCGAAAAAAATCTGTCCCAAAAAAAAACACCTAATTTCCATAAAATAATTTTAAAAAAGAAATACAAATATTTGAGGAAACTTTCCCTGTGTAATCCTTTTAGAATCTCAAAAGATTCAAAACGATTTTCACCAAATTTTATGTTGCAAAAAATGGATGGTAAAATATCTAATTTGAAAGTTTTTAAAAAACTTTTCAACTATTTTTGTGTAGCTAAAATACATTATTTTTCCAGTGAAGAATTGAAAATATATATTTTTAATTTGACTATTAAAATTTAATGAACAAACAGGCACTAAGAAAACCTAATGAAATTTGTATGTCTATGGCTATGAAACATAAAAAAGTATGTTCAATCCAAAAACTGATGATGACAAAAACTCACACGATGATATTGCCACTCATGTAGAAAAAGGTGCCATCATAAGCCAAAAATAAAAAAAAACTATTGATAATTTAAACAATGTTTTTCAATTAGAATTTGAGGTGCCGTGAAATAAGGTCAAACAAGTCTACTAATAAAAATAAAATAAGGTCAACAGCTATAAAATTTCAAAGGTTGTTAAAAGCTGATTTTTGAAATCACTGTGGTTCCTGGATAAACAAGGTTTTTTGCCGATGATGAGCGAAACCTATAAACAGTAATTTTTTTGTTATTATCTAAGTGCATTAAACAAAGATTGATTAAAGAAAAAACTGAAAATTAGAATGTGAAATTTGTTTATCAGCATTCAAAAAAGAGTGGGCCACAGCTTTGTTGACACTTTCTTTCTTCTTAATAATGAGGAAAAAAGGCTCATGGATTTTATTCCCGAAGGACTTATTTCACTGCTCCATAATTTCAATAGCTTCATACTCAAATCACAATTTTATTCTTCATTAATCCTTTATTTATTGAGCTTTGTTAATGGCACCTTTATAAATATCCTTTCTCATGATAAAAAAAAATGAATAAAAACGCATTCCATTTCCAAGCGATTGCCTACCCTGGAATTATCATCTACGCTTAAGTAGTCATATCGGAGCTAGATAAGAATAAAATAATATTAGTGAAATTAAATTCAATACAAGCTGCAGCAGAATTATCAATTATTGTATTAATTATAGAAAAGTAATAGTTATAATTAGCTTAGCCAATAAAAACTGTTTAGTTTTGTTACTTTTGAAATTTTTGTCAAAAAGAAAAAATCATAGAAATCACATGTAACTTATATAATCACCTTAAGAACATCACTTTGACTGTTCATTTCAATGGGAGGCCGAATAACAGTAACTTGTCCACAGCATGCCATTTTGCTACGTTTTTATTAACAGAGTTGACACTTTCATACACTTTTGACTTAGGTATCTTATATCTACCACTGTACTGTCACAATTTATAAACAATGGAGAAGATGTTTAAGCTCTTGTTTTTGATTATTTTCGATTTGATTTATTAGGTTTTATTTTTTTAAATATCTTTGTTGTATTTGATTGCTATAAACCATTTTTATTTATTTCACACGCCTTAAACAAAAAAAGAAACATTCATAATCAATTTCAATTGGCAGAAAAAAGCAATAAATGTCGGTAAACGAAATAAACAAATTGATTTTATTTGCACTATATTTCAGTTGTAGATTGAGTCGATAGGTAGGTGTACTATATAATTCACCCCAAAGTGGTGTGAATAGATGATTAGAAAAAAAAAGAAGAAAAAATAAACAAAATTAGACAGATAGAACATTTGAAAATGCTTATAGACTTGCAAGTGAATGAACTCATGTGTCTGAAACAATAAACTAATTGTAAATAAATTGTAAAGTGCAATAACACTAAATTAAACCGTCAATACACTTTACACTGTCACTTTAAGAACCTAGATCTAAATATAAATACGTCGAAAATACGCACGGAAAGACGAATATTTGTTTAAATATTTCTCTTCTCTCTAATTTAAAACAAGTAGATATAGTCAACAAAAATTTGCTAATATTTTATCAAAATAATTTGCCATTTTTGTTTTGTTATTTGGTTTTTTTGTAATGAAAATATATACTCAAGAAATTTTTAATAATACAAATTAAGATTCAAACACATTATAGCAACAAAAATATTTGAAAAAAAAAAAATATTTTAGAAAGGTATTTAAAAAATATAATATATGCACATAAATATATACAACACTTTTTTTTTAAGCGATCAATTAAGAATATAGAATATACTCGTATCTTCGAATACAGTCATTTTTTTTTTCATTCACATTTTGCAAAAAAGAAAACTATATCAAAATTTCGCAACCACTTTTGATATTTCAACAAAAAGTTCCATCCGTATATGTAATGATTTTACGTAATAAATTTTTTGAAACAATTCCTAAGAATGAAAATCTCAATTATTCGCTTCGACAAAAAACAAAATTATATTTATGTATTCAATTTAATTTCAACAAAAAAAAAATTAAAAAAATATGTATGAATTTAATTTTACGTTAACATGAGACACCACCATATGAGTTAATAGCTAGACAAATTTCGCGCCGGTTGAATTCGTACTGACAGAAATTTCGAATTTTTAGATTTTGCTCCGAATCATAAGACCGACACCGTCATCTGACCAATTTCTCACGCGAGAGGAGGAGGACTATTTTCGGATTCCTAGATACGCCACCGATGAGCTTTATGGGGGATCTTCCTTGAATTCTCATTAATTGTCTCTCCCGTACATAGAAAAACAAAAAAAAAAAAAAAATTAAAAGAATTAATGTTCAACGATTTCGTGCACACGAATTTTAATTGAATGTGAAGCTTTATTAATTCAACTGTCAATAGCTAAGGTATAGATCTTTAATGGTAATTTTTGTTTGTTGATTTTTGTTTTACCTGCTGAGAGAACTATGCAATATTTAATGTCTTATGGGGTTTTTGAAATATTGACTTGTTGAAAAGTACTGCAGAGGTTATAGCTTCACAGGGTGGTTTGAGATAAATCTTAAATCCACATAAGCTTTTTATGATGGAGGAAGAGAATATAAAATAAAATTGATGAGAGGCCTTGTAAGAACTATGTATAAGCCATACACGTTTTTGAAAACACATGTTTTTATTTACGAGTAAATTTAGAATAGAAAAATATTAAAATATATTATTTTTTTTTTTTATTTATTTATTTTTATTCATTCACTCATTCATTCATCTATTGATTCTGTTTTTTTTATAGAAACTACGTACTAAAAAATTTAGAAATTGAAACTTTTTTAAGTTATTCACTATACTCGTATGTAGTACTTTCATTTGTGTTCATAGTTTATTGATTGATAAGTGATGAAATCATAATTACAATAAATTATTTAAATGTTTTTTTGTAAAAATAGTAATGATTAATAACCATGTCTAGACGAAGACGAATTAATCTTCCTGTTTTTTTTTAATCTGTAAGATACATCAAAGGACAAGCACTTTATAGAACATATTTTTCTTAAGAATCAAGGCCTTTTAAAGCACTTGTTGAATTAGAGAAACCTTGTGAATCAAGTGGAAGATGTTTGAACTCTTTCAATGCAGGGATAAGGGAAACCAAAAAATTATTGAGCAGTAACCAAGGCTCGAAAGTTTCGCTTAACGAAAGCAACCATAGAGGATTTCTTTAACTTTATAGCAAACAAATAAAAATAAAAAGAAGAGACAAAAGGTGTTTAAAGATGTTGAAGCTAAGAAATAACAGCAATTTGATGTGTTTGATGAGATATATGAAATCTGAGGAACAAAAATCATACAGCCGAACTAATAAAATAATACAATGTATGAGATTTACATTATAGTCTGAGAAATAGGCCTCAAGAAAAAAAATTTGTAGCTGTAAAAAAATAAAATGCACGACTGGGTCGAACGTATGTAATTGCTCTTATGTTCAAGACACTGCGGGCTTAAGAAAATTGTATATAAAAATATGGAAGTTATGAGAGAAAAATATAGAGAAGCATGAAATACTATATTTTAATTAGCTAAACCAACTGCTTTGACAGTTTTAGGTTAAAAAAAAGAATGCCATCTTAATTCTTGACTGAATATGATTGTATGAAAAAAAGGTTTAAAATCCGTAGAGCGTTTTTTTAAATAAATATTTTTGTATATATAAAATTCTTAAAATATTTTTAAGGACAAATTTTGGAATGCAAATCTAAAGTTTTAATTTATGTGCAGATAAAAACAAAATTAAAAAAAACGTTGTCAAACCGTACTATGACAGGTACTATTAATAGTTGCTAAGTGCAAAATTGTATAATTTTTACTTGCGATTATAGGTACTATAAGGCAAGTTTTGGACTCGTGCAAAAAAAAAATTTTGAGATAACAATCAAACATGATATTACGATGATAGAGAACACCAAAAAAGTGGGTGGCACAATTCTGTCTGTCTGTCTGTCTGTCTGTTCGTCTACAGCCTAACCGGCTCGATCGATTTTCTTCAAACTTGGTACTTAGTGTTTTTTGGTGATTCTGCCGACACGTTTTTTTCATTTTTTTTTAGAACCAAAAATAACGGTACCTGTCATACATTTTTTTTTTGCAAATTTACATAATCGTATTTTTCTCAAAAACGGCTCGACAACTTTTCTTAAAAAAAATTCAATAAATTTATTTTAGTAAAAGATTTCTTTGGGTGGAAAACCATTTTTCAAAAATGGTTATTAATGGTACTTCCCAAGGAACCATTTTTTTAATTTTTGATTTTCTTCAAAATGGTATGACCGATTTCAATTATTTTTTTTATACAGAAGCTTACAAAAAACGTTAATAGTTTTGTATACCATTATTTTTGAAAGAATATTTTTTGGATTTTTAAAAAATATTTCAAATTTTTTTTTGGAAAATCAAATATTTCGAAAACAACATCATAGATTTTTTGAAACTCGATATTTAAGACTTTTTAAGTACTCTCTAAAATATTTTTAGAAAAAATTTTACATTTATGAAGAAATAACGGTACCTTCCATACAAAAGTGAAAAAACCGCAAAGGAAAATACTTTTTTGCTTGAAAACGACTCCTACGATTTTGATTAAACTTTTTTCATATACTAAAATTAGTACGATCTACCATCAAAAATTATAAAATTTTACACATAGCAACTATTATACTGTCATAGAACCTATTTTTTTATTTTGAGTTTTCTCGTTATCAGCTTAACGGATTTAAATGAACTTTTTTATATACAAATTTCAGATAAAATTTAATAGCACTGCATATCAAAATTTTCAAAAAAAAGTTTTCGGATTTTTAAAAAAAGTTTCAAACTTTTTTTTTGAAAATTCGATATCTCAAAAACGGGTTGACAATTTTTTTTCAAATTTTGTTTTTATATACACATAAATATATAGTTTAAATCTGCATACCAAAATTTGTTCTTAAAAATGTTTTAAGAATTTTATATATAAAAAATTAATTAAAAAAAAAACCGCTCCAACGATTTCAAAATTTTGTTTTCCCATACAATCATATTCCATCATGAATTAAGATGGCATACTTTTTGTTCACCTCAAACTGTCAAAAGAGTTGTTTTAACTAATTTAAATGTCGTATTTCATGCTTCTCTACATTTTTCTCTCATAATTTCCATGTTTGTATATACAATTTTCTTAAACTCGCAGTGTCTTGAACATAAGAGCAAGTACGTGCGACCCAGTCGTGCATTTTATTTGTAGTACCTACAGACTTATTGTAGAAAAAGTTTAATCAAAATCGTAGGAGTCGTTTTTGAGAAAAAAAATATTTTCCTCTCCGGTTTTTTAACTTTTGTATGGAAGGTACTGTTATTTTTTCATAGGTATATTTATGTAAATTTTTTTTTAAATATTTTAGAAAGTATTAAAAAACTCTTGGGTATAGAGTTTCGAAAAAATCGATTATATTGTTTTCGAAATATTGGATTTGCAAAACAAAAATTGAAACCTATTTTAAAAGTCCAAAGAAAAAATATTTTTTTTTTTTTAAATTTAAGTACCTACACAAAAATATTTATAGTTTTTGGAAGCCTCTGTATAAAAAAATGGTTAAAATCAGTCATACCGTTTTGAAGAAAATCGAAAATTTAAAAATGGTTCTTTGGAAGGTTCCATTAATAACCATTTTTTGAAAAATGGTTCCCCACCCAAAAAAAGCCCTTGCTAAAAGTAGTTTATTGAATTGTTTTTAAGAAAAGATGTCGAGTCGTTTTTGAGAAAAATACGATTATTTAAAATTGCTAAAAAAGTTGTATGGCAGGTACCGTTATTTTTGGTTCTAAGACAAAAAATGAAAAAACGTGTGGGCGTAATCACCAAAAACCACTATGTACCAAGTTTGAAGAAAATCGATCGAGCCGTTTAGGTTGTAAACGAAGAGAGAGAATTGTGCCACCCACTTTTTTGGTGTTCTCTATCATGTTTGATTTATCTCAAAATGTTGTTCTTGCATGAATCCAAAACTTGCCTTATAGTACCTATATCGCAAGTAAAAACAGAACCAACAAATATTAGTACTTAAATAAAAAAAGAGCTCAGTACAGGTGGTAGAATTGAAATTTCTTAAGCGATCCAAACTCGACTTGTAAAGACTCAGTTGTGTGTCTTGCTGAAATAAACGTTAGGTTTAAAACTTTGCGAATAAGTTATGAATTGGGGAAAAGTAATGTCCAAACCTCGTAGGTCAAAAAATTAAAGTTTTTTGAGAAACACAAACAAAACTTAAATGGTTATGGTTGATATGAACCCGTAACGAGGTATAGATATTTGAGTTCAGTGATTTTTATTTATTTCAAATATATGAAAATGTCATTTAAGGACTTATGAAGTTTTGAAAGAAAGTGGACGAAATTACATTTTTAGCGTTCTTTTTTTTTTTATTTGTATGGTGTAAATTTGAATATTTATTATTCAAATGATTCAAGCATACTTTTTTGATAATCATTTTATATAAATTGGGAAACATCTCGAATAACGAAATCTAGCATTTTTTTTAAATCTCGAATATTAAAATCTCGCAAATTAAAAATCTTGTTTTTCATAATCTCGCAATTATAAAATCTCGCTTTTAACAATATCTCGCACCAAATATCCTCGCAAATTTTAACGAAAATCTCGCAAATTTTAATCTCGCAAATCAAAATCTAGCAAATTCAAATCTCACGGCATAACAAATCGCACACGGCTTTTACAAAAATTTTCTTTTTTGAGAGCACACCCAAGAGTATTTTTCATAGTTTTTCTTTCATTCTTTCTTCTTCTTTCATTTTAAGTTCCTAGTCTCACGCGTTTATCATGGAAGATGGAACTAGTTTTGGAAAAGTTTGGAAGTAGGATATTCAATTGCATTGCAACAAATACATTTTTTGAATCAAAATCTCGGAAATTAAAATCTCGCGCGAGATTCAAAAAATTAATTTGTTGCAATGCAATTAAATTTTGCGAGATTTTGATTTGCAAGATTTTAGTTTACAAGATCGTTGTGCTAGTTTTTGAATGCAAGATTTGAATTTGAGAGATTTCGCACCTAACCCTTCTGGCTAGAGTAAAACTAGTTTTTGGATCGAGATAAAAGCTGGATTCCATGTATTTTTTGCAATTTTGTGTTAAACATTGATCTGAATCAGATTATGTGGGTAGTGAAATGCAGCTATTATATTAAATCACAATAAATACATAAATGTTAAAGAAAAGAGCCAAGTTCTTATATGAGGCCGTGAGAGCCATAGTGGCCTACCTGCATTTTTCATTATTTTCAGTAGAGCAATAATAAGGAACAAATTATTTTAAAACAATTGTAGTTTAAAAAAATTTCAAATATTTGCCGTTTTACAATAAAGAAACATAGCTGTAATTTTTGTTTTTGCAATAAGATAAAAAAATAAATTGTTTTTGGTTTTGTATTAATTATTTTTCAAAATACCGTTATAACTGATCAGACAGGCCACTCTTGTACTCAAGTTTTTAATTTTTTGTGATGGCATGGAGCCATCAATTCAAAAAATTTGAATGCAGGAATATTGTTTAATAGATACAGTTTTTCGTAATAAACTCAATTTCGATAAAATAGCAGTTAGGCCACTATGGCTCTCACAGCCTCATATGTACAAAAACACTGCACATAAAAAGCCAGCAAAACAAAGTAATGAGATCTAAAATATTCGCAATGTTCTAAGTTCATGAAGTTTAGTATCAAATATCTTAAGCACAGTAATATTGAAACAACTCCAAAATATGACAGAAATATGGTATTTAAGAATTACTGATTTATACAATTTGGTGGGTTCACTGATCACGTTATCATTTTAAATTGTGAGTAACTGAGAAATTAAGAGAAAACTTGTCATTAATAGAGATCTGAAAACATTACAAGAATAGTCCAGTGGTAACAATCTTCTTCTCAATCTACTAAAAAGTAAATGCCTTATGTCATTCGTAGACTACTGACTTAAGTTACTTTCCGAGGGTACTCCCTAAAAACATCTCCCGATGCCCGTAGAGTACTTCAATGTAACCAAAAATTTAGGATTAACCTATAACCTTTTCATTAAAACTTTTCACCAATACTATGTTACAACCATAAACGGAAATCTAATATTTCAACAGAAATTTTTTGAGATAACAAATCGGTGGAGAGGAATTTTACTAAAATTTCGTTAAAATTTCCATGAAATCTTGTTCATACCAAAAGTTTTCAGCCGAATTCTAGGATTTCGTTTTGGTTTTGAAACATTGCTATGTTCTCACCAAATCGAAATTCAAGATTTTGGTTTTTTACAAACAAACATGAAAAACAAATTGAGCAAAGAAAAACTAGTTTTGAAATACAAAATGATTGTTAATTGTCACCGGGAAATCCCGAGATCGGAGTATTGCAATCCCGGGATTTTTAGGATCAGAAAACAAACCGAGATCTTGGCAATTCAATCTCTAACTGCAACCCAGAGATAACTCAAAGTTGCTTTTAACAATATTACTCGTTATCTCTTTGGATTTAATAGATTTGATTACGTTTCTTTCGTATATTGATTAAGCTTTGAGAATTATTATTAAGATTTAGAACGCTTGACTTGTTTTTTTTTTTTAACTTTTTAGGCGAAGCAGCCACCCGACCACTTTATTTATGTAAATAAAAAATAAAAAATAAATTGGGCGGTGCAACAGCTCGTGGAGAACCAGGGCCTTGTGACTTACAACTCACAACCATTCCTGTGTGCGTGTTTATTAGCAGGAATGGAGGGGACCTACAGTTTTTTGCCGAGTCCGAACGGCTAAATGAGAAGCACTTTTTCATGACAAGTATACTCTTGGAGGATTTGTCAGTTCCTCGTAAGAGGCAGTTCCTCGCAAGAGGCAGTACCTCGAATAAAATATTTCTGTTTTAAGGTGGCACGGCTGGGAATCGAACCCACACCTTCGGCATGACAGTCCTACGCACTAAGCATCATGCCACGAGGTACTACACTTTATTTATGTACAAACTTTATCTTTTAACAGAACTAAGAAAAATGTGCATTCCATCTTTCACATGTCAAATTTCTGAGTGATAGTTTTTCACTGACACAGCTCGTCCTTAAAACTCGTTGCCACTTGAATTAAGAAGAGGAATTTTTAAGCTTTCTATCACTAATTATTTAACGAATTAAATAAATTTAAAAAGGATACATACATATAATCTAAAAAAATCAGAGAAGCTTAACCGAATAATTTTTGGGCTAAATTCCAAGCATAAAATTGAACCAACATAGTTTATACAGTAAATATTATACAGGGTGTCCCGGACCTGAGTGAAAGTATTTTTGTGTGTGGTTCTTGGGTATATTCTAAGAAATAAATTGTATAGGGAAAAGTTGTATCTCCCCTCCCTGAGGCCCCTGCCTCTGAAACATTGACTTTAAATGCAAAAAAGAAACATTCAAAATCAACGAAAGCACATCTAATAATATGCTTTAGTTTTTCTGAAAGCTAATACTCCATTCTTGCATTTGGTTTTCAAATCAAGTTGTATAAGCCTGCCTCAGGGAGGGGAGCTACAACTTCCCCCTCTTACAATTTTTTTCTTAGAATACACTCAAGAACTACACTCTAAAATACTTCCACTCAGGTCTGGAACACCCTGTTTATTTATATGGACAGATGCCTGGTTGTTGCACGAGCTGGGTTCGTTGTTGTGCTTGTTATTTAAATAATATTTGTGTATGTAATTTTCTAATCTATTATTTACGTATAAAAAGTTATTATTATTTCTTTAAAATTATTTATATCAACTACACTTTAAGGCTTTATTATCTAAAAGATTTCTATCATAATATTTAGTTCCATTATAAATAAAATACAAAATACAAATATTTAATTTAAAAATTTTAATCGCCATTAATCTTTGTAATTAAAAAAATTCTAATAATCCGTTACTTAATTCAAAATTTGTTACTGCCCTCAGGCTATAAAGTCTCGATACCATAATATATTCCTACACAAGAAACAATGCGAATATTAATATCATCAGTATATGTATTTGTTACGCCTTCGCTTACGTAAAAATATTTTATCAATATCGGCAAAGGCTCCGTGAAATAACTGCCCATTGAAATAACTCCCTAAACTAAAATTGAAATACATAACTTCCAAAATTTATAAGAAGATCGGAAATGCTTTCATTAGAATAAACTCTTCAAAATTTAGAATTTATTTCATGGGTTTTTTGGGATACTAACAATTTTTGGAATACGAAATGGCCCAATAACGTTTAACGTCTGAAAAAAGATACCCAACTCTTCCAACTATCAATCGCATTATAGTGAAAATTGTTGTGTCAAAAGTTTGTCGTCATGAATCCTGCTGTTTTTCCATTGCATTACTGATGTTCAACGAAAGAGAACTAGTTATCAGTGGAAATTGAAAGAATTTTCGCATCGTATTTCATTTTAGTTTCTTTAAGCCTTAAAACACTTCTTGATAAATGGCTTAGATAAATGAGATAAGGCTCTCAAAAAATAAATTATTCTTTTCAAGCAATAAATTCAATATGAATTTATTAAATATAAACTGAGTATTGTTGTTGTAAGCGCAAACACATAAAAACAGAAGATGTGTCGCACATTCATGTGGTCTTGTGAAATGAAATTTAGCCTAAGCTAAATCTGGGATTCTTAAAAAAAAAATTGGTGGTGGATGAAAGTTTATTCAAATTAATCTACACTTACCTCTAGAATGGGTGATTGCTTATGTAGAGGCACTAACGGTTTTTCTGGAATAGGACGAGTAGCATAATAATATACAGATGCAGCTGCGATTCCTGTTAATGTTAATGCTCCTGCAGTCCCTCCAAAATAATTCAAATATCCATCGATTTCGTCAACTGAAAAAGATAAGCAATTGTATGAAATAGAGTTTCAAGTATAATTCAAATATCCATCGATTTCGTCAACTGAAAAAGATAAGCAATTGTATGAAATAGAGTTTCAAGTGTTATTATTAAATTAAATTATTTGATTACTATATGAAATGATACAATTTCGTACATTCACATATTTGCAATGCAATAACAAAATAACACAGAGTTTTGATTCATACTCATTCATAACTTATTCTTTAATTTTTGGTTAAATTTTTTTTTTTGGAAATATGGCTTTTGATATCGTTAATTATGCATAAAAAAGGCTAAAATAAACAAAAAGTCAGTTTTTAATTTCTCCAAATAAAAAAAAAATTTTAAGGCACCTACGTTTTAAAAACTAACACAATCCTCAAGCATGATTGAGGTACTCTCCACCACTCAATAAAACTAAGTGTTATCGAGAAGAGCTCAAACAAAAAAATACTACAATTTTTATAAATTTGAAAAAAAAAACAATTAGTCCTAGGTACACATAATTATTTATATTTTGTTCTTCATATGAGTTTATGATTAGATGAATTAAGCATAGCTTTAATTGTTTCATAGAAAAACATATAAATCACACATCCACATAAAAACTTAATATTAAAAAAATGAAGGTAATAAAGAAGCATTCATAAAAAAAAAAATTTGCTTGTGTTTGTTCTTAGAAGGATATTTTTGGGAGTCAAAGGCATCAATTATAGATTTTTATTGCATTTTCATAAAAATTATAAATTCAAACACTTGTTTCTATATTTCATATTAAATAAAAATTAAAAACTTATAAGTTTTACAGCCACTTAATTTTACAGCCACTTACAAAAATATGTCATATTGCTCATGATTAAATGATTCCAATAGGCCCAAAATGTTTTTTCTGGCGTCATATTATATTTATATTATTGTTTTAATTATATTGCATAAGTGTTGCTAATTTAATATTTTTAAGTGCTTTTGAGTTAACTGTATGATAAAGAATTTATGTATCTATTGCTTCCTGAGATGTTGTGGATTTCAAATAATTTACTCGTATTTTCAATTCGTCATTCTTTTTCTGTTTTGTATTCCTTTTCTTATTGCGATTATTATAAAGTTGAAGATAGAGGTTGAAGTTCAGTGATCTGTAAGAGAGTAAATAATATTTTTGTATTATTATTATCAAATAATAGGAATATTTAGAAACATTCCTTAAAAATAGATCTGACTGTTAAGTCCGATAAGAAAAAACTCAGACGGTTCAAATCTAATTGATGACGCTCATCGATTTAGCAACATTTAAAATATCAATGGAAAATTACTGGATCTTGTCTTTACTAATATTAATGCTGTACCTTGGTTCTAAAAGGGCCAATGTCCATTTTGATAATTTTTGTAAAATCGAAAAATTAGCTTATAAATTGCTAAAACTGCTTATTACTTTCGAAAATTAAACTTTCTATAGCCATCAGAAGGTACCTTTTTGAGAAACAATTGGAGCACATTGGCCCTAATTACAGTCGTAGAACATCTTCCGCTGAGTTAAAAATGTACTTAGTCAAAAGTACAAAGTTTAAAAAAAAGGACATTGGCCCTTTTATAACCAAGGTACAGAATGACGGAAGTATAGAAGAATAATAAATCAAGGCTCTTGCTGTATTAAGACTATTCTTATGTAATTGGTGGGATGACATAACGTCCGCGGCCATATTGTCCATGGACCTTAAGTCCATACAAACGGACATAAAGTCCATGGACATTATGTCAAGAAATAATATCCAATATCAAACTGTCATTATGACCGGATCAAAGTGCACATAGACCTTTATGTGCATTTGTTGATGACATACCTGTCCATTTGGACAATATGTCCGTTCAAAAATTTCCAATTTTCGCTTCAAACTCAAACAAAGTATTTCTTTTCTTGCAGGTTCATCCATTCATTTATGTACTGCTTTCAAATAAAAATCAAGCGGGGTATGATGAACATGATAAAAAAAGGATAATTGTTTTCTTATATTAGAACAAACGGAGACTTAAACCTGGTGAACATTATGTCTTTTTCAACGGACATAATGTAAATTTATGATTTAACTAGCAAAATAAGACATAATGTCCATGGAAGTTTTGTCTGCACAAAATGTATGGATATGGTCCATGGACATAATGTCTTGTTGATACAGCAGTCATTAAGTTCATGGACATAAAGTCCGAAGAGTTTTTTGTAGTTTGTTTTTCTTTTTAAAAAGAAATAAAGTCCATGGACTCTGTGAAGAAGACATAATGTACATGGACCTTAAGTCCGTTTGTGCAGCCTTAAAGTCCATGGACATTATGGCCCCGGATGTTATGTCATTCCACCTGACTTTATCTCATTTTCTGGACTAAGTTCACTTTTTATATGAAAGCATTTGAAAAATTTCAGCTTTTAATCTTAAAAAGATAGATATTGAAGGATCTTTCCCAAAAGCATAGTGGCTGCTTCTTTGATGTGATTTCACAAAAATTCTGCAGGACCGAAATGAGGCCAGATCCAGAATCAAGCAAAGATCAGCAATTTTCAATTGCCAACAGTTTTGTTTTGAGAAACAATATACTGATGGATCGTTCTGCAACGCAACTTGTATTTTCGTCGTCAATTACTTCCTGAACAGAATAGAGTGCTGCAACTGGAACTGGAGCTGCAGCTGTAATAGCTATCAAGAAATGTCGTACGTTACTTTTTTATACACCCAAAATGCACGCTGTATAGCTTTCAGACATTTGATGTCATTTGAAGTCAGCTGTTAATCTTTTGGGAAAATAAAAATAAAAATGAATAATGATGAAATGGAATTACTTTACGTCTTTATGAGAGATTGAAAAGAGTTGGAAGCTCACTTCCACCCCCATGTTAGCACTCGGTTGCGGTCGCAATTTTGAAAAGTCAAAAAAGCTGCAAGCAAAAGTTAAATGTTGGTCAACTTGTCCAGCTCCGTTTGCTGCTTCGTCGCGTATTCGCATTTTTGAATTTGTGTGTATTCAATATTTTGACAGCTATTCCCAATTTATTTAAGTTTTCGTTTTTTAAACTTCATGCAAGCAAGAAAACGTCAGCCATGTCATTGGATCGTGTACAATGTTAGTTGACCGCACTATTTCGAGACAAACCCGTTTCGTTTCAATGTCAATTTAAAAAGTTTGAATATACTCTTCAGCTGTCAAACGTTTGTCTGGCAGAGTAGCGCCATCTATTGGAAATTCCATTTTCGTGGGGACTAAATCGGCGGGTTGTCAATTCCGTAGTGTTTGTCATGCCATGGAATGTATTTTTCTTATCATACAAAATCGAATTTTCTGATATCTCTACCTGGGAATATAAAATTTATTGTTTTCACGATTTTCGACTTTTTCGTTTCAAAGAACCCCGCCCATTTTGTATTGAAAAGTTTCCCTGGTTAAACTGGCTGAAATGTTGGTATGTTACTGGTTTTGTGTTAGTGACCAAAAGTGCCCAAAGAACTTGGGTCTGAAAACCAGTCCACACTGGTTATAACGATTTGAATTCGGGCTCCTGGCGATGGCTGCAAGGCACTACACTCTACTCGTATGCACTTAAAACAGCTAATTTTTGTGAAAAGTTTATGAGCAAAGTGAATCAAACGACTTGAAGAAGCTCCCTGCTTATGTTTTTGACATGTGCCCCTCCTGACTTCCTCCCCCTTCACCATATTCACGGGGAAATTCCCGGGCTTGGGACTGTACAATGGAATTACATATGTGTTTGTGTGTGTGTGTGTGTATGTGTGTGTGAGTGTATGTGTGTATGTATGTGTGCATGTATGTATGTGTGTGTGTGTGTGTATGCATTAGAGTGTGTGTCTTTGTTTGTGTATATATGTGTGTGTGTCTGTGTGTATGTGTCTGTGTGTGTGTGTCTGTGTGTTTATGTGTGTGAAAATATATGTGTATATTTGAATGCATGCGTCTGTATATGTGTCGGACTAGTGTTCCATTAGATCTTCTGTACATTGTTTTCTTCCGGGGGTCAGTTTCCTGCATCAATGATATTTTCAGGTGAAGCAGTGCTATAGATATTGAATGTTTAGCGCATACGAAAACAACAACAAAATATATAGATCCACAATAATCAATCTGCAACTAATTATTTATAAAATAAACTTAACCGTTTTTCAAAGTAAAACATTTGCAGGTGTCGTCATGTCTAATTTATAGGCAGCGATAAGTAATCAAAGGTTTTTCAAAATTGTATCTCATCAACACAGGTTAAAACTTTTAATTTTTAAAAAGATTCGGTAATATTTACTCCGTCATACTAAAATTTCCTTAAAGGAACGTCAACTGTCATTTTTCTCTTAACGACATAAATTCGAAATACTAACTCCTTCTATCTTAGGTCATTGCACCAATCACAAATCAAATTTGACATCTACCTTTGCGGCTTTAATAACAAAACATGTGAATTACAAAAACAAACAAGTAAAATCCCCATCGTATATGTACCTATGTATACAATTTAGGGACGATTTCAGATGAATAAGTTTTCCCATAAAAAAATCATTTAAATTCACCCTTAATTGACAGAGTAGAGTAATTTTCAACGAACATTTTGGCAATGGCACTTAAAATTCTCTAAAAAAAACCTTATGTACCTTTAATGTAGAGAAAAATGATTTGTCATAAAAATCATAACGTGCCGAAAACTGTTAGCAGCTAACCAGCCTTGGCCTTGGATTCGCATGCAATCTCACAATAGTTACAAAGTTACAATAAGAAAAAATATCCGCATTGAACATTATTTCGTCGTTCGTCCATGTAACAAAAGTACCCTTTCCCACTCCTAGAAATTTCCATGTTCACAAAAACAATTTTTTTTTTAACTTTCCCACGTTAAATATTTTCGTTTAATCAATTTATAAGTTTTTTTTGCAAATTAACCAAATCACTCAACCAATTTCATATGATATATTGTTTCAAATAATAATAATCACGAAAATTTTTATATTCCATGACACGAAAACAGTAAACATGTCAACAAACTAAAAAAAAAGTTCAATGTTACGACACTAATTTCGTGTAGTACCTTCACCAATGTAAAATTGGTAGTATTGATTTTTCCTTAAAACACGAGTTCTTCGGATTTTTAAGTACCGATTTAGCAGTCCACTTACAACTGGGTCATTCCCTGATTTATTATTAATGTTAATATAAGCAAAATAATTGTTTCAGAATATTTAAAACTTACATTTATTGTTTTCATAGTACGGATATAGGATTATTATTAATTCTGTTAGGGATATTTTTTATTTATAAATGAAGAATTTTTAAAAATTGACTGATGCACTTTTCTCGTTCGTTGCTAAACTAAATATTTTATTTTTCTGGCCTTATTTAACTTTTCATTTTAAAACTATGTACATATGTATATACTTGATTAAACTATATAATTATTTTAATTGGCTAGAGTCAATAATTATAGACATACTCGTTACACTATAGAAACAAACTAATGAGAAGTGATTTTTTGTTTTAAACAAAATCAATAATTATGTTATGGGTTACAACAAACAGCACCTAACCGGCTTCCGATTGAGCGCAGTGTGGTGGATTTTTGGAAAATGAAAGAACTTATAAGAGTCTTTCAATCTTCCTACCATGCACTGCACACACTTCAATGTCCAATCTTCACCTGAATTTGAAAGGATATCAAATATTATAATGAAATAGAGGTGCTCAAATCATGAGAACGAGAGAAAGTGCTGAATAAAAGAGCTTTTTTATTTAACGTCATTCCTAGTTTGCTTATGTAAATAATAATCTTCATCATATTCAGCTCTCTGTTTGAGCTATACTTGATTTTGACATGCAGGTGCAGGTAAATCAGAATTAACTGCTGGCTACTTTGTGTCTGTGGTCTTTATTTTCCTAAACTAGAGCACATGTACGTATGTACATTTATTTATTATTTACATTAGGATGGTCCTTATATTGGTCATTGTTTTATTTTTAATAAATACAAAAAAAAACTATCAAATCTTAGATCATTATTTAAACGTTAGCCCGGCTCCAAGATGAATGAAGTTTCATATGGGAAATTGAACATGTTAAATGTTTAGTTAGATTTTAATTTTCTAAAATTTTGGTACTTATTTACAGAAAAATTTAAATTCTGGTACAAATGAAGTCACAAATATGATTTAAATAAAATGCACGACTGGGTTGCATCTGGTGTTCTGAAAATTTTGATATACAATATTATTTAAACTTATTTGAAATCTATATAGAGTAGACGCTCGATATAGTGAAGAAATAATTTTGATCCAAAATGCACATTTCGTTCGATGTGAATGTTTTTAATTTTAACTAAGCATTAACCAAGGCTTTCTCTCAGGTTTAAACAAAAAACAGAAACAATTCCTCAGAGCTCTCAAACTATGTAAAATGCTTGCGCGAAATTTGTATGAAAGATACGTTTTTTTATAAAATTTTGTGTGTTCACTATAGTAGATAGTTCACTATTTCGAGATCCACTAAATCGAGCGTCTACTGTAATTAAAATAATAAATCTTAATCCGTTTTGCTGATAATGGGAAAATTCAAAATAAAAAAAACATTGTATGATAGGTAAGTACAACTGATAGTTGCTAAAGGTAAATTTTTATAATGTTGGTAGTTGATCGTACTAATTTTAACATACGGAAAAGGTTTTATCAAAATCGTAGAAGTCGTTTTTGAGAAAAAAAAAATATTTTCTTTATGGTTTTTTAAGGTAGGCACCGTTATTTTTCAAAAAGAATTTTTTTTAATATTTTAAAAGGTGATAAAAAACTCTTAAGTTCAGAGCTTCAAAAATATCGATCAAATTTTGACACACAATACTATTTATATTTTTTGAAAGCTTTTGTATAAAAATAATCATTGAAATCAGTCACACTGTTTTGATGAAAATGGAAAATTAAAAAAATGGTACCATTAATAACAATTTTTTGAAAAAGGATTTCCCACTCAAAGGTAGCCTTTACTAAAAGTAATTTATTGATTTTTTAAAGAAAAGTTGTGGAGCCGTTTTTGAGAAAAGAAAAGAAAACGATTATAAAAAATTGCTAAACAGAAATTGTAAGGCAGGTACCGTTATTTTTGGTTTTCAAAAAAAAAAAAAAGTGTGTAGTTCAACGGACTGACAGACAGAATTGTGAGGCCAACTTTTTTCGTCTTCTCTATCATCGTAATAACAAATTTGATCAATATCTTGAGTTCAATTTTTTTAAGAAAGCATAACTTGTCGTAAAGTACGTATATATTTATATCGCAAGCTAAAATGGAACATTTTTTTTTTCTGACTAAAGTTTTTGGTCAATGAAACCAAAACTTTAAATGTTTTTAGTTTTTGTAATATCAATAGAGGCTGAATTTTCTTTTCAGACTAGTTAATCTCCAACATGCATTACCATACTGAAGCTTAAAATGAAAAATTCCGTAGTAAACTATTTTCAGGAAAAAATAAGAGCATATATTTGTTAGGGTGTTTCATTTTGCAAGGCACAAAATAAAATGTAAAATTTTACCTGACTATACTCACGCCTCGAGTCTCTCTGGCGAAAAAGATATTTATGCTCAATTTCAAGAAGATTGGAGAATATTTAAAGGTTGCGCATTTTGATCACATTTTTAAAGTAAAGTGATCTTCAAAAAAACAAAAATAGTTGCGTCAGTTAGGGGAGGGGTAACCAAACAGGTGAAGCCAATTTAGTCAATTTCGTCGATTTAATCAACGGTGATCGCTACCAATAGAGGATAAACAATTTCTTTTGGCAAAATTTGGATGATATGGATGTGATCGACATTGTTTTTAAAGGACAGCACTATACGTAACACTTAGCTAATGTAACAAAAGACATTCTACATAAACGAAAATAACTGTAAGGTAGGGTTATCTCTCGAGGAGGTGACCACCAAGATCGTGCGATTTAACGCCATTAGACTTCTTTTCTAGGGGGTTTCTTAAGTTGCAGGTTTATGCTAATGAGTGGCAGAGAGGGGTGTACCCCCCTCCCTATCAAAATATCTTTCATACATTAGGGAACTTGCCTTCTTTTGAATGCATCTTTAAGCTAGATTTCTGTACCAAAACTTTTAGTTTTTATGAGTTTGCCCCCCTGATCAAAATCGTGCCTACGCCCTTGATACGCATGCTATACGCATATTTTTTACGCATGTCCTACGTTTGGTTTATGCTCACGTTATATACATTAAATGTAGCCTGATATTTTATATTTGTTTTAAAATCTTGACATGGGAAATTTATAATAATATGGTTCACTGTGGCGTATGTGGAACATAATTTTGTTTTAAGAAATAATAATATGATAAGACAAATTAAAGTTGCTGTACTAATTCTACATAAATCCAGATGTTTCAATTTCTTTTAAAACCCTTTACTTAAAGATCTGACTACTACAACTCGAGTAACGGTACTGGAACCCCCTGCTTGGGCACACTGTAGGATTTGGGGTAGGTGCGAGGCTGGGTGTATGCAAAGTTTCTTTTGCATTTATGGTATCTGGATTTAAAGAAACATTTCTGTAATTATTGTCATATCATGGGTGGAAAATAACATCATACAATACCAAAAAAGAGTGAAGTTATTTCCCACTAGAGGTGAAGTTAATTCCCATGTGAATTTATTTCCCATGAAGTTATTCCCTGTACCGGTAAAATTATTTTGAATACCTTTCATTTTATTGCATGGTTTACGTGTGTGCGTTTAGTTAAGGAATCCAAATCATGCAGAAAAAGGTTATTTTCTTGGAAGAAATATCATGTGTGTTTTTTCGTATGTTTGAAGTTTATGAAAGAAATAACACGGCTGTTCTCGTCTTATTTAAAGTGACAGTGCTCATAATAGTCGTGTTTTGTTCAGAAGTTGCAACCCTGCCAGTTGAATTTTAAAACGCAGTGCAACAACAATCACCAGCTACAAATAACTTTATCTTTTTTTCTGCAGTCAAATATGACTAGCGAAGAATGCTTTGGAACAGTTGGGAACTATGGAGTTCTCGTACAAACAAAGCTTTTATAAACGAATTTGTTCCGCACCGTTTTGTTGAAAAGCTTTTGCTCTGCTGCATATAATTTTTAACAAAACACGGCTATTATCAATATTGCTTCAGTAAAAAGCTCATAACTTAAAAAAATTTTGAAATTGGACCGAGCATATACCAAGTAAATGTGTAAAAAAGACGAACAAATGCATCATCTTGTTGTAAAAACAGTGAGATAAGATTTTTTTGTTTGCAGGTATGATTTATTTTTTGCTTCGTCTTCCCTTTTCAAATTATTTATCAAACGCCACTGCTGTGCAGTTAAAGAATATCCACGATGCACAAAATCGTATAAAATCAGCGTAAATTCAAACGTCAGATTTTTTGATATTAAGTTCAACATCAGAAATAGTGAGAATAATCAAGCGTCCTAGGTGACTTCCTTGCATGACAAAAGATCTTGAACTAAGAGATAGAGTAGGAAGTGTTTAAGGCTTAGAGTGCAAACCAGCTAACTCTTTATTTTTTGATCATTAACTAAAGAAAAGGTTTAGAATTACAAAATCTATAAAATCTATTCAATTTCACTGAATTGTGTTATAAGGATGAATGAATATAAACAAATATTTCTTGAATATTTTAGTCGATGACGCCGATGATGGTACGATCTTAAAATGGCTGGAAACATAGTATAAATTTTCTAATTGAAATACGATTGTTTTTTTTTTACACAATTATAAGTTACACTTTTGTTTTATTCACACTCTCTAGTTTCAAGTTTGAATGGCAATTCTTAAGATAAATTTTACAATTTGACTGGGGCCAAAATTTTCTAGGCTGCGTCAGTTAAGTCATATAATTAGCACCAACCGAAAAAAATCAACTTCTTACTTTGAAATCTGAACAAATATTGTTTCATATTATGGACTTTAAGTTGGCACAGAAAATAAAATTGAGAAAAAAAAATTAATTTCTGATAAGCCAAATGTAGACATTGAACAATGGACAACAAGAATAATATACAAAAGTGCAGCTGAATTAAATAATGATTGTTGACATGAAATAAAAAAATATATGATCAAGGTCAAATTTATTTGTCTGGAATACTGCGGATATTGACCCAGTCGGTCGTGGCGGTGCGCCACGGCACATTTGGGCTTATTTTCCGATAAGATATAGGAGGTGATGTTTCTCACTTGTCTTGGAAAAATGATTTGAGATACCTACATATACCGCTTGTGATTTAAAGCCTAATTTATTCAGTCGAAGTTGAACACAACTTAGGGATTTGTACTGTCGAAGTTGACAATGAAAAAAGTTTAGCGAGAAAACTAGGGATTTTTCTCAATCTAGTTTATTCAATCAGTTATTGTAGTTCTTTAGACTTTTTGCTCTTGTTCAAAAATGAGCGCAAAGATTTTTAACATTTCGTTCCCAAAAGTGCAGCTGTTTGAAGTGTTCGACAGTGCCATGAGGTGGACAAATGTCTGCATGTTTTCTAATTATTATCGAATAAGATTTTTTCCGGGAAATTAAGGAATTTTAAATATTCAATGCAACCAATTCAAAAATGGAAATAACAAATTTAAATCGGCTTAGTATTATTTATTTTTTTGTTTAAGAAAATTTGACAGCAATATTTATTAAAAAGCTTAACTAGTAAATGCAGTTTAAAATCTGTTACGATTACATAATATTTATTGTTATTTTACGGTAAAAAAAAGTTAATATTGTATAGATTGTTAAAATGTTTAACATATTTTCTTAAAATTATTTTTAACATAAAAACACTAACAACAATGGGTGTTATTGAAAAAAAAAAATTGCAACAAATTTCTAAAAAAAAAGAAATCATTTTAAACAAGGAGATATTAGATACTTAATTGGGAACGCACACATCATATCCAAATCTATCACAAGCTTGAATTACATTTACATACACATATTCAAATTAAGAAGAATATTCTTTCTTGATAACCTTTGCAATAGTACTCAACTGCATGTTGGTAGTTCCTTCATAGATTGCTCCAATTTTAACATCACGATAGAATTTCTCTTGAGGGAAATCACGAGTAAATCCAACACCTCCCATCCAATCGATGCACTTAATGGTGGCTCTTTGTGCAACTTCAGATGCATAATATTTAGCCATTGCAGCTTCTTTCAAAAATGGACGACCCTGCTCTTGTAAACGAGCAGCATTATACGTCAACAGACGGGCAGCTTCAATTTCAGTTGCGACTGTTGCGATTTGATGTTGCATCGACTGGAAATTGTAGATTTCTTGACCAAATTGCTTACGATCCATCAAATAGGGAATGGTTGCATCGAAACATCCTTGAGCACAGCCAATCATTTGAGCACCAATGCCAATACGACCTTCATTCAAGAAACCAGCTGCATATTGATATCCCTTACCGAATTCACCTAATAGGTTTTCTTCTGGGATACGAACGTTATCAAAGTTTACCATACATGTTCCAGACGCACGAATTCCTAATTTGTCTTCTTTCTTGGCTACGTTTAAACCAGGAGTATCACGGTCTACGATGAATGTTGTAATACCTTTGTAGCCCTGGTAGAATAAAAAAATACATTTAAACATTTATGGTTTCTGTTCATTTCTCTGGTTTCAGCTAAATGATCTTACATCTTCTGGCTTTGCGTTTGCGAAAACTAAGAAAACTCCAGCAACATCTGAATTGGAGATCCACATTTTTGTTCCATTGATAACATAGTGATTTCCATCTTTCTTAGCAGTAGTCTTTAGGGAAAAGGCATCAGATCCTGAAGATGGTTCAGTCAAGGCAAAGCTACCAGCCTTTAAAAATATTTTTATGTCGTTAGCAATTTTTCGTATAAAATTCTTATGTAACTTACATATTCCTGAGCTAATTTAGGAAGATATTTTTCTTTCTGCTCCTTAGTGCCTACTTTCATCATCAAAGAATTCACTAGTGTATTATGAATATCAACAAATGCAGCAACAGCAGGATCAACTTTGGAAAGTTCTTCAACTACTAGAATTGTCGTGAAGAAATTGCAACCACTACCACCAAGTTCTGTATCAATTTCCATGCCCATTAATCCATTTTGGAAAACAGCTTCTATCACTGAAGGATCAAACTGATGTTCTTCGTCCATTTTCTTAACCAAAGGAGCAATAGTCTCCTTGGCAAGTTTAGCAACTGCAAAGTAGAGAAATCATGTTATTATTTAAAGATCAAAGGAGGAACGGTAATTTAATTTGAATACATAAAATTTTTAAATTTTAAAAATAAGAAGGTAGATATGTTTTATGGTAAGCTTCCCAATTTGTCTTAAACCCAGGTTTGACCTATAAAATTCCACATTTACTATTTTGGTTATGAAAATTTGGGTTAATTTTCCAATCCAAATAGCAGGAAAATTTGACTTTTAATTCGAAAAAATTCCGACAAAGCTGAGTTTTGGTGGAGAACTTTGTTTTTAGGAATCGTAGGAAATAAAACAACATCGGGACCTAGTGACGCCATCAAAAATGGAGTTTTCATACAAACTGTCGATGAAATTCGTGCCGGTAGCACAGTTTTTATCTGGGCTAAAGAAAAGTCCCGAAAATTCTCTTGGCTTAGTTAAGCTCGAAGGGGCTTGCATTTAACAAGTAAATTGCTTAGCCCCGGGGTCGTTTTTTTCGCCCAAGCCTATTCGGACAAGGAAAAAAACACACTATTGTAACCTTACGCAATCTTTAAAATGCGTTTGTAATTACTTAAGGTTGAAAATGTTGTTTATACAGATCATTGCAATTTAAATAAATTTGCTGACTAAACTATGAAGTTTTTGTATGTTTTCCCTCCATTGATTGTATGAAGAAAAGTATGTAAATCATTTTTGAGTAGAATTTGTGTCTTCACAATTTTTTTTCAAAAAACTGATGATTTTCGAGAAATTAGGAAAAATGAGATTTCTCCGCCCCTCCCAAAATTTTTTCCGGACAAAATTTAGGGTAGGTATGTACTTTAAAGGAAATGCTTTAGACGTCAAAACAAAGCTATCCCACAAAATGCGAATTTGTCGGATTTTTTTCGAAGTGAAAGTCGTTTAATTTTCCTGAACTATTTGGCAACTGCCGTTAGTAGTTCTTAGATCCAAGACTCTTACTTCAGTGATCTTCATTATACTTTTATAACAAATTCATATTATACTGACAGCAAATTGTAGGTAACAAGTAACATAAAGCGAATACTCAATTAGGAGAACAAGGTTCAATAACAACAAACAAACACTATACACAACTAGAATAAATTATTAAATAACAATCACATTAAATTATCCTTGAGTGTTGTTGACATATTGGCATGATGAAGAAGCTTGGGGTATGTACCTCTAAAGCATTGTATTGGGGGAACATTATATAAATGTATCTTTTTCAATAACTTGCAAACAAAAATAAATTATTCCAAGAAAGAACAGAAAAGTGCAGCTTTGAGTTGACGGGTTTGACCGTTGCCTCTATCAGCTGTTAAATTTCAAATGAAAAAAAGTTTGAATTGTTTTTTTGTTTACATTAAGTTTCAATTCGAATTAAATATCAATTCACAATTTGTATATTCTTTAATTTTGTGTTCCTCATTTTTAGTCCAAAAATATAAGGAAAATACTTTTGTGATAAATTTTAGGTTATAACAAAAACCCAAATCCCAAACAAACAAATCAGCTAGTACTTTTACAGTTCTTACTCTCTATCCTCTACTTTAGAAGAAGGAGCAGAAATATTTTACTAAACTGTTCAGGAAAACTTCATGGAACACAAAGTGTTATAGTGTAGAACAGAATCACACAAAAAGTACCAAAATTCGATAATATTTGGGATTCAAAGCACAAGTTCCATGAAAATAAACAAAAATAATAATTGCTCGTACCACCATACACACATTTCATTGAACATGACTGACAACTGTGAAAATTTGCTCATTGACAATGAGGGTCAATTCATAAAAGACAAATGGATATAGATGTCAATAAGCATGGTTAGGAAAATGATATCTGAGAGACCTCAGCTATTTAGTTTTGTTCGATCAAAAAGTGAGCAAATATGATTGCCTCGGTAATTTGAAAACAAAACTTAGAAAAGTTGCTGAGGAATCCTATTCATGAGACTGATATTGATGCTAAGGTGTGTGAAATCTCATTTTTCTGAACATGCCTAATGAAGTGGTCTTTGAAGACCAACGATTTTGTGTCAATTTAAGACGCAAATGGGAATGAACTGGCAGTTTTGTCGTTCAAAGACCAAATCATTAGATATTAGATATTTCTTTATTTCGTTCAAAAATTCAGTATGTTATCGCACAATTTACAAATTTCAAAGTACAGAGATATGATTTTACAAAGGTATATCTTTCTACCGTAACAAATGTTATATATATAAGTTATTAAATGAGACCAAATCATGATCTATCAAATTGTGTAAATTAAAAGACAAGAAGAGGAAACCCAGCATAAGATCTTTACAAATTGTTCAATTGTGAAAAAAATCATGTGTAATTTTTGTTCTACAAATTGTGCTTTGTTAAAAAAAAAACGCTTTCAAAACATGAAAATGTTAACAAAACTTAAGTACCTTTTTGCCTTCAACGAAGTTGATAAATCCAAATAAGGCTGAAGAAATAATATTTCAAAAAAGGTTAAGAATTTGTCTTCAAAATTCTCTTTTGCTTAATTTTTTCAATTCTTGTTAGTGTCTTTTTTGAACAGGGGCGTATACAAGATTTCGATTATATGGATGGGGTGGGGGAAGTAGAAAGTTACACTCCTTCAAGAAATGTAAGTTAAATTTTATGCATACATACAATCTATTTTTAAAGCTAAATAATGTGAGGTAAAAAGTTCCGCCGATGTTGAAAAGATATGTTAAAAGTAGTAGTAAAAGTAGTGAGTCTACCACGATATACCTAAAGTAATAATCTAGAAAAATAAAATCTAGAACTAATAAAATCTCAAAAACAAAAATCTAGAACGCATAATCTCGAATTACAAAAATCTAGAAAAAAAAATCTCGAACGCAAAAAATCTAGAATAAATATTAATTTTTGAGACAATGGTTATAACTCGCGCGCGCGAATTATAACCACTGTCTCAAAAATCAATATTAATTCGAGACATGGAACTTCTATCTAACAGATTTACGATTTTGAGCCCTGCAAACAACTCGAAATTTTAGAATGACATAAATGTATAACTTAACTTTTTGTTTTTAAATCAGTTTTTTTTTTTTGTGTGTGTGTTTTTTTTTGTAAGGCTTTATTTTTGTTGAGGCTGTGATTGGGTGACTGCGGTATAAGAGTGTGACTGACTGAGGTGAAGCAAAAGTACCTTGACCGGTCTGATTCTCGAGTTGAAAGGATTTTAATTCTCTTCTTGGGTCTTTATACCACTTAGGAAACTCTGTTGCTCCGGTTGGATTATATTCAATCGCCAGACAGGCACCTTTGTGAACAGTTTTCTTGGACAGCTGTACTTTTACACTCTAAGCAGAGTACAATGCAAAAATTTGCCACTGTCAAAATAAATGCCGAAAATACTCGTTGCTCTGTGACACTGTCACACTGTTGGACGCTGTTTAAGGTAGAACTCTAATGGTCGGAAACCCACTAAAGCTAATGTCATAAGCCAACGAAAAATACTTTCCGTAGCATCAAAAAGGGAACACACCCATAATGTACTTATCATCTATTACTTTTTGACATTCCTATTTCAACAAATGCCAGTTTCACTTAAGTGAGGTGCACTCGGGAGCACATTATGCACCCATTCGCATTCTTGTTTTTGAGTTATTACGAGTTGTTTTATTTATTAAAAGGATGATTTTCATATGCTTCGTTTCAATTTTCTATACTCTAAGTTTCTACAACTTGTATTATTTTAAAGTATACAAAGAAAATCGCTTAAATTCCAAGCAACTTGATAGGTAAGAGCAAGTAAGTGCGACCCAGTCTTAAATTAAATTTTTTTAATATTTATGAATTATGTATGTTTATTTTTCACTGTAGGTATCCCATTTCTATCCGATTTCTCCTAACTTGCATTTGATTTAAATTTATAAACAAATTTTAAACTAATCTCATTAGAATATTTTATCAAAAACAATTATAATCAAACTGATAAGCTTTGATCTAGAAAACAATAATAATAACAATAAATTTAATTGACGTTAAACCAATAAAAAATATCTGTAGGTAAACAAAAAAAGGGATGTATATGCACAATTGCATGTTTTTGCCTCCCGTAAGTACCTACCCATGATCAAGTGTATGATGGTTAATCGATTTCAATTAAATCATTCTCGTTTCAATAATAAATTACATATTTTTAAAGATTGAATAAAAGTACCTACTTGTTTACGATTTGGTTCGTGATATTTTCATTATAAGCAAGGGCGTATGCTGGGGGGTCAGTGAGTTAGTTTGGAGTAAGCTTAAAATTTAAATTAACTGAAAAACACATTTGTAGAGTTAACTTAGGTTTAACCCCGAAACTAGGATGAACTCGCACTAAAAAACTCACTCTCAAATGTGAAAAACAAAATTTTCAAATTATGAGTTTCAATGATAATTTACCTATGACTTGAACCTTGGCAGCAGTTGATTTTGAAATTTGTCAATTTTAGCCAGTTCCTACACTAAGAAGTCTGTAGAGTATTATTAATCTAACAACCTATACTTTAAAAAATCATTAGTTATATTTTTAGAAAATTTTAAATACAAAAAAACCTCTAAGATTGCTTTATAAAATCAATGAAGGTTATATTTCCCACTATGTGGGCCTAGGTGTTGTTTTTTCACCATCTATACTTCTTTCCCCCTCGTAATAATTTGTTTAAGAAATAGCATAATAATCATCATAATTTTAACCCTCTATAGAAATAATTAAATTCATCTAAAATTTTTTGAAAGAGTCTGCCTCCTCCTTGATAAAAATCCTGCGTACGCCTTTGATTGTCAGTGTGGGGCAAAGCAAATCAAGCACACCCCCAATGGCGGAGTAGAACAACAAAATAACAACGCAGATAACGTTAAAGTTATGACGTTTTACTTCTGCTATCAGCAAAACACACGCGAAAAAAATATATGTTATCGTCAAGTGCCATACAATTTTAATAAAATCGCTTTCATCAGATTCGAGGTAGGTATTTTTTTCTTCATATTTTTTTTAACACAGACACAATGGACATAATAATATGTATGAAAATAATGATTGTGAAATAGGTTATTAAGTTATCTTTAATTTACCTTTTAGGGCTAATATAAGTTAAGTATCTTTAGTTAATATGTTTAAATAGGTATAACTAGATAAATCAAAAATAATAACTTCTGGTTTTTCTTGAATTGATCAAAACCCTTCTGCAGCAGTATTTGTCTTCAATGTGTTCTACCTACCTACATACATAAATAAGAATTTATTTTTACCTGTTTCCTTCATCATTTTCTCGTCTTCGGTAAGGAAAGTCAAAGGGAACATACCAACACCTTCGGAATAGGCTGCACATTGCTGACGTTGAAGAGCCTTAGCGATCTACACAACAAGATCAAAATTTTAAAGATCAAATATTAACTTAATTTTTTTACTACATACCGACCGCATTGGTATTTTTTTAAGGAAGCTCATCTTAAAGCTGTTATCAAAATTGAAAATATGATTTAACTTAAAAAAAAGAATATGATCGCGACGATGTTAACGTCGAGAAGATCGCAATACAAGTGACACGCTATAATTAAACATACTCAAACTTCACTCCTAATAAATATTCTCTTTCGTCGGCAAACCGGATAGATTGCTTTTAGCATATCAATTCAGTTCTGGTTTAAATTTATTTTTTTCTCTCAATTTTCTGGAGAGAATCAAAAGTAATCAGTTGAAAAACAAACTTCTTTCTGTTTACCTTTATTTCTTTCTATGATAAAATTTATCGAAAAACGAGATCTGAAATAGAACATTTTTTTTTGTTTATTTGGGCATTTTGATATAATGGCTTCGTAAAGTGTAAGGGACTAAATTATTATTAGAAAAGAACTTGTTGAGGTCTAAAGAGTTTTTTGTCAACATTACTATCTACTGAAAACACGTTCAGTGCAAAATAGAGCAAGACCTTATTTTGATATCCTAAAAAAAATATGGTTTAAAAAATTATGTAAAGCCAAATAAAGGTTTTGGTATACAAAACAAATAAGGTTGTATTAAAAGTAGAGTTGTTTAATTAACTAGTATTTTTATAAACTACAACATGCATGCATATTGCATATATGTTGTATGTACATTGCTTTGTTCATAACATCATAACCAAATATGTAGCTTATTCTATATTAATATAGGTACATCATGCATCAATGTTTATCGAATTATTCTACCATCAAGAAGACTTAAATATTGACAAGACCAGCCATAAGATTCAAAAAATCCAAATAAAGGTAGGTACGTTGTCAGTGGCGTAGCTAGGGCAAATTTCGTACGATGCAGAAAAATAACACCGGGAAAGAGTGAAAAAGTATAAGGAACAATTTAAACTAATTTTTACTCGTCTAGTCATCCTGCGTAAGACCTAAGTATATCTTAGCTCAGTTTTTCGAGATACAGCTGTTAGTTTAGTTACATGCTCCCATGGCCCACACTTTGATTTGCAGAGTTTGCATAAGATGCATCAAAATAATTGGCAGTGTGTGCTGTGTCATAACCTAAAAAAATGTATCGGAGGGGGGCGTATCTCCCCCCTATTATGTGTGAGGGTCAACTTTTGAAACTTAAAATGAGAAAAAATAAAATGCACGACTGGGTCGCACGTACTTGCCCTTATGTTCCAGACACTGCAAGTTTAAGAAAATTGTATATAAAAACATGGAAATTATGAGAGAAAAATGTAGAGAAGCACGAAATACGATATTTAAATTACCTAAAACAACTCCTTTGACAGTTTCTTATTTCTTGATTGAATACGAATGTATGAAAAAAAAAGTTTAAAATCGTTGGAGCGGTTTTTTAAAACATTAATTTATGGAATGTAAATTTTAAGTTTATATTTATGTGCAGATAAAATCAAAATTGAAAAAAAATTGCTAACCCGTTTTTGAGATATCCAATTTTCAAAAAAAAATTTAAACATTTTTTAAAAACTCAAAAACTTTTGATATGCTATATTATTTAATCTTATCTGAAATTTGTACATAAAAAATTATCCAGATCCGTTTAGCCGATAATGAGAAAATTGAAAATAAAAAAAACGATGTATGACAGGTTCTTTTAATAATGCTAAGTGTGAAATTTAAAAGATTTTGATAGTTAATCGTACTAATTTTAGTGTTTAGAAAAAGTTTAATCAAAATCGTAGGAGTCGTTTTTGAGACAAAAAAAAATATTTTCCTTTGTGGTTTTTTAACTTTTGTATGGAAGGTACCGTTATTTTTTCTTAAATATAAAATATTTTCCAAAAATATTTTAGAGAGTAATTAAAAAAATATTGCTAGTAGATTACAACCATGCCCATGTGAACCTTTTTTTGAGATTGACGAAACAACTGAAAACAGAAGTTTTGTTTTTTAATCCATTTCATCTCATGAAATTATTAAAGCTTGTACAAGTTTAAGTAACTCTAATTCATCTGGTGCTGACAATATATCTAATGCGACTGTTAAAAAAATTATGTATTTAATTTCTGATGTCTTAGCTTCCATTTTTAACCGCTGTGTTTTCTCAGGCGTTTTTCCTGAGTCTCTCAAATGTGCTGATGTTGTTCCATTATTTAAAAAAGGTTCTACTTCTGATATGTGTAACTACAGGCCCATTTCCCTTCTTCCTGTGTTTAGCAAAATTTTTGAAAAAGTAATTAAAACAAGAATGATCAGTTTCTTAGTTAGGACACAATTTTTTAGCCCTGTTCAATTTGGTTTTCTAAATGGAAAATCTACTGAAGATGCCTTATTGCAGTTCTGTGATCAAATTATGTTCAATCTGGATAGTAAAAAATCCACAGCTGGTTTGTTTGTCGACATAACAAAGGCCTTTGATATGGTAAACCACAATTATTTATTGAGAAAACTGCATAAAGCTGGCTTCCGTGGTTTCATGTTAAACTGGTTTAGGTCATACCTAGAAAATAGATCTCAAAAAGTGAAGTTATGTGAGGTTAGGAGTAAAATTGGATACCTCAATCTTGGTGTACCACAGGGATCTGTGTTAGGACCTATTTTGTTCCTGATATACATCAATTCGCTCTTTGCACTGAACTTTAGAGGAAAGCCTACTGCGTTTGCTGATGATATTGCTTTATCTTATGGTTCAAACAGTCGTTTGGACTTAATATCCGATATAAATTGGGATCTGTGCATTTTAAGGATTTGGTTTGCTGAACATAATTTGGTTATAAGCTCAAAAACTAAATTTATGTTTTTCAGTTTATCTTCAGTAAATAACTTTGATGTTGATATTTATTTCCATTCTCCTGAATGTGAAAGATTCAAACTACCAGTTCGCAATTTTTCACCTGAGAATGCAGTTCGGTCTACTTTTAATGGTCACATAAATTGTTGTGCCAATTGTTTTTTAGTGCAAAGAGTAAATGAATTTAAATACTTAGGGCTTACTATTGACTCCAACATGAATTTTTTCACTCACACTCGTAGTTTAGGTAAATATTTTCGTTCCACAATGAGATACTTTTATCACTTAAGAAATATAGTATCAGCTGATTTATTAAAAACTATTTACTTTGGTATTTTTCACTCTAAACTACAATACGGAATAGTTTGCTGGGGCAGCACTCATTTAAACAAAATTAGACCATTGTTAATCATGCAAAAACAGGCTGTAAGAAGGATTTGTGGTAAACCTAGAAGACATCCAAGTTTCCCTCTGTTTTGTTATCTGAAAATTCTTCCTGTACGTCATTTGTATTGTTTTAAAGTACTCAAGTCTTTTTTTATGAGATCAGGTAATCGTAATTTTCGACGTATATCAAGTCATGATCTACGTGGAAACGCTTCTAATCTTTTAACTGTACCATTATTCCGAACAACGTCTTTTCGTAATTTTTATTCGATCTCCTCTTATCGTTTTTATAACAAGCTTCCACGTTTCTTGAGAACAATTACTGCTCCTGCTTTGTTTATAAAAAGACTAAAACAGTGGCTTTTAGAGCTAGATTATCTTAACCTAGAATCTTTTGCTTCTGGTACTTTGGTTTTGAATGATTTGTAACTAGTTTATTTTCTATTATTTGAATTTTGCTCAATTATTGTCCTTCTTTATACTTTTTTGTAGGTATTATTTTTTGCTATTCTTTAATTTTAACTGTAGCGCTCTACTTTATTTTAAATGCATTACATTTCATATTATTGTGAATTATAAACATTAAACACTAAACATAACAATACATTAACATTAAACATAATGTATTAATCATGGGGTACCCATACATAATTTTATATAATTTTTTGTATTTCTGAAGGGGCATTCAACACTATTTTAATTACATTGTAATTTAATACAGAATGTCTCATTTTTTTCTTATAAGTATGCATAGTAATACTATAACTAATATTATTTTTTGAACTGTAATTATTTATAAGAGAAATAAAAATTAATCTGAATCTGAAAATCTGAATCTGAAAAAAATCTCAAGTATTGAGTTTCAAAAAAATAGATCATGCCGTTTTCAAAATATTTGATTTTAATTTTTTAAGAATCCAAAAAATATATTTTTTTAAATTTTAGGTATTAGGTATATACATAGGTATAGATCTGTGTATCTATACCTATATTTTGGGGGTGCTTCTGTATAAAATAAATTTTGAAATCAGTCATACCGTTTTTGAAGCAAATCGAAAATTAAAAAAATGGTTCTTTGAGAGGTACCATTAATAACCATTTTTTGCAAAAGGACCACCCAAAGGAAGCCTTTACTAAAGTGAATTTATTGAATTTAAAAGCGATTATGTAAAATTGCTAAAAAAAATAATTGTATGGCAAGTATCGTTATTTTCGGTTCTTAAAAAAAATGAGAAAAAACGTGTGGGCATAATCACTAAAAACCAATATCTACCAAGTTTGAAGAAAATCGATTGAGCCATTTAGGTTGTAGACGAACAGACAGACAGACAGAATTGTGCCACCCACTTTTTTGGTGTTGTTTATCATCGTAATGTCATGTTTTATTGTTATCTCAAAAATGTTTGCCACGAATTCAAAACTTGCCTTACTTATATCGCAAGTAAAAATAGTTGAAAATTTTTTTGTCTTACTTTATTTTATTTTTGTGAAAAACAAACTTCATGAATCATTTTTTCAAAAACGTGGACTTATTTAATTTTTTCATGCTGGTTTTCGAATTCTGCGCATTTAAAACTATAAGAAAAATTACTTTGCATCAATAAAACCGTTACAAAGCCAAAAATGTGTTGCCCAGTGTAATCAGCTATCCTACATTGCTGACCAGAAAGAATTGGTGAATAAAATGCACGATTGGCAGAAGCTTTGAATTTTTAAAAATTTTACTGGTGCATCATATAAAAACATGGATATTGTAACTGAAAAATGTTTAAAATCAGTTCATTCTTTAAATTGCTAAAACAACACCTTTTATAATTCGAGCTTCGAGGTGAAAATGAAGAATACTACCTGAATTCTTGAACGAATATAAAAATGTGGCAAATACATTTTTTTAAATCCTTGGAGTGGTTTTAAAAAATTAATTTGTATGTATAAAATTTTTTAAATATTTTTTAGGAAACATTTTGATATGCAAATTTCAGGTACCTACATCTGTATTGATTAATATGCAGATAAAATTAAAGTTACCAAAAAAAATTATCAAACCGATTTGAAACATCAAATTTAAAAAAAAATATGAATGATTGTTTTCTTTTTTTTATTATAAAATAACTTTTTTAATTTTTGTATGCAATATTATTTAAACTTTGTGGATAAAAACAAGGTTCGAAGGACAATAAAGTATGATTCGTCCTCTGTTATAAAAAAAGTCAAAGGGAATTTTATTTTTGATCCGATAGCGAATCTTATTTTTAGATAATTTAAAATAAAATTAATTATCACGATCGAATCAAATTGGCTGCGATTCTTAAAATATATTTCGATCCCGAATTAATCACGCGGGAACTATTGTGAATCTATTCACGATCCGTTCAAATAACAAAAAAAAAAATTATTTTTACGAAAGGACATAGTTTCGAAATGCCAAAGTTAGACAAAGTATTGAAGGACAAAGTTTCGAAACCCTCGGAACTTCGATATTCCTTGAGTGATTCAATAAAATTAACACAGGTGATAGGTTAGCTGATATAGAATAAACAAAGAAAAAAATATTTTCAAAACAAGGTGTTTTAAAAATATGTCAATATTTTGCAACTTCGCTGTTCCTTCAGCGATTTCAATGAAATTGACACTTGTAAAAACTAGCCCTGAGGCCACACGAGCCAGTACTAGGTAAACAGTCACATTACACTCACATTTATTTACCAACACATACAAATCTGAGCAACTGGTTCTACAACAACTGGCTTGCCTTTTTCGTAGCCAGTTGGGTAGCAGGAGAGCAGTCAGTAACAGGACTCGGCAGGACTCGGCAGGACTATTTCGTAGCATATTTAGAAAAATAGGACTAAAACTTATAGCCCTATTCTCCCCATCATCACTGATACCTCACAAGTCACAAGAAGTGGTGAAACTGATTTTATGACTTTTTCGTATTCTCCCCCTAAAGTCACAACTTGTGAGAGTCATAAAAACAACCGAAACTGTGATCTCCTCCAGAGCAGGTCACAACTCACAATTTACTTGAGTTTCTACAAATCATTGAATTATATTTTTTCTAAGGGGCGGTATGTTCTCTGTGCGAAAGAGAACAAATTTCATTTCTTAAGCAAAAGAATAGGACAAAGGCGCGATATTCTTTTGCTTTGTATTTATGAGACAGATAAACTGAATACATATTGTGGGTGTGTTGGTTAAGTTCGTTGCGATTACTTGTAGAGTTGTTTATGTGTGCGCTCATCGGTCAAGAAGCTACCAACAAAATGTTGTGGTGAATTTCATTGTGAGTTTTCTTGTGACTACTATAGGGGGAGAATACCAAAATGTTATCGAGTCACAACAATCCTCACAAGGAGTAGTCACAAGAGCTTGTGACTTGTGATTCCTCACAAGGGGGAGAATCGGGCTATTAAGTTAACTCACATTTTCTTTCACAAAATATTAATAAAATTCAAATTTGGAGTCCATGCCCAGTCCTTAAGAACTCAAAGTTTTATAAATTTGCTAAGTGATCCAAAAAATGATGATTAATGCTATGTTCCCACCAAAATAAAACCCGAGATTTCAGTTGAAAGCTTTTGATATTTCAAGTTGATGGAACAAGATTTCAAGGAAATTTAAACGAAATCTCAATGAAACCTCTAGATTTCAACGAAATCTTAATGAAATCCCGCTCCACGATTTCGAGATCTTAAAATTTTGTAGCTAAAATCTCAGATTTCGGTTTGGTGGGAACATAGTATAAAGCTGAAACCACACAGGTTTCGCCTGGTGTGTTGTAGGGTCTTATTTCCGTTCGAGAAGAAAGCCAAGAAAACAGGTGATTTAATTGGTTAAAGGCTCTCCCAAACCGACGCTGGTTGTTGTACTTTACATGCTTTTTTTTTGTAGGCGAAGGTTAAAATGTACTAAAAGACAAGGCTAACAACAATACGGAATTATACCAAATTGTTGTTGCATTTAACATGCTACTTTATTAAGCGAAGATAAAAATGCACCAAATACAACGTCTTCTGACAGTTTGCAACATGGGCCAGGCTTGATAAGTGAGCACAGAGTATTTTAAATGCCATTGCACACCACACAGACGATAGATTGCAGTGGTTTCATCTTCGTAGAAGTTAAATTTCTTTCCCTAAAATTCGGAGTAGATTTAATACTCCATTTGGAGTAAGATTCGAGGGCTGGCGAGTAGAGAAGCCAGTGTGGCATGTCGCCTACGTCACAGCATATACACGAATAGGAATTTGACAGTTAGTGTGTATAGCCAACTGGCTAGCCAGCCAAGTACTGGCTCGTGTGGCCCCAGTGGTTCATTTCTTTTATCAAAAATGTTAACAAAATTGTTGATATGTGTCAAAAAAATGTCGAAAAGTCATTGGTGAGCATGTTACACTTTATAACATTTCATTTAGGAACGATCAATGTTGAAAATATTGTTGATCTGTCAAACCGTTGAAAAAAAACACGAAATGCATTTAGAATGAATAATCAAGAAAAAACTATAAGGGTATTTATGCAATAGGGTAAAGTCGTCGTAAACGTAGTAAGGTTGTAAACTTCGTAAACCTGTCAAATTTTCCATACAAGTTGTGACAGAATTACGAAGTTTAAAAGCTTTACCCCCATATTAATAAACGGTGGATAACAACGTGCTAGCGTTTATACATGTTAACTAGTAATTCTTATTAACAAATGCGTAATAGTCTGTGAGGTGTGTTAACGTACGGATAACTTTAACTAGCCAGATTCCACGTATAATGAACGGATAACTTCTTAACACATACACGCACGCATATGATAGCACCGTTTACTACTACAGTATAAACTTCGTAAGGCAGTGCATGCATGTTACACATTTATTAGAAAATCACCATAATTTGATGATGTGGTGAATTTGGTGAAGTGATAAATACTGGAAAGATATCATATCTTTTTTAATACAAAAAGTTATCAAGCGGACAAGTTGTCTATCCGTGTGCCAGTTAACACGTATGTTAGGGAGCGGATACCAGTTTTTTATTAATACTGCTGTTAACGTTTACGACGGCTTGCATTAAATTCATTGAAAATAAATATATATAATTTGAAAATTAAATTTCTATTTACTTAAACTAACTATGAGCACAAATTTCTTTAACAAAAATCACGGAACTGATAGAATGCAATGTCGAAAAAAGTACTTTACTCTTTTACTTTTTCATTTATTAAGCCAATTATTGTCTGTGAAGCTTAAAGCCCAAAGTGTGGTTCCAGCCTAACTTGCCAATTTTAATGGAACGCGCACAATTAGCTATATACTCTATACCTACCTGTTGTACTCGAACATGAGAGCAAGTATTACTTCTTGATTCTTGTTTTATAGCCCTATTCTCCCCATCATCACTGATACCTCACAAGTCACAAGAAGTGGTGAAACTGATTTTGTGACTTTTTCGTATTCTCCCCCTAAAGTCACAACTTGTGAGAGTCATTTAAACAACCGAAACTGTGATCTCCTCCAGAGCAGGTCACAACTCACAATTTACTTGAGTTTCTACAAATCATTGAATTATATTTTTTCTAAGGAGGCGTTATGTTCTCTGTGCGAAAGAGAACAAAATATGTATGTATTCTTTCATTTCTTAAGCAAAAGAATAGGACAAAGGTGTGATATTCTTTTGCTTTGTATTTATGAGACAGATAAACTGAATACATATTGTGGGTGTGTTGGTTGAGCTCGTTGCGATTACTTGTAGAGTTGTTTATGTGTGCGCTCATCGGTCAAGAAGCTACCAACAAAATGCTGTGGTAAATTTCTTGTGAGTTTTCTTGTGACTACTAGGGGGAGAATACCAAAATGTTATCGAGTCACAACAATCCTCACAAAGAGTAGTCACAAGAGCTTGTGACTTGTGATTCCTCACAAGGGGGAGAATCGGGCTATTAATCTACTCGCCACCGCGAATGGAATTGCTAAAAAAATGTACTCAAAAATATAAGATCCTGCATTTGCAAGTTAGTGTAAACAGAACCCAATTGAATATTCACATTCAGCGGAAATGTATCCAATACACAAACCACGCGAATCAAATACAACTTCACGCTAATGTGTCAAAAAAGAAAAAAATGGGTACTTCCGACAAGTCAAATGTCAAGTTCTTTCTTTTCGTTGTTTTTACGATAGTTGTTTGATGTGAGTTTTTACAATTTTAAATCTTTTGAAATCCGAGGAAATATTAATGAAAATTTACTAAGTCTATTCCATAAATATTCAATGCGTTATTCTTTACACGCATCCATATTAATTTTTACTAAATTTTTGTGATTAAAGTGAATTTTCATACATCTTTCCAAAATGATACCCTCAATTTCATTTAACTACCTCGAACGACCGATTTGTATGTGTTTTCCATTTATATTCTTTATCTTCACAGAAAAAACAATTAGAATAAAATGAAGTGCAACAGATTTGTGAGTTCCTCCCGCAGGAAGAATCGCAAGCGTCATTTCCAAGCTCCATCACACATCCGTCGGCGGCTAATGTCAGCTCCTCTCTCAAAGGAGTTGCGCCAAAAGTACAATGTTCGTTCGATGCCAATCCGCAAAGACGATGAAGTGCAAGTAGTTCGTGGTCACTACAAGGGTAACCAAGTTGGAAAGGTTGTACAATCCTATCGTAAGAAGTTCGTTGTTTACATCGAGAAAATCCAACGTGAAAACGCCAGCGGTACCAATGTCTACGTTGGTATTCATCCTTCCAAGTGTTTGATTGTCAAACTGAAGCTGGACAAGGACCGTAAGGGAATTCTCGAGAGGAGAGGCAAGGGACGTTTGGCTGCTCTCGGCAAGGACAAGGGCAAATACACAGAAGAGACAGCTGCTCAACCTATGGAAACCGCATAGAGAGTACTTCTGTAAATAAGGAAAATTTTTATTAAAATAACAAAACAAATCAAAAAAAGCCTAAATACATCGTTTTCTTTTTTTAATAATATTTCTTTTGTTTCTTATTCTCGAGTTTGAAATTCCAGGATCAGGATGCAAGAAAAGCAAGTATGTGGCCATAAAATGTAGACTGGGAAGTATACATCTAGGGAATCTAAAGCCTCGTTGGAATATCTTTCGGTAATCATTACTCGCCTTAAGACGAATTAGGACAACATTCAGTTTTATGAAGACCTTTTGAAATAATTGTGTGTTCGCTGGTAAATCGGAGAGGGTGCTCAGGATAAGGATACAAAAATGTGGATACTTCAAAGGAAGTAGAGCAGTTACTGAGCACTGTTCGTGATTAGGAGAATTTGGAATTTTACAGTTTAAGTGGACAATTTTTTTTTATCTTTGGCAGGATTAAGATTGCACGAATCGAATTCCAAATCAGGCCACTGATGCATTTGCATTCTTTTTTGTTCCACCAGGTTATTATATAGGGGGTTTACTCTGCATTTCGTGTAAATTCATAAACGTCATGTTTCCGCATCACTGCTTTTTTGCGATGCTGATGCGCAACGCAGCTGATGCTGATACAAATGCATCAGCAACAACGCATCAAGAATTTTCTTGATTCTAATTTGTTTGAAGTTTGCGCATCACTTGATGCAAGCTTGCAGTAATGAACATGTTACGCGTGGTGCGAGTTTGATGCATTTATGAATGTTTAGCGGAAATGATTGTGTATCATTGCTGCAAAGATGCGTTTGTGAATTTACACTTCAATTCGAAAGTTTATCGTTTGAATTCACCCCTATTTCGATTGTTTTACTAAACTAACAGTAAAACGACACGGCTGTAGAATCGACAGTTAGTTTACACCCGGGTTAAACTACTTTAACAGCTCGCTGGAGGGCAGTTAAAATTGAATCGGGTTAAACGCGACAAAGTTTAATAAATAGAGTTTATTACCGGGTTTTAATAGTGAATATTATGCGCTTGGGTTGAACTTTTGAGACTTAACTCACTTTGAACCAAGGTGTAAATTTAAAACCGGATTAATTGACTGAATAATATGGCTGTAGTGTTTCAGTAAAATTGCCTTTTAAAAACAGCTATTATTAAAATAGTGAGAAAGGTGCAGAGGAGAAAGAACTCTAGCTATAATTCTTCGTAAGCACCAATTTACTATCGTATCTAGAGCCTTGGTGTTTCAATTAAATGACAACCACAATAAGGGTGATCATTTATTTTTCTACAGAATCTGTGTACCTCCGCTTCAATTGAATGCTGTGCCGCTTGTGGAATTTTATGACATAAGTATAAAGCTTGTTCTCAATCCACGTGCAAACAAAAATTATTTCCTTTACTTCAAACCAGTGTCCATCAAATCTCGTCGTTATGAGCGCAATAAAGCTAAAGACGCGTTCTTAATGCTCGAGACATGAAGGGGATGGTTAAAATTATATTTAAGAGTCATTTTACATTTCGTTACTATTTTTCCGAAGGTTTTTGATTTAATGAATTCGAATCCGACCTCAAAACTGTTTCATCTATATCTATACTATACCTACTATACTATACTATACTATACTATACTTACTATACTTTCTTATATTATAAAGATGAAGCATTTATTTGTTTGTTTGTTTGTTTGTTTGTACCTATGTAGGGAGTAATCTCTGGAAATATTCAACCGATCCTTAAAATTCTTTAATAAATGGAAAGATATAATGTCCCTGTGTAACATAGGCTAAATTTTATTTGGATACAAATTAATTGCAATGTTAAAATCTAAATGTTTGTACTTTTTTGGGGTATTTGTGAGTTTTTGATTTTTATATTTCGAAATTTCTTTTTGAGTTTGAAAGGTTATTCTAAGGGGAATGCTTTACGATTAAAAAATTCAATTTGTAGGGATAAATGGGGTCAAAACAAAAATGGTATGAGATAACCAAAATTCTTGTTGTGTTTGATAGAGTTTACTAAGCGGATGTTGTCTTCATACATAGGGTGAAATGGGGTAGAAACTAAAAATGGGTATATGATTTAAAATACTTTTTGAGTTGGGAATGCTATTCTTGAAAGCTTAAGGACTGAAGACATTTCAAAATTTTAATACTTATAGTGTGAAATGGGGTTTGTAAAATATGGAATCGGATTTGAAAGGTTATATGTAGATGATGTCATTCGAAAATTTTGCCTAACCGAGCAAAGCCGGGGCGGGCCAGCTAGTCATGTATATAGGTAGTTCATTGAAACTTAATACAAAATAGGGATAGCAAAAATAATTATTTGCGACGTACTGGGCATGCATTTTATTGTTCCTCTCTAAGGCATGCAAACATAATTTTGCATATTCCCCCCCCCCCCCTCCAGCGCTTTCCCACATCAATTACCTTATCTATTTTTTAAACTCCAAGGGCGCATTGAAAGGGGGGTACTCATTCAAAAAATTATTCAAAACTGCTACTCTTTCCAGGGACTCTCGTAGCCCTTTGAATGCCTTGAAAAATGAACTAATATTCAGCCCTATCACGAATTCCATCGTAATCGGAAAGTTGTTACGAATCCTTCGGGAAAAACTTACTATCCATCGTAATGAAAATTCTCATACAAATTGCCACTACGAACGGATTTGGTGATAGCTTTTTTCGGGATTCGTAAGCTTGCGATTATGATGCAATTCATGACAGAAAATTAATGAATAAAAAAAAAAAAAACAACTTAGCTATGCCCTTAAAAAATATCAATTTATCATCGTTATTACTAAAATCTAGATTTATACAAAAGTTTGTTACAATTCGAGTTGCATAAATAATATAAAAAAAAACTATGTTGTGGCTTCTTCAACAGGTGGTGTTGGTTTAGGCAGGACTTTAGGCTTGAACTTTTCTCTCACGATATCATTGTATCCTTCGCGATTCCTTGCTATTTCAATTGCTAAAAATTGAACTCGCACAACGAGCAATGAATTCTCAGGTGAGAATTCTTTAGCTGCTTCGGCCCTCAGCAGAGTTCCATATGAAAAGTCTTCTAGTTTATTGAATTTTTCAATAAAAGCTCTCCATTTGATTTTTTGTTCGGGTGTTTTCAGATCATCATCTTGGATGGTATCAATTTTCAAATTTGGAAAGTCTTGTCTGAATGTTGTGTAAATTATATCATCGAAAGGTGATAACTTAACACTTTTAGGATCTATGTTGCAAATAAGCTAAAAATAAATAGGTACATTTTTTAACTATACAAAAGATCGAGGAATCTTGAGGGTCAATTACATTGAAATAAACTTCTGCATGTTCCATTGCTTTCATAGCCCACATTTCTTCGACAAGGCCATCGTTGACGAATTCATCAGCCGGTTTATCTAGGACATCCTGTTTAAGTACAAAGGTTAAAGCTGTGGCTGAGGATTATAATTTTGTAAGCGACCCACTTACCATTGCTTGCAGAGCAGATTATTAATGAAAGTGAAAAAATAAAAGCACGTGCTGAGAAAGTAATCTTAAAAATTGTATTTATTGATTAACTTTAAATTAAAAAACAGACTTCTTGATCAAAGTTCAATAGTTTGCCACCATTCAATTTATTTTAATCTAGTTTAATTTAATTTTTTTAGTTTTAAATTCCGGTTTTTTGTATTAAAAAATGTACAAAAATAACAAAAGTTGTTCTGTCAATTTAAATGAGCTGTCATGCTGTCAAAAATAGCCTTTAGTACAAATAGAATAGATCACGAACGGGAAAATGTTGTTTTATCCTTCCAATGAAATAAATACTTCCAAGGAATTTACTTAAAGCTGACCTCACATGAAAGCATATATCGAATTTTTTTGTTTATTTAAGTTTTTATATGAATTTATTTAATTCAATTTTAAATTTAGGCGAAAAAATATTTAGTATAGCCGTGGCCCATGGAATAAAAATACAAGGTATGTTGTATATGAGATGAAGGGTCGCCATATTTTGTTTTGTGTGACGTCATAGCGAGTGTTCACCAACACATAGCTTTAAAAAATAAATTTAAAAAAAAGTAAAACATTACTTGAAATTTAACAAAACATAACTTCAAAACATCTATTGTTTTAATTTGAGTTTTAATAGCAATGGCTTCAAAACATAAACAATTTCTATTTACTTTTTTTTGCCATAAATGGCAAACAATTGAGATCATTCACTCGCAATGACGTCACGACTCAATTGCCTGAACTGTCAAGCATACCTTATTATTCTTAAACCATGGCCGTGGCCGTGGTTTTTAGTGCATTTTTATGTTCGCTTCAAAAAAGTAGCATGTAAAATATAGTAACAACAAGGAATTATACCAAATTGTTGTTCTATTTAACATGCTACTTTTTTTGAGCCGAGATAAAAATGACCAAAAAACACACTTTAATGTTTCTAGATGGGAGTGAAGTCCTTGGTCCGGTATTAAGAGTAATATTTAATAAGTAGTTTATGACAGACAGAATACCGATCCAAAAGGAACCAAATACATAATTGTGAAGAATACCGGCCTGGTGGCCGATTCTGGATCTGTTTAAAAAGTGAATCGGCCCCTGTTAACAAGATACTTATGCTTATGTACAGATGTGCATAATGTACATATGAAAAAATTCAGAGAAACTTGGTAAGATATAGTTTATTTTTTTATTTGGTTATATTGAAGAAAATAATTAAAAAACGGAACAAATGTGGTTTTCGTAAGAATTACTCCTGTGAAAAAACTTTAAATTAGACTGTAGAAAAATGATGAGGATACAGCCAAATATAACCTTTGAAGTGCTCTTGATTTCAAGAGAGCATTTGAAAGAGTTGCTCGTGAAATACTTCTTAGGCTAGTCGCGCACATGCAACTTTCAGTTTCGCAACTGTTTGGTTGCAAAAATGAATCCTATTGACTCATATGGGACAGCGCTTAATGCAGAAACTATTCAGTCGTCGATTCGAGCAACTTTTCAGTTTGTGTTTTGCCACAAACTGGACGATTGCCTGAAATCGGTTTTTCAATTTGTGTCATATAGAATAATATGTAACTGCGCGCACATGCAACCAAATAGTTGCAGATATTTTACCACATCGTTGAATTTTGTTCTTTCCAAGGTGACTTATGTTCTCTGTGCGAAAGAGAACAAATTAATCTTTGCTTTTATTTGCTGAGCAAAAGAATAGGACAAAGGCGATAATATTTTTCTTTGTATGTATGGGGTAGAAAATTTTAATAAACATTGTCGGTGTGTTGGTTAGGTTCGTTGCGATTGCTTGTGGAGTTGCTCATGTGCGCGCTCATCGGTCAACTTGTGACTAAACTGTTTTGTTGCAGTAGCAGTTGCATGTGCGCGACTGGCCTTAAACTATATGTTCCCACCAAACCGAAATCTAAGATTTTAGCTGAAAAATTTTGAAGCTGGATTTCACTTATGGCCTTTTCGATCGGTAATTTGAAAGAACTCTCTGATCCGCATGACCAGTAAAACAAAAAGACACACCCAATTTAATTTTGAAGTTTTCGTATCAGTGTGTGTGCATGTTCTTTTTTTAAGTTCTATGCAGATTTTGTTTTGTATTATTTCGTTTTAACAGTCCAAAACGATGTTTACTTCTCTTTTATTCATCACCATACCCATTGATGGTACCTACTTCGTTATTTTGAGATTCATACAATTTTTAGTTCTCAAAGCCAATTTTGAACATTTTTCTAGATCGTCTTTTCTTGAATACGATTCGCATTTTTATCACGACATCGTCGGCTTTTACTAGTTGACGAAAGGCGCGATTGAGAAGACAGAGTATCTAATGCAAAAGATGAGCTATTTTGTTCTTTTCTTTCTTAGAGTAAGTCACCTAAGGTCTTTCGTCACCTAGTTAAAGACAAATGGAAACCCAGTATTAGAGTGAAAAACATAGCTATTTCCTATTTTGAAATGTTTGCCAAAAATTTAATCGGAAAGGCCCCAGTTGTGGACTGCAATACTTTTGATTTTTTGAATAGCCTTTAATGAAGCTTTCGACGCCTATACTCCTTTTTTTGCTATCACTCACACCCAAAATCAGCTGTGGGCTCTCGATCTAATTCCCAAACATAAAATATTTCTTCTTTTATTTGTATTTCCTTTTAATCTTCGAATCACGTTCGTTTTTCGGTTGCCTATAAAAACTGCTATGAGCTCTTACGACGAAAAACAAAACAACAAGAAACAAAAGGAGTAATTTTTGTATGTAATTTATTGAAAAGTAGTGTAATCATTTATTTTATTATTATTTCTTGTAAATGAGCGTATAACGCAAATGAATTTATGAAGAATGCATCCGTAAGCACAAGAATTCTTTATTTATAAAGGGACTTCATTGATATAAGACGTTTACTTTTTCTTTGTTTTATCAGAATCACCGCTCTTCTTGTCTTTGTCCTTGTTTAGTGAGCCAACAGCATCACGAATAGCTTCAGATTGTGGATCTACTCCAGGCAGATTTTCTAAAACACTCTAAGAAAAAATTATTGATAGTTTTTTTTTGTTAGTTGATGATAATGTATTCATTAGAATTAACAATTTATGATATCTAGCAAATATTTGACTTACCTGCAAAAATGCTGGATCTCCAATGACTTCGGAATAATCTTCATCTACTTCCATAGGTGCAGCTTCGTCAGTTTTTGGGCGTTTAGCTTGTTGCGTGACTGTTTCATCTGAAATGATAAAATAAAAGTCAAATCATTTGTTGGTATTTTTAAAGAGTGGAAGTAAATTTTGCGAAACTCTACTTACCGGCATCTTGCATCGACATTTGCATTGCAAACGCAATTTGTTCTTCTTCAGTCATGTTGGCGAAGTCTGGCATATTATCTTCAGGCTAGATAATAATCAAATATATTTTTTATTAATGCATTATTTGAAGAAACACAATAAATGTACAAAAATAATATTTAAAATCGTTTCGAAAAGAAGCTATTTTAATCGATATTTTGTCCGTAATATCATGAAGCAATGAACAACAAATATTTCAAGTTTTTTCTCCAATTATGTCATGGAAGGACGAACATACAATGTACTCTCGAGTATTAGAAAATGCAGAAATGATCGTTGCACGTAAGTTTTAGGCACATACGCAAATTATTCATAAATGACATGCAGAGAAATAACTTTCCTCGTTTCGTAAAGATTCTTGTTTCAACGATTTGAAGACTAATGTCTTAAACCAAATTACATAATTTAAGGATGAATAGTATTATGCTGGCTGCCCACTTGTCTTCAATTAGCTGAAAAAAGACGCATTTGACAAGACAGAGTGGCTAATTCCAAAAGATAACAAAGTAGCTCTTTTTGCATCAAGCCACCTGTCTTGTCAAACGAGTCTTTCGTCAATTAGTTAAAGACAAATAAAAACCTAACATAAGAATATTTGATTCCATTGCCTTGAATAAGGCAAAGTTAAATAACGATTTAAGTTCTTCAACCTGAAAGTGTTGTTACATTGGGACAGCTTTCATCAAAGTAAGAATTAAAATTCAAAGTTGGAAATTTTGAACATACCCCTTCAGTACACAAAGCTAGAGCACGCTGCAACATTGCTTCCTCATTACTTGGCTCATCAATAGTTTCACTTGCAGCAACAGTTGCATTAGTATCAGTGGTTTCACTTTCGTTAGTTCCAGCCACATTGGAATCAGCAATTGCACGTCGTTGTTCGTCCTCCTGGCGTTGGCGTTGCTCCTCCATGGAAACACGCAAGGCCAGTGCCAACTCTGGATCTTCATTTGGATCAACACCGAACTCAAATCCAGCGCCTCCCAATCCGGCTCCACCCAAACCATCTTCTCCTTGGATGATTGGCGACGATAGTAGGGCATCTGAGAGCCCAGATCCACGGGGAACACTGACCAAATGTGATGAAGTACCATCTTTGCCATTGAGGGCATTAACGAATGTAGTCAAGAGTTCGTTGTTGTCGCCATGATCTCCAAAGCTAACAATGTCAACGTTGACTTTTTCCTTTTTCAAGCGTTTGGCCAACTTCACGAGTTCTCCCTCTTCGTTGTTGATTGGGGAACCAACAAAGACAACAATTCGCATCTTATGGTTTTTTCCTTGACGATGTTTTAGAACCAACTAGAAGAATCAGGGCTTAGTATGATGATTCGATGAGTTCCAAGGGATGATACTTACATGAGCAATGCGAATTCCAGTTAAAAGATTAATTTCTCCCTTTGGTTGGATGAGATGCATTTTGGAAAAGATTCGACCAACATCACTGGTTAGAGTAGCTAGAACTTCTACGGTGCTGTAAATATTGCCAACGATCAAGAATTAATGGAACAAAGAAAAATATGTTAAGGTAAGGGAGCACTCACTTTGAGTATGTCATCAATCCGACATTGTTTTCCGGATTTGAGCGCACTTTGGTCAAACAAACTAAATTAATTCCATCTTTTTGGACATTGAGACGTGTTGGAAAGTAATCACCATTTCTTTGGTAATCACTGTTATCAAAACTACGGACAGAAAATTAAATTCGGATGAAACAATGACAAAAATGCTTCACAGTTTGGTTTTCTTTTAATGCATTTTAATTGTGTAAATATGGGTTAAAATTTTTTTTAAATTGTTATAAAATGAGATTGAAATAGTTGGAATTACAATTCTTTTCATGAAATAATGATTTTTTGGGAAATAATTACCAGATCATTGTACTTTCCAAAACCATTTTTGTATTTTTTAGCTATGTCACTGTTTTACTGCACGGATTTTCTATTCTGACGTTTAATTTGGATTCATGGCGACGGCAACCATCCTGAAGTTGGAGCAATTTGAATGAGTGAATTCAGCGTCATAATTTTTCCGGCGAATTTGATGGGTGTGTCTAGTGTGTTTTATTTTTTATCTTGGTCGCTGTTCACATTGTACTGAAACACTGATTTTTTTTATCTTTTCAGTATTCACATCTTTCTCCTCCTCCATCATTGAAGTGAGATATGAAAACTAAAATATCAAAAAGAATCCTGTTCTCAGTCTAATGTGAACACCGTCTATTAATATATGAAGATTTACTCCCAAGCGCACTTCACAGAAGTGAAACTGATCTTATAGGCTTTTCACACCAAACCCCAAAACCGGTTTTCGGCGAAAACATTTCAAAAACTCGAAAACCATTCACACTGAACATTACACGTTTTCGTTTGACATTCCAGTTTTTTTTATACAAACCACGCACAATTTTCTTTATTTTCTTTGATTTTTTGGAAATAAAAATGGTGATTTATTAAATAAATAGGATCCATATGAACAATTTGGCTAACCACACACAATTATTTATCAATTTTAAATAAATTATTTTATTTTGAGATTCGAATTTTATATTTGATATGACAGAATTTCGTCAGCTGTTTTCAATTTCTTTTGAAAGCATCCCATCAGTTTCTTTTTTGACACATCAATAGGCGCTGAACTCATTGAAAGATATGTTTGTTTTGTTCATCTCTGAATTCCAACAAGTTTTCGACTGGTTTTATATAAAACTTGTGTTTTACGAAAACCTGAAGCTACAAAAAATGTATGATAAAACTTGTGTTTTCGATTAGGTTTTTCTCCAAAACCGATATTTTCGCGATAACTGCGTTTTGGGTTCGGTGTGAAAAGGCTATTAGACCCTGTGCCCATATGCTCTGTAATAGCCCTTCCACACTATCCCATTGAGTATTAAATCATGTTAATAAGTATGAAGAAAATCGTGTATAATGGTGTGGAAACAAAATATGAAATTCCATCACACACAACTTGACAGTGCCCTCTCTCCTTTGAATGGAATCCTCAGGGTTAACGGCGGGTTGGAAGACCAAAAACAACATGGAAATCAACTGTCTTAGCGGAAGCAGAATCCCAAAGAAAGACGTGGCCACAGCTAAAGTACCTTGCAGCAGACCGTGAAGGATGGAGACGTTTTGTTGACGCCCTATGCCCCAGCCGGGGTTACAGGACACGATGATGAAATTCCTTCTCGCAATATTCTGACATGTGTTAATACTTTGTGGGATAGTGCAGAGGCACTTTAACTTTCGATTAAACTGGTCGAGAAACGATGAAAATATTGAAACAAAATACATGAGTTTTGTTCCATTTTTTCAGGTTTCTAGACCGATTTTATTTAATGCGAAAGTTACAGTACGTGGAGGGCGCTTTTTAGATTGTGTTTTTTCACTACGCATAGTGAAAAGTCATGCCGTGTATATACTTGTAGTTTTCACACGAATGTACCTGGGTGCTAATGTAATATTTGTGAATTCAAACATTTTTGCTTCCAATTTCACCCAACTTCATATCTAAAATAAATAAATTGGGTGGCGCAACAGCTCGTGGAGAACCAGGGCCTAGTGACTTACAACTCACAACCATTCCTGTGTGCGTGTTTGTTGGCAGGAATGGAGGGGACCTACAGTTTTTTGCCGAGTCCGAACGGCTAAATGAGAAGCACTTTTTCATGACAAGTATAGTCTTGGAGGATTTGTCAGTTCCTCGCAAGAGGCAGTACCTCGAATAAAACATTTCTGTTTTTAGGTGGCACGGCTGGGAATCGAACCCACACCTTCCGCATGACAGTCCTACGCACTAACCATCATGCCACGAGATACTACTACTTCATATCTAGAGGGAATTCGTTAGGACCCTTCAGTTGAAGGCACAAGCTTATAAATGAGCAAAATAGAATAAATGGACCATTTCCTTTATGAAACGTAACTGCTCACGCAATTTTTTATTTTTCCATTTTCACTAAGCCCTACGATTCGACATCATCGACATCACAACCGAACAGAGTCTTATATTGTGAAATAGTCCACTATTACACGATGATTCTTTGTGTCTGATTCTTTTTGGAACACAATGGGTGCGGAAGAGAAATGAGGTGAGACGGAAGACCAATTGCCCTGTGAGTCGTGGGCCATGGTTTCCGCGACTCTTTTGACGTTTCTTTTTTAGCATTTTCCGTATTTTCGTATTCAGACATTGTACAAACCACTTGAACAGTAGAAGCGAATTTAGTAGGTAATAAAGAGAACCACAAATCTTGCATCCAGAATCGTGAAGCACCGGTGTAATTGCGCGTGCCTCACAGGATGATTTTCAAAGAGTAATTCGAAAAAAGAGTCAGACGCACAAAATCATCGTGTAATAGAGGACATAGAAATACAAAAAATTGATGTACGATGTGACGAGGAAACGAGAAGGAGAAGTGAGGGTGACGAGATCTAGTCGTTGCTGTTAAACAAATTTCAAACAATAAAAGTATACGAGGATATAGGTACACAATGAAGCGTTTCTCGTCCTCACGTCACGCCAAGGATTCGAAAAATTGAAAAAAAAACGTGACGAGCCAACGATTTTCTTTTTAACAAGTAATTTACATAATGGAAAAATTTTTCAAAGAAGAAGTACGACAACTTGAAATTAATAAATAAGGTAATTGATAATCTCTTGTGTTCAAAATTATTTTGTTTAATTTGTATTATTTTTTTTTACAGTAAATAGTTCTCGTTGTTAAAAATCCCGTCACATTGTGAACTGTGGAACATATTAACACCACATTGTGAATCAGGCTCAAGTCAAGTAGGTACACTAGTCAACAATATTAAAGGAACAAATTTTTTTTCAATTTTTGTTAGCGTTTTTTGAAGAGCTGTATCTTTGTGACGAGTGGTCGTATTGAGTTGAAATAAAAAGCATTTTACAGCTTTATGTTTTTTGTTTCGAGATTTGTTTGCAAACAAATTTTTTTGAAGTACCGTTATTGCGTTATTGCAAAAAATGAGACGAGACAACAAAATTATTTTGTTTTAATTTTTTTTGAAGGTCCTCATTTTTATGGATAAATTTTTTTGAGTCAATTAAATGTCATGATCAGATACCTTGTTTATTCAGCTTCAATTCAGTTTTTTTGTTGTTTTCGTACGATTTTTTTTGACATGGTTTATCTGACTTTGAATGAAAAAAGATACTTTAAGCCTTGATTACCAATATCTCAGCAAATAATGACGTTATACAAAATTCAAAGACAGTTTTGGAAATTTGAAAAAGCGTTTTACAAGATTTTTTTATGATTTTGTAGAAATTATTTTTTTTTTACCGTTCACCGTTAGTTTAAGAAAAGTACTAAAAGCCGACGTTTTGTGGTCTTTTCGTAAATCTTTTTTTTTCGTTGCAAATATTGATTGCATGGCTTGCGTTGGTATGCAAATTTATAGACTTTTAAATTATCAATATTCTTGTAAATTTTCAAATTGATTCATCAAACCGTTTTTCCTCACCAAAACTTCAAATTCTTACAAACCAGGTAAAGGAACAAATTGTGGTGTTCCTAAACAATGCGAAGTTGTCATCAAAATGACAAGAAAACCGCAATTCCAGTGGATTTTTTTCACAGTTTTGCATTAGTTAGATACTTTTTTGAATTGAAATGAAATAAAAAGGACATTAAACAAAAAAATAAAAAAAATTAATTTAAAAAAAATTTCAAACAAAAAAACTTGATTTTTTTAATTTTTGAAAAATGTAATTTTTTTTCATTTCCATTCAAAAAAGTATCTAACTAATACAAAACTGTGAAAAAAATCCACTGGAATTGCGGTTTTCTTGTCATTTTGATGACAACTTCGCATTGTTTAGGAACACCACAATTTGTTCCTTTACCTGGTTTGTAAGACTTTGAAGTTTTGGTGAGGAAAAACGGTTTGATGAATCAATTTGAAAATTTACAAGAATATTGATGATTTCAAAGTCTATAAATTTGCATACCAACGCAAGCCATGCAATCAATATTTGCAACGAAAAAAAAAGATTTACGAAAAGACCACAAAACGTCGGCTTTTAGTACTTTTCTTAAACTAACGGGGAACGGTAAAAAAAAATAATTTCTACAAAATCATAAAAAATCTTGTAAAATGCTTTTTCAAATTTCCAAAACTGTCTTTGAATTTTTTATAACGTCATTATTTGCTGAGATATTGGTAATCAAGGCTAAAAGTATCTTTTTTCATTCAAAGTCAGATAAACCATGTCAAAAAAAATCGTACGAAAACAACAAAAAAACTGAATTGAAGCTGAATAAACAAGGTATCTGATCATGACATTTAATTGACTCAAAAAAATTTATCCATAAAAATGAGGACCATCAAAAAAAATTAAAACAAAATAATTTTGTTGTCTCGTCTCATTTTTTGCAATAACGCAATAACGGTACTTCAAAAAAATTTGTTTGCAAACAAATCTCGAAACAAAAAACATAAAGCTGTAAAATGCTTTTTATTTCAACTCAATACGACCACTCGTCACAAAGATACAGCTCTTCAAAAAACGCTAACAAAAATTGAAAAAAAATTTGTTCCTTTAATATTGTTGACTAGTGTATATGGGTGTGTTTCCCTTTCGGCTATTGTGATTGATGTTGTTTTTAGTGGTTTGATTTCTTCAGTGGTGCTTTATCAATTATAGTTCTACCTTATCACTTTTGACAAGTAGTATGCTAAATTTCCACCGAAGGCTTACCTCAGTTGGGATTAAATAAACCTTTGTAGTGCTTCCTCTCCACGAAAAGAATTTAAGAAGATTTTACTTTGACAGTACGGTACCTTTCAATTAGGTGCAGGGAATTAACTTCACGGGAACTATCTTCACATGGGAATTTACTTCACCACTAGTGGGAATTAATTTCACCTTTTTTTTGTGAAGTAATTTCCCCCTTAAGGTGGGAAATAATTTCATCCGAAAATTGTGTGAAGTTATTTCCCACCTATGATATGATAGAAATTACAAAAATGTAAAATTGTGTTTCCTTAAATCCCGATTCTTTAAATGCAAAAGAAACTTGCATACACCCAGCCTCGCACCTACCCCAAATCCTATAGTGGGCCCAAGCAGGGGTGTTGCAGGGGGGCAGCATGCCCCCCCATACATACCTCACTGTTTATTCGCCGTAATGCTTGCTGTTAGCATAAATACAGTGCATAAATACAGTGCTAGCAGGAAGCATTACGGCGAATAAAGAGTGTCGTATGTATGCAACCCCCCTGCTTGGGCCCATTATAGGATTTGGGGTAGGTGCGAGGCTGGGTGTATGCAAAGTTTCTTTGGCATTTAAGGAATCTGGATTTAAAGAAACGCACATTAAAGTGAAATTATTTCCCACAAAAAAGTGAAATTATTACTCACTTTCAGTGGGAAGTAATTTCACTTCAAAAAAGTGAAATTCATTCCCACTAGTAGTGAAGTTAATTCCCATGTGAAGGTAGTTCCCGTGAAGTTAATTCCCTGCACCTTCAATTATGGAGTTTCATTTTTTCTTATGAAGTGGAAGTGAGATAGAGGCTGTGTTCCCTGCCGAGTTTCAAACAGCTTCAGACCGCCAGATTTAGTACGAACCCGTTCTACAAGTTTCATACTGGTTCGTTCTAAAAATTACTAAATCGGGAGGTCTAAAACAAGGAAGAACTGAATGGGGCCTCGAATGAATTCCTTGGCGCCATATAAGAATAGGTATGTAGTTTTTTGTATATAATAAATTCTTCTAGGCAGATTAACTAGATTAATTTCTTAACTTCTAGATTTTTACCTAAAATTTATAAAATCTTAATAAGGGTATTCATGCAACAGCGTAATATCGTCGTTAATGTAGTAAAGTTGAAAACTGCTTAAATCTGTCTAGATTTCCATACAAATTGTGACAGATTTACGAAGTTTAAAACTTTTCTACGTTTATGAACGTTTTACGCTGTTGCATGAATAGGTACCCTAATTATTTTTATACTTTTTGATACTTGAAAAGTTGCATATTTTTTTTTTAAACTCCAGTACCTAACCTATCTATGTATTCCACTCTGTTGTTTAATTCAAAACTTCTAAACCTACTTCATGAAAAATTAGCATTTCGACTTTTTGGCGCATCTTATACTATCCATATTCCATATCAGATTTACTGTACAATGTTTGAAATAAAACAACAATTTAATCAATATTTTCTAAAAATTGGGTCTTCTTTTTATTTTGTTTCTTTTGTTTCTGTTATTTTTAATTTTACAACTAAAAATATTTACAAAATATAAAATGTGATTTGTTCTTCGACGTAAATATCATGGCTTTTAAGTTTTAGTTGCTTATAACGTATTTGCACCTGTTCTTAGTAGCTAGCTATACCTACTAACTTGTTTTTTATTTATTTTTATTTTTTATTTTTTAATAAAATATAATCAGCTCAATAAAATACAAATAAGATCACTATTCAACAACAAAGGGGATATCTAAATGTACACATTACTACTTAAAAATTAAAAATATATAGATTTAAAATTATAAATAGTTTTTAAAAAAATCACATATTTATGTACAGTATTTATATATAAATTAGAAAAAAAAAATAAACAGAACAATAGTGTGTGGAGTTAAATATTGTTTTAAATTCTAACTTTCACTTAGAGACTTTTACGCAGTAAAAGGTAGAAAAAGAACGGGAGGAACAGGAGGATACTTTCATAAAATTCCTCTAAAATATTACTTTTGTTTTATTTTGTTTTTATTTGTTCACACACATTTACGAATGATTATTTAATTTATTCGGTTTAGTTGATTTTTTTTTTTTCAATATTTTTTTTTTATATTTTGCGTCAACTAAATAAATTAGTTATAAATATTTTTTTTTATTTTAGACTTTCTACTGTTTTATTGCTTTATTTTCACATTATTATTTTTGTTTGATCAAGTGTATATATAATATTTATATATATATACTTTATTTGATATTTTTTCGCACCTACGAAAGTATATTAGGTACTAAAAATAGTAAACGATATATATATTTATAAATATAGGTTCCTGTATTTTCTATAACTGCGCTACTATTTTTTTTTTGTCACAAATTGCTACATACCGTTTCAATGATTTTAATTTTTATTTTCATATTTATACATTTAAGAAATTTAATAAAAAAATGAAAAATAAATTAAATTAACAATCAGAGATACAAATTAATATAAGATAGTCATAGAAAAATAGGCTATTAGTCCACTTTAATTATACAGCAACTCTCGAAATTAATTTACACTTTAAATACTAAAATACCTTTCCATAAAGCTATTTTGAGAAAAAGGTAGATATAGAATTGAATTGCAGGTTTGTAAAGCATTTCATTAACTGGCCAGTTTTATAGGTTAATATCCTTTTTCACATGTTTTTGTTTTCTTAATCTCTTTATGTATACATAAATCTTTCTGTTTTTTTTTTTATTGTATGCTTTTGATTTTTTTTTTGAAATATACATATATGTTTAGATATATATTTTTTTTGGTATAAAAACCTCGAGCTCTATATAAAACTACTGATTTTGTGTCGTTGAAGTGAGAGTTTGGTGAAACTTAGGAGTTTCTTTTTTAAATTTAAATCAAAAACAAACTTATATTAATATCACAAACCATGAAGTCATTAAATTAATATAGATTTGGGCAATATTAAAATAGCTTTACACCCAGAAAAATATCTGTTATCGAATCTGGAATTTTACAAATGATTTTTTAACGTTGGAAAGTCAAAATCATGTAGTCATATTATTCCATAGCTTTAGGTGTAAGTTGAGAGAAAAGCTTACAAGTAGAAATACGTTATATTGGCCTTATGCAGAATTGCAAAAGTTTTCGAGCAGTTTTGAAAAGTTTATATTTGAGTCAGCTATTTTGGTCAGTCTGTCATAAAATTTAATTTTTTCCAACACTGCTAACTTTTGTATAAATTCAAGAGTTCAGAAAATGACAGTTCTTGATCTGAAGAGAAAAGAAAACGCTTCGAATAATTCTTCTAAATTACCAATCACTTTGTCGAGATCTCAGGAATGTTCTTACAACAGTTTTACTCTGCAGAAAATTAAACCTGAGGAAAACTTTTCCCCAAAAAGTAAAATGAACTTTCAAGCGGATTCAAGAAATGAAAGCAATGAAAATGTCAGAAACATGAACCAGATGGATAAATATGAACAGACTGTCAAAATAGTTTTCTTTTTTTTGTTAAATTTCTATGATTAAACATAACTGGGGAAGGACATCAATAGGTATCTATTTTATAATTCAAGTTAAACGTTCAAGTGAGCTCAACTCAAACTCAACCTGAACTTTAAACTTGAATTATAAGTATTCAGTCACTCGACTTAATCAGAAGAATTTCTTTTTAAATTTTGTTCATATTCTATTGGTATCTATTTTAATTCAAATCAATCAAGCATGCAGAAGTACATTTCTGTGAAAACTACAAGTACATAATACTACATGACTTTTCACAACGCGAACGCATTGAAACACACAATCTAAATAGGGTCTAAGGTGTGTTACTTAGACCCTGCTTAGATTGGGAAGATTGAGACTGGTCTCACGGCAGTGGGAACAACACAAACAATGCATAAACTGATTAATATTAAAGTGAAGTTTGTTGCGGTTCCTTGAAATGTCAAAACCAATTAGTATATTCAATTAGTAAAAAGTGATGCCAAATTTTGAAATACGTTGAGGACATTTGGGCGAAAGAGTGTTTTCTTATAAAATTTATTTATACGAAAAATATCGCTAAAGATAATGAAATGATTGGGCGTCATTCCGAAATTGTTGTTGGCAATTTTGGAAAAAGTTAGCCCAATTTCCGATAAATGGCCCAATCTGGCAAGCCTACTTCGCACCCACTGAATTTTGAAAAGAGTCAGACGCAAGGAATCACCTTGTTCTCAAAGCTAATACAGTTTTTGCTGGTTGTAAAAGTTGCAAAATGAAGCATGTAACCAAACAGACTGAATATGAGCTTTAACAAAAAAATATTTCAGACAAAATTATTTAGTATTTCAATCAAACTGAACTAACAAATCGTTAAACGCTAGTAAAACTACGTTTTCACCAAAAGATAATCTGGGATTAAAGGTAGTAGACTTATGCAATATTTCCACTTAATGCTAATCTGAGATTTAATAACATTAACCTCAAATCTTCTTTAATATATATATATAATATAAATCTCGAAGATTAACCATACAAATTAATTTCGTAAACCTTGAAGATAAGAAATTAATCTTGTTAAATCTTCCTGGGACAAATACTTTTACAAATCAAACTAACTTTGTCTTATATGGTGCTGAAGGATTCATTCATGGCTGAATTCAGTTCTTCACAAATGAAACATTCCATCTCACTTCCTCTTCATAAGAAAAAACGAAACACCATTTGCATTTTTAGAGGTGATGTCAAAATAAATCTTTTTTTAATCTTTTTGTGCGGTGGAAACACCAAATAGATTTATTAAATCTGAACTGGGATAAACCTTTGGTGGAAGCATAGCATTTCAGTGGTGCTTATAAACCACATGTAAAGATTGAAAAGTAGATTAACTTTGACAGAACACTTCAAAAGCAAACGGTGTTTCATTTTGTTATAAAGTGGAAGCGCGATAGTATGTTTCATTTGTGTCAAAAAATGTTGAATTGAATTCAGCCTCGAATGAAACATTCAGCGCCATGAAAGAATAGGTTATGCTATGTTTCCACCAAAGGTTTATCTCAGAGTAGATTTAATAAATCTTTTTGGTGTTTCAACCGCACAAAAAGATTTAAAAAAGATTAAATTAAAGAATGCAATTGGCGTTCCAATTTTTCTTATGAAGTGCGAATGAGACAGAATGTTTGATTCGTGTGAAACAATGAAGAACTGAATGCGAGTCTCGAATGAATCGTTCAGCACCATGTAAAAATAGGTTAGTTCGATTTGTAAAACTATTTGTCCTAGGAAGATTTAACAAGATTAATTTCTAATCTTCAAGATTTACGAAATAAATTTGTATGGTAAATCTACGAGATTTAAAGGAGATTTAAGGTTAATCTCATTAAATCTCAGATTAGCGCTAGGTGGAAATGTAGCATTAGTCCAATTTATAAAACTTTTTTTCCTTGGCAGATTTAACAAGATAAGTTTCTTATCTTCTATATTAACAAAATAAATTGGTATGGTAAATCTTTGAGATTTGAAGAAGATTTGAGGTAAATCAGGGTTTAGCTTTCGGTGGAAACGTAGTATAATTAACTGGTATCTATTGGTAACCCAGAGGCTATACAGAAAGAAATAAATTAATTCGCTCAGTGACATTACATGATTGAATTTATGTCAACGTGAAATTTCTTTCATTTTGCTGTCAAAAGCCATTGGAAAAAGCAATTTTACCAATCAGGTATTACTTTAATAATAGGTGTGTTGGGTAACGTGAAATTTGCCAAACTAGTTTTTTCAAGTAAACCGGGAAAGTTTGCAATAACTTTCACGTTGCTAAACACGTATTTTGCCTGTTTGGTAACGTGAAATTTTCACCAATTATCCTAAACTTGTGTTTATTCTTCCTATGGTTTCATATGGAAAATTGTTTGCTATTAATTGTCTTTAAGACGCAATTACAAAATTAATAAAATTTAAAAATATTATGAGCGACCTTAGAATTTTTTTCGACTTTCATGATTTGTGAGTTTTTAGGTACAATTTCAAGTATAATGTATGAAAACAATAAAGTCTTTTTATGTATATCAAACTTCTCTCACCATGTCGTTCGCGATCTATCCACTCATTTATGCAGTTCAACTATCTATCTACATTATAGCCCCATGGACTTATTTATTTTTATTTTTTTTTTATTTTTAATAATATCTTAAATAACTAAACGACTACATTACATGCTTATTTAGCCATTATGAAGTATTGTGTTTTTTTTCTTTCTTGTTTAAATGTATATTATGCTGCACTATAGGTCTACAAAAACATGTATTACCCCCAACAAAAAAAAGTAGTTTAATAAATATTTTGTTTTTGTTTTTAAGATAGACATTTATGCCTTTCTTTCGCATCATACAAAGAGTCATTTTATCATCATAAGAAATTAAAAAAAAAAAAATTAAATAAAAACAGTTCGAATATAATGATAATAATAATAATACTATAATATTAATTATTAATTTAACAACTAGACCAGTCTCACGTCAACGACTCTCTACTTAGTCGTTTTAATATTAATACTACACTCGTATACCAAAAAGTTGTCGTAAATGTTCGACTGAATCCTTGATGAGCTCTACTTAATCCTATCGTTTCAGTAGCTGAACTACGACTACTTCTTGCAGCTCCTTCAATAATATTATTGTTGTCCAGTTCGTGTAGAACAGGTAGTTCTAACTCTGGTATAGTTTCGGTGACAAATAATCGTTTCGGTTTACAACGTCGAGGTTTATTCCATGTTTTTGTTACATTAATGGTATATCCCTCGAGATAATCCAAGCCCTAGAATAGATAATATTATATATTTTCATATTGTTGATGTAAAATTAATTTTCCAAAAAGAAAACAGATTTGTGTGTTCATACATACTACATATGTATGTATGTATACAAATTATTTGAATAAGGGAAAGCAAAATCGTATAATAAGGTGTTGAGAAATTTAATACTTAATTTATAGCACATAGGTAATGACAACGTGTAGCGTGTAGATTTTAAAACGAAAATAAACAAAACAAAATACAAAACATAAGTTTCTGTGTTAGAAAGTACGATGTATGTATGTTTTTATAAGTGGCGCCCAACGTAGGTTTTTAATTAATTTTGAAACTTCACCAGTTCTGTTGAGGTGAATCGAGGGAAGATACTCATTTTAACAAAAATTTAAAATAGATTTATATATGTTTTTAATGGATACTGCCTGTCTGTACGTTTTCGTAACATACAAAATACCACGGACGCCAACGGTAATCAGAATACTTGTTTGGCAAATATGTGTGAAATGGGTCTTGGTCAATTAAATTCATATGATAACATAGCTTTAAAGTTTTTTTCTCGGACCAAATAAAAATAAACATAGAAAGTATTTCTTGAAAACTCACCGGAATAAGATGATTTTTTGCTCCCCAACATAGTGGTTTAAACGATCCACGTCTCGTCGCTTGTTGAAATTTTTCAAATTGATTTTCCCAATCATATGAGACGAGGCGTGATTCCAGTGTCATACCAGCTAACTCTGGTGGTGATGATATAAGAACAGGGTTTGAATCACTGGAAGTATAAAACAAAACATCAATTATGCTGTTTATATTACTTATTTATATTAAATGAAAATAATGATTTTATTTTAATCACAATCGTGACAAGTTTACACCAGTCAACAGATTAAATTTAAAAATTATGCACGTATGAATTACATATGTATCTACTTTTTACTTGATTTGATAGTTCTGATTGACATTTAAAAATAAATAAAACAATAAATCTGTTCATTCATTTCCCAAAAATGCCCATTTCTAACAATTTTAGTACCAAGGTCTTATAAAAAAAATAAAAATAGGACTAACATTGGTAGAATCTGGCAGTTTTGGGAAGTAATCGAAAAGACAGATTTTATTTACATTCGATACTAATGCCCAAACGCAGTAATTTTATCCTTTATACCAATCATATTCACATAGGGTATTCAAAACAGTCAACAAAGGTACTATTTCTATTTATTACTTCGTTAATTGGTATAAAATGTTATAACACACGTATCAAATTTAAAATGTAATTCGATTTCTGTGTCAGATTATTTTATACCAATCCTCGCATAAATAAAAAGAAATCCATGAAATGTTTCCGTCTTTTTTTCCTTTACGTTTTTTTTTTAACTTGCGGCTTATGATAATAATCAGAATTATTCCATTCAGATCTATATAGTGAATATGGTTGTAGAAAAATATCTTCAAATGGGAAATCAATTTAAAAAGAGTGAAATTATTTCACACTTATGATGATATAATTTCCCTTGTTAAGTAGTTTCCCATAAAATTATTTCCCAGGACGAGTTAAGGAACCATTTATTTAACTTTAAATGAAGTAAAAACTTACGTTGCTAGCTGCTCGATTCCTAGTGAATGTAATACTGTGGGAAGGCTAGGTAGCGAATGACATGTGGTAAGTTTCTTTTGACGAGGATAATAGAGTGTAAGTACTGTACAGCTTTCTTCTTTCATCGTTAGACCACCTGAAAATATAAATAAATTGATAAAAAAATTACTTTTAGTACTTATAATACAAAAAATAGAAAGCAAAATATTATGATTTTATTCTCGAAACATTTTTATTTCTTATATAAGTTTATACCAATCAGCAAGAAATTAAAAATCTCTGTGACGATTTCATTTTTGTCGTATCAGTTTTTTGTTCGAAAATAAGGAAAAGGAAACAAGGACAAGTATATTCACTATGAATATCAGTTAAACCATTTTATACCAATTAGAAAAAAGTAAAATTTTGTGTAATGGTTTCATCTATCTATTGATCCATCGATGGTACCGCTTGATAGTAAAGTTGCATACATTTTCCGTACTCTGATTAAGGCGATCAACACAAGTGGCAATTAACTTTTTAGTTAATATTCATGAAAAACTGGTATAAACTGACTTCAAATAGAAGTTTGTGGTGCTATGGACATTATTACAATTGAAGGTAGCCATACTCTTCCAACCATTATTTGATTAACTCGATGAAAATACTGGGAATTATTTATTCTTTCACTGATAAATTATTGGTCTAATGTTGATTGATAAACTGGTCTAATAGAAATAGAGAATTGTGTGCTCTTGCTTAACGCATATTTTTAAAGTGTATATAGCAATTGGTATAAATTCACGTAATGTCGTAATGTGAATTGGCTGCCATTTCGTTAGAAATTAAATAATTTGGCTTCATTTTCACGAACAAATTATTTAAAGGTGTAAAATTGATGAAAATAAGTTTGAAAAAAAAATTATATCTGCCAAACGACCACCTCGTGAGATGATGCATCTTTTTAAACATGTCACTCGCAGAATATCAGGCTCCAAATTGGTGATTTCATCCTCAATTATTTCCTATCTGTCTACAGCATAAATGTCAAAGCACAATGACATTTGTAAAAAATATAGCACATTCACATTATGCCATTACTTTAGCCCCATCTTGTACTTATACTAATTAAATATGTATTTTTCTACTTACCCAAAGTGATAGCTTTCCTAGTTGAACTATCATAAATACACTCTACAATCAGTCTATCTCCAGGCATCGAACGCACGGAATTAGTTAATCTTCGAAAATCTTGATAATCAGGATCAATATTGTTATCCTGAACAATTGGTTTAAGTTCTTCAGTTTTTCGTATCTAAAAAAATAATGAATTTTTGTTCGAGATATAAAATTTTATGTTATTGATGTACGATATGTATGTATAAAGGGTTATGTTTTTTATTTACCTGACGAAGTTTTATTTGCCTGCCTATTTGATGAGTTCGCATCATAACAGCAAAAATATTAATACCTTGTGGTGGAAATGCATAACTTGTACAATTTTCAATACATTGTCCATCAGAGACTACATGCTTTTGTCCAGGGGGAATTATGTGACGCCAATTCGGATCCATTCCTGGAAAAAAAAAACAAAAACCGTTTACATATTAAATAGAAACCTACATATTATATTTTTTTAATAAAAATTGGCAAACAGAGCGAGCAAAAGAAGGAAATTTAATGCACTGTGTTTCAACAATGTGTTTTTGAAAAACTTTGCGCTTGAAATTGAATATTTGTATTAATTTTGTCATTTTATTTAGTTTTTTTTTTGTGAATGGGGAATATTACATATGAATTTTGTTTTTGTTGTTGAGAGAAAAAATAAATATAACAAAAATATATTCCATAAATTGACAAAATTAAAATAAAGAGAAAATGATTGGGTAAATTATTTTCCACTTTATGGCCTCAATTTTGTCGCTCTAGTTGAGGCAATAAAACAAATTGCCCAGCACCACTCAGGGTATCATTTCTTTATTGATAAATGGACAAATGCATGTATTTTGTCATCCATCAATAAAAATACAATTGTAATAAAAGGCAGCACCCTCAGCTTTAACGCTAATGAAATAATTAAGAGAGACTTGAAGAAAAAAAGACAAAAACACCAACTCAATCAATCAGTTGTTCAATTGATGCTTTGATTTTGTTAATTCACAAATTACTCACAATATATTTATTTAACATTGAGGCATTTGGGGAAAAAATTGTTAATTATTAAATATTAAAGTGAAGCCATTATTCATCATAAACCAAAATCTTGAAAATAAATTGAGTATGATTTTTTTTTATTAAATTCGAAAATGCATTTTTCTTTTTGCTGCCACCCAGTTTCATGATTCCAAAATTAAAAAAATCGTTCATACATTTCTATAAAAATGAGTTATTGATTCATTTCTTACCGATAGAAAGAACTCCAGCATCATTTGGTCGCAGGACATTAGTGAAATAAATTTTAAGACCTGAATTATCAGCCATTTGTTTCGTTTGAAGCTGAGCAAAATCAGGTTGTAAATTGCTATAGTGTGTTTCCATTAGGAAGTATTTCGCTTGCCGGGAATCGATTGGATAACCAGCTTCTTCAGGAAATGAAAAACCCTATATCATAGAGAAATAGAAAATTTTAAAAATATTTTTAAGTATTTTTCAAAATGCTGAAAAAAATGTCACTTACCTCTGAACCTCTTGCCCATGAGGCTACAATTGCATTGCAGGCTAATGGCATATCTCTAGCTCCAAGACACTGTCGTCCTTGTTCTCGAGCCATTAATTCAAGATCTGAATGTGATCCTTGACATTCGTGTAATGTAACGTGTTGTAAATATTGTATACTGGCTGATGAATCGAGGATAGGTTCATACTGGTATAAAGAAAATTATATCATTAATATTCTTGCCCGTATAGTTTAGTTTTTTTTTTTCTTTTTATAATAATTACCCGAATTAAGTGATGCTTTCTATTAATATCTTCTAATTTAAACATCTTACACCAATAGAGTGTATCATCACCACTTGGAAGTTCAACATCTTCATTTCGTAATTCCAATACTCTTACTCTATCGTCTCTGTGGGATTTAGGTTGTGACTTTTGTGTTAGCAAAAGTGGTCTATATGCTCGATATGCATCAGCTATGTCTGGTAATGAGCCTGGTCCCATCGAACTTGACCTAGGATCATTTTCACTATACATGTACACAATTCGCATTGTGTCGTCCTAAAAATAAAAACATTAAAGGTAAGACAAATTTGATATTTTTGAGAAAACAAAAGCCTTAACTTAAAAAATATTTGCTGGGCAAAAGCCTAGAGAAAGGTTTAATATTTCAAAAAATATCTTTTTCAAAAACACATATTTTGCTGTATCAAGAGTTGTCAAAAGTTAATGTGTTACATAAAGCTTCTAAGGCGTTCAAGAAAAAGTTTTAAGGTGCGTTTTCATTCGAGAGTAAAAATACTGCGGACAATTTTCGAGAGTAGAACTAGTAAGTTATAAAAAAAAGCCCACAGCTATCCGAGAGTAAATCTCAAGAGTTTTGTAGTGAAAATATCTACTCCCAAATGGAAACGCACTTTAAGATGCGTATTCATTTCAGAGTTAAAAAACTACGAGTAACTCTTAAGCAGCAATCGAGAGTAAAACTCGCAAGTAGGCACATTCATGAAATTAACTCATAGAAGGAAAGACAACCATCCGACTATGAGAGTCACTATCGAGAGTTTTTTTTAGTAAAAGTAAAATTGGAGACGCATGCCTTAAGACATTGCACTTGGTTTGCTCTTCCATTTTATTTTGCATAGTCCTATTTATTTTGCTTTAAAAAAATTGCACTTATATGTATGTCATTGTAACATTATGAGTTTCTTAGATTTCAAATTTAAAATCTTGAAATTCTATGTTTTTAAAATTGTTTTTAAGTGCATTTTTACCATCGCTTTAAAAAATTCCTGTGTAAATTACAACAACAATTAAGTATAATTCCATATTATTGTTGTATCTAACATTAATTTTTTTTAAAGCGACGACAAAAATGCAATAAAAATGAAAGCTATTAATATTACATTCTTGTAACTTTGCCATCAGATATGCTTCTCCATAAAGTCCAAACCACATGTTTGGTTTTAAAGGATTAAAATAAAAATGAAGAACTTCACTCTTTGTTAAAAAGTTTTTAATTTTTAAATAAAATATAAATATTCTTCATATGCTATATTTTTAAGCAGTTTTTTTTTTATTTCTGACAAACGTTGGTTTTTACTCGAGCAGTCATTCATATAAAATACCACCATTTGCACATTCCAATTCCACACCACACATCAGAGGGAGTTAAAATTTTATTCGCATTCACCTTTACAATTAATTAATTTAGATTTGCTTTTCGTGATCATAACGAACAGCTGCCTACCCCATCATAGCATTTCGAATTGCCTGTGATGGTTCGAAAAAATATGTATGACCGAGAGACATGACATTTCTCAAATACTTGATGCACACTTTGTGTGTTGAAATTTTTTATTTATTTTTTTCTTCTTTAAAAAAAAAAAAATAAATAAATACAAATTCAAAACATTCCCTATTATTATTTTATTAATATGATAAAGGGTGTTGTTTGAATAGGAAGCAATTAAAGGTTTGGGCGTGTAGAAGTTAGCCCAAGACCAGAAGCGGCAAGCTTAATAATTTTCAACACATTTCAATTTTATGCTCAAAAAATAAATATATTGCCTTAATTATTTTTGAAAATTAGTTTTAGTTTTAGTTTTAGTTTTATGTTTTCAAATTTATTTTATGACAAGTACATTCTCATTGAACACAACTCAAATTGAATTATTTTGCTTGACTAATGTTTAAGTGATTACTTTCATCAACCTTAGGGAACTTTACAAATCCGACAACGTCAAAAGACTATCATTTTGTGGAAACTGTCAGATAATAAAGGCGGTCTTTTATCTTTGATGAATTTTGTGCTATATGATCATATTTGAAGTGGATATTAATTACAAAAGCCTTGCCATTTATTTTAAAATAATTTGAAATACTAATATTTATAAATAAGAATCACATATTTCAACATGACATATCCCACAAAATGATGAATTTTGACGTTTGTGAATAAACGAGATAGCGATAGATTGCTATTTGGTAAAGAGCTCTATAGAGTTTTATACCAATTAAAGAGCTCCTTACCAAAAAGCAATATCTCTCTATGTCGTTCGATCACGAATAGACTAAGAGCCCACAGCAGATTTTGGGTGTGATCGAAAGCAAAAAAAGAAGTATAGGCGTCGAAAGCTTCATTAAAGGCTATTCAAAAAATCAAGGTCTTGCAGTCCACAACTGGGGCCTTTGCAAGAAATAATGCATCGACAAAAAAAATATGAATGCAACTTCGAGGATAATCGTGTTAGCCGAAATTGGTTTTCACCCCTCCCTAGATAAGCTCCGCGGATCCTATATCACGGAATCTAAGATCATTTGAGTGTTTAATTTGCCTGCCAGACTGTTTAAAAAAACCGTTTTTCACTTTGAATTTTGAATTTTTTAAACGGTCCGGTAGAGCGAACTATACACTCAAATGGTCTCAGACTCCGTGATATGTAATCCAAGGAGCTTATCTAGGGAGGGGTGAAAACCAATTTCGGCTAAAACGATTATCTTCGAAGTTGCATTCATCTTTTTTTTTCGATGCACTGTTTCTCGCAAAGGCCCCAGTTGTGCACTGCAAGACCTTGATTTTTTGAATAGCCTTTAATGAAGCTTTCGACGCCTATACTTCTTTTTTTTGCTATCGATCACACCCAAAATCTGCTGTGGGCTCTCGGTCTAGAATGTCAAAGTCTTCATTTTTTTGAGAGTATGTATGTATATGATTCTTATTGATGAATTTAAGAATTTCTGGCCATACAAGACAGAGCCAAAGAGTCAAAATCAGCCGTGTGTGGGGTGGATCGGCCACCGATCCATTTGGATTTTCAGCCAATCTGAAATCCAACCGAGCCAAATGGATCGATTGCCCCGGTGGTGTATGGCCAGCTTTATGAATTAAAATAATTGTAAGAGTTTTGTAATTGAAATTACAATTTGAATATCTAAATCAAGTACAAACTTCAATAAAATAGAAGACTGCCTTTTTAATTGACAGATTCGTTAAGTTCCCTATTAGCAACATATCCCTCTTTCGTTTATTTACAAACGTCAAATCTGAACTTTGGTGAGACTGTCATTTTCTTGACATTATTTTCACTGATGAATATCGGTACTAATGCATTCATATGTACCTATTTTAAATAATAATGAGCACAAACTTCTTTTAGTAAAAAAACTGCTTTTTTTGTTTTGCTTTGAAATCAGTTACATAGTTGCAAAGTTCAATGAACGCGAAAAGAATAGTTTGAAATTTCTTAACTATGAATCTGTTGAACTCAACAAAGTAATAGATGACACTTTTAAGTTGTTTAACAACAAGCTTACAATTACATTGAGTTCAAATTACTTGCTTGATAAGTACAACAAAGAATTAAAATAAAATTCTCATTAAAAAAAATAAATACACACAAGAATGAGGATTTTTGTTGTGTAAACAGGAGCTATTCAATGCTTATATTAACAACCCTCAACTATTATTTTTTAAACGTTGATGAAATTCCTCCTTTTCCGTGCCACACGAAATTTATTTTCAATTTGGCTGAAAATCTTAAATAAATGCCAATGAAATGTCAACAAACTCGCTCTACGAAAGCTAACAAATTAGCTAAATTAAGTTGGTTGCAATAAATAGAGGCGTGTTTTGTTCAGCATTTAAAAACGTGAACATTAAGAAATGTTTCACTTTAAGCCAAATTTTCATTATGCAAATTACAACAAGAATTAGTTATATCACATCATATTTGATCTTCGCTCACTCTGTGGCTTAATTTGAAGCCTTTCTTAATGTTCGCATTCAGGAGCTCAAATAAAACACTCTTCGTTTTTGTAAAGAGGCTCCGAGTACTTAATTGCATTTCTATTTCTCTACTTCTTCTTCAAAAGCCTTCAATTCGCTATTCTGACTGAGTAATGTTTTCGGATCCTTTTTTGTATTCTCGATTACAGGAAAAAGTAGAGATGGAACGAACACACTACACATAAAGATGAAAAATAATCTTGGAAAGACGATCTTAGAAAGACGATCTTTTCATATTAGATAGAAAACAAAATGGAGTCTGCGAAATAAGACTGCACTTTTAAGGTGAACGGGCAAAGTGACACATGAATTTGTCATACATCGTATGAATGGGTTATTGTTCGTACTTCATTTTATAATATAGCCGTTAAGATTTTAAACATGGGGTTCGCGAGATATTCAGCTTCAAAGCACCGAAAAGAACAATAATACAACTCCGCATTGTCTTCCTACTTACATCAATGTGTCGCTGAAAAGGTTAATACTATTATGTTCTTCAATTTGTTGCAAGACCGTTAAGCTGTAGACCATCTGCACTGCACGCTGGTCTACCTAATCAACAGCAAAGTGTCACACGTCATTGAAAAAAATATTGCGTGTTCTTCATTCTATAATATGGCCGCCAGGCTCTACCTCTATGCCATGGGGTCCGAGAATTATTCAGTTTGAAAACACCGAAAAAAACCATAATGCATACAACAGTCCAGTGACTAAATGGCCAGCGACTATATTGAACTGTCGGGCTCATTCCGGAGGGGACGGAGGGTGCTCCGGGCCATCACACACTGGATCAATTTTTAATCAGACTAGCTTCAGACTAACCCCGAGGCCACACGAGCAAGTACTTGCCAGCAAGTTGCAATACATACACATTTGTTTACTAACACAAACAAATCCAAGCAACTTGCTAACTTGCTTAAAGTGCCTCTACACTATCCCACAAAGTATTAACACATGTCAGAATAAAGTGGGAAAGAATTTCATACGACTGCCAAATTTGTGTGATGAAAATGATTTTCATATTTTGCTTCCACACTTGCATCAAAACAAATCAGTTTCACCATAACCTCAAACGCAGTGATGGGACTTGGGAAAACTAAAGTGGTGGTAGATAGCCCAAAAAAAAGGTGGTAGAAAGGTGGTAGAAAAAAAATGTTATGATGGTAATTAATGAGATTTTCCATTGGTAAATTTAGATTTCAATCGAAATTGTTGCCAATAGTGTAATATTAGCATCATGAATTTACCGATTAATTTAAACAGCTTCCTTTTTCTATTTAAAATAATCTTCTTAGTGTTTTGAGCTCAATTTTCACAACCGAAATAAAATAAACACATCAAAAACCACATAAGCAAACTGACAGCTCAAAATTGTATTGGTATTGGTACAGGGAGGGGTAAATCTGCCGTATCACCAAATGCTTTTATATTTAAGAAGATTTTAAATGCCCTTGTAAACTAAAAGCTCGCTTTTGTCTCATTTAAGTTTAACCACCGATTTCACGAAAGGCTTTTAATTGTTTAAAAAGTCTTTTAGCCTTTAAATGATGTTTTTGGTTTCACCAAATGCTTTTTATATTTAAGAAAATTTTAAATGCCCTTGTAAACTAAAAACTCGTTTTTGTCTCATTAAATTTTAAAAGTCTTTTTTGTTAAGACATTCCAGTCAACAATAGCTGATATTTTGCTGTCAGAGTAATTGTCCCTCATCCATAATTCTTTTTCACTTTTTCTCATACATAGACTTCGCATGTGCGAGGGAAACAACTTCTTTTTTTTAATCCAGGGATGTGAGCAAACTCAGTCAAATTTAAATATCCCTTTTCTACATTGGTGAAACTGAAAAATTTTAAATGTCTGATAAAATTTAGAAGCAGTTTAGATAAAAGTAATTGAATCGGTGAGTGGAAGAACAGTACAAGCGCCATTGCAGAAAAATTAAAATAACTTGTTTATCGGCTTAAACAAATGTTTAAAAGATAGAAATTTTAAACTTTTCAATCGTGAGCAAACCTTTTTACATTTTCATACCAAAAAATCTATTTTTCGTCTCAGCAATAAGAAGTTATGCCTGTTTTTCTTACATTTTTAATTTGGCACTTGTACTGTTCTTCCACTCACCGATTCAATTTTAGTGTTTGTTTATGAAATTGGCCATAAATCTCCCATACCGTCTTTCAAATTTGTAATAAAAATCCACTGTGGTACAATGTCATCAGTTTTGTTATTATTATTATCTATTATTTTAAATTCGCCGATGAGTTTTCTCCACTCAACATTGAGCGTTTCAATGCTTGAAGCTTTTGGCGGGAAATATTTTGTAAGTCCAATGACTGTTGGCATTGTTCCAGCATTGACCTGTCGGATCTAAATATTTTAATACTTTAATTTTCAATGAGTTGGATTGGAAATTGGAATGATTGGTGGTGAGAGTGTGTGTGCAATGTATATGGGTAAAATGTGATTTCCAAAACAATACAATGATAGAAATGAAAAATAATTATTATTAGCAGCAAAATGGTAAAAGGTGGTAGATTTTGAGTTGGAGGTGGTAGGATTTTAAAAACAAAAAAAGGTGGTAGAAATACCACTTAAGTGGTAGAAGTCCCATCACTGCTCAAACGCCCAAGTGGGATAGAATGTGTGATGGTTTTAGAACCGATCTTAAATATTTTCAGGTATAAACACATGTCAAATCGTGTGATGCGATGTCAAGTTGTGTGTGATGAAATTTCATATTTTGCTTCCACACTATTATACATGACTTTCTTCACACTTTTTTGACATGTATTAATACTCAATGGGATAGTGTGGAACGGCAATTATCAACTGGCATGCCAGTTTTGAAGCCAGTAGTGAAGCAAGTTGAGAAGCAAGTTGGGAGACAAGCACTGATCTCTATAACACTGGATAGTGTATTCCTTATAATGTATAACAGTTTCTTTGCTTCCATTTGAAGATGACAATTAGGTGGTCGGCTTCATAATTTGACGTCTGAATTATACAAAAAAAAAAGTATTTTCCAGATAGGGATGTGCGATATTGAAACAACATCGATTTCAACATCGAAGACCAAACATCGATGTTAATAAATATCGAACTGAAAACATCGATGTTTTTTCAGGTGTTTTTGTTTAAGTTTTTTGTTTGACCAAAGCAAAAAATGCGTCATGCTATGCTCTAATGTATTTTTGCTTTCAAAATTTCTGGTGCCGGCTATTTTTTCTTAAGTTTTTTAAAATCGATTTAAGTTTTCATACAAATAAAAAATATGAAGTCATAGGCAAGGTATTTCAACTTTAAACATCGACATTGCAAAATTATGATGCTAAAACCGCGTGTAAGTGGTATCTTTCTAGGCATTAATGATTTTAATGGGTGAAAATCGATGTTAAAATATGTATTTTGCACAATGAATATCAACAAATTTAATAAAATCAATATTGCAAGGCAATTCATGGTGTTAAGCTGTTATGTATGCCCTTTTTGAAATCCGATAATTCAAAATCTTGTTTCACACGAAGGTGTGCGCAAGAATTTGCATGGTGTAAACTGCGTGTTTCTGACCATCGATAATTTAAATTCGTGAAAATCGATATTAAATATGTATTTTGTAGTAATATTTCAAGGAATTTTGTGTAAACTGTTTTCTGTGGCTTTTTGGAATATATCGATATTTCAAAACACGAAGTTGTGTGCAAAAACTTGCATTGGTGTAAATTGGGTCTTTCTTATCATTTCAATGCGTGGAAATCGATGCTGAAATTTGAATTTTGCAAAATATATCGTCCACAGATTTTATAGAAGCAATATTGCAAGTATTTCATGTGTATTGTGTACACTGTTATCTAACGATATTTCAAGATAGTTTTGCTTACAAAAGTGTGTACAAAAACTTGTGTAGTTTAAAATGCGTCTTGCTGAGCATCGATGATATTAATGCTTGAATATCGATGTAAAAATATTTCTTTTGCAAAAATAAACACAAAACAAATTTGATGGAAGCAAAATTGATAGGCACTTCATGTGTAAACTTATATCTGTGCCTTTTTGCACATCGAAAGTTTCGTTGTGGTTCTGAATTTTTAAGTTTGGTTTGGGAGATCCTTTGATGATTTCATTTTTCAAAAAATTCCAAATGTTACAGATGACTTAAAAACTATGAAAGTCACTCCATCTAGATTTTACTAGCAGAATCAATCATTTTCGTACTAACTTTTTGTTTGTTTTTTAGTCCGATGTTTTGGATGTTAATATCGATGTTGCAAAGCATCGAAATCTTTACTATCGATATTTTGCAAATATCGATTAAAATCGCTCATCCCTATTTCCAGATGTCTATCTGAAAAAAGGGAACAGACCATGATATGAAAATATAAACTTTTGTGGAAGTTTGTTTTATTATTTATTATCTTTAAGTTATTCACTGTGATATGCATTTGGTATATATTTTTTAGTATAATTACATAGTGGAATGAGATAAATCATTGCAGTTTGCGAAAAAATGAGCAAAACAGCTAAATTATGATAGGAGGATGCGATTGCATATTCTGCGTTTTTTTTTTAATGATTTTACCTCCTTGTCACACTCTTTACGTTTGATATTCCGTTTCATTTACTAATTAGTGAATGAATTTAAATTACGAACACAACAAATGTTAGCAAACAGATCTCGGGGGGTGAAACGAACGGAGAATTGATGTCTGTTTAATGGATTATCTTTGTATTGCATGTTATACAGTTATACTGGTATACAAAAAAGTGGTCAGCTTCATAATATAACAATTCTTCAAATGGAAGCAATATTTTTGTATCGATACACTATCCAGTGTTTTATAGAGATCAGTGGAGACAAGCAAGTGGAATGCAAGTGGAAAGCAAGTGGGAGGCAAGTGGAGTGCAAATTACGAATTTGACAGGCAGTGTATGTAGCCAACTTGCTTGCAAGTACTTGCTCGTGTGGCCTCAGCGTAAGCTTTGCCGTTAAATATTTACTGCCTGAATGCAAGACGCAGCTGGAATAGACGTCAAAAATGGTGCAGTAGATGTCAAAAATGCTGCAGTAAAAGTTAAAAATTGTTCAACTCTTGCAGCTCCGGCTGCAGCATTTTTGACATCTATTCCAGCTCCATCTTGCATTCTGTTCAGGCAGTTAGACTTGACAATATTTGAGTCTTAGAATATCCGTTGAACGGAACGGACGCGTCTCAGTCAGTCCTAGAATATCGGAAATTCTAGGACTGACTGAGACGCGTCCGTTCCGTTCAACGGATATTCTAAGACGTAGCCGTTCTGTTCGACCGATATTCTAGGACTGACTGAGACGCGTCCGTTCCGTTCAACGGATATTCTAAGACTCAGTCAGTCTTAAGATATCCATCAAGCACGGATATGTCTCGATTTTTCTTGGAAGATCCGTCAAGCAGAACGGACGTGTCAGTGAGCAGGCAGTCGTAGAAAAGCCATCAAACTAGGCAAATGCATCTGGACGAACCCAGTCTACTACAGTGTGTATTAAGTGGAATTGACTTTGGGTTTTTCGGTGATTTGAAGCCGAATATCTCTTACACCCCATGGTCTACAGCTCAACGGTCTTATAAGAAAATGAAGTATAAGTAATAACATTTTCAACATATTCGTGTTGGGAAATGGACCAGCTCCCATACATTTTTGCACAATCTCGTTTTCAGGCTGTTTCTGGCCGAGTCGACTGTGAAATTTTGAGATATAGGAAAGAAATGCTCTGCCTCTTATGTAGTTTTTCATTGCAAACTGAAAGATTTTATTTCAAACTCCAGAATTTCTGTCTTGAATGAAACATCTTGGCATTTTTTTGAGTAGATTTTAAGTCACAGCTAGGTTTTGTGTGATAAAAAACAAGTTTAAGCTAGAAACTAAAAGATGTCTTCTAGTAATAGCTATATTTGAAATGTAGCTTTAGCTTGTTTTTCCAGCTTAAGCTCCAAATTATGAGATTAATAATAGATTAAGCTAGAAAATTATAGTTAAAGCTACAAAAATATTAAGATTCCTGGACCCCTTACTAGAAAGCTTTGACTAGTTCTTTTTACATAAAAAAAATGGGTCTTGTGAATAAACAAATAGCCTTAGCTAAAACTTTGATGTTAAAAAATCTCCTTGCGTTACTTTTTGGTCCCAAAAATAATAGTTTTAGCAAAAGCTTCTAAGCCAAAACATGTGAATAAAGAAACGAAAGCCAGAAATATTAAGCTTAAGCTAGAATTTTCTATAGCTAAAGCTATTAAGCGTAATCTTTTTTCACATGAAACAAAGCTTAAGCTAGAACTGTCTAGCTTTAGCTACTATTAATAGCTACATATGACTAGGTATAGCTCAAGCTTGGTCCAATAATAGCCTTAGCTTATTTTTTTTTATTCACAAGGCCCAATGTTTGCGTTTATGGGTGAATGTAGGCCAAATCTTTCAAACTAGAAAGATCACATCCTTTGTCTTTAGATCTCATCTTTTTTTGAATGAAACATGAAAAAATGGACAAAATGCAAATATTTTCGCAAAAAGGTCAAAAGCCTTTTCCAGGCAGGTCGTAATTGGCAATTTTCTTTAATCAAGACTCTTTCAATACATTTAAAATCGCAAAAAATATAAACGCAATACATGCCTCTGACAGCTACAAGTATGTTATAGCTCTACCTTTATAGTAAGTTGCTTTTTTAATGATATTCACACAAACAAGAATGTTTCTCCATCTTCATGAACCTAAGTGTAAAGATAATCCTTAAACATGCATATAAAACCTGATTCCAATCCCTATATCACATTTCAATCAAAAGATGTGAAGTGATGGATGAGCGTGATTTTTCTGTTATTAGCTTCATAAATTTTTACAAAAAGGATAGGTGGTATGCATATTGTTGTTAACATAAGGTGCGTACACAAAATATTTAAACGCATAAAAAACTCCTGTAGAACAACCTTTTTGTTAATCTGTTTCTTTAATCTCTATTACATCGGTTTCTTTAAATCAATCAAAATGTAAACAAACTTACCGTAATAGGAATGTCATGTGTAGAATCGCATGTATCCAATTTTCTGCGAAATCTCAATACTGTATGCGTGGCATTTTCATAGCCCAATATAAGAATGTAATCTTGTGATGGATCGACAACTGGTTCCATGTCCCCATTCCTTGCTATATGTCGGTCCTGCAAAAAAAAAAAAAAAATAAAAAAAAAAACAATTTAATGGGTTGATTTACACATTGTTGTTTATTAGAGAAAGTTTTATGTTGTGCCTAGGCATTAAATAAATTTATGTTTATTCTCCCACTCTCTCTCAGTCCCCATCCCAAATATAATTTGAAGGACCAAACTTATTTTATTTTTATTGGATAGCAAACACTTCCGCATGGACTTTTAGCGCTAAGGGCAGAAATATTGTGTTAAATTACATGAAGATGTTCCACAACCATAAATGAACCAAATTTTTCAAGCTTTTACACTTTATAGGATAACCATTTTGTGTATGTTTTGTAGGTAGATAGAAAAGCTAGGAACGATGAGGATGGTATAGAGTATACGTAACGTACGTTGCCGTTGTACGTACCCTAAATGTGAAGTTCCTTTTTCTACGTGCAGCAGCAGCTACTCTCTCAAAAGTATTTCAGTTGTGTAATTTTCTCCTATTAAAAAGTTACTAATGAGGGCAGCTACAACACCTGGAGAGCAATTAAAAAGCGTAATTGCGTTCTCTTCCCTGGAAAAGAAGAAATACCTCAGCAAAATGGTTCGTTGGACCCAGAAAACACGTTTATATATTTCTGGTTTAAGTTGTGTTTTTTTTTCACTGTCGAGAACATATCTGTATAATATGTGTGTGTACAACTTTTTACATCTTACCAGGGCCGTAGGCAGGATTTCAGTTCAAGGAAAAATGATAAAGCCTTTTGGGAAGTTTTGGCAATGAGATAATGAATTCTTCTCTTTTTTTTGTAGGTACATATAATTGCTAAGAAAAGAGTATGAGCCATGAGTAATGAACATTATTATACGTGTTACGTGTAGCCCACAAGCTTAATAATTGTCAAAACGAACAAATTTAGCAAAGATGTGTTATGTGAAAAGAAGCTATAAGCATTGTTTTTTGCGTCAAAAATCTCTTTGCATAGACAAGGATTTAAATTCCAAACGCAATAATAAATGCAAATAGGGTTTGAGGGAGTTTAAAAGTAAAATGCTTCCTGATAGTTACTCTTGAGTTTCGAATGCCTTCTTGGTCAAAACTTTGACGTGGCTAGGCATATTGAACGTTAAAAGTATTTGTTTTTTTAAACAATGACATTGTATATGGAAAAGTATGAAAAAGTACTTTAAACATTTAATCTTATCTTTCAGTTTTTCTATTCATCAAAATTGGTTTGTAAAAGTTTTGGAATGCAATATTATTTTTATTTGTAAGAAGTAAACATGTACAAGGTTTTGATAAAATTCGTGGACTCATTAATTAAAAATATGGAACTATACCAAAAAAAAAAAAAAAAATATGTACGTCAAAATTTTATTTTCGTTAAATAAATGTATTTTTTTACCGAGAACAAAAACTGCATTTTTATTGAAATTACTTAGATTATCATAGTCACAAAGTTTAACCAAAATCGTTGGAGCAGTTTTTTGAGCAATTTCGGTTCCATCCTTTAGATTCTAGCTCCTGTTCATGGATGCACAGACGTATAAACGCACAGACGGATAGACGCACAGACGTATAGACGCTCAGAAACTCAGGCGCACAAACTAAGAGACGAAGCATGGACGCACAGACTGACGGACGTTATGTTACAATCTACTTTGTTAGACTTCTGCATCATAGTGATATTAGATTTGATTAAAATATCGATTGTTTTGACGGGAAACCAATACTTGTAGAACCTCTTAAAAGATCCTTTGAACTTATCCAACTGAATAAATCAATGAAACTTTGTCACAAAAAATTACCAACGAAGAAAAAAGGCCATTTTCGAAAACGTCTTCTGCGTCAAAAGTGCATTTGCAGAATGTTCTTTAACGTCAACTGCAAAAGTCTTCTATTGGAAAACCACAACAGAAATTCTACTGCGTTAGCATTCTTTTCGATAATGAAGTTTGCTAAAGTCACATGTTCGAAAACATCATCTGCGGTGTAATTCTGCAGTGAAAAAACCAAGTTGACGATAAAAATATTGAGAAGCCTGAGAACGTGTTTGTAAACTTCAAATGCGTTTGCAAGAAATTTGACTGACGTTGATCAAAAAAGTTTTGTGCAAGCTCGACGATTGCATACCTATTTGACGATAACGTCATAAAATGACGATCATTTGACGATCAAATTGACGTTAATTTGACGTTTTCGAAAATGGCCCAAGATCTCATCCATATGATTAAATAACTAGATCCAATTTCGTGAACTCACTTATCAAAAAGGAATCAAGTCTCAGAATTGTATAAAGGAATGCAATCATTTGCGAATGTAATCTTTTATGACTTTAACTAAAAGATTCCTTTCGTTGTCTTCACTTTGAGACTGCGACTTCAAATTCTGCAATCACCATCCATTTGCTTTAAAAAGATTGCAATCATTTTTTCCCCCCAATCATTTTACAACAATCAATTGAGGGCAATCATTTGAGAATGCATGCATTCCTCTGCATTCTTTGCATTAATTTGTCAATCTTTGCATTCATTGCATTCTAAAATAGATTTAAAGAAACGCTTGTTTTATTTTTCCACAAATTAATTCATTCATTTCATAAATTCATTGCATTCATTTGCATTCTTATGCATTCATTTTACAATCTTTGAATTCATTTGCATTCATTTGCAGTCTTTGCATTCATTTGAATTTTATGCATTCATTTGAGTTCTTGAGCATTCTTTGCATTCGTTAAATTGCATTAAATTTTTCGCTGAAGAGTTGAGAATGAATGCAAAAAAGAATGCAAATGAATGCAAGGAATGCATGCATCCTCAAATGATTGCATTCAATTGATTCTTGTAAAATGATTGGGGGAAAAAATGATTGCAATCTTTTTAAAGCAAATGAATGGTGATTGCAGAATTGGAAGTCGCAGTCTGATAGAGAAGTCAAAGAATGCAATCTTTCAATTATTGAATTCAATAAATGAGTGTATATGATTACATTCACAAAAGACTGCATTCTTTTACAACCCTGTACAAATCTTTCCCATGTGGAAGGGTTAAAAAATTTGCCAACACCATTCACCCGAATCGGAAACAAATAAAAGTTGCCAGCAACTAATTGCGCTGGCCATTAAGAACATTGCCACATTTAAAGGCAGAAATATTGAAAAAGTACGATAATTTTTGTTAAGAGAGGGTACGATCCTTCGTGACCCCTCCTTAAACTACGTATCTGCCTCCAAACGCAGTCAGTAGCAGTAGCAACACTTTATTCGAAGAACAGGCAAATGCCTTGTTTTATGTGTTCATATAGATGCGGGCTTACGGACAAATTAATAGAAGGTACCTATACATATTATTTTTATGCTCTCGCACTATACCTTACCTATTTACAAAGATGATAATAAAGATGAACAACACAAAAACAAAAGTTATGCTAATAAAATAGCTTTGGGTTGGATGATGGCAGGAGTCAAATATCTGTATAGACAATTGGTGTTTTCCTTTTTAATAAAAGATACAATTTAAATATATCTTTTATCTGAGAGATTAGATACCTACCAACCATATACGAAATGTTAATCATTTGTTCAACTTTTAGCACCAAAAGCAGTTATCGGAATGTTGCCGGCAGGATTCATTATCACTTAACTTTAAGTAGAGGATTCTCTCATGAATACCAATTCCTCAATCTTTGTAATTCTTCGACGGGTATAGATAGATAGATAGATGGAAAGATACCTATCATGAAATTGGGCTTTTCAATGAAAATAAGATACAAATATATATACTATAGAGGAGCTTTATATAGCTATAGATATAGGTGTATAGAAAGAACATTTAGGATATTCCAGACACAACCTCTATAATCATTTAGCACGCGGCTGAAAAATGTTTTGGGAGTGGTGAAACTGCGTAATTTATGATAATTTAACGTCAGATGTTACAGTTCAGATACACCCATGATGATATTATGTGCAAGCTGTTTATCCCACACAAAACATATTGAATCAAACTACACCAAAAGGGTTTCACGTATAAAATATGCACGAGAGAAGATATCTATCTATTTATTTCTATACCTATATCACAACCACTACATTAGAATTGGGGGCAAATTAGATGCGAAAGATTTGTTTGCGCTTGCTGCTGCTCGAATATAGAGCGAGCATAGAATTTGCTTGCATCATTCAATGCAGATAAATAAATCAAATGAAAATTAGGGATGAATTTATCCCAAGTCTATTTATCTTTAACACTCTCCCTTCGGAGTTCGGACAGAATATATTTTGGTTTGTTCGATTCGGGTAGAGATACTCTGGCTGAGGCTGATGTTGGTGGCTCTGCTGGACGTGGTAAAATATAGCTAGTCACTGCTGGTCTGGAATTATAACGATTTAGCTAGTTTTTTTTGTTGTTGTTGTTGTGCTCGCATCAAAAACAGACCTTATATCGGTTGACGGCTGCATATTTGAGCGACAGCTTAATTCATTTAATAAATCAGTTACCTAGTTGCTCATATGGTGGTTGAGATTTTTTTTTTGTATCTGCAGACTTCGTTACTATGAACTGAAGTGAACCGAAAGCGTGTAAAACCACTTGCATTATTTTTCTTATACATAAAATATATAATATGAGTCCTGGCTTATAATAAAACTCGAATATACATATATGCCTAAGACCACAGAAGACAATGAGATTAAAATGGTTTTATGATATTGATTTCTATAACATTTTGTTTTTTTTTTGTTTAAAAAGGACTTATCTTTTTTTTTAAATTCTCATCACAACACTGATAGTAGTGGGAAAAAAAATAAATAATTATATTTTTGTTACTACACCTTTTGTTATTATAACTTTTGTTACCTACTGATATACCTTTGCACAACATTTCTAAATTGCATTTCTTGCCATAAGTTTATTTTGCAAACAACTCAATTTGGTGCAATTTTTGAAAACTCAGTAGGTGGCAACCTTCAATATTAATACAATTTGTAAAATCAAAATTGATCCATAAATACCACATATACTATAATCAACAAACGCATCCTGAGGTGTGAAGGAGGAACTTCAACTTTCTTTCCACAACACCATCTGATCTGGATCTTCAACTCAATGCAACTTATGTAGATCGAATTTAAAAATTATGATAAGTTTTTTTTGTTCCATTATCCCAAAAATGTTTGGTTCTTAAAATATTTATAGGTGTTTAAAAGTTAATAGTTTCACTGTCAGTTAAATACAGTGACAAACGAATTTTCAAAAACTTTTAATAATTTTCAAAAACCTCTATAAACAGTCTACTATAAGCATTGTATGTATATCCAATCTATAGTATTCTCATGAAACACGATTTTGTAGGTAGACATTTGGTCGATAGGTTCGCTGTGATCGCCTTACCGAGATCCCTTAACAAAAATTAGTATGACATTTGGACGCATAGATGGCCACGAGCTTTTTTTTTCATGAGAATACTATAGAATTTATATACAATGCTGTAAGCTTTATTCATAAACGGATTTTAGAAACTGCGTAAAGTTGCAAAGTCTCTAAACGCGGAAGTGTTTTTTGTAAAAGTTATGTGACATTGAATAAGCCATTTTAATCTGAGTGCGTTCAGAGGTTGAATAGTGGCTATGCAAGGATATTCTAGTGTGACATATAAACATAATAGATTTATTTTTTTGTACTTTATTTTACACAAGAGAATTATAATTAAAATGCTAAAAAGTTTTATCAATAAGGTTTTACGAAACGTTGATTACAGCCTTAATTAGGGGAGGGCTTATACACTGCGTTGCTTATTTACTCGTTGAAACTTGTCTAAGCGAATTCTTATGAATAGGGCTGTATATTAGGGTGTGCCATTTATTTCAACTCTGGAATTTTCACATCTAATACCATCCAAAAGCTGTGTTTCATATTAAAATTAAATTCTTAGTTTGGAATTTTCGTCGAATTTTTCGAAAGCTTGAAAAGTACACCAAAAAACGTTTGTTTACTATATTCGAGGAATTAAAAATTAGAAAAAAGTGTTGTGTTCTGTGCAAGTTTTTAAAAGACAGACAAATTTCAACTTTGGATTTCAGCGTGAGAAGTCAAACGATTTCGAGAATTTTAAATGGTTTTAAATAAAAGGAAATAGGAGTTTCAGATTCCAGAAGAATGAGTTTTTGAAAAAAAAAAATACTTCGTGATGCATACTCTCAAATATGGTGAAAAAACGTTTTTTATGCTTTTTTAGATATGGATATTTTGAAAAGGCTTCTTTATACAATTTTTTTTTGGTAGCTTTAATAAGTTAAAAAAAAATATAAAAATAATGCACTGCCTTAAATTTATTTCTTTTTAATTGTTTGTGCACTTTATATAAAATAATTTAAACTAGTTAAATCAGCTCAGATTAACTCTAACCATATCCGAGCAATAGACAGAAAAAGTACTAGAAACACAATTTTCGAAAATAAACCTATAGCTGATTAGCGAGACAAAGAACCATTTAATTTCAAACTTCTTTCACATATTCTTATTCCTGAGATTCTAATGCAAATTTTGGCAGGTGCGTAGACAGGTGATATCCATATTGTCAAACATCGGTTTCAATAGATTTTAACAAATGAAAGATAAAGTTAATCCTCAACTGAAAAAAATGTGCCTGAGTTAATTCGGATATTATTTAGTTCCGTAAATAGCAATAGTTAAGCCTGCACTGAAAAACTGTCCATAAGTGCTTTCTTCGTATAATTTATATTTGAAAAAAGGAAAACTACTTTCTGGAGACAGAACCCTGTGGTATGAAGTCTTTCAGCAAAAATAAAATGCTCGTACTTGCTCTTATATTTCAAGAGATCTTAAATTAAAAATATATGCACAAGGAAAAATGCGATGAAGCATGAAACTCGTTTTTTTTCAACTGTGAATGGATATATGCAAAAAAAACTAAACGCTGATTTGGTTTTTATGAAACAATACCTACTTTTTCATGCATTTAATTTTTGCTATTTTTGAGAGTGTACATTCAGTACATCATTTTAGAAATATTAAATTTTCCAAAAAAAATTTCGACTTTTTCGGGGAACTTTTGACTATAAATTTTGATCAAAATCGGTAGATTTGTTAATGAGAAAGGAAGAAATAAAAAAATAGGAAATAGGAAAATACCGTTACTTACATTTTTTTTATCAAAATTGTGAGAGCAGTTTTTGAGATAACTAAGCTTTTCCTTAATGGTTGTATGGTTAGTTACTACCATTAACTTTGGATATAAATTGGAATTGTGGGACCTTCTTCGTTGGCGGGTTAGTTATGACTGCATAAAACCCAATATCTCTAAATAAAAATCATCAAGCTAAAGCCTAGTAAAGACAAAACCCCAAAACAAAATCTTTTGACAAAAATATTCCAAAAAAAAAAACTCCGAAACGTTCACACCAGAGAATATCAAATAAAGAAGCCAATCCTCAACTGTCAATTTGATTTGCCTACAAGCTGAAGCGAAGAGCTGATGTATTAGATTTGCAAAGTATTAGTGAAAGGAATGAAAAACGCACACAAAGAATCAACTCGTCATTCAGCACATCATTCAGCACAGGTCTTGTTGTTGTTGCAATTCACATCTATTCTTCGACACGAAATGAAATAACAAATACAACAATGTAAGCAAACAGGTTTTGGAGGGTGAAACGTACGAAGGATTAGATTTCTTAATTTGATATTCTCTGGTAGGCACTGTAAAACAATTTTTTTTTTCACAAATTAAAAAAGTCCTGCAATCTCCAAAAATATCGTGATTGTGTTATTTTTTTGCTTGATTCATTATTTGCACATCTTGTTTTTGGAAACGTCTCCTGCCCAATTCAAATATTTTTGTCACTTTAAAAAGCAGTTTTGGAGCAGAATTTTATTATTTAATGAAATAAAAAATATGTGTTAATGTGCATTTTGCCTTTATTTTAAATTAAACGCACATTAAAACAAACAAGATTTAAATGCGATTCATAATTTCATAAACGACCAAGACCCGAAATTTGGGTTGTGACTATCTGAAATTGACGACAACCTGATGTGGTAAAATGGAAAATGTTTTCCAGGCGTCAATGTTAACAGTTTTCTTCGACAACAGTAGATAGCTTTGGGAAGCCCGATTTGTGGGTTGTAATTGAAAGATTTTTATTTCCTCACCGATATGTAAAGCCGCCAGGCAGGTGCCTATATAAACATTATTTCTGGACAATAGAGCCGTGAAAATATCATGAAAACAAATGTATTTCATTCGAAACATAAAAGTTAACTATAGTTGTTGGTCACGTTGAAAATCAAAAAAATTCTAAATTTTGGAAACCGTGCTTTCTTTTTAAATTGTCGTTAGGATCGTTTATTCACTATGTCAAAACGTTAAAACACGAATTAGTTGATATTTGCGCTTGGAATTGCCAAAACAATTTTTTCACATTCGCTGCTCAGTGCTCATACATACATAAAGGCACTTTATTATTAATAATTTTCGGAGATTTTGTCTATGGAGATTTTGTCTAACTGCATTACCTTTTTATTGGTATTTTTGTTCAATTTATTTCAATCTTGGTTTTTAAGGATAACGGGTGTCTCCCTTTTTTCGTGTTGTCTATCATCGTCGTGCCAATTTGGTATCTCGAAATGATTTTTGCAGGAATCAAAAACTTGCTCATACTACATTATTGATAAAGAAGTATTATTAGTTCTCTTAGGGCCAATTTGTTCACAGCTTTTCATCTTTAATGAATGATTATTGCCACTGGTAAATCATCGGATGAGTGTCTTAACCAAAGTTTCAATCAGTGAATCTATAGTTCGAACTGTCAATTATCGAAATCAAGCCAATTTCGGATGCTTATCACCATTAAATGAGAACCTGTGAGAGTCATATTGAAAATATAACCCACTGTGACCAATTTGGCTCTTAAATCAAGTTCTTATACTCCCATATACAACCTGAATGAATGTCTAACTCTAAACTATCCATTAAATCAAAAATCACTTTTTAAAAGTGTCACTGGCTGTTATTTAAATTTTGGGAAATCCTGATACGATTTGCAACCCAGATCAATGTAATATCGCAAGAATTGCATATGCAGTGGTTGCCTTTTGGCCACATGGTTGGGTTCAATAAACCGACCTATCATATACGATTTGTATACCTACCTGTTAGACCCATCAAACACTATATACAACATGTATCCATAATTCACTGCTTAAACCTGTCATTCATTCGAAGCCTTCGAATATGTCAGCAACCTGTCAAGTGAAGTAGTTTCCTGCTAACGAACTTTGAATTTATAATCAAAATCGTAGGTAATATTCTTTTTTCCCATGCACTTAATATAGGGTGTTTTTTTTTTGTTTTATTTTTAAGTAGTAGAAGAGTTTCTAAGATAGAAGTAGCAATAAATATTTTCCAGATGTATGTATGTAAATAGTAAAGGTTGTATGACTAACAGCGTAAATCCGTCGTAAACGTTGTCAACTTTTAAACTTTGTAGTTCTGTCACAATTTGTATGGAAAATTTGACAGGTTAACGTAGTTTACAACTTTACTACGTTTACGAGGACTTTACGCTGTTGCATGAATATGAATACCCTTAGTGTATCGTAATTTTGTCTTCAATTATTATTTTGACAGTTCAATTATCTTTTACTTAGTGTTAACTTTTAATCCCAACAATTTGACATCTAGCATTATTTTATGATTACCTTGGCGATGATTTTGTATGAGTAGCTACTTCTAGAAGTACCAATTATGTCTTTTGTTTTTGCTGATATCATCAAATCTGTCACTTTTGATGTAGTCTTATTAGAAGCAATGTGCCGTAAATCATTTTTAACCAAAATATTATTTTTTTTTTTGTTTTCAAATTCAAAGCTATACTGGCCTCTAAGAAAACACCCTGTGAAATCCACCAGAATTATTCAAAATAGAATAGGGCGTATATTCTTGATTTCAAAACAATAACAAAAATGCTAAATTTAACCAATCAAAGCAGAGCATTGGCCATAGGTATAAGGTCCTTAAATAAAAGTTTTGTGGAACGTTATCTATTCAAGTGATATGGGGAAGTCTTAAAGGTGCACAATGGGTATATTTATAGTTCAAACTAAACCTATTGTTTTGAATCTAATAATCTTTATACAAATTGGTATCTGAATAAATGTTTACCAACAATTTGGCAGAGGAAACCCACCAAATTGTCTAGCTGCTGCGCGTTGTTTGTTAAGGTGCGGGTTACTAGTGTTTACATAAGGTTCGTAGAATATCAAGTTGATAAAGGTTAAATGAGCCTTATTTTCTATACACTAAATGCCTAACAAAAAAAGTTGGTATTAAATCACTATGCTTTGGGGGTAAATGACAAGTTGATACCTACTAACAAGCTTAAAAACTTTGACTCATATGATACTAATAGTTGGTGCAAAAGAATTTAGCAAAAAGTGATTTAATTTGAAATAATTTCACTACTTACTTAGGCAATCTGATGATGTAAGGCATGTTAATCCGTACATAACATATTTAAGTGATGACACGTGAATTAAAATCTTATGAACCTTACCTTATAGCATTTAGTTTTGGAGACTTGACATTTCAAATGAATGACTAGGATTACGTTTTTCTTTAGGGAGGAGGAAGGAGATTGATTTTGTACCAAATTAATTAAACAAAATGTTGCTATCGCTATAATTAGTCAAGAGTCAGCTTTTGGGTGACGACGCAACTGTTTCTAAGTTCTTATCGTTCCCCTCATGCCAGAATCATGAAGTTTTTGTTTGGTTTATTTTAACTTCTTAAGGTCCGTTTTGAGAGTAAAGATACTGAGAGCAGCTCTCAAGCAGCTCTTGAGAGTAAAATTCGCAAGTGGACTTATTCATGAAATAAGAGTTTTGTAGAAGAAAGTACTCTTAAATGGAAACGCACTTTTAAGGTATCCATTTGAGAGAACAAAACTGCAAGCTACTCTCAAGCTGCTCTCGAGAGTAAAACTCGCTATTCCAAAATCATAATATCGAGAATTTTATACTGAAAGTACTTTCACATGCAAACGCAACCTTTATAATGAACAAAAAATATTTATTTTTTTTATTAAGTGCACCTCTCCCTTAACTGGCTTAACAGACTTCCTTGCCAAAAAGGCAACTTTTCATCGTGGTTTTATAAAAAAAAAGAATTCTTAAGAACAATCAAAACTCATCTAGACATTGTATTTTCACATCATCAACAAAATTATTGTTAGAGTCCTAATACATAAATGTACTCCAAATTTATGATGAACTCATTTTTTAAAAATCTATTTGACAAACACATTTCAGCCATCCAAGAGTATACCTACCAATTTGGTTATGACTCGCTGATGCTGTTATAACCGAATAATTATATAATTATTTATTATTCCATTATAACACAGAGCCATTGGTACCTATACAACAGTGTTTATTAGAGGACTAATTTACATAAGCACTCACTGGAAACTTGTGTTAAATAAGCCTTGCAGTTAAACAACTAGAGACAAACAATAGAGAAGCAGTCACTAACTGATGGGAGTATATAGTACTTTTATACGGTTATGAATAATAGATTGTGAAGTTTAGATTTGAATGTATGTCACGCACTTAGACATGCATCATGCACCACATGAGTTGTTCTAATTCCCATTTTGTGATAATTTTTTTTTTGTGTTTGTTTATCTTTGTCTTAATATAAAAATATAAATAAAATTTATAATGATACAAAATTTTAAAGCTTTGATATGAATTAAGTAATTTGCGACTCATATGAGTTCATACAGAAGTAACGCTCTATGAGTTTTTCTTTCAATTTATTTTTAACTATGCATTGTTAAGTCAATTTAGAAATATGAGGGCTATTAAATTCTTGCCAAATCTGAATAGTTATAATGAGATATTCAATGAACATTTGATACACACTTCCGCAACAGAAATCAGAAATATGGTATTTCATTGTAGAATTAGAAAGTTTGTACCAATCTAAGTTAAATTTTGAATTCTTTTATAGAAAATAAAAATAATGGTACCAGCTGTTCTAGATGAATAATAATAACTTTTTTAGGCTAGTGCATATTATGTACTTTTTAATAAGAAACAATTACGTTCGATTGTCAGGAGCCTACAAATTGTTGAAACCGAAAATCGTACTAAATTCACCCTTGAGTTTCTGCGAGAAAGTGCACACTAGTCACTTTTCAATATGTTTAGTATAACTCGGAAGCAAAGCTGTATTTGACGATTTTGTAGTTACAAATTTTTGTTCAAAATTAATTTTCCTATCGAAATGGGTGTTTTAAGAATTTTATAAAAAAATTAACAAGACAAATTAAAAAAAAAATCGAAAATAAAGATTCCTAAAACTTTTAATAAATTACACATAACTTATAGAGTTTTCAGAAGCTCGTAATATGGTGATAAGCAGCCTTGGGTGCTCACCAACTCGACTATATGCTAATTGATGAAAAACACGCCTCTAACATCTTAGGTGTGTGTCCTTTTTGAGGGCTAAACGTCAACTCTGACCCATTTCTTTGCTGCGGGAAGGTTTAGAGCTCGACTTTCAAATGAAAATAAACTATGAGCCACCCTAAAGAAGAAATTCGACGGCTCTATATTTCACCTTAGCCTGAAGTCGCCAGAGCCCACAGTGAGCATCTGAACGAGAAGCTCTCCGTTGTACATTCACCTGCCACAGACGCCCACAACCAGTGGTCCCAGTTTCGCGATATCATCAAAGAGGCAGCCAACGTCCAACAATAGGCTACCAGCCACCCCCGAAAGAAAAGAATGCATGGTACAATGATGAATGCGAACAGAAAGGTGGCAGAAGTTGCACATTCGAATACTGCAGCGGAAAACAAGAGCATTGTGAGGGGAGTATTGAGCAAGGAGAAGAGAGGAGAAGAAGACCCTGCGTAAAAAGAAGAGGGCGTAATAGATGAGTGGGCAAAATCGGGTAGAGTAAGAAATAGGACGAGAAGCAAACCGAACTCCAGTCAATGAAGACAGAACCACTCAAGATCAAGAAGGCCGCCAAACTTGGGATACTGGGGAACTGATCCAGATAAACTCCTCAGAACGATTTCAAATAAGCACAAAGTTTCGGGAAGAAAATGCACTAACATGTGATTTTTTCAATCCCGTTCTGGAGCATAGATACACCTGCTGTCAGCTCACTGGAAAAAGCCAATGAGCTTGCAGCACAGTTTGCTGTTAATACGACAAACGACACTGCCATCAGAGAGTGTCATGACTCCGCCTCTACCAGAGAGTGCTATTGATTTAATGGGACAAATCTTCTTTCGCTATCGTGCAGTAGCTTGTGTTCTAAGAGATCATGATGTACATAAATCCGCTGGCCCAGAGAGTATTCCTTCCATTGTTCTAAAGAGGTGTTGTTTTACGCATGCAAAGCCACTGCGCCCTCCAACTATCCACCAATTGCACTTACGTCCTTTCTTTTCAAGGTCATGGAAACACTGATTAATTATCAGCTATATCTTGAAGAATGGAAGCTTCCCAATGACCGGCAGTATGGCTTTCGTAGCAACAGGTCCACTGGTGATCTGATGCCTGATGGTATATCTCACCGAGCAGTGGAACAAATCTTTATATCGTTTTGGAGAAAGAAAGATTGTTGCACTTGATATTTCAAAAGCGTTTGATAAAGTCTGGCACTAAGCTCTCTTTTCGAAAATGCGCCCATTTGAAATCTATTATTACGCGGCTAATCCGAAAAATAATTATCTATTATGTCTATTAACAACCGCGAAAGCCTAAAAAGTTATATACTATTCATTGTTGAATAAGAAATAACCTTTCGGGCCTTTCAATACAAGTTGTATTGGATGGTCAAGTCTGATGCTCATAAAATAAATGCTGGTGTGCCCCAGGGCTCCGTTTTGTCTACGACTCTCTTTTCAATTTTCATTAATGATCTCTTGTCTGAAACTTCTAATCTATTAAATTGTTTTGCTGATGAGAGCACCCTCAGTTTTTCATATTCGTTTCTCGATTCACATCCTTGTCTTTCAGAAGTTTAACTTGATCAACCGCGTATGATAAGCTCATTAAATTCAGATCTTGGCAGTATTATCCAGTGCAGAACTAAAAACCGTGTAGAATTTAATGCTTCAAAAACTTAAGGCTATTTGCTGCCGCTGAAGCAGAATTCTCTTGGATTGTATCCAAAAAAGGGCTTTGAAAATGATAGGTGATAGTACTATTACCGAAACATTTGAATCTGTTGAAAATCTTCGTAATGTTTCATGCCTCGCCTTATTTTATCACTATTTCTATTAAAACATTATTCAAGCTAAATAGCCATTTGCACTCCTCTCCTAAAACAATTCCACACTTCCAGGAATGCACATCATTTAACTCTTGACCACAGTTTCGGACGTACTGCTAGGAACAGAGATTATTTTCTTAGCCGAACCACACTAATGTGGAATAATTTACCTAGCTCTATTTTTCCCTTGCATTTTGATATTCAGAATTTCAAAACCAATGTACATCGGTATCTCCTTTTAAATCCTTCCCTATTTTCCTAACGCTTGCACTGTGTTCAATCATTTTTAAATGTAGTCACAACCCCTTTAGGGCGCGCATGATTATATATTATAAAATAGTGCGCAGAGCAAGCGTTTTCACTGACGACACTATTTTCAACAGATCTGTCCAACTTCTACGGTATGCCGATGATATTGACACCGACATCGGCCGCTTCCTACAAGCCGTTAAAGAGGGTTTAATGGCAATTGAAGAACGGGCGAAACTTGTTGGTCTTCAATTAAACGAGGGTTTGTTATCAACAAACAACGAAAGATCTGTCAACTGGCTAGGACAAAACGTCATTATTGATAGCACCAGCTTCGAAATGGTTAAGGAGTTCATCTACTTCGGAGAAACCATTATTCCCACAAACGATGTGTTAATGGAGATCCGACGAAAAATTACCCGAGCAAACCGCTGATACTTCAGTTTGTACACTTTATAAACCTTTGTTCTACCAGTCCTTCTTTATGGCGTCCAGTGTTGGGCGACAAGCAGAATGAATGAATAAAGCAGATCGAACCTCTGGTTCAAAGACCAAGCTTTCGCGAATGCCAGAAAGCTTGGTCTAGCTAGATGACTAAAAGAAATGTGTTTGATGTCGTAGAGGATATAAGGCTGCCGTGTCTCAGGCTACGACCCTTCATGGATTTTGAGCCAGATCAGTAAATTTAAGTTTGTTTTTCAGTTGCTTAAACATAACAAGGTTTATGGTATGTACTCATGTAAATTGTTTTGATGAGATCTCTTTTACACGGAGAGATGGTGTGGCCTCCGAATTTCACTTCTTAGGATGGAACGACTAATAATGCATGAAGAAAGGAGAAAATACAAAATTACTCTTGTCAACGATTTAAAGATATTTTTCTTTTCAAAATTTTAGTTACCTTTTGAGTATTTCTTTTATGTATAACCAATTCCTAAATTAACAAGTAAGTAATTATTATGTAAACGAAACTAGAAACTCGATATCTAAAGGTTGTATTTAAGTTTTATGAATAAAGTCCATTCTGCATCCATTTTATTTAATTGGTTTTAATTCATAGAATAATATAATCGAAATAATTTAGGTTAAAAACAATTTCTTTGGAAGTTTTTAAAATTAGCTACTTTCCTTGAGGTACTCTCTGTAGTTTCCAATACTATGCTTGATTCCCATGGATAAACATCTTATTTCAACTTGGATCAAAAGAATGTTTTGTTTAAGATTAAGAGCTAATCAAATAATCGCCAATATTTCAAGGGATTAGGGTATAGTGTAGCTATCTATACTTCAACTACAACAAGAGAAGAAACAGATCCTAGGAATTAAATTTAGAATTTGCTTTTTCAATTTTATTAAAGCAATTACTTGGAATTGTCACTTAAATTGTGTGCTGAAGTGTATCGAATAAATTTTGTAACTGAGGATGTGTCTTTTTTTTTTACTCTGTACAGTGAAAAGTATTTCTGCAGAAAACGTATCCTTTAAAAATCGAATTATACAGTTTATTATTATTATTTTTTTTTTGTTTTAAGAAGAAGAATCTATAAGAAGGAGAATCTAATCCAGGAATCAATTTTATTTGTATTGTATGCTTAGTCAAGAAATGTTTATATAATACATAAGCTAAGAGTATGATTTGTAAAGGGCGTTTTTTTAAGAGGTATAGAATTTTGAAATGGAATAAAACAAAGATGATTTTTTTTTAAATTGACATGAAATTTACTGTATTCGAAACATAATCTTCTGGCATTATAATTTAAATATGATTTCTGGTATATCACCGCCACGGCTGGCTCGTAAGTAGTCTAATCTGGAGGTCCAATTTTCAATGACGTTTTCGAACATCTGTGGCCGTATATCGGCAATAACGCGGCGAATGTTATCCTCCAAGTGGTCAATCGTTTTGGGCTTTTTGGCGAAGACTAGTGACTTCACATATCCTCACAGAAAATATTCAAGCGGCGTTAAATCACACGATCTTGGAGGCCAATTCACTGATCCGTAACGTAAAACTATGCGGTTACCAAACGATTCCTCCAATAAATCAATTGTGACACGAGCTATGTGACATGTTGCGCCGCACAGTGGTTCAAGATGTATGGAGAGGCGGTCGTACATCTATAAAATCTAAAGCAGCTACCCGATTAAGATGAAATTTTCAGGAATGATAAATGATATAATATAGGACAAAATTTCCGCCCACTGACACGCCCGCTCTTTAAAAAAGTTCACCAAATCGTCAAAAATTGATGTAAATGAGGGGTGTGTTCTTTGGAAAAGTTGTAGATAATGTACCTTATAGTAACTCTTTCGTACAAAATTTTTTTCCACGCCTACTTTTAGGGGCGTTTTGACAAAATATTCCTTTTTTGGCAAAATAAAATAAAAATTAAAATAGATAACCGATTAAGATGAAATTTTCAGGAATGATATTGAATATCATAAGACCCACCTTTTAAAAAAGGTCACCTAATCGTCAAAAGTTGATGTAAACGAGGGGTTTATTCTTCAGAAAGTTGTAGAAAATATAATTTATAATAACTCTCCTATACAAAAATTTTTGCCACACCCACCTTTGGAGGCGTTTTTGACAAAATATTTCTTTTTTGGTCAATTGAAAACAAATAGAGTTGCCTTAATAACAGGTTAAGAACAAAAAATTATCCAAAATGTTTGCCCCGCCCACTTTTGAAGGCGTTTTTGACAAAATTTCTTTTTTAATCGTTAAAAAAAAATGTTAAAAAAATTTACATAGGATACAATGTGTAGGAATTGCCTTTTTTAAAAATTAGGTCATACAAAGTTTTGTACCACGCCCACTTTGAAGAGGTGTATTGTAGAGAAGCAATACCTACTAAAACAAAAAAATTAAACGCTCTTTTGTGTAAACGATAAACGGCGTTAAGAAAGTCATACATTGGATTTCTTATGGCCCCTTAAAAATTTGTATAAGAAGGTGGACTGAAAATGGTAATATGATGTGTTATAAGCCCGACCGGGGAAGACCAGGGAACATTTACTTTTTCTTTGTTGAATTTTGAAACTGACTTAAAAAAGGTACCAATTTTAAAATTCGCACAAAAAAAAATTTAAAATTATCCATTTTTTTATTTATTATTATTTTATTTTTACTTTTTTTTATTAAGTTTGTTTTTATATGCCCAATTGAGAAAAATTAACAAAAAAGTCAAAAGAATCATACAACTGAAAAAAAATCGTCTTTTAAGTATGCTTTTATCAACTTTGGAGCCCAAAGAAACTGATTTCTAAAAAAACATCCCATATAATCCTATATATATCCTTACAATGCTTCAGCTATTACTTCATCAAACTGCAATGTCAAAAATCTAAATTTTTAACAGTCGATAAAATGACTTTTGTCCGCCCCTGAACCACAGTGCACCGCCACTTATTTGTTCCAGAAATAAGTCAAGAGCAGATCAAAAAAGCAATTAAGGAATTTTTGTTCCAGAAATAAGTCAAGAGCAGATCAAAAAAGCAAATAGTTTTTATGTTTATTTGATTAACTTTTAATACCAGAGCAAAATCTTATGTATAACAAAGCTTACTACAAGCAAAAGTCAAAATTGAAGCTAGTTAAGAGCTGGTATTTATCATCAAATATCTCTATAAGCTAAAAGGGTTTAAACTATTTTGTTTCTCCTTTCTCAATAAATTAAAAATTAAATACTGGAAGCATCATTCCAGCTAACCTAAATACCTTCTCAATTTCAACTTCCTTTTAAGAATAACCCAATTTCTGAAAATGAAAATCAGAATTTTGTCACTTCATGCATTTATAGATACAATTTCTAAAATTTGAATTATACTTGAAATCTCATTTCCACAAATCAATTTCAATTCAAATTCAAAACGTTCATTTTCTTATATTGATTTTATAGGTATGCACTCTTGCATGTGCCTTGCAAGACTATGGATGGACATGGCCATAACATATAGCTTTACTCATATAACTTTTGATTTTCCAGATGAAAGCTATTTAGGTCAATTACAATAGGTATAAAAGCCTTTTAAGAAATTGCAATAAAAACCAATATAAATGAAGATAGATACTAACCTGAAAATATGTCTGCCCTCTGTCCACCCATCCTACAGCTAAATCAGCTCCAGGCAGATGACCATCAGTAGATAATCCAAATCCAACATAGCCCAATGTTCGGGCTTGAACCTCGAATGTTATATCCTGATTATTGATTGTCCATAAAACTCGAAAATCCTCATTCAAATCTACTGAATGATCCCAGTTGACTGCACCAACAACAACAACTGGACACATAACGTTATTATAAAGCAAACTCACAGCTAAACAGGATACAAAACGTGTGATTAACGATGATAGAGATGAGCAGTAGAAGTTATGTCTTATATAGAAAACCATTTTGATTTATATTTATGTTAAGGTATGTGTGTATGTTTTTTTTTTCGTTTTTTTTATTGCAGTTTTTTTCCGTCAGTTTTAATATCCTTTTGTTCCTTTCTTTTTTCTTTGTATGATTTCTCGTGTTCTTTTGTTTTGTTTCAATTTTCGAGATGACCAAAATTTCAATAAAGCTCTATTCTTCTTCTTGTTGTTTTTTTTTGTTTAATATTTTATTTTTTTCTTCGAAAATTTGAATAGTTGTTGTTATTTTTTGTTTATGTTATTTCATATTGCATATATTTATATCACAGCTGAAAATAGTTTATTTATTTCCTTTTTTTCCGTTGATTAACAATTTTTTTCTCTTTTCTTATTTTTGACAAATTTAACAACAATCTACGAGACTATACGAGTATAGGCAAAAGGAGCCAAATAATAAATTTTCTTTTTGTTTTATTTTTTTTTGCTCAAAGGCTTAATACTTAGATTGCAGGATAATTATATATTTCTATTTGATATAATTTTTCTTTTCTTATATTTTTTTTTTCTTTTCGGAGACTAAAGTTTCTTTAGAAAACTGTCAGCAAAATTTCATTGTCGATGGGATTTTTTGCTCTTTAAATAAGGATTCTGTTTTTTTTCTTTCTTTCTTTTCGTCTAGGTCTACAACATTGTGCTTTCAGTCCTGAAAATAAATAAAAAGAGAAATAAAAATTAATAAATCTTTAAATATTAAAGAACAAACAATACTAAGTATATTTATTCTTTAGAAGTTATAATTTAATTGAGAAGTAAATACGATTTCAACCCACACAAAACATCTCAACTCAAACACACAACATTTTTTAAATTCCCTCAAAGCATCTTTTCTATGTAGGTTTGTATATATAGTAGAAACCAATTATCCGAATAATATTTTTCTCATGCATATAAAAAAAAAAGAAAAAGTTATTAAGATAGCTTAGTTAAAAATAAAACATGGAATTAATTATTGCAACATGAACTCTGATTGCAAAAAGTTAACTAAGAAATAGAAAAAAGAAATATACCATCAAAGAGGCTGAATTAAATTATGGAGTGCTCCAGAGATTACACTCTTGGCAATCACCAATTACTTCTTCTTCTTCGAAGGCAGAGACACATACATATATTCAAGCTGTTCATTTTTAGCATCTTCCTCATCCTGTTATTCATTTTCCTTCTTTCAATTTTCAAATGACTTTGTAACAAGAAAAAAAAAAAAATAAATAAATACAAATAAAATCCATGAACAGGTCGCACAAAGCTACTTGTGCTTATAGCTTATAGCTTAGTATTTTATGTTTTTAGCAATAAAATTTAATAGTTAGGAATGAGCATTAAAATAAAATATAAAATATTTTTTCCTCATGATAATATGGAAGTTTTATTTAACCTCGAGAAATGTGAGAGGGAGCTGTTTTTCTTTTTTAAATCACAAGCAATATAGATTATGACTTATGAAAATGCATTTTAAGTATTTGAAAATATTAAAAATTAATGAACATTAATAGTTTTTTTTGGTAAGATTAATTTTTAATTAAAGACCACCGGTTTATTTTAGTTTTATTTTAAGAGCTTTAGACATTTGGGGACCATAAATTATAAATATCCAACCTGTTACAAGCTATGCATTAATTATGATCTTAAATCTAAGATAAAGACAGATCACACACACCCGTGAGTTTGTTTAACTTAATTGCTTTTATTATAAGCAAGCACTTAAAACTATATTTAAGATAACATCAAGTTCTCAAGTTTACGCTTAAGTTTGAAGAAATGACAAATTGTGAGGAGACCGAGATCAATGGGCGGTCTATAAAAAAAGAGATTTTTTTGGCTCATTTAGAGGTATAGACGAATAAATTATGTATGGCATAAGATCTCCGTAGCTACATGGGCATACTTATTGCTTCAATACTGTAACTTAAGAAATTGTTTTGATTAAAAAGAAAGATAGTTAGAGTTTCCTTAATCTAAGGAAATATAATTTATAAATTTTCTAAAGTGAAGATTGTAAACACAGCCTAAAGAACAAGGGGTTAACACACAAAAATTAGTTGAGATGGAAGTGTATAATGAAAGAAGTAAATTGACACCATATTAAAATAAAAGAGGAGTTAAAAAATAAAATCAAAATTGAAATAATTTTCTGCTTGATTGCCTTGCACGATCAGCTTACAAAAACTCTCGATATGGCTGCTTTATAAGACCAATATAACGTGAGTTCTAATTTTTGGATCTTTTCAAATGAATGTTAGGCTTTTGTGTATAAAAATAATTGGAAGTATCTGAACATTTCATAAAGTAGGCATGGTTAAACCGAACATTATTTTTTTTCGCTTTTCAAAATGAAAAATAATTAACTTTAGTAGGTGTCCATTTGAGAGTTTTCAATAGAAAACACTCCTAGAGTTGCTCTAGGGTAGTTGCCATTCCGTGACCTTTTCTCAATACTGTGTCCAGGGCTTTCAATGTTTCCCTTCAAGAGCTGGCAGTATTTTTACTCGCAAATGGACACGAAATATCCCGTTAAAACCATTTTGCTCATTCCCAAACATTTAGAATTCGTTCTTTTAATTGTATGTGAAGAATGGAATAAAAAAGAATATATGGTTACGACTTTCACATTTGAACTAAAACGACTTACAATATCAAACAAACGGACACAATAGATATTAGGGTTGCATTGCACACATACCCTTTACTAATTCAGAACGACTCTCAAATGAAGAAGCGCCATCTTCCGGATTATACCTACGGAGAGCTTTCGTGAGCTTTAGAACTTTGGTGCTCAATGTCAAAATAAAAGCTTTAAAAAGGGAAATTATGGGAAATGTCCCCTACGGCGAGCTATAAAAGCAGATACTGGAATATTCAAGCAATATCCAGAGCTTGTCAAACAAGTATAAAAAGCACATATTTGACCCACAGTGGACACAGTTTGTTTTTAATGGTGAAAATATAAAGTTGGTTGAACTCAAAGATAACTAAATTGCTTTCAGAAATATGTATGTAAGTGTCGGTTTATTTGAGTATTGAATAATAAATTCCTTGGTAGAAAGAAACAAGAAATCAAAGTGTTTTGATTTATAAATGTAAATTAGTGGAAGTTTTAATAAAGTAAATATGTTTTATTTATCGAACCTGAAAAAATATGACAATAGGGTGCATTCGGTGCAGTAAATGTAAAAATAGAAAATCTTCAGCAATTTTCCTGGAATAAGATGAGACTGATTGGCTTAGATTACATAGCATTAAATACGAGTAGAGCTAATTATTTAAAAACACTGAAAAAATGATATTCATGAATTGTTTTACGGGGTACCTCAAGGTGGCATTATGCGACTTTTACTATTTTTTATCTACATAAATGATCTTCTGACAATCTTTGTATTTACATGAACATTTTGTATGCAGATGAAGTAAGTTTTTATGTATCCGTAAGAGACCTATACAAATAAAAGACACGATTATGTAAGTTGCGAAAATTTGCTCCTATGTTCAAGAGGTTTAGAATTTTTAAAACTGTGTAAGAAAAATAAGATATAATGAGAGAAAAATGTGTCACGAGATTAGTTCATTACATTGCTAAAAAAATTCTTTTTTTTAGAGTTTGAGCAGGAAAAATACTATCTCGATTCTTGCACACATATGTATTTATGCACACAAAGTTCCAAAAATCATTGACAGTGGTTTTTTTTTAAAAAGATTATTTATTTCGTATTTAACTTTTAAAACCTTCGAAGGAAATAAATATGCAGATTAATAAAATACTAAAACAAATTTCAACCAAAAAGATCTGTGGTGTTTCATTAAATATGATAGCTCCGTAAAATAATTTGCGTTTTTACATCCACTTTACATTGAGCTAGAGTCTAAATGGGTAAACCGATTTTTTTCAAGTTTAATACATTATTTTTCAAAGAAAATTTTATTTATTTCAAATTGGAAGAAAATCCGTCAAAGTGTTTAGGCTCTAGCTCGATAAAAAATAAATCTTTATATAATGTATCATTGAAGCAAGCAAGAAAAAAAAATATATTAAATTTACTACAAATTTACAAAGTAATATATTTTTTTTTTGAAATAATAAATAATTTTAACATTTTATTTAAAGGAGGAGAAGGAGATAATTATATTTCTTTGTGAAATATTAAAGCAAAAGTCTTTATTTCCAACTTGTTAATTTAACATTGACGTAGAAGGTCTTACTTTTAAAACTAAGCATATCGATAAGTTTTAGCCTCTTGTTGTTAGGTGGAAAACTATAAGACATCATTTTTGAAAATTTTTTCGTTTTATATGTATATCAGAGCTCTTAAGTTTTAAGTTCAATTACTAGTACTAGCAAGTACTTGTATCAGTACTGGGAGACTGGGACTTGTACTTGTACTTCAGTAGGTAATCGATATTGGCACTTTAAAAATCCAACTTGTAGTTTTTTTAAGTACCTTCCTTATCACTAGTACCAAGTAATGCGTGCTTAATTACTTTAGCCGTACTGTTAAGTACCTGACCACTACAACTCTCAGTATTTTGAGTACTCGTCCAGTACATTCAAGTATTTGATCAGTATTTTCAAGTGTTTTCAAGTATTTTAAAGTTATTTCAAGTACTTTCAAGTGCTTGACCAATACTTGATCAGTTCCTTAATCGATCGCCAAGAGAAATGTTTTGGATTAGAAAATGGGTAAGTATTCATTACTTTGCATATATGCTTGCTCAATGCTTCAAAAATTTCATATTGATTATATTTTGGTAACAGCAATTTGACTTACAGTTTCAGGTCTTCTGATAAAATAATACACTCTCTTCTGATGAAATTAATACTAAAATTTTTTGTATAAATATGTATGAAGTTACTCAATAAGCTAGAAAGTACTGCTCAAGTACCATGGTGCTTAAGAAGGTACTTGATACTTGGTACTTGTATCCAAATACTTGAAAAATAATGGTGCTTGCATTTTTTCAAGTATAAAAACAAGGGTACAGAAGTACAAATACCAGTACCTTGAACTTGTACTCAAGAGAATTGAAGTCCTCGAATATTTGTGTACTTAAGAACAACAAATTATTAAAAATAGGTATTACTTGATATATTCGGATATTGTCCAAAAAATGCAGATTGAGCCTTACTGTACCCCTTTCGGAGCATTTTTCATAAAATTTCGTTAAAATTTGCTTTAATTTAAGTAAATAATGGAAATATAAAAGCGTGCAAATTGATTTTGTCCTGCCACCACCAGGGCTTTCACAAAAATTAAGTTTCCTATCGTATTTCGGGCTTGGATAAGACTTTTGATGTAGATAAGTATGCTTGTTTTGAAACAAATTATTTGTTCCTTTCTCGTCACTAGAAGAATTGATTTAAATTTTTGACTAAATTTCACGACTGAAAAAAAATGCATTCGAAAATTTCAATTCGCTTTGATGTATAAAGTAGGCCCATGAACTAGAGATTTAAAACTTTAAACAAATGTGTATCCAGTTCTGAACGACTATAAATATTTCAAGTCTTTAGTGTATCGGAAAAATAGTTTGAAATCTATTGCAAAACTTATACTGATTAGACAAATGGACGGAGAAGTACTGGATTAAAAAAAAAAGCTTTTAAAAGTAATACCAGTTTTGTTATAAGGTGTTTGAAGTTGAAATGGGAATGAATGTAGAGACTTAGTCCAGAAATTCAAAGGTATGTATGATGAAGAATAAAATATCTCTACTTTTACTAACCATCTACATAAATATTAAATAGAACACTGTGGCGTATACGTAACTTTTTTTTTTAAGATTTAATTTTTTTGCAATACAAAAAAAAATAGAATCAGCTGCTCATCAAACTGTTACCTGGTGAATAATGGATGAAATTTCCTATTCCTTTTTACTGTTCAAAAAGAGTCATAACTCAAAAGCCATCATTTAATAGTTGGCAAAGAAATCATTAATAAAAAAGTGCATTTATTTGCGAAAAAAGCTACTTAACTTCCATCCATTTAGTTTTAATTTTTGAATACAAAAAAGATACAATCATAGCAAAGGATTGAATTATTTTAAAATAGAACCAATAATTAGTTTTTGTGCCAAAACTATGATTTCTGGTGTAGTTTTACGAACATAAAAGTCTCAAGTTACCTAATTCAGTTTAAAATCAATGAAAACTTTTAAAATACCCTCAATAGCCGCCATTTAGAACGATAAAAATTCCTAGGTGACTTTTCATCGTAAATTTTATGGTTAGTACATGAATCAACATTTTCAAATGAAACCAATACTTACCCTAAGAATAAGAAAATCAATGAGAACATGCTGCTTCCAGCTAAAGGGAAATTAACTATTCCTTTAATTTTAGATAGCGACAACAAATACTTACAAAAAAAAAATCCTCTCAACTAGGATGAATTTCTGGTGCGATGTTTGTTTCTAGGTATATGCTATGCATACTAGGTATTAGCAGAGGTACCAACCTAGATAGATAAATTGAAGCTCAAGTGGCTGTTCGTATATTTTCCTTAAACATCATGTTCATTAGGAAAAATACTAGACTACAAAAATGTTGAACAATCAAAATGTTGCTCCTTTTTTTTTTGAGAAGACTTGTCGAAGCCAATGTGTTTTTTTCTCTTCTACAAAAAAAAAGTACAAAAAATTAGCTTTTATCGTTTTTGATGCAAAAACTAAGATGAACAACCTTAATATGTAGGTAATGTTGTATGTTTGTAGGTATATCTCTATGATTTCAATCGATTTTAATATTGTGCTCTATATATTCAACTATTTTGTGCTTATTGAGGGATTTATGGAGGTGGTATTAAAATTCAACCGAAATGAAAAAAGGTAGAAACAAATTTGTGTCACAAATACACAGAGCTCCTTTAATAACAGGAATGGATAAAAGTTGGGTTTCTTTGTAGATAGTTATGTTGCTTGCTTTATTTGTGAAAATATTTCATGTCTTAATACATTTTTTTTATACTTTTTTTCGATATTAAATAGGTAACTAGCAGTCATAGTTGTAGCTTCTTTTATACATTTAATGATTAAAAAGCAAAGGAAAAGATTTGCTATAAGGATTCACATTTTTCTTAGGAAGGTATTTATGGATCTGTATAAAGGTATAAGTACATATTTACAAAGCTAGAATTTTTTTCTGATTTATTTAAATGGTTTAGTTGGCTTCAGAAAAGGAAGGAAAAAAAAAGAACAAGCAATTGGTTGAAGTCCAAGAACATTCAATCTATCCAGGATCTTAAAAAGATGTTCATTTATTATTTTCTTCAAGTCTTCATTTATATCGATTTTCTATTTCCTCTTGACATAATTTCTTGATTGAAGTATTGTTGTTGGATAAAACCCTATAAATGTAGCGCACTACCAAAGAGATAGTCGTTTTCAACTATCTGATTTTTGTAACAATGAAAAAAAATCTAGGTATCTAGGTATAAAGCGAATTCAATTGAAAATCTTCGTTCGAGTACATTTAAGTCGACTGCTAATGAGCATGGAGTGCAAATGTCTGCAAACAAACATAGATTTGAGAATAAGAAAGAAAAATAGTTAGCGTTTTCTGTCACAAACCAACTAATGGCTCTAGTGGCTCATTTTATGTTGCCCACTGACTTAGTATTCGTTGGTCTTTTTTGTTGTTGTTGCTTCTACTTCCAGTTAGTTTTTTTTGTTATGACAGAGATTTAATTTTTTTTATCGTTTGGAAGCAAAGAAATTTTATTTTCAGTCTTAAACGTGCAAAGATTTAGTGATTTTTGAAAACAGCTATTAAAAACTAAAAATCAAAAATTTAGAAAACTTATTAAAACTTAAAAACATCAGTTCTTTACTAACTTTAAGTAGTGCTTTGCACACAACAACATTGACAAAAAATTCCTTAATTTGTTCAGATTTTTAGTCGCTGTAGAAGTTAATTTGACTGCCTATCTTTTTTTTGTTTACTAGGTGATTTGCGTAAGATCTGCCGAAGAATTCAGAGTGTTCAGGAGTGAACAAAACCAGTCATTTGCTAACTTTTTTTTTTTGCATATACATATATGTAAGACTGTTTTTTCACTTTCATCAGATACTTGTAGGCGTATGATTGTACTAACAAAAACCATTTTGCAAAAGAAACTGATTTTAACTTTCAAATTTACATGAATTTTCTGTCAAAAAGAGCTTTTGAAGAATTAAAAATTTCAATATCATAAATGATACAATAAGAATTATATAATTAATGCAAATCTTGAATAGTAAATTGAGTTCATATTGACTAAAAAAAATTGTCAAAAAAATACCGTTAGGTATAAAAATTAACTGTTCAAAATGCTTTTTTTTTCAAAATTTACAAGCTTTTTGATTTTGTATTATTAACATTTTTATTAGGTACAAAATAAAAAAATTTCTTCAATATTTTTTTAACAAAAATATGGAATTTTATGTTATTAATTTTGTTTGGGCAAAAATTGCTATAATTAAAGCTACATTCGCTTTTCAAAAAAGCCATTTTCACCATAGTCTCGTTTTCTTAAGGGCATTTTACCATTTTAGATTTAATAGAGCACACAATAAATTGCTTTTTCCAATGATGTTTTAGAGAACTAGATTTTCTGTCCATGGACACCTTAATCGTTTTGATCGGACATTTCACTTCAGAAGAATCCGAATCACTGGATCGATTTTCTTCAAACTTGGTACATAGTAGTTTAGCTTTTGGTAATAGCTCCCAGATACGTTTTTTAATTTTTTTTTTGACTTTTTCAACAATTTTACAAAATCTTATTTTTTTTTTAAATAGTCCACAACTTTTCTGTAAAATTTTTTTATAAATTATTATTTTCAGTGACGGCTCTTTTGTTTGAAAACTATTATCCCAAAAAAAAAACAGTTTTTTGATTTTCGGTTTTCTCGAAAACGGTGTAGCTGCTTTAAGTTTTTTTTTTTTTTGTAGAAACTCTCAATAGGTAAAAATAGTGTAATTGTGTACCAATATTTTCAATAAAATATTTTCAAATGTCTTTTTCAAAACTCAAGTTTTTTTTTTATTTTTTCTTAGAATATTTTGAAACAAATATTTTACTTTTATGCAAAAATAACGGTACCTTTATAAAAAACCTTTGAGTAAATTCCACTCGCCCAAAAATAACTCCTACGATTTTGATAATTTTTTTTCCTGTGCCAAAATTAGAACAGTTTTACTATAAAATTTGAAAAAAGAATTCTAACAACAGTGCCTACCCTAGAACGCTACTTTTAATTTTGAATTTTTTCATTTAAATAAATTTAAATAAATTTTTTTTTACAAAAAAATTCCAATTGGTATAAATCTTTTTGAGTATCCAAATTTAAAAAAAAAATATTTTGGAAAATAAAAAAAAAAAAATAAAAATATTCTTTTGAAAATTCGTTATTTCAAATTGATTGATATTTTTTTAATGATAATTTATCTGCATATTAATAAATCTTAAGCTTAACATACCAAAATTTTGTTCTTAAAAATATTTTAGATATCTCATACAAAATCAATATTTAAAAAAAAAAAACAGCTCAAACGATTATTAAATTTTTGTCCCATAAGGGTAACTTCATAGTAACTCACGTGACATTTGGGAGAGTTTAACGAGCTATTTTATTAAATTTTTTATGTTTATTAATTGATTTATATATAAATTAATACATTATATGTATATAAATATAAATGAAAAAATATATAAACTAAACATGTTAATGATTTCAAATGCTAGGACAAATTAAAATTTTTGGGAACAATAAATTCTTTTTTAGTAAGAAACACTACCGTTGTTTTTTTCATGTGAAAATGTTTCTAAAAATATTGGAAAGATTACTAAAAAACTTTTAACTGTTCAGTTTCAAAATATCGATCATAACGTTCTCGAAATATTTGATTAAAAAAAAAAAATTAAGCATTTTTCAAAAATCCAAAAATATTTTTTTCAAAAATTTTGGTACACAGTACTACTTATATTTTTTAAAGCTTCTGGTATAAAAAAAATTGAAATCCGTCATATCATTTTGAAGAAAATCGAAAATTAAAAAAAATGGTTCTTTCCCAATTAACAATTTTGCCGCTATAATCATCGAAAGAAGCTTCTCATAATTATTTCTTACAATCATATAAGCATTATATAATAGTCCATAGAGTTAAAAAAGTGCACTTTTTAAGCTCCTATTGGACCTTTATGGAGTAAATTCAGTTGCTCCGCAAAACACTTACTGGACTCAATTTAAAGGTCTTATAGAAGAAGATGGACAAATAAAAGAACAATATTTCACAATTGATTTATATTTATTTATTTATATTTTTTTTTTTATATTATCTATTTGCTGATATTTTATTTGAAAGTTTTTATCTGAAATGCGTTCTTAGAATTTATTAGATATTATTTAAGTTAAGAAATTACAAAGTTTCTGTGGGATTCGAAACATGGTCCTCTCGTACTGAAAGTCCACCACGCTAACCATGCAAGAATATATTTACAATGAAAAAAAACTTATGCACTTTTTCCACACTGCTGGATTGTGGCTTTACTCTTTAGTATACCAGAAGTGGCTTGTGTTTTCACTAGTATAGCAGAAATGGTTTAAGCATACCAATACAAGCAATATAGAAACGAAGAAATAGAAACTAACATAGAGATTGTATAATAATTTTACGGATGACTATAGAAGCGAAAGCTCCATCGTTATTTCATAAGAGCAATATGAAGATATTAAAGAAACATTGGTATATCGCTTTATCAAGCTGATATAAATTACACCAGAAAATATTTAAGGAATCAGAAATGCTCCAATAAGGTATTTACTTCCCGTCAGAGGTGTAATAGGAGCGCTATAGAAACAAATTACAGTTTAATGTCTGAAATGCGAAGCAATTTTGTTAGTTGGTTTAAGATGTACCATTAATAACCATTTTTTGAAAAATGGTTGCAACCCAAAGGTAGCCTTTACTAAAGGAAATCTATTGATTTTTTTTTTTTTTTTTTAAGTTGTGGAGCTGTTTTTGAGAAAAAAGCGATTATATAAAGTTGAAAAAATTGCATTGCAGGTACCGTTATATTTTGGTCTTCTCTATCGTCGTAATGTCATGTTTGATTGTTATCTCGAATTTTGTTTTTGCACGAATCCAAAACTTTCTATAAAAACTGCAAGTAAAAACTGTCGAAATCATGAAATGAGTCAAGTTTATGTTTGTAATATTCTAAGAAATAGCTATATACATATGTCTCTATGTAAACTTTCATATAAAAATGACCAAAATATTGAGAAATGTTCCGAAGGGATAAGAGTTAATTTTAGCGCTAGTTTTTAAAAAATTTAAGTATTGGAACTATTTTTAGACATAATTTGATCGAATCTGAAAGAAATTTGTCGATTTTGACGGCTGGAAGCTGCATATAAAAATGATCTAAAGTCACAGTTTCAATAATGTTGATGTTTTTTTTTCTGGTTGCATTATTTTAATCTGACATCAAGCTAAGAATTCTGAAAATTTCATTATTTGTATTAAGAATTCGTGGGCGTGGGAAATGACTTTTGTCGCCATAATTTAACAAACGGACCACTGTGTGGCCGGTGTCACCGCGATACTACCAATTATTTCAACAGATAAAGTTGATCTTTATGAGATAATTTATAAAAAAATTGGTTAACTTTAATATTTTCTTTTTATACGCATATTTCTTTTATTAGTTTCATTAGTACAGCAAGTGTTTAACATAGACGGTGCCTTATGACACAGAAGGTTGTTGTTCCCCTTTTTCTTGAACAACTTGTTGAAATTGATCACTACGAAACTGATCTTCTGATCATCGGATACAATTTCTGCAACAAAAAAAAATATTAATAATAAATAAAAAAAGGGGTCTTAAAATCACATAATATTTTATCATCAATATTTATTACAGGTTTGATTAACGTTGGTTTTTTTTTCTTTCTTTCATTGGTGTCTTATTACTTCAAAAATGTATGGTGAAAACTTTATCAACATCGCTGAGTTTTTAATCTGTGATTCTCTTCCTGTAACCATCATCGTGCCAAAGACTACATCGCCCGTCGTTCATTTAATATTAATTGCCCAGCCAAACATGGCCAGCTCGTAAAAAAAATATGTACATATATCTATATCTATATATATGTACATCCAGTGAACTTAATTTATGCAACACAATACAAAACAAAATTCAATAAATCAACTTTTATATTTTCTTCTTTGGGTTTTACAGTTTAAAGGACTTGATGGTATATATAAGGCTACAATGACTTTGGTTTAATAATAATTCTTTTTCTTATGCTAACGATGATGGTAGTGCATGAAGGATGGTGGCTGTGGAGACAAGACCAGGGAGTTCCAATGCAATTAAGATCTGCAATTAAATCATCCACAAGTGTCCACTTTTTACAATGACAAAAGTAAACAAAATATAAAAAGAATTATGTTTGTATTTAAAAGTTTAACGAAGAAGAACTCTTGCTGCTTTTATAACGATGTTCCTTATAAATTTATTTTGTGTCATCCATCTTCACACGTAGGTTTAAGAACAATGGACTTAAGGCGAAATTTATTCACAAAACTATGATTTTTGGTTTTTAGAATTTTTAGAGAAAGAGAGAGGAGCGTCATCGTCCATCGTGGATGTTTTTATTTTTCAAAAAAAATATCATTAGTATGTATAGCGTGCATTGTGCTCAATGTAGAGAAGACAATGCAAGCACGACTTATAAGAAATGATCATTCTTGCCATATAACCCGCACAGCTTCATACCTACTCTAAAGTCTAAACTCTATAAAGTCTAAAGTATGAAACAGTGCGAAGCCCTCTGGAAACCTCCGCCGCTCCACGAAACTTGTGAAGAAAACTACAACTCCAACCCCATATAACGCTGTGTCAGTTAACCACAGGAATTTATAAATCATTTTAAAATTCACAAACAATGAGCAGCAAAGAAACAATGGCTTCTCTTGAATGTGTAAATTGCAAAACGTGACACGTCCTTATCGCCAATTTTGAATCAGAAAATAATAGTAATAATAATGTGCCTGAGTTGAGTTGAGTGTGCGACCAAAATGTAGTGAATATAGCGATGTGCAATGTGCGATGTGCGATGCCGATGCGATGACGATGGGTAAGGTTAGGTTAGGTGACTCTTGTAGGTACCCTACACCTCGAGGAGTGAGATTTTTCATCATAACCAGAATGAAATGTATTCTTATAAACTACATACGGCTATACACGTTTCATTGCATCGGGTCGGTGGTGGTATGGTGGCGGCGGTGAATGCAGAGGGCGATGGTGCATCCATTCCATAACCAGCATGGGTGGCTGTGAAGACTGCATAAGTAGTACCAAAAGAGATTCTTCGCAAAGTGAACTTTGTGCAACATTCAGCATTTTGAACAAAAATAACAAAAAAAAAGAACAACATCACAGCACTAGCATCAGCGTTGTAAAAAAGGTACAACAGAGAATATCTCCATAGAAAAAAAAAAAAAAAAACTATAAGGAGCACAATGTTCCCTCAGAGACCTGCAAACCTGCGGGACAGAGGAGGTTTTTTTTTAAATAATAATAAAAAAAAAAAATCCACACGACCATCTCTTGAGTGGCAACACAACAGTCAACCAGAATACCTTTTTTTTTATAACACACCGGCACCGGCAAAGCCTCTACATCGTCTTCTTTGTGGCAAAAGTGTTATTTATGCAACCACGGAGTTGTTCAAGCTTGATGTTCAGGCCATTTTCTGTTCGTTTGTTGTACGTTTTTTGTGTGTTGTTGTTGTTGTTTATCGTTGTTGACTTTTTGTTTTCCTTTTATTTCTTATTAAAAGAAATCAGGCCAAACACATTGCTCTCTGATCTTTCATGCAGATGCAGGTTTGTGCTGTTTATGAGATGAGAAGGTTACTTGCAGTAGAAGAAACATCGTTGTCCGTCGTCGTCGTCGTGTATAGATATTCAGTCGTCATCGACGTTGATGTCGTCCGTAGGTAAGTATGGATGCTTTCATTTTCGACTTCAATATAGTCAATGATGTGAATTTACTACATGTGAAATTCTAATGCCAGTTTATAGTCTTTTTTTTATGTAAGTTGAGATTAAAATCTACCATCAAACTAAAAAGTAAAGCCGCTCCTTATGAGTTGTCGTCGGTACGATATCTGTATTGGATTTTTTTTTTCATTTTTACAGAGAGGATACTGAATCTGATATTACGACTTCATTGCCTCACTCTTGTCGGTACCTATGGTTTCGGAATAAATCTTGCAAAATCTATACACCAAAATTAAATTGAAATCGATATCATGTTCGTCTTCAATTGAATTCTCAGACTTTTCCACTCCTTTTCAACCGAATATGAAAAAAATCGCCTTGCGAAACTATAGATTCCAACAAAATGGCATCCTCAAGCATTTTACACTTTTGACAAGTGATCTGACGGAAAGCTTGGTATGTATGAAGGTGTTGCTTCTCGGGAACAAAAAATTACCTCACTAAAAATTACTCCGAACAGCAATCCGAAAGCTTTTGGAGTGATATACATAAGTGAAAATAGAGTGCTAACTCTACGAGCAGAGGAAGAGAGAGGAAAATCGGCTTCTCAGAAAGAAAAAGGAGCAAGAGAAGCATGTGATAAAAAAAAATAGAGATATGCTATTTCAGGAATGAAGTTCTGAAGTTTTACCAAAAGGTGAAAAGAGTCTATCAAGGTTACAAGGCTTGAACTGAAGTCTCAAAAAACGATCAGTGGAACATCATGGTAAAATCGCAGTCGGTGCTGAGGACATTTCTGGACATTGTATAACAGCTTAAGTACCTATTATAAAACCGCTGGAGCGGCTGGCGATGAATCGCTTAGGAGTATGTAGCAGCTCATCTGCAAAAGTCAGCCAAACAAAAGCACGCCCGATGAATGGCACGTCAGCATTCCTAACTAACAAAATTGCTTCGTATTTCAGACATTAAAGTGTTATTTGTTTCTATAGCACTCCTATTACCCCTCTGACGGGAAGTAAATACCTTATTGGAGCATTAGTGATTCCTTAAATATTTTCTGGTGCAAATTATATCAGCTTGATAGAAGCGATATACCAATGTTTCTTTAATATCTCTATATTGCTCTTATGAAATGACGACGTAGCTTTCGCTTCTATAGTCATCCTGTAAAATTATTATACAATCTTTATGTTAGTTTCTGTTACTTTCGTTTCTATATTGCTTGTATTGGTATGCTTAAGTGCAGCACAAACCACTTCTGGTATACTAAGGAGTATAGACAAAAACCAGCAGTGTAGAGAAAGTGCATAAGATTTGTTTCATCGTAAATATATTCTTCCATAGCCGAGCGGTTAGCGTAGTGGACTTTCAGTGCGAGAGGACCACGGTTTGAGTCCCACAGAAACCTTTTAATTTTTATAATTTAAATAATATGTAATAAGTTCTAAGAATGCATTTCAGATAAAAACTTTGAAATAAAATAACAGCAAATAAATAATATAAAATAAAAATATAAATAAATACAAATAAATAAACATAAATAAATTGTGAAATATTTTTTTTTCAACCTTCTTCTATAAGACCTCTAAATTGAGTCCAGTAAGTGTTCTTTGGGGCAACTGAATTTACTCCATAAAGGTCCAATAGGAGCTTAAAAAGTGCGCGTTTTTAACTCTATGGACTATTATTATTATGCTTATATGATTGCAAGAAATGATTATGAGAAGCTTTTTTGGATTATTATAGGGGCAATATTTTTAGTTGGGATTGTTTGCCCGATTCTCTAGACTGCACCATCAAAAGAACAATATTTTGCATTGGCATTCCTCCCAAACATATCCGTTTATGTAGGATTACAATGGAAAATGCAAGCTACTCCATGAAGGTCAGCAAAGAACTCATTGATACTTTTGATGTCAAAAAAGGTTTGAGGAAAGACGAAACACGTGCTGTAATGTGACTTCTTCAATATCGTTCTTGAAAGAATAGTGTAAAACTCTCACATCAACACTAAAGGTATAATCTTTCAAAAGTCCGATTAATTACTCGCTTACCCCGGCGAATTAACATAATCGGACGAGAAAAATGTGATGTCAGTGGTGTGTGTCACCGTGAGTACTGAGAATGAAACCAAGAAAATGGGGTTAACGGTGTATCAAGGCAAGACCAAGTATATGCTGTCAACAAGAAAGGACACCCAACATCCCCGTCTCGGGCAGAACGTCACTATAGACAGCTATAATTTTGAAGTGGCCAGAGATTGCCTTTCTAGGCTGTACTATCAACTCAGAAAACGATACCAGTGATGAGAGATCAAACGAATCGCTGTATTTTTGAGCTAAAAAGGCAATTTAGGAACAAAGCCCTCTCTCGATCAACTATAGGGCTCTTGAATAAGACGCTCATCATCCCGGTTCTGATGTATTGTGCAGAGGGGTATGGACACTATTAACGGTGAATGAGAACGCCTAAGGCTGTTTTGAGAAGAAATTTCTCCGGGAGATTTTTGGTCCCGTCTGCGTAGGTGGGGAATGGAGAAGAAGATACAACAAAGACCTGTACGGGCTCTATATCGACACCGACACAAAAGTGAAAAGCCGACAACTGAGATGGCTGAGTTATCTAGAGCGAAGTAAATCAGTGCTCTGGCCCGGAAAGTATTTGAATCCAACCCCATGGTACGGTGGAGTAGAGGAGGACAGTGTAACAGGTGGTGCACGCAAGTGAAAGACGACCTCAACCAACTTGGGGTATGAAACTGGAGACAGCTAGTTAGAGACCAGGTAGTCTGGAAGAAGCTTGTTGGTTGAGGCCCAGGTCCACCTTGTACTGTATTGCCAAGTAAGTAAGTAAGTAAGTCCAACTTCTAGGGTATATTGAAGATAATCGACATCATCGACCGCTCCCAACAGACCGTTATACAGGCTTTCACGGCAGTTAAAGAACAGGTGAAACTTGTTGGTCCTCAAATAAGCGAGGACAAGATCAAATACATGCTATCAATAATTAATGAAAGATCTGTCAACCGGCTAGGACAAAACGTCACTATTGATAGCATCAACTTCGAAGTAGTTGAAGGAGTTCATCTACCTTGAAGTAAACATTAATCTCACGAACGACATCTTAGTGGAGATCCGACGTAGAATTACTCTAGCAAACCGGTACTGCTTTGGCTTGCTTGGTGCAACAGATGGGTTCAAAACTGTTCACAAGAAAGACGAAGTGCACAACTGCGAACACTATCGGGTGTATCAAGTTCAAGATGTAGCTGTACTCCAAAAAATTCAAACACGTTCACTGCATTTGCTCAGCCACTAGAATGTCCGTAGAATTATTCAAGCAAACCGGTTCTGCTTTGGTTTGACGCAAGAGATGGGTTAAAAACTCCTCACATGAAAGACGGAGTGCACAACTGCGAACACGATCAGGTGTATCAAGATGTGGCTGTAGTCCAAAAATCCATGGCTCAGCCACGTCGAGTAAATGGATAATAATGCTTCAGCCAACAGAAACCTTGAATCGCAGCCCACAGGGTTCGATAGAACGAAGAAGACCTAACTTCCGGTTTAAAGACCAAGCTTTCACGGTGGCCAGAAAGCTTGTTTTAGATGACTGGAAGCAGTATGCTCGGGATCATAGAGGATGACCGTTTTCGAAAACGTCAAATCAAAGGCAATTTGATCGCCAAATGATCGTCATTTTTTGACGCAGATTGCAATCGTCATTCAAATGCAATCGTCCTGTCTTGCACAAAATCGATTTTATGAACGATGTTTTCGAACATGTGACTTTAGCAGTTGGCGTTAAAGAACAATTTGCAAATGCATTTTTGACGCATATGACGTTTTCGAAAACGGCCGATGTAAAGCTGCCGTGTGTTACGCTGCAACCCTTGATGGACTAGGAGCCGGATAGGACTGTTGATTATTTTTTAAACTCAAAAATAAAAAAAACATCGTAACGTATTTCGAAAGAAACGTTTTCAAAATTTGACCATTATTAAAGTTGCAATATCATGGAACTGAGCACTTGTATGACAAACATTTCCACAATATTTCTTCTAGAGAATATTATGATGATTTTTGGGACATGATAAGTGAGAAGGTATGTGCGAGAAAAGTGCAGTTTTAATCCATCATACAATATTACATTTCAAATTCAAGGAAATAATTAATTTCTTAAAATATTTTCTAAAAATGAACAGCAAGGAACATTTTGCCGCCTCTTAGCTCTTGTACCTGGACAACGGCCACCTCTTCTAGGTACGTCACTACCCGCTATTTCAAATATCGAGACTAGAGGTAGTGGAACAATCATTTGCGTTATCTTCTGATACCAAATAGCAACTTGAATTCTATAGAAATGTGAAGTTTTTCGATCAAAGGTTTTTCTAAACATCTTTATAAAGAATTTTTTTTTATCTGGCAGCAATAGCAGAAATCATTATTTTATGACTCACTTATGTCATACACAGGCTTATACGGTTTTGGACACGGGACAATAAAAGTTGTTTTGGAGGTAGGTAATCTTTGGTGCTGGATTGAAATTCGGAACCTGTTAAACGCCATCAGATCGCTATTTTTGAGGTTATGTAACACCGTGAGTAAGATTGTTTCAAAGGAAACTAGCAACGTTTCCCGAAAATACTAATATTCTTCATCGAAATTTAGTTTTTAGTGTGCTTTCAGCCCAAAATTGGAGTTAATTTGATGAGTTAACTAGAAAGCCGTTTACGAAAACGTCAGTCATCTGCGTCAAAAATGCATTTGCCAAATTTTCTTAAGCTCAAACGGTAAAAGTCTTCTGTTCGAAAACGCAAATATAAAATGATCCTGCCTTAGCATCGTGTGTAATAATGCAGCTTCCTGAATTCACATGTTCGAAAGCATAATCTGCGTTGCAGCTTTGTAGTAAAAAATCTAGTTGACGAACAAAATATGTATTATAAAGCTAGAAAGTGTATTCGTTAACGTCAATGCGTTTGCAGGTAAATTGACTGACCATGGTCAAACCAATTTGTTGCAAACCGGACGATTGCATATTTGACGAAAGAAATATCTGCGTCAAAAAATGACAATCAATTGACGATCAAATTAACTTCAAAAACGGCCAATCTTGTATGCCGAAAAAATAGTCCTTAAAGTACTAATCTTAACACTAAAATTTATTTCTTTTTTTTTCAAGACTGCCTTTCTCCTTCGTTTTTTGGTGCATTTAATGATGAAGATGCCTTGAAAATTCAAGCTAATCCAACATTTCCGAAGTCTGATTCATATTCAAGAAAATGTGTTGCCCTCTGAATAACCTTAAAAGAAATCTTTAACTTAATCTTTAAGTTTTTCGCTACAGTTTCCCTCCAATCGACTTCTTCTGCAACATCATTAGCATCTCTGATGCTTCAGGCATTATTATCTACATAACCAAAGAGTAAGGAGTAAACCGTCAACAAAAACAAGAAAAACAGAACGAAAACATTTATTGTGATTTTTCCCCCCTTTACCAATCGCATAACATTTTCTCAATTCGCTTAAATTACTTGGTAACATTAGTGTTGCGCGTACAAGAAGCAGAGATATACCTTTGACTAAACATACATAGGTACATACATACATAATATTAATATCGATATTGACTAAAGCTAAAGCAACATAAAAATAACTCAAATTTGTTTGAAATAATACTCGTAAATTCTCCAATACAAACGGATATCCTGCATGGCATGTAGTGGTTATAAATTTATAGACAAAGATACACTTATAGATGGATAGAAAAATAAAAACAAATAAATATAAATGTGTATCTATGGATATGGATGCAATCTTATGATTTTTAGTCACGTATGGATATAAAACTCTTCGACGAATAACAACTTTTTTGTATCTGTTTAATGTGGTTAAACATATTCAAAGTCACAATCTTTCTATATATATATGATGGTCGCATGTAACGTTACAGTAAGTTATAAGTTGATATGTATTTCAATCGATAAACCCACAATCCCACATATTTTGTACGTATAAAGGAATACCTTACCTATCTGTTTCTTTTGCCGAAAAAAATTATGAAAAATAAAATATAAGATATTAAATTTTATCTGCGTATGATTTTTGGACATTCGATTTGTGACCCTTTTGAACAAATACCGACACTAAGTAAATGTCAATAAATAAACGATTTATGATATTTTCAATTTTTTGTTTCAATCACGTATAGCTAAGCTATGATATTACAGATAAAAATATAGAAATACGAGTACGAGACTCAAAAAGATGAGAACTTTGTCAATTCATATCAAATTCAAGAATTTGTGTGTGTTTGATATAATAATAAGAGGTAATTATGTGTTTAACTGTTAATATCTATCATGTTTTTGTTGCTTTAAGATTGATTACTAAAATAATCAATCTTCGAGAGAATTTGTCAAAAAAAAAAAGAAGAAATTTTCTTGCCCGTAGGTGTAGGCGTATATTTGATTATTTAACAACATGTCATAGATATAGATTAATAATATATGGGGCGACTACTTTGGGTAAATTATAAGTTATTCTTGACTTCCGATTAGCGTCCGCTAGTATTTATTTCACAATCAACGTTTGGGTGGAAATAGGGTTTCCGACAACTTCTAATAGGGTATGTTAAGCACAGGGCATAAAGAGCTACATATAAAAATATGCCTAGTAAATATGAATTAAATTATTATTTTTGACATTTTTATCTCATTTATCCGATTCAATTTAATTTTGTTCACGTACGCACAGCGTGTGGCTTAATCAATCCAAGAACAATGAAACCGTTGAAAAAAGTCTTCTAGATCTATACCTACATTAAAAACAAAAAACATGGGGAGCATGCAAAAGATATTTGATGCATGAATGTATCAACATCAAATGATTTTTCACGATCACTACTCTATTCACACCTTATTTTGAAAAATGGCGCCCAATCTGTAGTCCACTCAGGAAACCAAAATCCCTGCGCTTTTTGTGGGGGAGACAATATTTTTAAATTTGTGGTTTATTTTAACATGCTATATTGAGAGTCATTGTTTTAATCCTGTTGCTTGGACGCCCAACTAACAATTTTGCCCCTATAATCATTCAAAGAAGCTTCTCATAATAACTTGCAATCACATAAGCATTGCATAATAGTCCATAGAGTTAAAAAGGCGCACTGTTTAGCTCCTATTGGACCTTTATGGAGCATAAATTCAGTTACCCCGAAAAACACTAACTGGACTCAATTTAGAGGTCTTATAGAAGAAGGTGGGAAAATAAAAAAAATATTTCACAATTTATTTATATTAATTTATTTATGTTTATTTATATTTTTATTTCATATTATTTATTTGCTGATATTTTATTTGAAAATTTTTATCTGAAATGCAATCTTAGAACTTATTAAATATTATATTAGTTATACAAATTGCAAGGTTTCTGTGAGACTCTAACCATGGTCCTCTCGCACTGAAGGTCCATCACGTTAACTGCTCGGCCATGGAAGAATATATTTATGATGAAAAAACATATGAACTTTCTTCACACTGCTGGTTTGTGGCTATACTCTTTAGTATACCCGAAGTGGTTTTTGTTTTTTCACTAGTATAGCAGAAATGGTTTGTGGCTGCACTTAAGCATACCAATGCAAGTAATATAAATAGAAAAGAAGTAACAGAAACTAACATAGAGTTTGTATAATAAATTTACAGGATGACTATAGAAGCGAAAGCTCCGCCGTCATTTCATAAGAGCAATTTAGAGAGATTAAAGAAACATTGGTATATCGCTTCTATCAAGCTGATATAATTTGTACGAGAAAATATTTAAGGAATCAGTAATGCTCGAATAAGGTATTTATCTCCCGTCAGGGGTATAATAGGAGCGCTATAGAAACAAATAACACTATAAAGTCTGAAATGCGAAGCAATTTTGTTAGTTGGATGCCACTGTCAAAAATGGCGTCCAATATGTGAAAAATGGTAAATAAAAATAAACTTGTAAATTATTTGGAAAATTAAAATATGTAACTATTTATGTCTTAAAAGAAAGGTTTTCAGTAGACGCACCTTCGGGTAAGATTTCAGTGTTGCCACTTTTCGGGGACAGACTTTTTTTTTATATGTAAACAGGTCGAACCTGCACTATTTTGATCATTTTGAATATTTTAAACATGAAAAAAGTTGCGGAAACGCGTCTAGATGCCAAACGCGTATTAGGAAATTAAAATTGATATTATAGAAAAGGTGTTGAATAGACGCATTTTCGGTGCCAATACCGCCACTTTTCTTATGTCGAAATGTTGCTAGTTTTTAAAATGAAAGAAAGTTATGGAAACGCGCCCAATCTGTGGAAAATGGTAAATAAGAAGAAAGTTCGTAAGCTACTTAAATCTCCATGATCAAAAAAACTATTTATGTATGTCTTTAAAAAAAAAGTTTTTGACTAGACGCACCTTCGGTAAATAGTTCAGCTTAGCCACTTTTGAAGAACATACTTTTTCTGATGTCAAAGTGTAGGATTCAAATTTTTTTTTTCTAATATTTATAACGAAAGAAAAGTTGTGGAAATAACTTTAAGTTTTTTCATATTCAAAATATTAAAAATTAAAAAAAACATGGAATTCCCACCCTTTGACAAAAAAGTATGTTCCCGAAAAGTGGCAACCGTGAGATTTGTACCGAAGGTGGTTCTACTCAACACCCACCCTTTAAAATGTCAATCATTATTTTGCCAATACCCGTTTGGCATATGGAGGCGTTTCCGCAACTTTGTTCATGTTTAAAAAATTAAAAATGATAAAAAAAGTGGAGTTTATTCGACCCGTTAAAACTGAAATTTTACCCGAAGGTGCGTCTAGTCAAAAACTTTTTTTTTTTTAAAACATGAATAGTTTTTTTGATCATGGAAATTTAAGTACCTTACGAGCTTTCTTCTTATTTACCATTTTCCACAGATTGGGTGCCATTTTTGAAAATTGCGTTCAAGCCACAGGATTACAAAATGGCTCCCAAGCTTAATAATATCCAAAGCATGTCAAAAATGAATTACAAACATAACCACAAAAAGTGCAGAGATTTCTGTTTAATGACGGGACTACTGATTGGGTGTTTTTTTTTAAATGTCGTCCAAGTGACATCAGGATTACAAAAGATGATGATTATAGTACAGGAAAATAGAGATAAAATTATAGTCATTATGAAATCTTACAGGTCTTAGTTAAAGTCCAAGTCTTCAAGCAAAAAACACACAATAAAATGCTACCTCATATTCAATAAAAATGTATTATGTTCAAAATTGCACTAAATACCCACCATCGCCATCGCATCGTTGTCGTGTCAACGATGTTTTATTATCTGTTATTTTGATGACTTCATTCTTTGCTCGTCTAATATTCTTATTTGGTTCCCAGTGAAAAGTAATATTATTGAATTCAGTTCTCCTCGTCCTGCTATGCAGGGTCGGACTAAGCCATGTTGATGCCTCTGTAGGTAGGGCAAGTTTCAGGGCCCAGTACATATTATATATTTATATTTCATTCTGTCGTAACCTTTGGAAATGCTGACTGAGCAATATTAGGGAAAATAAGTTAATATGATTTTTTGCAAGCGTCTTTTAACAAAGGCTCAAATTAATAATAATCCTACATTTTCACAAGACTTTTTAATGGATTGGTTACGATGTCTTGACTTTTTTAATATCAACTCCATAAGGTTGATCTTTATAATCTCGACCGTTTAGAAGACTGACTTACCAAAATATAAAACCTTTTTGAAAATTTAATAAAAAAAAAAAAAATTGGTGAGACTATAACGAGACCAGAGCGAGAACAAAGCGAGGCCAAAGCGAGATGACAGCAAAACATGTTCAATGCCAAAAAACACGTGTATATGTCAGGATGAGACCAAAGTAAGAAAGCTACGACACAGATCCTCATGTAAACAGGTACGGCGAGACTACATCAAGCTGAACACCACCCAAACATTTATTATTTCTAGTTTTTTTTTTTAAAGAATTAAAAGTAATTAAAACGAATTATAAGTACATTTGGAAAAACTTTTAAGAAATACAGAAATAAATCTTTTTTCGTGCTTCGGAAAGAACTTTGCAATTGAAAAACAATGTCAGTATTTCAAGTGTTAATTGATAAATTTCAAATGAAAAATTTTAACGATTGTGAATGGATATCGTACTTTTCTATCGTCCTTAAAAAAAAATAAACCTAAAATCTTTGTCAAAGGAAAGAGAAATCAACAAATCTAAAGTTTTTTGACTCATTTATTTCACGGGCCGTGGGGCTCTTTCGGCTGGCCCTAGTCAGATGCTTCAATCACCTATATGAATATCCGGAGCTGGCGTTATGCACCTAAGCATGTTCTACTGCAATAAACACAAAAATATTGTAAACAATAATTCCTATTCAAACCCTCTATAATGATAATAAATTTTAATGACCAAAATAAATCAATAACAAAATTTTTGATTACAGAATATAAAAAAAGAAAAACCATAATAATACAACATTCATACCACGAAATCGGTATTTTTTTTTGGTATAGGAAGCTCTTAAGGAAATTATATACTACATAATTACATTTTAGAAATGAATTAATTTTCAATATTATACGTAAACGTTATTAATAGGATTGTTAATGAAAACCTTTCAATTTTATGTCAAAAACACTTTACCTCAAAAGAGCTATATGATTAGTATGCAGAACACACGTAATAACAACAACAGCTGGCCGTTTGTTCAATATTATACCAAAAATTAATGGCTGGAAATATTTTGAGAAATACAATTTTATGGCATTTACATACAAAAAACGAAATCTATAAATACAAACACAAAATATATTAAGTGTTTATTAGCAAATTCATAAATAATCAAAAGCTCTAATTTAAACTTTAATTAGATACTTACAACTAATGGTTTTTTATTGTCTTAAATGATATGAAGAAATTAATTGAAATTTATGACGTCAGTATAACCATAGAGTGTCAATTTGATTGACGTTTGCACAATCATCATTTTCATTTATAAGTGAAATTTCAATTCATCAACAAAAGAAACAACGACAGACGAAGAGCTCTCTTAATTTCAGCTAAATTATTTGATCTCATATTCTCACTTTGATATAAATGTAGAACACCATTTGCACACATCAATTTGATTAATATTGATCAATTATTTTTGTTTGGAAAAAAAAAACAATTGGGAACGATTGAGTTAATCATTCAATTGTGTAAGACGTGCAAAGGCAGTTGTTTTAAGGTTTTGTTTTCTTAGGTGGTGTTCTATATTTCTGTATTACATATAGCAGATTTGGTTACTTGCCCAAAAACTATTGATTTTTTCTTTAACTATACCAACAGGAAGTCCATATTATTGTTACTGTTATACTCAAGATTACTCAAAGATTTTCTTAAGCCAATCAAAACATCTACTAAATGGCGCCCAAGATGAGACTTCATAATTGAAGCTTATAGTTAGATAAGTATTATTTGCGATCAAATGAAATACATTTAATAAGTTTGAATATTTAAGCCAAAAAAGTGCTTTACTGAAACAATATCCTAGGTAAACAAACCACCTAAGAATACAAAGAAAACATCGCACGACAAATTCGAATTTGTCACACTTAGGTAACGACTAACTAAGTGCAAATTGAAAAGCCATAAACAATTTAGTATAAGCAGTTTTTAGTATGTACAATTTGTACCCCTTTTTGAGGTAGTGCTATGCTGACTTGACGTCAAATTAGCAAAGAACGAAAAACATAGAAAAACGACCAATCCGAAATTACGACAACTAATCAAAGAATAGTTTTCGACAAATCATTAGGCTTCAAACCATTTGATATAAGCAGTTCTTATCTCTTTTTGAGGTGCTGCTTTGCTAACTTGATAAAAATTAAGCAAAGGACCAAAACAACATAGAAAACATTGCAGGATTAAATTCAATTTTTCACAACTAATTAACGGCAAACTATCCACTAACCCATTTTCAATTCGTTGAATTTGCTTGGCTTACTTGACACTTATAGAAAAAAAATCACCCAAAAATACATACATACATAGAAAACATCGCATGACAAAATTTAATTTGCCACAACTAATTAACGACTAACTGTCAGCAAATTATTAAGCAATAAAATGTTAGTTTTTAGAAGTTCTTACGACTTTTCGAAAAAACATAGAAAATATAGAATGATAGATTTGAAATTTTCAAAACTAGTTAGCAATAAATTATTCATCTGCCAATTTTTCTATCAATGATGAAGTTATCAAAGCATCAAAAAAAACATAGAAAACATCGCATGACAAACTTGATTTTGTCATAGATAATTAACGATTAACTGACAGCAAATAATTAAGCAATCAAATATTAAGTCTTAGAAAATTTTACCACTTTAAAAAACATAGAAAACATAGAATGACAGTTTTGAAATTATCAAAAGACTATCCATCCACCCTTTTTTTCTCTCCATGATAACAAGTTTTGAAAGCATCCAACAACATAGAATACATTGCAAGACCAAGTTGAAGTTGTCACAATTAATAAATGACTAATTAACGGCAAATTATTAAGCCATAAACCATTAGGTATAAGAAGTTCTTACTTGTTTTTGGCAAGGTGCTTTGCTTATTTGACATCAAGTTAGAAAAGCACCCAAGAAAAAAACATAAAAAACGTTGAAAAAAAAGATTCGAAATCTTCACTGCTAATTAACGACACCTACCTACTCATTTTTCGATACGAACATGACATCCATAAAAAAATGTAATCCAAAGTGGTGTTGGATAGTACCAATTCCTGAGATCATCTTGAAAGAGAACACTAATATTTTCTCCAAACGTTGCCGAAAGAACATAAATTGGAGTTTCCACATCAATAACTTGCCTGGAAATTTCGAATTTATCGATTAAATTCACTTTAGCTTTTTCGAAACGAAACGTTTTCACGATAAAAATATCTTGAAACTACACGAAAAGATTCAACGGCATATTTGTGTCACTTTAAGTCGACGCAAGAATCAACTAAATGGCGCCCGAGTAGGGACCTCATATAGCTTACAGTAAGTTATACCTAAAGAGTTGAAGTATTATCTGAGGTAAAATAAAATACACTCAATAAGTGTAAATTTCTAAGCCGGAACCGAGGTTTTACCTGAAGCGCATTATCCCAGGCAAAAAGTGTTTTTCGTTCCTAGACAAACGACTGCAGTAAACTTCATTAATCTAATTCATACGTTGCAGTAAAAAGAATTAAGCTTGTTTTATTCATCGAGTATTTTCCTAAAAAATAAATATCTCCCAATTATGCGTACATTATTATATAAATTGAATTTTTTAATCATTATTTACATGAAAACTTGACAAAAAAAACTAATTCCAATCATAGTTTATTTAAAATTAAACAAAACAATAAATATTTACATATATTTATTTTAATTTAGAATTTAATAAATTAGAAATCACTATGTGTGTATGTAGGTACTTGTTTTTTTTATATTTATATCGTGAATTAATTTACTCCTATTGTTTTGTTTTATATTGACATTAACGATTAAAGACTTTTTTATCATTAATGGAGGCAACCCAAACCACCCTTAAATGCATGATTACAAACCACAAAATCGATTTTTTTGTTTGTTTTGTTTTGTTGTGGCAAGAGACCTAGATTCGAATCATTTAAACGGTAAATTGAAAGATATGCGCATACAAAAAAAAAAAAAAATAAAAGGTAAGGTATGCCAATGCCAGTAGTGGCCTTATTCTGGAATTCGCATTGTTTGAATTCGTTGTAATCGGATGGAATGAAAGTAGATTTTATTGAACTAGGTCTATATGTATCCCATACTGTGATATTTAGTATATAGTTGCTTTGGATTTAGATGAAATTCGATGAATTGAAAACAACTACAGCCTATAACACTGAGATTTGAAAGTCTTAACATTGATTTCAAATAGACTAATACCTAAAGTTGATTGAAAAAAGTAACACATTTAGCTTAAGGAAAATATATATACTTAAATTCATGAGGATTTTATATTTGTTCTAAAAAGTAATGGAATTTATATTGCTTTTGATGTTGTTTAGTTTTAGAATAGGGATGTGTGCTTTTTGGAGGAAGCAGGAATATATGTAGGTTATAGAATCGAAAAATGGTTAGGAGATAGAAGAGATAAAGCGATTTGAGTATAGTTTTAAGTCAATAGCAATAAAATGAAAGGTAATCTCACACGATCAAATTAAATGAATGGCTTAATCCAGACTTGATATAGTTATGAAACGTTAATAACTTTAAAATAACACCCATAAATGGGCATTCTTTTTTGAAGTGACAATTAAATTTGAGGCTTTTTTTTGAACTGTCAACTTGGCACTGACACTCGCACATAACTTATTAGGTATGTTCAGGAAAATGCGATCTCAGAGCCCTCAGCAATCTCAGTCTCGTGAACAGGATTCCTCAAAAGCTTTGCTGTCAAATAACAGAGGAACAAAATTATTGGATTCACTTGCTGACTTTTTCAGTTTCCTGAACAAGACTATTGAAATAGTGTGAATTCGCTACTATGCGAAATCGTTATGAATAAATTTATCAAAGTAAAAACTATTAAGCGCCAAAATGAACATGAAGAAAATAATAATATTCAAAAGAGAGTATCAGCTTTTATTAATTTCCCAAAAAATCATAAAAAAGATTTATTGGGAGTTTGCAAAAAGATTCAGATATAATGCGGACCTAACACGAGACGGTATAATTGTCAACAATTTTCCAAAAATATTGCGTGAAAAATTTGAAATAAATAAATATATAATATAATTTGCAAAAATCAATTTTTATGGCGTCACTTCCGTCAAGCTGCGTCCGTCATAACAGAAGTTCTTAAATATGAGAATACAGCAAGTCATAGCTACTCTAGTGCTGAAATCTTTAATTTAGCATTCCAAGGTTTATCTTGAAATAGAGTACCTATCAAAAATGCAAAACCACGTAGAATCTACACTCAATCTTAAACAAAAAAAAACAAAAAAAGTACCGAAAATGAAAAAAAAAAAAACGTGTAGACTTTTTACGCTCGATCTTAAAAAAAAAAAAACTCAGATTAGATGTTAAATTAGGTGATTTAAAAAATTACTACTTTTAACTTTATACTCGCACCGACACATTGTAAAAATCTATTTTTATGACGTCGATTCCGTCATGCTGCGTCCATCACAGTAGAAATTCAAACATTTAAGACTGCAGAAACCTAAGGCTTCTTAATATCAAATTAATTATTCCACGATTTATCTTGGATACCGAAAATGCAAAACCTCTATAAATCTTAAGGGATATTACGCAGCTCATTCAAAACGAAAATTTTAATATAGAAATTGACACAACGAAATTATAAACGAAAAATTTCATTATGATTCTTGTGGTCTAGTGCACAGTTCGATAGCGGAATGTGAATAAAATAGAAAATCATAATAGATTACTAGATCCTAGGTTCCACTTATATTCGTACACAATTAATTGACCGTAACATTATTTTAGACGATAATTTGACAGTTTGCTATATTTTGCTGTTGAATTAAATTTGAAAATGAAAAAAGAACAAAATATCGTCGAAACGAACTAAGAACACCATTATTTGAAACGCTAACCATGGCAACGGATGACACGAAAAAAAAAAACAGACAAAAATTGGAGACCTCCGACAATTTTCGTATCACCTAATCAGCGTATTAGGCCTAGTACGCTGCTGATGCGAAACGAAACTTTTAGTTGGTCTTCAACAAGACAGCAAAATGCTTACGAAAACGAAGCGGAAAAATATTGATTAACAGTTGCACAAATTCAAAACAATTAAAATAAATGTGAATGCAAACAAATCACAAGCAGCCATGCGATAATGAAAGAAACAACAAAAATAAACACAAACAAACACAGATGTCACTTTTTCGCACACAATAAATGGTCTGGGTAATTAATTGTATGCGAAAAAAGAGTGTAGACTTCTCGAAATAGTCTGCTAAAATTATCAATTTCGCTCATCGAACAGCGTACTGCAGAACAAAAAGCATACATTTTTAGTTTATGATTTCGTTGTTTTATTTTTGTATGGGATTTTTCGTTTCGCATCAGCAGCGTACTAGGCTTTAGGCTTTAACACAAAAAAAATTGCGGATAAATATGGAGAGTTTTAAATATCAGATGTCAAAACATATACAAATAATACAAAATTTTAAAGCATTATAATTTGTCATTGAACAACAATATCCTGAAATTCGGTACCGAAAATGCCAAACCGTGTAGAATTTTCAAACTTGATCTTAAAGCCTAATACACTGCTGAAGCGAAACAAATCCAAATCTATAGCGAAAACATAAACAAAAAGATTGCGAAAAATTTGGAGAGTTTAAAATAACAGAAATTGGGTACCGAAAGTGCAAAACTGTGTAGACTTTCTCAACTCGATTTAGGAGCCTAATACTCTGCTGAAGTGAATTGAATCCAAATCAACAGCGAAAACATAAACTAAAGAAATTGTGAAAAAATATGGAGAGTTTTTAATATCAGAAATTGGGTACCGAAAATGCAAAACCATGAAAGCTTTTTAAACTAGATCTTAAAGCCTAATACGCTGCTGAAGAGAAACAAATCCAAATCGATAGCGAAAACATAAACAAAAAGATTGCGAACAAATTTGGAGAGTTTAAAATATCAGAAATTGGGTACCGAAAATGCAAAACTGTGTAGACTTTCTCAACTCGATTTAGGAGCCTAATACTCTGCTGAAGTGAATTGAATCCAAATCAACAGCAAAAACATAAACGAAAAGATTGCGAAACAATTTGGAGAGTTTAAAATATCAGAAATTGGATACCGAAGGTGCAAAACTGTGTATACTTACTCAACTCGATTTATGAGCCTAATACGCTGTTGAAGTGAATCGAATCAAAATCAACAGTGAAAACATAAAATAAAAGAGCACGAAAGGAGAGTTTTCAATATCAGAAATTGGGTACCGAAAATGCAAAACCGTGTAGACATTTTAAACTGGATCTTAAAGCCTAATATATATCAAAGATATCTTTATTTTCTTCCCCAATAAACCGAATCAAATCAATTTCCAAATTATTTTCTTATTTTTTTTCTTCAATAAAATTCAAATAACAGAAAAAAGACATCAGTTGTCAATTTTAGTGAGAAAAAATGTGTAAGGAAGAAAAGTGGAGAACGAAATTGGAGAAACTTATATTTCATTAGGCGGGTTCAGGAAAATGAGATCCCAGAGCCCTCAGCAATCTCAGTCTCGTGAACAGGATTCCTCAGAAATTTTGATGTCAAATTACTGAGGAAAAAAATATCGAAGTCGCTTGCTCAGTATTTGAATCTGAGCCCTCCGAGATATCATTTTCCTGAACACGCCTAGTGTGTGTACCTGTGTACGGAAAAAAAGTGGAGAACGAAATTAGAAAACCTTCTATTACATTAAAATCAATTGGTCATCAATGATATTGAAGTTATGAATATTTTGAATTTTTGTCAATTTTTTTATAGAAATTTTCGTTTCGCTTCAGCTGCGTACTATGGCTTAAAAAAATAATTAAATTCTGATTAGAAGTAAAATTAGATGATTACAAAAAAAATTACGAGTTTCGTTTTCCTACTCTTAGAGGTATACCTAGTTCTTATAGCTTTAAGGCCAATTTTGATGACGTCACATCCATCATTATGGACAAATTAAAAAGAAAGTGACGTAAAGCAAGTTTGAGAAAGAAAGAGTATTTAGTTTTCAGTGCTCTATCCAAATTGCAGCACTAAACTCCTGCATCATTATATATTTTCCTTTGTCGTGGACCCAGTTTGACAGACCTTCTGTTTTTTCATTCTAAAATCTCCAGGTTTTTTTCTTGTGTGTTGGGGGTCCCCAAATAAGTTATTTAAGTATCAAAACACACAGAGGATAACGGACTTATTTAAATGATTTAACGATTAATCAAATAAAAAACTAATTTCTACTAAAAATAACTGTACATACATGTACATATTTATACAAACAGTGGCTATGTTTCATCAATCCAACCTTTCTGACACAATTCATAATTCTATCATAAAATATTAACATTCATAAAATACACCTATTTTTAATAATTATTATCTACCTTAAAACTGTAACACAAATATTAACTCTAAATGGAGGTATTCCCATAGAATCCTAAACTCGAATTGTAGGTATATTTTTACGATATTTTAAGTGTACAATTTATTAGGTGATATATAAGTAAGGAATATGATTATGTCGGATGTTTATGGCATAACTGTGCCTGTCTTCCAGTTTTACTGGATTATTTTTGTATCATTTTATCAGTTTTCTTATCGTCAAAAAGGGGATATTTAGTCACTATTTGTGTTCCTCATTCTTCTGAATTTCTAGACATAATAAACATATCTATGTTGTTGTGGACTGCCTGCTGCGTACTCAATGATTAACATGTCTGGGAAAATGTTATACATTTATTGACAATTATTTATTTTGTGTCATAGTTTTGACTACAAAATTCATGCATTAATGACATATGAAAGGGGTGAGCCATCTGTTGGTCTCTTTTTGAATTATAAGTTATTTTGACACTGACTGTCTCTATGCGGTCAAGATAATGACAAAAACTCAGTATAATATTTTCGGGGTACAAAACAGATCGATTTATTCTTGAAAAACGTTGAAAAATATTGAAAAGTAACCATTAAAATAGGATTCTGTGTTACCGAAACAGAGTGAATTTTGAAAAAGAAATTTCAGTCGAAATAATGCTACAACTGCTCTTAGCAGGTTTTTATGTTAAGTTATTGATACTGGTTTGATGATTGTGCTTGTCTTGTTTGTTGGACATAGAACATCGCGTTGCCGAAAGTGCGCGTTAAAGCCCAAGGAACATGAACATCAGTCACACTAGACTGAGTAGCATTTTGCATAAAGTTATTGGCCCTGAGTAATAGATCCGAATCTAGCTAAAGTCGACTTTAACAAAAACATCCGTAGAAATAAAACACAAATTTCACTTCTAAATGCTTAGAAGAGATCATTTAAAACTTAGCTTGAGGTGCTTCTAAGCATTAAGTGGTGAAATTTATGTTTTATTTCTACGGATGTCTTTGTTAAAGTCGACATTAGGCTAGATCTAGATTCGGATCTATTACTCAGGACCATTGAATTACTCGCTAGTAAGGTTGAGTTGATTTAGCAAAGCGAAATGATGTGAGTGGGTCACTACCGCTTCTCTTTTTGGGTTTAAGACCAACTGACAATTAACGACAGTTTTGCCCCATACAAATTTTAATGGCCTGTCCATACAAATTTTCGTTTCCTTCCGACAATCTCAATCATACTCATTAGTAACTAGTAAAGGCCTTTGTTGGTCTTAAGTTAAGTTCAAATAACATGAATTTTTAGACAAAAACCACTGTTAATGTATATCCAACAAGTTTAGTCAAGTATTTTCAAGCATACTGGAGAGTGTTGGGAAACAATGATAAAAAAGTCAATTAAAATTTCTTGTTATTAAAATCTCCAAACACTTTTTCAATTACATTTAAATGTGAAAAGAGTCAATTACTTGCGATTCAATAAGGTTAATGTAATTGAAAACAAAAGGAATCATCAAAAAAGCAGTATACTGATCACTTTTATCAGGAATCATTACACAATAAGTAATTCAATTATTGCAGTGGTTAATTACATTTTACGCGATTTAAATTAGTAAAAATATGTAATGAATTTCAATTCATGAAATCAACTTCCTAAAATGTAATTAACACAGTGCTTTTCTTCAATTACTTGCAGAAATCCATTAATTTTTTCAATTAAATGTAATTGGGAATTGAATTTTTTTCAATTACAATTAAAGGTAATGGAAATGTATTTTTTTTTTCACATAAAAGTATTTGTAATTGTAATAGAAAAAGTTCAATTCGTTATAAGGTGTGATTTAAATGAAAGTTAAAATAAAGTACCTACAAAAAGAAATCGTTACTTCCCAACTCGGCATATTCCTGTTATTATTATCAAAAAATTCAATAAAACAAACTTTTAACTTTGCAAAGTTAATTTCAAAACGACTATGAATAAACTTGATTAAATGTTTGTAGTTGAATGATTTTTTTTAAGAATGTGTAGGCTTTCAAACCCATTTTAAAAAATGCATTATTTTGAAATGAGTAATGAGTTTAAAACAAGGGTTTTTTGTTTTTTATTTTTCATATGTATAGAGAAAATTCTATTTTGATTTAGTTATTTTTTGTATTCAATTATTCAAGTGTATTTTTTGTAATCTTTACAAAATGCATCTCTTCCTTAGCCCAACTCTTAATTTCATCACTTCCATACAAATATTTTTGGTTAAAGGAACAAAAGTTATTCTATTTTATTTTTTGGTGTAGGAAATAAATCTTGATCAGCAAGTTTGATTAATTATGTAACATTAACAATAAACACGTCGTCATCATATCGTTTATTCGTTCTCATTTTTTTTTTCTCAAAAAAACACATTGCCCAGGTGGTAAAGATAGGTGTTAATCAATATACACTTCACCTGGAAATAAATTTCTTAGCATCTCTATTGATTGACTTCATTAATTTTTTTTTTCTTTTGTGTTCATTCCTGTAACACTATTAGTCCTCGTCAGAAGAATGAAATCATTTTGAATAGCTTATAAAATAGGACGAATATTTTGTTTTTTTTTGATATTGTTTTGTAATAGGAGATTTAAGAAAAATATATATTTTTTTTACTAGAATTTGTACATTGAATAATATTCTTTTATTATCCTTTCTCTTTAGAGAAAAATGGTGTTTAGACTGAAGTAGAATTTTGATGGTTTCATTTTCTATGGAATTTTAGGTTGTACATAATTTATCTCAATTTGGGAACTATTATACTGGATACTGGAAGTCTGGGTTCAAATCTGAGTCCAGCCAATTTCACTTGGATTGTTTATTTTTTCCAGGAGTAATGCCTCTAGTAAAGGGGTGATTAGATGTCCATAAATTGTTAAACGGTTTCTTAGATTATTGACGACCATATCACCATATCGTACAAGACATCATATAATCCACGAACATCAATATTACTGATTTCCTTATTCTTTTATATAGTTGACGTATCCATATACAAAATAGAGGTGGGGCAACTGTACTTCCCTGTGGTACACGAGATTTAACTTAACTGTATGAATTTCTTGTTTCATTTTTCTCGGTTATTATGTCTTCTTTGACTGAGATAAAAACTAAAACTGCTTAACCCAAGTTGTAATTATTCTGAAGCTTTGTAAATTTTAAAAATTGTAATTTTTATCTACCTAGACGAAACATGAGGGAAGCGTCTTGAAACCTCACACTTAAAATAAGTAAAATTTGTGTTTATATTGATATTTAATAATACAGCACCTATTAAAAATTTGAAGTTTGTAATACATTTTTTTACAAAAAGTGTACCAGATTGACAGAATTGTAAACAAAATTTTAAAATAAAATTTATTGTAATATAAGTAAAATGTATGTATGTAACAGTGACGAAGCGTCCATATATTGAGTGGAATGAGTGCTTCCGTAAGACAGTTCACAAAATGCTCAAAGCAATGAATTTTAATATTTAAAAATTCAAATTGTAGATACATTAAATACATTTACATCATTGACCTATTATTATAGTATGTCAACGATTTACATTTTCTTGATATCTAATATTAATAATCTCTTATATTAATTAATTATTTCCCAATATTAGGTATTACATATCACGGGAAATGATTATTATCTTTTAATAAAATCACTCACGAGAACAACGCTTAAATCCGCACATCATCTAACCAAACCCACAAATTTCCATTATACGCCAAGCCAAGCCATTTGAGAATGCGTAACATCACTCCATTCTCCATTATAAAATACTATACGAGAGTTTTTGCTCTAGAATGCGCAACAGCTTGGCATTCTCTGATTTTACCTTCTTAACTCAAATTCCGTCCAAAATTCAAAGTAAAATCTGATGATTTCTTTCTGTTTGCCCAACGTGTGAAGAATGAGTTGAGTGAATTCATTATGAAAATTCAATAGCAAAACTAAAGAAGTATTGAGTCGTTTCCTGCCGCACATTCCTATTGAAAAAGGGGTAGTTTTAGTTTTATACTTTGGATCTTCGGTGTTGTGATTGTGTGTGTGTGAATGCAAATCGTATATAGTGTTTCATCCATAAGAAATGCATTGATTGGTGTTTTTTTCGATTTGATTAGGTTTTTTGGGCGAATTGTTTTGTTTGTGATTGCTTTGGCGTTTTGCTTAATGCTTATGAGTACCTGCAAATGCATAGCAAAGAGTGTTTCAAATTAATTATTTCGGCTAGAGGAAATACATTTTTTATACTCTTTATAATATTATTAGGCGCAAAAAAGCGGTATGATATAAATTCTAAATTAAAGGACTTTTATTTTTTGAGTTTTAAGTTGTGTGCTTCCGCTTCCGAAAAAGTCACGCCTCGTGCCTGGTATGTAAATGTATATATTCTTATAATGTTATAACAATACACATACATATTTAAAGTTTACTCAATATTTACTATCTCTTTTAAGTTAAATACAACATTTAATCATAGATGTTAACTTTACTTTAAGCTAAGTTATAACTAAGCAAATCTGTAGTTTTACCTGCGCTTAGAGCTTAGCCTGTGGTCTAACTTTTAACATAAAAACATGTTCGGTTTCTAGTAGTACCTAATTAGTTTTTAAGTCAAATACAATTTTCGTTTTAGAATGAAAAAGTTTCAAAAAATAGCTTAAATCGAATAAATGTTGAATAAATTTACAATTACAATTATTGTAATTATTTTATTTATTAGCCTTTTTCAGAACTGTATATCTACCTACTGAAGCTCTGTTTCATAAGTTTTTTTTTTTTCATAAGCTTATGCAGCTCTTGAGGCTTGACTTTGGTGGTTTTGGCTACAAATTTGTCTACTGATTGGCGGAGAATATCCACGGCTTGGGTCTTAGACACTTTTTTGACAAACGATCCATAGTAATCGATTTTTTGCAAAAATCAAAGCCCTTTTCTACAGCTGTTTTCAAATAACCATCCTTATCAATATAAGAGTTGCTTAATTTTCGGTAGACCACACGTTTCCTATGAGAAATTCAATTTCAAAAGCTTCAGTGTTGCTGTTTAACATGCCTTGATCATGTCTTACACGAACATATCTTTTTTGGGTTTTTGTGGAATTTTCGCTACATTACCAGTGGCTCTTAGAACTTTCTGCATTCGAGCATGTTTTGTCAAGCAACGATTTTCACATAATGCCACTTAAATTTTGGAGAGTCCAGTGGCCTTCATGTTATGGTTAATATCGGTCCAAGTTTTCTTCTTTTTGGATACAATTTTGATGTCGTTCTTTTCAATATTTTTTTAATTTGAGCACAAACGTCTTTGATTTCATTAAATTTGAGTATACATATTTTCTTGAAAATGCAAAAAAATCAAATTCATAAGATTTAGAAATGTTTGCACCTAATAGTTTTAATTCTCTCTATCTTTGTCTTAGATATTTGTAGTTTAAATTAATTTCGTTTAATTGAATTTAATTGAATCAAATTAAATTGAATTGAATTGAATTGAATTGCATTGACTTGAATTGAATCGAATCGAATTGAATTGAATTGAATTGAATTAAATTGAATTGAATTGAATTGAATTGAATTGAATTGAATTGAATTAAATTGAATTGAATTGAATTGAATTGAATTGAATCGAATTGGAATTGAATTGAATTGAATTGAATTGAATTTAATTGAATTGGGTTGAATCGCATTGAATTAAATTCTTTTTAATTTAATTTAATTTTAATTTATTTGATATTATTATTTTGGTATTGGCAAATCCTCCATTTATAAGGCTTAAAGTTTACCCATAATCTAACTTAAAATAAGGGAAATACAAAATAATCATAGCAACTATAACCACGTCTCGTAATAAAATTTGACGAATGTGACTATTTGGCATTATCGTGAAAATGTAAAAATAATCAAAAATTGAAATGCGACTTGAGTCGAACGTTCCACACTGTGAGTCGCAAGTCATAATAGTGGTTTGCTTACATAATTTTTAGATTTTTTGTAGCAGAGAGGTTCAAGTTAGTTTTATTTTGGTATCAGTCAAATGGCAAAACTTAAACTATTTCCTTTACTTTATAATTTTTTTTAGACTTGGTTATAATCATGTTAACAATTTTTAAATGTACATACATATCTTTCAATATTCAGGCAATGGCGCTATTGGATTCTACTATCACACATAATTCCAAAATAATTTATTCCTTCTATCACTTATATCTTTTCAACTTTTACTTGAGCCTCTGTTTCTCCATTAATTAACATACACTTTGTTTAATAGTAGATAATTTGTTGATATGAATCCATTTGTTTAACAACAATGTTAATTTTTTCTGCTCTACACATTAATTTATGCTAATGTCTCTTAAAAAATAAAAAAAACATCACCATCGACAAAAAAATAGAAATTAAACAACTTATAGACACTTCATTAACATATAAATTTAAATTATAAATATAACAAAGTTCCCAATATGGAATGCCTAAATTAACATGCACTTATAGTTTGTGAGACAGTTTCTTCTACTTTTGTTATTTATGTTATTTTGATACACCAATGCATCTGTAGATATAAATATAATTGAAATCATATTTTGCCTCCATATTTGTCCAAAGCTTCAAAAGCTTGCCTTAGGTTAAGGAAAGATCTCAACAGTAATAATAAAGTTAATCGGGGATGCACATCTGTGACCCTCTCTGCAGCCATAAACAGCGGAATTTCTTTCATATATTTTTGAAATTATTTTTTTTACAATTTGTCCATCGCACTCAGCAACATATTTACCATGAGACGATAGCCTTCAACATTCAATTTCTGACTATTTTTTGCTGCAATAGGAACCATCACTGACTTTTTCCAGCAATTGGAAAAAATAAATCCCGTTCCATGCTGATGGATTTCATTTTTGAATCTTTTTAATTCATTTTCAATTTCTTGATAAACCCATACAAATACCGTCTACACCCTGTGGTGTAAAGATTAAGCTTCATTACAAATTCTGAACACCTTATATCGAACAATCAATGGACATGACAGCTAAAAAAATGCCGGTATTCCACAGCCCCGGATCTACGATTTTTCCGAACCGGGGCAAAAACTTGATTTTAGCGCCCCTGCCGTTTTTGATAAAAATGAAAAAAAAACGCATATCTACTTGTTTGGATATTTTGTCACTGGGAGAATAATACTTTTTAATGGATGTGCAGTCCATATCTAACCAGAAACTTTTCATTATAGATAAGAAAATTGACAATGCTTACACAGAAAAAGGGAATTTTATTTTTGATTCAATCGCGAATCTTATTTTTTGGTTCCGAATTAAATTCGTTTTCATTCGAATCAAATCTGTAAAATATGATTGGTTCCCGAATATATCAAGAGAGAACTATTGAAGATCCATTCACGAACCATTCAAATAAGAAATAAAAATGTCATTTTACGAAAGGACAAAAGCCAAAGTTACGCAAGATAAAGTCTCGAAGTACAAAGTTTCGGCAACAGTTTTTGAATCCTCGGGAGGTCATTGTTCCTTGAGCGATTTTAATGAAATTGACAGAGGTGATAGCTGAGACAGAGTTATAGCAGTACAAAATATTTTCAAAATAGGATGTTTCAAAAATATGTCGACATTATGCAACTTCGTTCTTCCTTGAGCGATAGCTATGAAATTTACACGTGAAAGCTGATACAGAATTTTAACAGAAAACTATATTTTCAAAGTAGGATGTTTCGAAAAATGTCAACATATTATAACTTCGTTGTTCCTTGAACACAAGTAATGAAATTGACACACACAATTTCAATACTTAATAGTACGAGAGCTAAGCAACGTCAAAACACAAGACATTTTAGATTGGCTGGTTCTGTGATACGCGTGAGGGCAGCCAGAACACCAAAAAAACTTTCAACAATTTATTATAGTTCGTTTCTTTTATTTAATTTTTCAATCAAGCTATAGTTTTCAATAGTTTTTTTAAATTATTATAAATGGTGAAATAATGATAGAAAAAACTGCTGAAAGTTGGCAGAGATATACAATTTGATTGCCGCATCTCAACTCATTTAATTTCATTAAGCGTTGCAATTCTAAATTTTGTCAGTCACATGGATTTGGCGCCCCTGTAAGCTGCCGCCCGGAGCACAGGCCCCGGTTTGCCCCCCCCATAGATCCGGGGCTGGTATTCCATAACCAAAAAAATCCTTTTACAAGAAACAAAAATAAAATAAAATAAACAACGAAGCTGGTAAAACGAAAAACTTTGAATATAAAAGCTTTCATTTGAAGAAACTGACTGTAGCTGTTGTACAGAAATTGGACTACCTACTTATAATTAAAGTGTTCCCCGCTTGATTGAACCACCCATTATATATGATTTTTTAGTTAACAAAAAATTTGTACATGTTTTTAGTTTGTTGGCAGAATTTTGTAAAGATCAATTAAGCGGGAAAATCAATTAAGCAAGGTGCAATTAACTGGAGAATACTGTACATTACAAAATATAAACAAAGTAGATCGTAGAATCTTTTCTATCAGAAACTGAACCAGAAAGTACAATAAATTGGTTTATTATACCGTTACGGTGTCTACCCGGAAGGTTTACAACTTTATTTTCCTAAGCAGTTTATTGAAATAAAAAAAAGATTTATGCAATACACTGATAAATGTTTTATGACTTGTTGAGAATAGTGTATGAAAATATTTAGTATTGAAATAGCTTTTATCTCATAAATTCTGGTTCTTTTTATAACTTTTTCACCATATTTTCTCACATTTTCACACATTACAGCCGGTGTTGTATTAACTTCATTCATTTTCATCGAATATTTTCCGTAATTAATGTTCCACGCACTTCACTACATAATTGCAAAATATGAACTGTCCAATTTCATGTTTATTAAAATGGCGCCCAAGCAAAAAAATATCAATTGAAGAACACCCTGTGTATGTATTTTCCAAATAACTCACAAATAAAATAATCCCTTAATATCTAGTGCATTCTTTTTTAAATTTAATTATTTCTTCAAAATTACTCATCACTTTACATACAAAAAATGCAAAACAATTTGTCAATTGCATTCTTCCACATATACATACATCACAATTTCACAATTCACATGCAACATCATTCATTATATTATTATCGTACCGTTAAATCGCTCGTTAGCACCATCCATTGATGTATACAATTCCTTAATTTTTCATCAACAAAACATAAAAATGATGATGAGACAAGGCAGAGAATTCTCTTCTTTACTAAATTGCCAGTAGTCACACAGAGTATCATTGATTCTTAATTCAATTTCTTTCTTTTTTTTTCTATGCATTTCAATAAAGTATCTTTTGTTGTTTCCTTTTTTTATATTTAATTTTCAACACACAATCAACTGTTCTTTGATTCATTATACCAAATGCCGCCAATCCTTTTAATAATTTTTATATGAAAAGATAATCCATTGAAATTCATGAAAAGTATATATTTTTTTTTTTTTAGAAATCTCTTCTTTCCGGTTTCGTCTTCTTCGTCGCCATCGTCTTCCTCATCGTCATCGTCATTTGACATTTTCCGCACAAAGAAAAATATAACCCCGTTATGTGTGGCCGCCATGAAAATTCTCTTTTTCTTCAACGAAGAAGTTGAACTTTATTTATTATTTAAAAAAAAAAAATTTTGTGGTTACAGTTGACGTCGAACTAGGTAGTAGGGTATGAGAAGAGTTATGACTACACACTAGGTACCCATAGTCAGCATCTATTACAAAAATTTCATTGCATAGGGGACGAAAAGTTACATTACATTTTTTAATTATTCAAAAGCAAATTATCATCATCAATGCTTTGCTTTGAGTATACGTAACGTAATAATGGTGGTGCATAATTCGTTAAATTAACCACCTCTCCGATCAGATGTGAAAAAATGCGCTCACACTCTTTGTCGCATACCTACATACACTTGCTGCTGCTGTCACTAGAGTCGCTGCACTATTATAGGAGTAGGTACCAGTTTCATTTTCATGATTGTGAAACCAATCTTTTAATTGCTTTTTGATTTGTGGATTGTGGAATTGTAACGTGTGAGCATGCTGTGTGTGCACCTGGTGGACGGACGACCGACGACGAGGGACGAAGATAAACGACAAACGACAACGACACAAAGACTTCCATCCCAGTTCCCAGATAAAAAAACGAGATTCCCCGTCTCCTCTATGAACCGTGATGATGGTTGCTTCTTTCATCATAAATTTTATCTAATAATCGTGTTCACCTCAACGAGAAATTCTTCTCTTTCCACGTGAAATACCTACATACATAGGTATAGGGTAGGTATACAATGGGAAATAATATAATTTTCATTTATGGTTTTTTTAATATAATTTTGTTCGTATCAAATATCCAAAACCAAGAACTCACCTTGAATATTATTATTATTATTCCTTTCTCGCCCGTTTCTCGAAATCGTTGACTGACTTTTTTTCCCTTATTTTCTAGGGATTTTCCTTTTTTTTTATATAAAATTGAGCGTAATCCTTTTTGGAGCTAAAATAATCCTCATTGAGAAAATACTTCTTGGAAGATATTGAATTTTCACACACAACAACAAAAATTATAAATTAAAAACCAAAAGAACACCTTTGAAATTTTACTTTGCTTTTCTATACTTTTTTTTTTGTAATTTAGAAACACAGATTGCTTTTTATACCTAGGTATATTTTCACTTTCATTCACTTAAAATATTATGGTAGAGAGGAAACCTTATCATTGTGCACCGCTATTTTTTTTCTCTAAATATTTATTTTTATATTTAACTTTTTGTATAGGTATTATTATGTATACATCGATAATAATAATAATATTTTTATGATATTTCATAACAATTTAATTATTTATTATTTTTATAATAATTAATATGTAAGAAGAAAATGCGCAAATATTTATGTTTTAATTAAGGTTCATCACTGTTTTTCGTTCGTATTCACGGCGAGTGAATTAATTTTTCTTATAAGCAGAGCGTTGGAGCACTTTGTGCGAGATTTTTTTTCGCTTTGATGTATGTTAAAATATATTTTATACATTTAAGGGTATGGAACTTTCGCAAAAAAAAAATAAACGTGAAGCACCCCCACACCGACCCGTCAGCATCATATTCACGGAGTAACTGAATTTATTTTCTGGAATACCTGGATTAGGTCACCTCCGGTTGCTCCGTTCCTCTAAGTCATCTTTTACTTCTTTATTCTTCAACTTTCATTCGTTTTCATATTCGTTTCGTCGTGGTGTCGTTGTTGTATCGTATCTCTATGGTGGATTATTTTGGTGGAGGGAAGCAGCATTTAAATTGCATTGTGTGAATGTGAACAGAGTTTTGCTTTAAAATATTGTAAAGGAAACAATCTGGCGCATGGTTTTTGAGTCTCTTCTTGATGTTGGTGGTTGGTGATAGAGTTGGTTTTTGGTTTGGTACACATTTTTTTTTTAAGAGAATTGAAATATTTTTGTTTTCATTATTTTTGATGTAAAGAGAAGTTGTTTGTATTTATTTTGTTTCATCAAAAACAACTTTATTCACTCACCTTTTCCATATCCCATATCGTTCCTATGAGGGGCTGATAAAATAACGAAGAGAAATTACAGATTTTTCTTGTTGTGTTATCAACTTAAGAGATTGAAAATGTAAATGGCGGCGCATTGTGTATGCTTCTCTTTTTTTTTTGTGTGTTAAATTGCTGTGGGTATTTACTGTTATTGATGTTCAACAAAACAAACAGTTAACAATATGAAATCCACCAACGCAAAAAAAAGTTAGGTTAAATGCTCAAACTCAAATGTAATATTGTAGATATATTTGGAAAACTTTTTAAGTACCCATACATCATTTCCGGCAAATAATGTTAGAACTTAGAAGTGAAATTTCAAATGTTTTATTGGTGAAATATGGAAATCTATGCCATTGTTCATTTTCCATTACAAAAGTTAGGTAGGTATAGTTGGCAAACATTTCATAACTCATTTTCATTTGGCCCCTTTGGAGAGAGAGATTTTTTTTTATATTTCATTGTTGTTGTCTCCTTTCGATATGAAATTCCGAATCTCTTGCATTCGAGAAATTCATTTCGCATTTTGCATACATTAAAATGGGAATTATGATGCTCCTTGTTGACAGCATTTTGACTACCTGTCTATATTGGAAAAGGACAACTTCTACTGTTGGAATTTACCTACTGTATGAGGAATGAGGACACTGTAGGTAGGTATCCATGACTCTTGGGACTTTTGGTGTTGAAAAGCCATTTTCGGTAGAGACTTCTGAGTTCTGACACTTAGCAAATGTGCAAATAAAGATTGATTGACGCGAGGGGAGTTATAGCAGGTGAGTAAGAGTGTGTCAACGACGAATAAGACATTCTTACATACATACATAACTTTAACCCCAATCTACCTATTCATACCTTATGCTTACGCATGTGTTAGTTGCAATACGCATACACCTTCAGGGTTGACGAGATTCCTTAATAACGACTAACATGTGCGATGTTTCAGATTGTTAGTCTTTGGTTGCATACTCGCTGAACCTCTTTACCATTTTCCGATGCTCAGAATAATAATGGTCCAAGTCCATTACATGATTTTTCGAGGTAAGTATGTTTGAACACATACATATACATACATCTATATGTATGTACCTACTTGAAGTTAATTAAATTTGGTTTTGAAAATTCAAGAGAAATATAGAGAGATAATAAATTAAAAGTTTATTTCACAAGAAAGAAACAAATATTCCAGTTATTATTTTTAATTAACTTTTCCTTTTAAAAAAATTAAGTGTATTTCGACAGTTTAAGCTGCATAGTAATAAACACTTAAAACTTAAATTGACTTGAATCGTATTAGTTATTGAAATGTTTATTTTACTATTGACTGATGAGACTGACATTACTTAATTAATGATTTTTGACCTTTTTGACATAATAGAAATAAAAGAATGGATGCAGACAAGAATTGCTTCGTGGAAGTACTGGTGATATGAGTAAGTAGTTATAGTTTGTCTTTCGGGTGCCCTGTGGTAAGGTTGCAGGGGTTTTACCCACTGAAGTTAAGTGGTACGTATACATTATAGTTATTACTATATTTGTTTATAGACTTTTATAGGTGGATAGACTGAATACGAAAATGAGTATAGGTAAATTAGTTTCAAAAATTCAATTTGTTTTCGTGTATGAGAAAATAATTTACATACTTAGGCCGTGTGCCAATTGCGCTAAAATCCTGGTTAAATTTGATCCCATGGCTAAATTTTGACATTACTGAGGTGAATATAGACTTCAAAATTTAACCTGCTCAGGAGATCGTTAAAATTTTAGTCGGTGGTTAATTTTTGACATGTCTATGGGCGCGTTCGGCTGCGTATCTTAAGCGATCCGGATTTGTTTGTGTTGTTGTAAACCCTTATAAAAAAACAGCTGATTTCAGCTGATGCAAAAACAACTCAAGGTATCTGAACATTTTTTGGATTATGGATAGCCTATCGTTTAGCCTGCCGAACGCGAGGTATGCTTATGAAGAAGTGAGGGAGATGAATGTAGATAAATATTTTATTTTGCTATCAGAGTCATGAATGCTATCGGGAAAGATGAAAAATGGAAGAAATCTAAAATTAAATGAAAGGATTGAGAAATATAGACAAAGACCTTATAATAAATTTAAGTATGCACTCAAGAAGAAGTTTGAATAACTTGAGATAAATCCTTGATGATAAAAGAATCAATAAAATGTATTTAAAATACTTTTTCAGATGATTCATTCATTTTGCAAACTGAATTGTTTGCGAACTATCATTACTGAAAAAAATGCAAAACAACAAAACTAATGGGAAGTGAATGTAAAAAAAAACTCATTTAATCCAATTGACACAGCAAAAACCTTAAATTTAACTCACCCCTATAAAAAGGGATAACATTTAACTGGGACCAAATTTAACCAGAATTTTAACGCAATTGGCACACGGCCTTAGTATCTTGTTCTCAGAAATAAGAATACCTACAAAAATATTCTTTCAAATTTGGACGTTGCTTGTATTTTTCTTTGATTCTAGAATATCTCTCGTTGATAATAGTTCAACAATAGTCTCGTATCATGGAAATGTTTCAATCATTAATTCATGTTCAGCATGATCAGATACATTCAAAAATAGTCTAAATTCAACTCAATTTGTAATTTTTTTCTCATTTTGCTCAAACAAATTCTGCAATTATATAATTTAAATTTAATTAATTTTAATTTTTAAATTTAAATTAACTAGATTAATACTTTAATTTCAATTTTAATTTTAATTTTAATTTTAATTTTAATTTTAATTTTAATTTTAATTTTAATTTTAATTTTAATTTTAATTTTAATTTTAATTTTAATTTTAATTTTAATTTTAATTTTAATTTTAATTTTAATTTTAATTTTAATTTTAATTTTAATTTTAATTTTAATTTTAATTTTAATTTTAATTTTAATTTTAATTTTAATTTTAATTTTAATTTTAATTTTAATTTTAATTTTAATTTTAATTTTAATTTTAATTTTAATTTTAATTTTAATTTTAATTTTAATTTTAATTTTAATTTTAATTTTAATTTTAATTTTAATTTTAATTTTAATTTTAATTTTAATTTTAATTTTAATTTTAATTTTAATTTTAATTTTAATTTTAATTTTAATTTTAATTTTAATTTTAATTTTAATTTTAATTTTAATTTTAATTTTAATTTTAATTTTAATTTTAATTTTAATTTTAATTTTAATTTTAATTTTAATTTTAGAAAATTATAAAAAATTACTAAATATTTCTTAGATTCCAACATTTTCATCCCTGGAAGTACTTTTTTTAGAAAAAAGGACCGGGAATCATTGATACCCTCAAAAAAGGACAAGTATGTATATTATTTGTCAAATGTCCATAGTCAACAAAAATCAAATATGTATTTATGTTAATTGCGTGGTATTGTCCAGCACCCCCTTGCTTCCCTCTACGGATGCCTATGGAAGCACCATTTCCATTGTTTCTACCTATGACTTGAGGCAGAAATATAAGGGAGACCGCCAAGCAATCAATTTTCCAAAATCGGGAACCCAACAAAATTATCAGTGTGCGATTAGATAATGTAAAATCATTGGCTGGGTCATTTTATAATCTCGCAATTAAAAATATCCGGCTTAAAATGTTGCCCTGAAGAAGGCACTCGATTTTTTTTTGTAGAAGGGAGAAAATCGCGCATTATTTAAATTGTATTGCAACAAATTAATTTTTTAATCAAGATATCAATTTTCGCGATTACTAACTTATTTACTTCTTAGTGGGATTTCGTATCGGTAACGGAATCCGGAATATATTTTTCGCGCATATCCTTCAGATAAAGTAACAAAAATCGCTCGGTAATTTGAAAAATTTTAACCGCATTGATTTAAAATTTTCTACTGCCGACAGATTAATAAAATTACCTTTTGGGCTAATTAGATGGCAGAGGAAAATATCCCACATATTGGGTACCAAGATCCCAAAGCCAATGCCTAGCATCCACTAGGCAACTTAATTTCGATCAACTTTTAGTTTCTACCAGTTGCTTGCATTATGAAGCAACTTTAATCCTCGAGCAAATCAAAGCAATTTGAGTTAGTGAGTCTATTTTTTGATCACAATACTAACGCATTTCGCTTCAGTTTGCCCAAAACTTTAATTGCTTGCGCTTTTTCACCAACTTGGCTAGAACTTTTGGAAATCCACCATTTGTATATATGTTGACGTTTCCTGCATTGTTTTTGTTTAGGGAAAGTCATTAAAGAAACTGGTAAGCAACTAAAGTTGCGAGGCAAAAGAGAAAAATATAGATCTTGCAATTTTAATGCGATCTTATTGTAATAAGGAGTTTAGGTTTTAAGGTCAACTGTTTCTAATCTATAGTCAGAACCGTTTCTAGGGGTGGGGCAATGGAGCAGTTGCCCCAGGCGACTTTCCATGAAAGGCCTCCTTACCATGAACAGCACTCCAATTCCGTGAAAAGTTCCACCTTGTCGTGAAAGACGCCACTCGGTGAACTTAAACTACAAATTTTAATTGAAAAATTATTATTGCTTTTCTATTGAAATGAATTCGAAAAGGAGAGGGAACGATATGACTCCATTAGGTCGATTTTCATGAAAAAAATTCGACTGGTTAAAAGACCGACTGATCCAAAAGCAGAAAAAATTTTCGAGAAAATTTGGTCAGTGATCGACATTTTATAAATCGAGATTTCAACAGTCGTTTTTTAAAAAGTCAAAAATTTGAAAAAATATATTTTGGAAAGATCATAAATTAGGGAATGAGGTTAACAACCGCGTTTAACTTGCTTTACATTTTCATCAATCATATTAAGCGATTGTTTGAAGTTGCAATGATTTCAAAATGTCAAAATTTGATCGAACAGTAGGTATTTTAACTTGCAAGAAAGTCGATATTAACAAACATTTCAACTGGTTAAGCTGACATTGTTTTGCCAGTCATTTGAACGCAACCGAGTGGAAGTGGCTTGGAATCAGTATTAATACGAAGTGACAAAGCAATGAGTCCACGATTTATTTTTTGATTTTATTTTACTAATTCAATATTAAAATTTTCTATCGAAAAGGGTGGCTTCTCTGAGCATGCCCCAGGTGCAAATATTAATTTTTGAGTGCAATATTTTATTGAATTTTGATAATTCTGATCCTACGCGCTCAAATTATGAAAATCTTAGTTGTTTCGCTATTTTGCGATGTAAGTTAGCTCTATCTCCCGAACAGTCAATTCTATTCCAACTATTTATTAAATCATAGGTAATACTGTTATACTTTGTACATTATAATTGTTATTTGAAGGTACGTCAAGTCGCGTTTCGTGCCTGCCTATCAAACAGTGTCTTGTTATGACACGTACAACAGAGCTGCAGTCTGTTAAGAGATATCAAACGCTTGCAGTGCAGTGCCTCAAGTCAAGATTTGGCCATACTTGTTTTGTCACTAGACAAGTAGTAATGTTGTTTCACCTAATGTTATACTTCAGTTAAAGTTAACTCGTAGCTATGGGTATACCAATATTAAGCTGGTCACTTCTAGCTAGCTCATCAGCCTTACAATATCTGGAATGGCACTAAGCCCGGGATCCAACAATGGTGAATCCGAATGAATTCACAATATCGGAGTGGCCAATTTCATTACTGACCCATTGTGAGGAGGCTTGGAGGTGAATGGCTGTGCTCGCGGCCGTTTGTTTGTTGAAAATATTAAGAGGTGTCAGAGGGAATAGAGTGTCTAATGCACCGGAGGGAGTCAGAGAGTGCTCTGCTAATACATGGACCTTGCTTAGTTTATCGCGGTGAAGTAACGCGTGGTTTGAGGCCTCCTTTACTACCAATGGTTTTTTTCCAAGAGAAAACAGCTGCTGTAGCCTTTTTGACTTTTCTAGAATGTTTGGTTTCCAGCTTAACTTCTTATCTAAAATGATACCCAAGTATTTAGCTTCGTTTAAGAATGTTAGTGTAGTACCTTTAATAAAAAGGGGGGTTAATTTGCGGAATTTCGTATTTCCAAAAAGACAAGTTCTGCTTAATGGGGGTTAACTTTCAGTTAACACCGATCTACCCAGCGTTTTAGCTTGATTAGAGTATTTTGCAAGAAATCTCTTAAGAAGTTAGGATGTTTTTCTGATACTGCTATAGCCACGTCATCCACATGAGCAATCACTCTGTAACTCTCCGCTTCTAAGAAAGTCAGCAGCTCGTTAACTTCCAAATTCCAAGTTAAGGCCGTGTGCCAATTGCGTTAAAATTCTGGTTAAGTTTGATCCCAGTTAAATGTTATCCCTTTTTATAGGGGTGAGTAAAATTTAAGGTTTTTGCTGTGTCAATTGGATTAAATGGGATTTTTTTTTACATTCACTTCCCATTAGTTTTGTTGTTGTTTTTCTCAGTAATGATAGTTCGCAAACATATCAGTTTGCAAAATGAATGAATCATCTGAAAAAGTATTTTCAATAAATTTTATTGATTCTTTTACATTATCAAGGATTTATCTCAAGTTATTCAAACTTCTTCTTGAGTGCATACTTAAATTTATTATAAGGTCTTTGTCTATATTTCTTAATCCTTTCATTTAATTTTAGTTTTTTTTTCCATTTTTCATCTTTCGCGATAGGATTCATTACTTCTTGATAGCAAAATAAAATATTTATTTACATTCATCTCCCTCAGCAGTTTTTTATAAGGGTTTACAACAACACAAACAAATCCGGATCACTTAAGATACGCAGCCGAACGCGCCCATAGACATGTCAAAAATTAACCACCGACTAAAATTTTAACGAGCTCCTGAGCAGGTTAAATTTTGAAGTCTATATTGCCCTCTAAAAGTACTTGAGAGTGCTAGGACGCCATATGGCCCTAGGCTCAATGATAGGAAAATCCCTATGCACACCTCCGCGTGGTAGAGGGCGGGTAACGCTAACGTGCAGGGGGACCGAATGGATGCCGGGATAAGCAGACAACCCAGCTATGCTGGTCAGGGCACAAACTTGTCCTCGGGATGGTTAAAAGCCCCCTTAAGGCGGATGAACTGCAGGTGGCGGTCAACGGCATGATAGTCTGGTGGCGGAGGAGCTTTTTTTGGTAAAAGGCCAACGGCAGCAGCAGGTAGCGTCTGTAACCCATATTGGGCGGCTACAAAAGTTTTCCCATAGTGGGCGGCCTCGAGCAGTTATGTGTTTGACCATACAAAAGGCGGGTGTGCCTGTCAAATCTGAGCTTATGTATGTTATTAATCATATCTCGGAAAACACCATGGTGGAAGGATATATGCAAATACATGAATTATGACAACAAATGGAAATGAGTCCCCAAGAGGTAATCTTTTTATAGAAAATCCTTCTGTAGCTTCGGCTGCAGTAAACCGCACATCGGATTTGGGGGTGCGGCATCCTTCATGTACGAGCGTCAATCAAGACGCCATAATAATAAATGAATCGTTGACAAATAGAAGAAGTCTTTCAAGAAGCGCAAATGTTACTTTTGGCTACCGCATACGTACGAAAATCGGAGCATGGAACGTTCGATCCTTGTACAGCGATGGTAGATACGAGCAGGTTGAGCGTGAAATGCTTCGCCTAAAGATCAGTATCCTGGGCATAAGCGAAACTAAGTGGAGAGGAAGAGCTGAATACAGATCAGACACTGGACAGACGAGAATGCTGTATTCCGGGGAAGATGAAAGAGAGGGTGGCCAAAGACTGCATGGTGTCGGAATTATGTTGAACGAAGAAGCGAGGCGTAGTTTGATCTCATGGGCGCCCATTTCTGCGAGATTAATGACAGCAAGGTTTCGTTCAAAAATTCGTAACGTCACAATTATTCAGTGCTACGCCCCCACAAATGAAGCGACCGAGGAAGACAAAACCGCGTTCTACACTCATCTGAACTCGGTTTACAGTAGTGTTCCGAGAGCCGACATCATAGTCGTTATGGGAGACCTTAATGCCCAAGTCGGTTCAGACAATTACGGACTGGAACGCGTGATGGGAAGAAATGGCGTGGGGTCACGGAATGAAAATGGTGACTTGCTTGTCGACTTTTGTAACGCGAATCGTCTTGTCATAGGTGGGACTGTATTTAAGCATAAGACGTGCAACAAAATTACCTGGGTGCATCCGGATGGTCAAACCGAAAACCAAATTGATCATATCATGATTCAGCAGCGATGGAGGAAGTCTATGTGTGATGTCCGGAGTATAAGAAATGCCGATGTGGGAAGTGACCACCATTTGGTTCTGATGAGTCTCAAACTACGAACCGCTGCCGTACAAAAACCAGCGCAGGATGCAGCAAGGAGCACAAAATTCATTACTAATGCTTTAAATGACCCCAACATATGTCGAAACTATGTCACCACCCTTAACGACAGAGCCTCGTCATTAAATGGAATCCAGAATTCAACAATTGATGTGATGTGGGGTGAAATTAAAAGTGTTTTTATGGAGGCTGGATCCGAAACTGTACCCAAGCGAACGAGACGAAGAGACTCTTGGATATCCCAAGACACCTGGGATAAGATCGAACTTCGCAAATCGTTGAAAATCCAAATAAATGCCGAAGCTGATGTTCAACGAAAGGCTGACTTGCGAAGAGAGTACCGCATTGCACATAAGATGGTCTACCGCTGTGTGAGACGTGACAAGAGGGTGAAGTTGGATGGACTCGCAGATAATGCGGAAAGCGCTGCCAGAAGAGGAGATATCCGGGAATTGTACCAAATAGCCAAAGATGTTATCGGGAAAAAAAGCAACACCAATCATCCTGTAATGGATGTGGATGGCACACTTTTGGTATCAATTGAGGATCAGCTTCGTAGATGGAAGGACCATTTTTGTGCCCTGCTAAATGAGGATTCAGTTGAGCAGAGTGCTGAAGTGCCCCAACTAAACGAGATGCGCAGGTCCTATAGGGGTATTGACATCGAACCCCCGTCAGAATCGGAAATTCGTACATCAATAAATCTCCTCAAAAACAACAAGGCAGCTGGACTGGACGGAATACCAGCTGAATTCCTGAAAGCCGATCCCGTAGCAGCGGCTAGTATTTTACATCCGCTGATACAAAACATTTGGGAAAACGAAAGCTATCCCAGGGACTGGAAGGATGGTGTGATTGTTAAGTTGCCAAAGAAAGGTGACTTAAAGAATTGCAACAATTGGCGTGGTATCACCGTTTTGTCCGTTTTCCCAAAACTAATGGCAACAATCATACTCGAGCGAATAAAGGATAGAATCGAGTCTACACTCAAGAGGCATCAAGCTGGCTTCCGCAGTGGTCGATCGTGTGTCGACCATATCAACACCCTGCGTATCGTCCTCGAGCAGTCGATGGAATTTCAATCACCGCTTTACCTCATGTTCGTGGATTTTGAAAAGGCCTTTGATCGAGTTAACCGAGAATGTATATGGAGATCGTTGCTTGGTAGAGGAATTCCACCAAAAATTGTTGCCATTATTAAAGAGTCCTACAACAACGCGAGGTGTTTTGTTTTGCACAATGGGCAGCTATCCGACTCCTTCGTAGTGCAACAGGGTGTGAGACAAGGGGATGTTCTATCGCCAATTCTCTTCCTGCTGGCGATGGACGACGTATTGACGGCCAGTGTAGGTACAGCTGAGCGACAGGGCATTCAATGGAGACCGTTCGAAAGGCTCAGTCATTTAGACTATGCCGATGACATATGTCTACTGGCAAATAACATCAGTGGGCTGAACGGGATGTGCCAAACACTGCAAGTGAAGGGAGAGTCGAGTGGTCTAAGAATAAACAGCAAAAAGACAAAAATAATGCTCACAGGCCGCTCCACACAGCAGCGTATTATTCTACAGGAGACGCCAGTTGAAGTAGTCGAACAGTTCAACTACCTTGGCAGTATTGTCTCTGCAAACGGTGGTACGGATCTGGACGTTAAAAGTAGAATAAATAAAGCTCGTGCTGCCTTCGGTACTCTGTCCCCAATCTGGAAATCAAGTCAAATCTCCTTACGCACTAAGTTGAGATTCTTCGAATCCAATGTCAAATCCGTGCTGTTATATGCTTGTGAAACCTGGAAAGTCACGTCTATCATTTCGAAGAAATTGCAGGCTTTTGTGAATCGCTGTCTTCGCCACATCCTAAAGATTCTCTGGCCACAAATAATATCAAATGAGGAATTGTGGCGCAGGACAAGTCAAGAGCGGCTGGACGTCGACATAAGAAAGCGTAAATGGCGTTGGATTGGTCACACACTGAGGAAACCAAACGATGAAATTGCAAAGCAGTCCTTTGAATGGAATCCTCAGGGTGCACGGCGGGTTGGAAGACCAAGAACAACATGGAAATCAACTGTCTTAGCGGAAGCAGAATCCCAGAGAAAGACGTGGCCACAGCTAAAGTACCTTGCAGCAGACCGTGAAGGATGGAGACGTTTTGTTGACGCCCTATGCCCCAGCCGGGGTTACAGGACACGATGATGATGATGATATTCACCTCAGTAATGTCAAAATTTAGCCATGGGATCAAATTTAACCAGGATTTTAACGCAATTGGCACACGGCCTAAATGTGGCTCTGTGAAAAATTCTTGGCCTTGGGAATTCGAAAGAGTATTATTATACGAGCCGAAAACTGCATTTTAACAGCTGACCTTTGTGACATATAACCGCCATATTGTTTTCAACGGTAATTTAATTTTTTTTTCTAATCTTTGATCAATTATGAAAAACTTGTAGGTAGATAATAAAGGCAATTTTTTTTACCAAAAATCCATGTAACTAATCTTTTTCTTTAAGGCATATCAAGTCCTTAAAGCTATACTCCCTTAAAGGATTATCGCAAAATTGTAGTTAATTCTATTTTAGAAAGATTGTTAATTACATTTGCCATGCTATAATAACTAAATACGAGACTATTTGAAATTTTGCGGTATAATGTTTACCTATAATTTACGCTTAAGTAAGAAAGGATGCATCAAAATAAATTGATAGAGTTAAGGATCATTTAAAGTACCATTTTTGTTCAATGATATATTTTTGTGTAGATTTCCATGCTATGTTGTTTTCCACATTAACATTTTCAGTTCATGCATCTTTTTGAATAATGGCGCTTACACCAGCTGAAAAGTGCTTACACACGTAAGATTTTGAGAACGTTTCACAATGAGGGGGAGGACATTAAGTATACATTGGTGTAGGTATACCCACTCATATAACAAAATGTTACATGTCACACTATGTAATATTTGTGACAGTAAAAAGTGTATGGTAGCTTACCAACCAACCATCAAGCGGGTAATGTTTCTACTTTTTTTTTTTATTAACTTCTTTTTCTACTTCTTCTCGACGGAACCCTATCTTTATTTCATTCAGTAAAAATTGTTTGTAGGTATGATGAAGAAAAGGTGTGCACATGTTAGATACATGAAGGTACCTACAATTGTATAATGTACATTGTGTATATCACAAATCTGTCTAGGGACGGTAGGTAACTATAAGACAAAAAAAAACAAAAAAACACAACACTCTTCTTTTCAAAGAACTTTGTGAAAAGATGTACCTACATAAATGTATGAAAAAAAGGAGCAGTCGTCCTTATTGTTGTATGAAGTATATAGGTATACTCGTTAAGGAGCAAAAAGAAATCATTTTTGTGCAGTTGATTACCTAGAAATGGTTGTTCCTTGCAGGATGATGGCATTGTGTTGTTAAAAAATGTTTGAGGGTTTTATAATTTCTATGCTCTCTGAAGGACTGTAGGTTTTTTATTGTTTCTTTATACCTATGATGTGATGCTGTGTGTCCTTATTGCGAATTCTTTAAGAGTGTTAAGTATTATATCAAATCTGATTAAATGCTTGTACTCTATTGCAATTAAAAAGAACACCTTAATCTCTGGCTTTAGAAATATAATTCAATGAAAGTCGTTATCATAACTTTTTTCTTAGTTCTTTCTGCCATTCAGCATACTAAAGTCCCTAAAGGATGTGAGGTCTGTGAGAAAATACCTTTATCGTGAAGTAGAGTTTGGTGGAATAGGATGATATTTCTAACATAACTTAATTTGTAACTGAATATCAAACATGATGGAGTTATTTCGAATGTTGCATTGGAATAAGACAATTTACCTTTATCTACTTGTATCCAGTTTTTCAGTACTGTGTTTCCCTCCTGTTTGGCCAATGCAAGGTCTTCATATAGGAACAACAAAATATTCATTGAAAGTTTAACTGCAGAATCAGAGTTTTTTGTCGAGTGTTTGAAAACAAAAAAGTTCATAGTGAATAATAACACCATTCTTTACACCTAATAACCGGGAGGCATTAATCTTTTAAACGATTTTTTTAAGCACCGCTATTTTGTCAACTCTGCCCGTTTTAATGGGAGTATCTATCACTTTAAAAACTCACCTCTTTAATCCAACACTTAAAACCAAAAAGGTATATCACGAAAACAAAAACAAACACGGCATAGTGTCACAGATTTTTCAAACATCAATACTCGCGTGCAGAAATTTCTTGTTCCATATAGTAGTAGGTATGAGAGTACTTTATCCTAGGATACGAAATCAATTTGTAGGTACATTTCACACATCGACTAAGAGTCTGTAGATGGTAGGTAGGTCTATATAGGTTTTTGGTTTTGTTTTTCTCGCGCCGCTATGCCATGCAGTTGAAATTCAATTGAAATATCCTTGCTACCGTGCGTCGTCATCGTCGCGTTGTTGGTCGCCGCCACTGATGCCGTTGGTGGTGGCCTGCCATAACATTAAAATTCCTGTTAGCGAAAATCCTAAAACTGTGAGGCGTTGCAAATGGAAATAAAGTTTTAGTATCTCGTACGTAATCATCTTTGGTAGGTACCTTCATATATATTTTTTTCTCAAGCATTTATGTTCAAAGAATATACCGGCAAGTTGCAACACCACCATCAATATAACGAACACCTTTGAGTGAAAAGCCACAGGTCTTAGTTAACTATAAGCTGGTATATGCTTCATGAAAAAGGTGACCAGTCATTCTGTTTTATACTTCCTACAACTAGGAACTTTTATTGAACATTATCACCGGTATTTATAAACGCAAATTAAAAACGAATTATCTTAAGTTTGTGAATTAAGTGTGAAATCACGTTGAGCCTTCAACAGGTTTCTAATTTTGTTGTTGTTCAGAGAAATTATTTCCGATTTAATAACTGCAGACTCTGGTGTACCTCAAGGAAGCCACCTTGGCCCGATGCCTTTTTATAGTTGCTATCATTGACGTTGCCTTCATTGAAAAATTCTTTTAACCACTTATTAACGCTAACTATTATAAAATTATTTTACATTAGGTACCAAAAACCAGTCCGATCCTGTAGTATCTCTTCAAAATGACCTAGGTACACTTTTATTTCCTGATTTCAAGTTCACTTAACAAAATGTATCAAAATGGCAATCGATGTCGTTTTTTATTAGGAAAAAATCCAATAAAAAAAATGCGCGAATTTGCAAGTTTTACAAATTAATTTTTTTGAGAGAGTTTAACATTTAAAAAAAAAGAAATATAGTGATGTGGTGATGTGTGCTTCTGTTAAAAAAAAAACTCGCATATTTGCTAGTTTTATGACCAAAAAACAATTTTGCAAAGGGCTGTAATGTTAAGTAGTAAGCACCGCCATTTCGATTTAAAAAAAAAATATTGTGCTATTATATTGTGATTAAATAAGCTGCCTTGTGTTGTAAATATTGAAAAAAAAAACTAGCAATTTTGCAAACTTTACGAATACAAATTTTTTAAACTTCGCAATTTTGTAAAAATTAAAGTTATACTGGTTTGTACTCAGTTTGTGCTGCCATTTTATGCCAAAGTGATAAAAATTGCATATTTCCATATTTACGACACAAAGCAGCATGTTAAATTTATAGAGCACATTCAAAAATAAAAATGGTGGTTACAGCCCTTCGCAAAGTTATGTATTCGTCATCAAATTTGCAAATATGTAGGCAAATTTGTGTATCTTTTCGGCGTTCAGCAGCTCAACATTAATTGAGTAATGAATCAAATGAAAGATTTGTCTGTTTGAAAAGACACATTTTTACACTTGCTCTTAAAAAATTGGTATAGTTTAAGAAAATAATGTATAAATATTCTGCTACAAAAAAAAAGAAAGAATTTTCAAAAAACTTTTAAAAACATGTTTCCATATGCTAGCTTTCTAGTTCACCCTTAAGCAATTTCATGCTTTTGGTGAGTTATATTTAACAAAAATTGGATCCTACTGGATTGGACCCCACTCCTTGAGTTTAAAAAAACTTCTTCCTACGAGAAGCGATTTTCTTCAAATTTTCAACGTAAAGTTTTTTGTCGATTTCTTAACAGGGGAAATGGATTTCCTTTAGATTCAAAAATAATGGTTCTTGGAATACAACTGTTAAGAAAAAGTTAATTTATACCTCAAAAATGAATTTATCGGTTCTGATAAAAAAAATTAGTGCATATCGTCTCCTTGGCAAAAATTATTTTTACCAAAAACTATTACTAATGGTACCTGCTATAAAATATTTTTTATTTTCGATTTTCTGAAAACGACTTGACTGATTTTAATAATTTTTTTTTGTGCTAAAGCTCCTTTAAAATGTTAATAATATTTCGTACTAAAATATCGAAAAAAAAAGAAATTTTGGAATACCAACATTTTTTTTTTGTTGAAAATTCAGTATTACAAAATTGTGTTGAATTTTATTGAATTTTTTTTTTTATGAAAAAAAATTAAGGTAACTAAAATTGTATATATATAAATTATTTCTTATTATTTCTTAAATATTACTATTCGCCTTATGCATTTTCTTATAATGTTAGTAGTCAGTGACACTTAACTTTAAAAAAGGAAATCGTAAATATATAGTTAATTATAGGCCCATATCCCTGCTTCCAACATTTTTCAAACTTTTTGAAAAGTTAATTAAAAAGCGCATGCTCTTACATATTTCTTAAAAAAATCCATTTCTTTTTCGAAGATCAGTTTGATTTTTGATCAGGTAGATGTAAGGAAGATGCGATATTAATAGTATGTTGTGATTCATACAGAGGGATCATCTAATGTCAGTCTACGATGGCGCTGTTTACTGACATGACAAAGGCGTTTGACATGGGCGACCATGTCAAACTATACTGGTCTTAGAGGTGTGATATATGTGAATAGTTTAAATCGTATTTGATTTAAAGGGAACAAAGAGTTTTAATAAATGTTTTTTTTTCAGTAATGTGTACAAATTAAGAAAATGGTGTCCCGCAGGGCTCTGTTTTAGGCCCACTACTTTTCTTAATCTACATTAACTCACTGTTCCTTCAAAGTTTTTCGGGAAATTATATATATATAGAATACTTAAATGAACACTTTCAAACCCCGTTTAATATTTGGCAAATCAACGTGCACGCAGCTGGCCTCTTTTTTGGCGAGTAAGGGATACTTCCATTACGTCATCTGTAATGTTTTTAAAGTCTTAGAAGAATTTTTTCAACAAAGTTGTAATACTCCGAGCAAATATTCTTTAATATACAATTTACGGGTTTACAACTTAGAACTAGTCATCAGCACTTAAAATACATTTTATGAATTTTTAGTTAATGACATCGCTAACTGTTACCAACAACTTTTCAATTGCAATAAGAACAACAACTTTTCAACCTTTTTTTAAAATTAATTTAATAAATATTTGTTTTTTTTTTTTTACTTGAATTTATGAAAGGCTAAATTATAAAAAAGAACAACTGTAAGTACCCCACGTCAATTATTCTCTTATACTTAAATTTTTTTCGTTAGCCACTCTACGCTTGCATGTAGTTGACCCACCAACTAAGGAGTTGAGCAAAACTGGAAATGGCAATCGTTTGTACATCGTTTGTACACGTTTGTACAACTTTTAGAATAATTTGTACACTCACCGTTTTTTTTTATAGAGACACTTCAAAAAATAAAACGCCACCAACTATAACGCTCAAAGAATCTGGAAATGCAGTTCGATTGATAATCGTTTGTACACGTTTGTCTTTTTTTTTGTTTAGTTTTTACACTTCGCAAAAAATTTTTACCAACATTTTTTTTTGAAAAAAATTTTATAAAATTTTTGAAAAGTATGCAATCGATTGTACATTTTTTATAAAAATTTTCCACCGTGTTAATTTTGCTTTATTTCTATTTTTAAATAATTATTCAAAATTTTGCGGCGAAAAAAAACATGTAGTTGGCCCACCAACTATCCGACTTTGATAGTTACTGAATTCTTTGGTGGATGAGTCTTTTGTCCAAAAGTAATCGAATTGTTCTATTTTAACTATACATACATATACTTATACTATGAAGGTACCTATAAATATATAGGGAGAAGTGACCATCTACATAGTATGATTATTTTTGACTTGACTTGATATGAACGGTGGATAATTAATACAAACAATAGGTATACAAACGATGGCAAACTAAAAAAAAAAACAAGCAAACGTGCACAAACGATTATATATCGAACTGCATTTCCAGGTTTCCTCGAGCGTTATAGTGGGCCAACTAAATGTTTTTTTCGCCGCAAAATTTTGAATAATTAATTAAAAATAGAAATAAAGCAAAATTTAAAAAATTAACACAGTGGAAAATTATTATCTATAAAAAATGTACAAACGATTGCAAACTTTTTGAAAATTTTATAACAAAATGTTAAAAAAAAATGTTGGTAAAAAATTTTTGGAGAGTGTAAAAACTAAAAAAAAAAGACAAACGTGTACAAGCGATTATCAATCGAACTGCATTTCCAGATTTGTCGAGCGTTATAGTTGGTGGGCCAACTACATGTTTTTTTTCGCCGCAAAATTTTGAATAATTTTTTAAAAATAGAAATAAAGCAAAATTAAAAAATTAACACGGTGGAAAATTTTTATAAAAAATGTACAAACGATTGCAAACTTTTTGAAAATTTTATAACAAAATGTTAAAAAAAATGTTGGTAAAAAATTTTTAGAGAGTGTAAAAACTAAAAAAAAAAAAGACAAACGTGTACAAGCGATTATCAACCGAACTGCATTTCCAGATTTGTCGAGCGTTATAGTTGGTGGGCCAACTTCCGTTTTATTTTTTGAAGTGTCTCTATAAAAAAACGGTGAGTGTACAAATTATTGTAAAAGTTGTACAAACGTGTACAAACGATGTACAAACGATTGCCATTTTCAGTTTTGCTCCACTCCATAGTTGGTGGGCCAACTACATGCAAGCCCACTCTACACTATCACTAAAAATGCTACTGAATGGCTCAGTTTTTATTCTATTTAAACTTATCTTACTTACATAAAAACATTGTCTATATGAAGCTCTTGAGTGAAACTGAAAATATTTGAATTTTTATCACTATATAGAAATCTATCGGATGGTATACATTTATTTTGCAAATTTCCCATAAATGAGGTGCCAAAAATCACGCGTGACCTTGAGGGACCTTGAGAGAGTTTAAGCTTTGATTACAAGTTATCTAGGGCTGATAAATTTCTGGGAGCAGTTGACCTTTTCTGACCAATTAGATGGCACTTTTTTTATCAAATTCCCCTCATATGAGGTGCCAAAGGTCCAGAGCCAATCTTATATGAATTTTTAAAGAATGTAAGTTATGTATTCATGTACTTTATTTGAGGGATATTATAAAAACTAACTGACCTTTTGTAGCCTATTACTGACCTTTCATATGGAATACTCAAAAAAATCCATAAATGAGTAGCTAGTGATCTCTTTTACCTTGAAAGATTAAACTTAAAACAAAAATTAAAACGAAATCGCTTATTGCTGAATATACTGAAACCAAAAGACCTTTAAAAAACAATCATACATGACATAGGTTATTTTTAAAATATCCCATTTATATTTACATTTACATTTACATTTTACATTTACTAATTTCACCAAATGATACAAGATGCACATCTGTCTTAGGCCATTACGCTTCTATGACGAGAGGCTTTATAAGCAGAAAGATTGAATCTGTTTAATAGTTAAAAACTAAAATGCTCTTAAAATACAAATTCAACTAACAAAAAAAAAAAAAAAACAAATGCTCAAATTTCCTATACACAAGATTCTATATTCTTTTTTTAGGATGAGTTCTACTCGAGATATTGGTTAAAAACTATTTTTTCAAAATGGTAACTGAAGCAAAAAGCTTACATACTGATACAGTCTCACCATTTTCTATGAATATACTCAGTGATCACTCATCAACCATAATTGGAATCATAATAAAATTTATTTGGAGTAGTTTTTCAAAAAAAATACCTCTGCCAACAGGCCTATAAAATAGGTATTGAGTTATAAAAAGGATACATTTTATTTTTTTTTACTCACTCTTACAGAGCAAGTAGTATTGCTTTAGTGAAAAAGGAGCATCGAGGTTTTTTTATACAGCACAAAATAAAAATACGATTATGGGAAGTTCGTAAAAGTGATTTTTATCATACCTATCGTCATATCATCGTGTGTGCCTTCACGTCAATCTGTACATTGAACAAGCAACAAGAGCCTAAACCTTTAACGTATGGATGCGGAATTGTTTCAAATTTGATATAAAAGGACAGTTTTATGTACTATCCTAGAAAATCTGATTTTTATTTAGCTCCCATAAAACCAGGTTCCTTCCATACAAAAATGCGAATTTTCCTCAAAATCGGCTATATTTGATAATGAAAGTCTTTTGTATTTTTAATATTATTTAATAAACAGGTTAAAATGTTGTTATATTTAAGACCTTGTATACGTGTATTTTAACCCTTTCTACAATTGTTATCTTTTCTTATTTGAAAGCTACCTAAGTATGTTATAGTTAATAAGGTGGTTTTTGGCATTTAAACCACTCTGGGTATACAAAGGAAAATGTTTTGATTTGGTGGTTTTATGTTGTAACCAACAATGCCAAAAGGGTAAAAAACCATACTTACATTATAGCTATGGATCAGTTGGCTCTCAGAAAATTACTATAGATACCAAAAATATGGTCACCATCATCGTGGCTATCGTCACACTCTCTAAAGCAAACCTCTCGCACCACTTGGTATACATAGTTTTGTTCGTTTTTGTTTCCATAACTTCATTTAGGTCGGCTAAGGTGTATGTAAAGGGACATTTGAATTATAAATTCGTAATGAAGAAAGGAAACAAAAAAAAAATAAAAAACACTTTCATATCGCATGAAAAATTACAAAGCGTGACATGATTTTATCTAACGAGAGAGAATTTGCACAGAACTCTCTTAGCTCACAGACCCTAGTCGCCATCGCCAACAACTGCACGTTATTGGGATTTGTTGGATAAAATCATGATGAAGACACCTGAAGAACACGACCAACGAACCGACGACAACGACGACTAGGTTCAGTGTAGAAAATACTTCATTTATTTTTCATATACAAAAAAAGATATAAATGATGAGGTACGAGTAGTGGTCAGTTAATTTTTAATTATTTCACCATCTTGAGAGTTATTCTAAGTGTCTGAAAGATAGATTTTGCATAATGAATAAAAGTAGGTATGGGCGTGATTTATAACTCAATGCTTCTTATATACCTATGTTAATTAATTCAACAAGATGCAAGTCTTTTTTGGGTGTAAACGTTTGAGAAAAAAAATATTATACCTAAACGATACTCGCCTTGGAGTGGTCCCTTTGCAGTACCATGACACGCATAATGTGATAATTATATCCAAATAATCACTTGTAAGGTGAGAGATCCTCGGGTGGATCACCCAAAAAATGCGGCTTACATGATTGTACAATTGGCAGCTTGTAAAATAGATAAAATATTGGATTAGTTCTTAATCTTCTAGTTTTGTGTTTCAGATGTAATTGAGTTACCAATTTCAACCAGGATACATCTCACACACATTTTTTGACAAATACGTTTTTTTCATATCACTTTCTAGCATAGGGTGCGCAGAGCCCAGGATGGACTACGGTCTCAACCACAAGCCTCTCCAGCCAGCCCTGTCCCTAGCTAGCCGCTTACAGTTACGCACAGCAAGTTGGTTGAGGTCGTTTTCCAGTAGTGTGCATTTGCAGCACCTGTTGGGGGGTCTTCCTCTGCTTCGTACACCATCAGCAGCGCCGGATTTAGCTTTTTTGGGCCCTAGGCCTGAAGAGTAAATGGTGCCCCCTTTGCATATATTCTCTTATATTGTATGGTTTACTACATACAAAATTAAATACTTAAGAAAACAAATTACAACGAATTCCATAAAATAAAAATTTATTTTATTTATAATGGTAGTTACAAGAATATTCACATAAATATGTATACGACTTTTTTTTATAGATTTTTTACTTGCGATATAGGTACTATAGGGCAAGTTTTGGATTCGTGCAAAAAAAAAAATTTCGAGATAACAATCAAACATGACATTACGATGATAGAGAACACCAAAAAAGTGGTTGGCAAAATTCTGTCTGTCTGTCTGTCTGTCCGTACCTCAACCTACAGCCTAAACCACTGAAGCGATTTTCTTCAAATTTTGAACTTAAGGTTTTTTTGTAACTCTCCAGAGGGGAAATTGATTTTTTTTTTTAGCTCAAAAAATAACGGTACTTGCCATACAACCGTTAAAGAAAAGCTTATTTATCTCGAAAACGGCTCCAACGATTTTGATAAAAAAAATCAGTGTATTATTGTAGATATGATGTACCCTTTAGTAAGAAAAAATATCACCAAAAACATTTATTAACGGTACCTGCCATATAACGGTTTTTTTTATTTTTGATTTTCTCATTAACTGCCCATCCGATTTCAATGAAATTTTTTGCACAAAAGCTTTGTTGAAATATAAATAATACTACTTTGAAAAAATAAATTTTGGATTTTTAAAAAAATATTCAAATTTTTTTTTTGAAAATTCAATATTTCAAAAACGGGTTGATGAATTGGTTTGAAATTTCAGTTTTAAATGTACATTAATATATTCTCAAAATTGGCATACCAAATTTTTTTTTTGAAGAATGTTACAAACATTTTGTATATAAAAAATTAATTTTTAAGAAAACGGACCCAACGATTTTAAATTTTTTTGCATATATTTATATTTTTTCAAGTAATCAAATGGCATATTATTTTTTAGCTCTAAGTTAATTATCAGGCTGTTTATACAATTGAAAGAACGATTTAAATGCCTTTATACTTTTTCTATAATTAATTACTTGAATATTTTTAAAAGTTTCTAAGCCCCACACAACTTGAACATAAGAGCAAGTACGTACCAGTCGTGCATTTTATTTACTTAATTTTTGAAATATTGTTTTCTTGTTTTTTTAGCAGCGAAGTCTTTAAGTTCATCGAAATCTATTTCATGAAGCAAATCACTCTCAATACAGAGCAGAGATAGTGCATCAAGTCTTTCCTGCGTTATCATTGTTCGACAAGGACTTTTTAAGCGTTTTAATTGACTAAATGATCTTTCCGCAGAACAATTTGTCACCATCAGACTTAAAAAAAAACGTAATGCCGTGTCTACGTTCGGAAACGCTGATGTAATTTTATCTTGCCACATAATCTTATATAAATTAGCTTGATTGAAAAATTTAAAATTATTGCCATTTTTATCACATAACGATGGAATTGTATTAACTCGTCAGCAAGTTCTGAATTTAAATCTTCCGGATAATTTGACACCAAAAACTGGGCACAGGCTATAACCTTGACTTTTTCATTGATTGTGCAAAGAAAATCAAATCGTTCAGAAATTTCCTTATAACGGGTGATTTTTTAGCTGGTTTGGTTTTGGCAACACTGGTTTTGACAGCTGACGTGTGTTTAGTACCTTGTGTCACTGTCAAACAGCTTCAGTTTGGTTTGCAATTTAACCATGGATCGTCTTACAAATGAACAACGCTTGCAAATTATTGAATTTTACTATCAAAATTCGTGCTCGGTTCGAAATGTTCATCGCGCGCTGCTTACATTTTATGGTCGGCATTCTCGACCTTCTGAGCAGTCTATTCGGAAGATTGTGACCAAATTCCGCACCAAATTTACTTTGTTGGACATTAAACCACCAACACGTTTACGTACTGTGCGTAGTGAAGAAAATATTGCGGCCGTATCAGCTAGTGTGACAGAAGACCGCGAAATGTCGATTCGGCGCCGTTCCCAGCAGTTAGGCCTTTGTTACAGCACTACGTGGAAAATTTTGCGGAAGGATTTGGGCGTAAAGCCTTTTAAGATACAGCTGGTGCAAGAACTAGAGCCAGCCGACCTACCACAACGCCGAATTTTTGGTGAATGGGCTCTTGGAAAGCTGGCCGAGGATCCGCTTTTTTATCGAAAAATTGTGTTCAGCGATGAGGCTCATTTTTGGTTGAATGGGTACGTAAATAAGCATAATTGCCGCATTTGGAGTGAAGATCAGCCAGAAGCATTGCAACAGCTACCAATGCATCCCGAAAAAGCCACTGTTTGGTGCGGTTTATGGGCCGGCGGCATTATTGGGCCATATAACATAAGCCTTAAACCTATCCAGGTTGTTGTTTCGGAACCAGTATTTTTTTTGTCATGGTATGGGAAGTTACCCAAACGCACAGCCCCAATTCTAGAGAACTATAGCCTCTTAAATAAATCCAAGAGTAGAGAGCCAGATAAAATCGCTCCTTAAAGGCCTGAGCTTTGAATAGTCGAAGTAGCCCTTATAAGGCGCATACCAAGTAGTTCAACCTTGCTGGAACTCTAGACCACATCGTTGATTCCATCTAGAGAATTGATATACTGCTCTTATCCGTTGGAGTGCCTTTTTGGGAACACTCTTTCGTTTGCCATATCAATATTTTCTTAATGCTTGTGTGCACCTATAATATTTCAAGGATACCATGCGGATACCATGCAGATACCCTGCGATTAACATGCGAATATCATGAGGATACGACACGGATACTATGAGTGGAGACCATGCGAGTACTACGCGGATTCCATATGCGAATACTATGCGGATACCAAGCAGATACCACGGATGCACCATGCAGATACCATGCAGTTGTTTTTAACATGAAAGGCCACAAAAGACTAAACTGTAGGTAGCTAAATAAGGACCTAACTGGCTAGACAAGCTTCTTGTTTGGAGGCCATCAGGTCCACTCAGACTAATTTGGCAAAAAATGTATTTTTTTATGGTCAAATACTTGTAGTGGCTGGTTCTTTAGTCTTAATTTACACTTCTAAATTTTTCCACCACGATTTTTCCCGAAATCGGGGATGTTACCGCTGCTTTTCAGACCTAACTAGTTTATCCTAGACTTAACTAATTTATCCTATAGGCCAAACTAGTTTCACCTAGGACGAACTGATTTTACAGTTTGGATGCAGTTCCGTCTTATCGGGAAATAAGACCCCAACAAAAATTTTGGGGATTAATTTCATTTAGCAGATGTATGAACAAATGTGGTATTTTGATAGCTCTGGTTTTTCTGTTAGTAGAAGTAAATTATGAAAAATGAATTAAGGCCCAAAAACTAAATGAAGTAAATGCCAAAAATTAAATTTGAGGTCTTATTTCCTGGGGAATAATTTCGCGGAGGTATAGTAACTCGTGACATAATGATTAGTGCGTTGGACTGTCATGTCGAAGATCTGGATTTAATTACCAGCTGCTACCACCTACAAACAAGGGAGGTACTGCTTTTCTTGAGAGGAATTGACAAATCCTCCTAGAGTATATGTTGTCATGAATAAGTGCTTAATCTAGCCATTCGGACGTGGCAAACAAATTTTAGGTCCCTTCCAGTCCTGCCAAAAACACGCAAACAGGAACGACTAGAGAGTTGTAAGTCACTAAGCCCTGGCTCTTAACTAGGTGTTGTGCCATCAAATTTATTTATTTATTTATTAATTTTGTGGAGCCGCATCAAAATTGTGAAATGAGTTCGTTCTAGTATAAATTAGTAATGCCTGTAATATTGAATACCGTTTGGCCTAGGAGTACCAAACTCGTTTGTCATACAAAATGGCTGGTAACATAAACATGAACTCAATTTACCAATACATTTTTCTCGCCTTCTCCTCTTTTTGATATTGGCTCTTGTTACATTCGAACCATTAAATAAAACTTAATTCATTACAATAGACTAAAATAATGTAATCCTAGATGAAAACAAGTCTTCGATGCTCCTATACCTACCTAACAATCTTTAGGAAGTGAACTATTCCCTGTGTTACTTCTCTACATTGAAGGATGAAACAGAACCACCCTAGAAAAGTTGTTTCAAATACAAAAGAAAAGAATTTTATAAGTTACTGTATGACCAAAGGGTCGATATAACAAATGCACTCTTCCGTGGTTTACCTAATTTATTCGACGAAATTTAAGTGTTTCTATTATTTGTAACAACAAAAAGTTATTCTTGTATAGGTCTAGGTATGCTTCACCATAAGAAAAAATTTAATTTAAATTCTAAATTATATTAAAATTAAGCAGAAGCTATGAAGCCTGACCGCAATTTAACAATCCATTATTGAAGCATCATTCAACAAAACAACAACTACAAACAAAAAAAAAAACGATTGCTTTCAATTTACCTTCCTGTTACTCCTTGAAATAGCAAATACGAAGAAAAAGGCATCATCAGCCATCAGGTACCCCTACGTTAACATATAAATTTTAATAATTCGAATTATTCCATCATAAGATGAAGCTATAATGCTCCTTTGTAAAGGAGGCAATTCAATTAAATTTTCGAATTGGAAACGAGCAATAGCACTGCTATAACAGCTGCTCTATGATTTTACGTACATAGGTATATATTTCCAGTTTCGCATACTTCAATAAGAACACCTTTAGAATCATCCAAACAATAGAAAGAGGGAATATCCTTGACGGAATATGGCAGGAAAAGGTGTTCAAAATCACACCATCATGTCCTTGTAAGGCATTGCGTCTCTATTATACCTATTTCCTTTGTAAAGTCATTCAAAAGACCAAGAAATAAAGAGAGCGAGATGAAAACTTAGAAAAGAATTTTGTATCTTTCCTTGAAGTTCAAAAGATGGTTTTAAATCATTTTCTTTGTATAAAAAGAAGGTTCTTAAAGGGAGCTGCCTATGACAACTTAAATCGGGAGAGGGAATGTAATGACCTAAAATTCTCTCCCGAGTGTTTAACATCCCAAACCCAAACTATGATTTAAGAGGACAATAAAAGGAAACAATTCCTGTCGCAAACTCAGGACTTACATTATCGTGCTGTGAAGGTCTGCCTGATGATGTGTCTGTAGGTTGGGCCCTTTAATGGCATCAAGATTTTAACAAAAAAAGACCGATCAAATGGAATAAAATGTATATTGCAGGTAGGACGACGACCGACCGACGTTTTCTAATAGTATAGTTTCTGTCAGGGATAAATTAATACATTGTCAGGCCTATCATGTGTTTTTTTGTTACCATAATTTTTCCATTTCAATGAGTATAATTTTATGTATCTATTCCAGAGATTTTCACAAGCCTCAATGAACCTTTAAAAAGCATTTTTTTTGTACATTATGTATGTATATGCATAGGGATTATAATGCATATGAAGGGATCCTTTTCGTCAAATGCAAAGGATTACAGCAGCTGCTACTAACAAGTGGATAAGTAATGCATTGTTGTAGATAGAATGGAAATATAAATTGAATGAATCTGGAACATTGTCAATTGTCAAATAAACTGCGATGTGAGAGTTAAAGGACTTTGTTTGTCCATTTTTCTATTTATCGAGATTGACAAGTTTGATCCTGATCCTATTCCTGATCCTCAACGAGTTTTGGAACAAAATAAATAATGTAGTTTACTTTTCCTTTCAAAATAACAATTTTATTCTTTGAAAAGAAAACCTTTGTTTGAAGTAATGTCCCATGAAAACGATACCAATAGGGACGGTGAATTTGTTTTTGAAGTTATTGAACTTCAATTAGAAACACTAAATTGAATTAATTTACATCTTACTTAAACCCAGAGTTATAAAAATTTCAATGCAAATGCATTTTGCATTACAAAATTTTCTGCATTAAAAAAAAAATGTAAATGCAAAATTGAAAATTTGTTGCATTAAAAAAAGTGTTAATGCGAGTCAAAAATTTTCTGCATTAAAAAATGTCAATGCAAACATCAATATTTCTTGCATAAAAAAGAAATTCAATCACATTTTAAAACTTTCCGCATTAAAAAATAAATTGCGCGACTGGGTCACACGTACTTGCTCTTGGGTTCAAGAAGCTGAGGGCTTAAGAAAATTGTATGTTAATAGGTCTGCAACTCAAGCCCAAAAAGCCTTCAAATAAGGGAGGAACTGGCACATGCGAGATAAAAAGATTATTCGAAGATATACAGGGTGTCCCGGAACTGAGTTTAAGTATTTAAGGGTGTGGTTCTTGCGGTTATTCTAAGAAAAAAATTGTATGGGGGGAAAGTTGTATCTCCCCTCCCTGAGGCAGGGGAGGGCATTTTCTGAAACATTGACTTTAAATACAAAAAAAAAAAAAAAACATTTAAAATCAACGAAAAAACATCTAATAATGTGCTATAATTTTTTAGAAAGCTAATACTAAGAACAAAACGTACTTTTACCAAAATAGACCGAAAAAATGAATTTATTCATGAATTATCCATGATTTAACCCTTTTTTCAGGCTTATTTGGTAAAAGTACCTTTTTTTTTTTAATTTCTCAAAAACTAAGAAAGATTTTTACATTTGGTTTTCGGTAATGAACTAAAAAATAATGAGGGCATTGAAAATTGAACACAAAAGAAGCACTTAAGTACGTAAAATTTTGAAAAATATCGACACAATCAAAAAAAATCAAAATTTTTTTTTTTTAGTTTTGACTTTGGAATTTAATTTCTCACAAACTATTTGCTTAAGCAACTTGATTTAAAACCAAATGCAAGAATGAAGTATTAGCTTTCAAAAAAATTATAGCACATTATTAGATGTGTTTTCGTTGATTTTTAATGTTTGTTTTTGTATTTAGAGTCAATGTTTCAGAAAATGCCCTCCCTGCCTCAGGAAGGGGAGATACAACTTTACCCCCATACAATTTTTTTCTTAGAATAACTCCAAGAACCACCCTCTAAAATACTTCCACCCAGGTCCGGGACACCCTGTATAGTATAAGATTACTATAGCCAAAAAATGTCTTAGAACTACTGTAGCGGAACATGCTAAAATCGTGCTTTAAAGGTCCGTGCACACTGTTTCCTATGTTCAATAATTTACTCATTAAAAATAGAAAAAATAATCGGACACAGCTGATTTTCTGTGGAAGCCTTTATTTTAATATCTTGAGCATGTTCTGAAAATTATTCTTAGTTCTACCCAAGAGCTTTCTTGTGAAGGGGGTTAATGGGGTTTTACTCCCGTTTTTTTTTTAACTTTCAACTAATCAAGAAAAAATTAATGTTAAATACAAAAATTAAAGCTTATGAAATTGCGCTCAAAAACGATTATGGAAATTATTTTCCTAGCACCAATAGTTTCGGAGAAATACATAGGCTGAAAACGAACAACAAATTCATATCAACTCAAATGTTAAAAAACTCAGGAAAACTTTTAAAGGAAGTGGTGGTGTACATCAACCCCGACTACACCAGAGACGAGCTTAAGACGGCAAAAAATTCTGCAACTTAGAAGAGCAATCAAAGCCAAACAACCCTCAGCCACTCCACTCATCCAGGCTCTGAAAATGGTTGTAGATGGAAAAACTTCTTACACAACACAAGAAGGAAGGGTTTTTTGTGGCAACCGAGATGGACTTCAGGTTCTACAGGAATAATTTGGTGATATCGGAGATACGAATGAAATCTTTGCACAAACAACAAATAAATCACATTTGCAAGTCTGCGAAACGTCAACGTCGAATCCAGCTGTTAACGTGCCTGAGGAGTTAGCGCCACCTACAAGATAACCAAAACAAGGAAGAGTACAACCTAATTGAAACAGTGTTGCCGTCTATCACGCAAGTAAAAGTAGTTCAAAATAAGTAGTGACAAAAATCAAACTAATAATAGTAGCATTCTCTCTAATAATATCGCTGGCTTAGCAAGTAAATTATTTATTTAGATTTTTTTAAATTTGTAAGGAAAACATGATATTTTCTTCCTATTAATCTAACATTTATAACAAATGAACATTTTGAAATATGTAACAAATATTTCTCTGAGTATGAATTACACTGGATATCCGGCTAGTCGTGCCCACAAATTTGGTAGAGCAATAGGAGGTTCTCTGTTTGGTTTCAAAAAAATATAAATGGTAGCTTTACGGAAATAAATAATTGCGTTTGCCTGATCCTGAATAATTTAAATTAAAAATTTTATATCATACCAGCTTACATTAAACGCAATTTCTTGGATGTCGAGTTTTATGCACTCTGCGAACTTGTAAATATAATTTATTCTGATGATATTATGCTTATCGGTGATATCAATGCTAGAATAGGTGAGAAACAGATAGTTCCATCAGAGAGTAGTTTCATTGGTTCAGACATTTTAGATAAACGTAGCTCAAAGGATAAAATTACGAATAGAAATGGTCGCTTTTTTCTAGAAATGTGTTAAACATTCAATTTGTACACACTTAACGGATGTAGCAAATAATGATGGTCACGGCGATTTCACTTTTATTGGAGGTTCAGGAAAATTGGTTATCGATATTTTTGCAGTGGTGGGTGAATGGAGTAAGCCCATATCTCGTTTTCAAGTAGGAACTGATCATGGATCATATGACCATATCTGCGATATTCGACTTTGATACAAAGATAGAATATTGCTCACTTAGCTTACCTCCGAAACTTATTTGTAAAGATAATCAAAATGCATTGTATACATCAAGATTACTGACTGAGTTAGTGATGATTACCAGCGAATCTTGAGCTACACCTTACCGCCGGAGAAAAGATAAGTTTCTTAAAGCAACTGCATTAAAAAAGTTATTCCCATTAACGCAATAACGAGTAAACAAAACTATCGGCAAAAGTGGTTTGATCAAGAATGCTACATTGCAAGGAAATTATCATTTACCTTATTACGAAAATTAAAAAGCTCAACAACACCAAATAAAACACTTACAAAGCAATACACCGCTTCAAATAAAACTTATAAAATGCTATGTAGAGACAAACGTCAGAAATATCTTACATTAGTAGCCTTAGAACTTTCGAACGTAAAAACTAGTAAAAACGTTTCAGATAAAATAAAGGCACTTTAAGGTCTGTGGAATCCACATGTCTGCCTCAAAATTAGCAGAGTATTTAAAAATTTTACTTAATACCACTGACATCTGTGCAAGTATACAATTTGCTGAGCCTTTAATACTCGATGACTTACTTGACATGGAAATCGATATGAGTGAACTGAGGACTAGTCTCCATGATTCCAAAAAAACATAAAAGCCCCAGGGCCTGATAGAATAGGGAATGAATTTTTTAAAAATGCTCCTCCTGTGTTCTTAAGTAAAATGCTAGCAGCGTTCAACTTCATTTCAGGCGAGATACCACAGGTATTCAAAGATGCAAAGGTGATGTTTATACACCAAGCAATTATAGAGGAATCTAAGCTATTCTCCTCTAACCTTTTGAATAGAATCAACTCCTAAGTTAAAAGGAAATATTGAGTGAATATCAAGCAGGTTTCTGAAAAGGCTATTCTACTGTTGACAACATATTCACATTCACAACTGTCGCTCAATACTTCCTTAGGCAAAATAGGAATTTGTGCGTGGTTTTTGTGGATGTTAGGGCTACATTTGACTCAATCGACGCAACGCACTGTTTTATAAATTGTCGCAGAAAGGTATGTTGACAAAAATGCCGAGAGTCTTGAAAAATATGTACAAAAACACGTCGCGAACTGCATGGGATGGTAGAAATATATTTGAATGGTTTGAAACTAAGACCGGAGTTAAACAGGGTTGCCTGCTCAGTGCAGTCCTGTTCGCTCTATTCGTAGATGACATATATCAGAACATTTACCCACAGGTATCAGAATTGCTCAAGAAGTCATTAAGGTTTTACTCTACGCAGATGATATCGTTTTACTAGCGGAATCTCCTAACAGCTTACTGATGATCAATAAAATGATCAAATACTGCAAAACTTGGAATTTGAAGGTGGACCTGTGAATCTAGAAGAATCGGAGGTCATGATCGTACGCAAAAGGCAAACGAAACTGGGGGTTAATGAAAAGTGGTTTTTTGATAGTGAAGCAATAGAAGTAGTCAAACAATATAACTACCTTGGTATAATTTTGGAGCCCAGCATGGAACTCACACACCATTTTGAAAGAAAGCTATCATCATCAAAGAGACTCATAAACGCGTCATGGAAAAATAATATCAACAAAAATGAAATACCAATCTCCAAAACTTGGGGATTCAGGCAAAATGAGGAAGTTGAGAAACTACTTCGGATTTTCCTAAAAAAAATATTCCGCCTTCCTAAGAACTCTCCCCAGACTATTTCAACTTTACACAAAAATTACATTTTGACTATATAGTCAAAGTGATAAGCTGTCCTGCAGACTTCCAAACATCCTCGCTAAATACATTTTCCAAATAAACTGGAATGGGTTAACGATTTGTTGTCCTTGGCAGAAAAATGCAAACACACATAAATATCCAATTTGATGATCTATTAACACTGAAACAACAATACTATAATCTTTTGGAGTTGTCTGATATTAACAATCGCAATGAGAGCATAGTTCAGGCAAAATCCGCTATTAACAGATTGATTTATCCTGAACTTAACTACAATCTGGAAAACGAAAATTATTTTCATGATAGGCGTAGCATAGAGGCGATATCATTGATATGCAAAGCGAGATGTGAAATGTTGAATTAAAACCTTGCAAAAAATAAATGATACAAACCTCTGCACAATATTAAACTTAAAATCAAAAGAAAACACATTCCACTTTTTGGCAATATGTCCGATTTACAAAGATGTAAGAATTGTTTATTTCGAAAAGCGTTCATTGACAATGGAAGAGACAAAGAACATTACGGAGATAATTGGGAAGCTCTTCATCAATATATTACAATCACAAGTACATATGAGATGTCATGTTTTTTGTAACTTTGGTTTTCTTCTTTTCTTTTTCACCTTTTCATGTTTAAATACTTTTTAAAAATTGTATAAAAACAAAAAATTTAGCGCGTTAATCAGACAGACGGCAACGTCATTGCCCACTTATTTTATTTATGTAAAAATATCATTAAAACAATTGTTAAAAATAAAAATAAAATTAAATCTAATCTAAAAAAAAAAATTATAGGCTGAATTATGTTTCTATCAAAAATATGACTTTTATATTTCCTAATTTCTTATATTTTGTAGGGGCGATAGTGCACGATATGAGGTCATACTCTTAAAAAATGATAGCGCGTATTATAATATTTAATGTCCTAACTTAGCTTTTAAGAAGTGTTGCCGTGGCCCATGGTGGTAACACTATCTGAAGGACGAGAAGAGGGTTGCCACTTTCAAGGTTAAAACTCTGAAATTCTGTAAGCTTTTGACTATAAATCGAGAACCAGGTGTCGGACGATGACAAGAGAACTCTCTTCGGACTCAACATACTTAAACCAACCGACCACATTACTGATATTTACTCCTCCCAACCCAAGGCATGTAGGGGGCGGATAAAATTTAATAAAAATCTCAGGAGCCGTTTTTGATAAAAAAAGTGTTTTCCTTCTTAACGACTTTTTAACTTTTGTATGGAAGGCGACGTTTTTTTCATGAAAGTTATTTTTGATGTGAAACATCTAATGCCGCGGGTAAACTCGATTTTGGGCGTGGCTTAAAGCGTTACGAAAAAGGGGAAAGATTTTGTTTCTCTTTCATTTATACTCGCACTCAAAAGTTGTCTTAATGGGGAAATTTGTTTGTTTACATTTTTCGGCAAGAAGAGTCCAAGTGGAAGAAATGTACACCTATATCCTTGTCACTCGCACTCAACCTTGTTTTCTTTCATTCACAATGAAAAATCTAGTACAATAGATAAGGGTGGTTACACATGCGTTACTTCCTTTGACGGTGTTCAGACGTGAGGCGACTCATTTTGACATTTCTTTTTTATCTGATTCTCATCTCTTCAAAAGAGAGAGATGGCCAAGTGAAGTGAGGCGGAAGTTTTTAAATTTAAGGTTAAAGGTAGAACTAGAATAGGCGGAAGCTGTCGGAAGCTTATGTCAAAACCGACAGAAAAGTAGCTATCCGAAACGTCAATTTCACAAGTGACCCATAATGCACTTAAGTGGTTGGAAGTGAAAAAAAAAATACATCGTTGTTTATTCAATGTTTATTTTCTCATACTTATTCACAGCACAGAGTGATATGCTTTAAATTATTTATTTTGTGAAACCACTAAAATTCGATGTGATATAAATTAATTAAAGGAAAATTGATTTGACTTCACTCACTCATTCATAAAACAGAAAAAAAAAGTTGAAAACTATGCACAAGCGCCAAGTTCTTGATAGTTTGCTTCCACCATTTTGATTTTGCATTCGCCCACTTACGAAAGAGCGGTCGTTGAGCGCTCTCACGTCCGACGGCAAAAGTTAACGAAAACTAAACGAAAAGTTCCACTTCGCAATTATGTGCGCGTCATATAAATTTCTTGTTTTCGCTCGGTTTCGTACGACCACTTAAGTTGGCTTCCGACTATTCTAGTTCTACCTTAAGTTAGAACTATAACAGTCGGAAAGATACAAATGTGGTCGACTAAAAGGAATTCATGTGACGCGTCTAAATTGCGATTTCGGTACTGTTCAACAATTCAAAAAACAATTTAGTACTTTCAAGCTTCTCAACTTTTGTTTCGTTTGTTGCATGTTTCACATCTGCCAGGCGTCCCGCGACGGCTCAATTTTTTTTCTTAATATATTTAACAATACAAAAAACTCTACAGTATCTAGTTTCAAAAAAATCAACCGAAATATCTGATTTTCAAAAAAAAAAAAATTAGTTTGAAAATATTGGTAGCACAAACGGTTTATATTTTTGAGAAGCTTCTGTATAAAAAAAATGATTGAAATCATAAGTACCGTTTTGAAGATAATAAAATAAATAAATAAATTGGGTGGCCCAACAGCTTGTGGAGAACCAGGGCCTAGTGACTTACAACTCTTCAACCATTCCTGTATGCATGTTGTTGGCAGGAATGGAGGGGACCTACAGTTTTTTGCCGAGTCCGAGTGGCTAGATAAGAAGCATTTATTCATGACAAGTATACTCTTGGAGGATTTGTCAGTTCCTCGCAAGAGGCAGTACCTCTTATAAATCACTTCTGCTTTTAGGTGGCACGGCTGGGAATCGAACCCACACTCTCGGTATGACAGTCCAACGCACTAACCATTATGCCACGAGCTTGAAATGCTTCGCCTAAAGATCAGTATCCTGGGCATAAGCGATACTTAGTGGAGAAGAAGAGCTGAAAAGAGATCTGCCAATGGACAAACAAGAATGTTGTATTCCGGGGAGATGAGAGAAAGGAATCCGTGAGGAATCCGCGAGGTATCTTTAGGGTAAAAGCTCAGTCTCATACATTCAGCTGTCTCAAATACCATTGAAGTGAGATTTAATTACTGTTTTGCACATTAAAATAGCCTTAGCTCATATAAAAGAGATTTGAGACTGAGATAAACCTTTTTGCCTTCTACCCAATATCCGTCTGAAGCATATACTAGTATGTGTTAACCTCGAACAATTTCAATTACCTAAGGTTCCTTTTTATGCAAATGCTAGAGAGAACATCGAATATTCAAAGGGGGCAAATCATAGACTCCAACAAAAAGAAAACAAAGGAATTGTTGAAATCAATAAAAAAACTTTAAAAAATGTTTTGGAATGGCGATGGCGTGGTATTTCCCAGAGCCAGAAGAAAAAGAAGGAGAGGGTTATACTTCTTCTGCACTTAATATTCTGACCATCAAAGCTTTAGATTTTCAGCAAAGATGGCATACTTTTTTCATACCTTTCAACTTTTAGAGTTTAGCTGCATTTTTGTATAAAAACATTTCAATACAATTTCAGAATAAGCTAAGGCATAGTGCGTGGTTCTTAATTTCACATCATCAGCTACCCACTACAACAATGAAAAAAAAAAAAACCTACAGTGACGAATCGATTCCATGAAATTATTGGCACATTAATGTTTTTTTAGTGAATTATATCGCAGGCAGAGATGCATGTCTTCTTCGTTCGGTCCATAAAAATACTTTAAGATATTAATATTCGTTATCCCGGCCAGCGATCAAAAAAATTCAACAAGGAGATTTTTCTCTTAATTGATGGAATGACTAACGCTTACAGGCTTTCTGACATTATACATACCTACATACATGTGTAGGTACCAAAAGGATAGCCAAGACATTTGATAATATATTCAACAAAAAAACAATCCTGATTTATAGCTAGGTATCCACATTTTATTAACATCAAGATGAATCCCCGGAAAAAATAATTAATTTCATAAAAGCACGCAAAAAGAAAAACTGCACCATCATCACCATCACCATCATCATCATCATCAAAATTAAACTCAAGGTTCTCGTTCCAAGAAGAAAACACAAAACTTGCATTCTTCACTTTATCAATATTATTTTGCAAAATAAGCCGAGGTTCTTGTTGTTTTTTTTGTCAAGAGCAAATCAAAAAAAAGGTTTTATTGCGGCCATAAAACTGACTTATCGTTTTTTGCCTTTCTCACTTCTTGAACGTTTTCAGACAAATGTTAACATGTGTATGTGTAAATGGAATTCAAACAGGTACTTATAATTTGGCTTCCAATCTGGCGGAGATGTCAACATACTATTAAGTCGATGTAAGGCCAAAAAACTGGTTTCCAAATCCATTAGCCGAAGACAAGTCCAACGAGTCAGAGTCACCAGCAATTTTGCTCTGTTGTAGAGCATGCTGCTGCTGCTGCTGCTGCTGCGGCTGCTGCTGATGCTAAGGCTGCCTATCTTTGCTACCGGCATCACCTGAAATTAACAAAGTGCGGTTTGCATCCGTGTACTCGGTTCCATCTACAGTGAGCAGCAGTGAGCATGTAGGTAGAATGGTTAAAAAGTTTGAATTAAAAAAAATAAATGACTAGCATTGAAACCAAATTCAAAAAGGTTCTCCAGTCTTTTAACGATTGAAGGCTTTGAAACGATCACCAAAATATCAGCAAAAATTGTTACTTCTTTGCTGGTAGGTAATTTCAGTCTCTAACAGCTCTATATAGTACTTTTAGACACGTTTTGGATGCTTTAAGAAAGTCAATTTTAGTCAAACCTCAGGTTATAATTGTAGAGAAGCCCAACAAAATGGATCTGGCAACAGCTGGAACTGGAACAGCTGAATAGATTTTCATCAAATTCTCCATTAAAGGTCTTAAAAGATTCCCATCAAGCGAGGAATTGTGTCACTTTTCAGAAAAAAGAAAAGTAATAAGCAAGATGAACGTTACAGTGAATAAAAAGGAACTTGACTTTTGTCAGGACTTTTTTTTATACTAAAACGCTTATGTTCCTTAAAATTAAAAATTGCTCTTGGCTATTCCGACTGTGATAGTATCAAAGAGTGATTCGAATTTTTCCATCTTCTGGACTAATTAGTTCATTTCTTGACTAACTGTACTAACAACCTCTCTTCCTTACCACCACTGACCGTTGACCATGTCATTGCGCCTTCGTCGTCGTTGTCGGTCGTTGTGGTCATGTGAGTCGAGGATATAAAGAACGTCTGTTGATTCGACCCGTCAATATCATTCACGATGCAGATGCAATTAGTCACTATTAGCGTTCTTTACTATCATTTTGGCGGATGGAGCCAGGAGGACCACAAGAGAGCCGAGAGAGAGCAGAGGCAGATTGAAAGAAGTAACTTTAAACAAAGAGGTATAATAACTTTTATTTCACGGCAGAATGCAGATCCAGTTTGACATCCGCACGCTCTGGACACTTTGATGCCATCCGACTTGGAACTAAAATAGGTACACAAGGTTTGTTTTTTTTTTAGATTTTTTGTTGTTGTTGTTGTATTTGATGGCTCTTCATTGGCCTAAAGATTTGCTGAGCTGCAAATTCCACTGAAGCAGCTAATGTTCTGAGAATTTAAAATGGGGAATAGAAAAAAATGTATACATACAAGACCCTGTAATTGTCGGAATGAAGTGTGTGCACATCAACATCTTCGCGTAGATAAATGATAGCCGACAAGAAAAGTTAGCCGAAGACATATTTTAGTTACCGACATAAAAATAATTTTACAGCTGCTTCTGCTTCTTTTTTTTTTCGTCTTCTTCTTCTTGTGTGTTTGATGAAATTTTCAGAAAATGAGTCTTATTTTATGGAAATTTTTTTTATTTAATGGAACACAAAGTTGCTTAAGATTGGAGTCATTATATTATAGAGCTCTGCGTTGTAGATACATATTAATGAGCCCTTCTTTTAAGTTTTGATAACAAAAATTACCTTTTAAACCTGATGAGCTGTTTTACAAAAATGTTGGTATTCTTCTTTTGTAAACTGTAAGTATTTTCTTTTTTGTTTCTGAAAAAGATAAGTTCAGAATTAATTTTTAATTATGGAAGAACTTGAACCATATAAAAGTAATAATATTGCAAGAAACGATTATTTTTCCAAGAGGGGCGTTTTTTTATTGAGAGTCTAATTGAAATTGCCTATACTATTATTGTTCATTAAAAATTAATTAACTTTAAGATAAACTATATTTAAAACGAACGAATGCATTAAAATTGAGTCACCATAACTGATTTTGCCTTTGTACGGCCAAATTTTGCATGCTGATAGAAAAATCCAAGTTCTTGAAATTTGTAAAAAAAAAAAAAAAACCTAAACATGAAGTCTCAATTCTATGGAATTGGCTCTTACCATTTTGCTAAAAGAGAATGGGCGTTTCGTCCCATATGTTGTAACACTTTCTGACCTATATCATTGGAAAGGTCTCAATGAATTCTATTATTTTTTGAATGGGCATAACTCTGTATCTCGAGCAGGGAAAGTGTTAGAGTCCAATAATTTTTGCATTGCACTATAAGTCTTATAGCAGTTAGTGTTACAACACTTGGGACGCAGCTTGTGCAGGGATAGAGTTATAATGCAGTGCAATTATAGTTCTTATTGGCTTTTACATTTTCCCTACACGAGATACAGACTTATATGCCCACACAAAAATAATAGCACTCATTGAGACCTTCTTTGTGATATAGGTCATAAAGTGTTCCAACGATGGGACGCAACTCATTCAATTATCCCTATAATTATACATATTCTCACTCATTCCTATTCGTGTGTTAAGATTTAAATTTATTTGGCGTGGAACCAGTGATCCCTTAAAAATTTCACCCCAAAAATTTCATCCGACATGGTAAGCTGCCCCCATTTTTCGACTAACTGGCTGAACAGAATTGAGACGGAGCTGCAACTGGAGCTGCAGCTGGAATAGCTATCAAAATGCTGAATACACACAAATTAAATTATATGAACCACAACACGAAGCAGCTGAACAAGTTGGCCAACTTTTAACTTTTGCTAGCAGCTTTTTTGACGTTTCAATATTTCGAGCACAACCGGAGTATATAATTTATTCAATCTTTCATAAGGATGTAAAGTAATTTTAACTTCTTTTTCATCGATTTCCACTTTTATTTTTTTTTTTTATTTTTGATACTGAAATGTCAGAAAGCTGACATTGTGGGGCCCGTTAAAAAAAAATCACGTACGTCATTTTTTGACAGCTTTTCCATCTGCAACTGCAGCTTCAGTTGCAAAACTCTATTCTGGCAGTAAATCACCTCAAACGCAGGCATGATGCATTTATAAATTCATGCAGGATTTACTATCAGTGTGATAGCGATGCTCAAACAAACACAAATTCGCATCCTATTTTCAAATTAAAACTTCACATCGATCGATCTGCTAAGGCGCCAGCTATAACTATCATTGAAACTCATCATTGAAAATTTTAATGATTCATTTTGAGACGTTTAGGAAGTAAAATCATTTATTATTTTGATGGAAAAATAAAACTACAGACTTAATTTATATTTTTAGCCAAAAAAATTGTTCAAATAAGCCCAACTCTCCACATAAAAAGACTTTTCTCATTTCAATGATTAAACTACCTTACCAATCATTTAAAAATTAAAAGTAATTTTTTGTGGAAAGTTGAAATTTTTTTTGACTAGAAATATTAATTATTAATTTAGTCTTGAGCTTTAATCATCCATAAGAAAATGAATGATTTTGCTTTCTTAACGCCTCAAAATCAATCATTAAAGTTTTCAGTGATGAGTTTCAATGACAGCTATAACTGGCACCTAACAATCCAATTTCCACCAATTTTTAAAAAAAAAGCAACGAGCGGACAGAATCTTAATTAGCAATGATAGCCCTCATACACTTTTCATAGCGAAATTGTTATGTTGTAGGTACTATTGAGCTTTTTTTTTTTTGCAAAATAAAAACTCTCCAGGGCACTTTGTAATTTTTAATCAAATTGAAAACTCTTCATTTTAATCCGTAAACCCTAGTAAGGAGATCGAGACAAAATTTATCTTCCATATAAAACTTTTCCCAGGACTAATTTTATCTCGGATTCTTTTCCAAGAAGTACGCAGCTCCAGAGCAAAATTTGACAGTTGTAACCACTGTACGTAAAAAGGTAAAAGAAAGTCTCCACTTAATTTTGCGCCGAAAAAAAATGCTGGAAGCATTATTTTTCCAGACAAATTGTGATGTTTTATGTGTTTATGTATGCTTTTTATAAACTTTAATAAATTTCCTGACCCACGACTAAAATAGAATATAAATGCGTAGTCGGAATCAGCTGGAGCAGTAGAAAACTGTGACATTTCTGATTTTGGCATGTTTTTTTTTTTATTCATTGACATCACATTCATACTTTAATGGAACTTTCAAGTTGATAGCTTGACAGATGAGAAAAGAATAATATTTTGGCGGAAATAATAAATGTATTTTGATCCAAATGTCAACAACTTGCCCTAAAATCTTTATTTCCGCAGAAGTAATGGAAACATTAAAAACTTCAGATGGTTTCTTACTCCACCGACATTGTAGCCATCCTTAAATATAGTTTGACAGTTGATGGCTTGGCAGATGAGGGCCAAATTATATTTTTACCAAAAAAGTATTTCGATCCAAATGTTACCAAACTGCCCAAAAATTTACAGAGAAGTAAGAAAACTGACAGTTTCAGTCTCCACTCACATTATATTGTTCCCCTTTTTTTCAGAATTTGTCTTGAGGACAAAAATGTAGAGATAAAATTTGTTTTGCACGATCTGCGTACTAAATACAAAATTATGAATATAATGCCCCCGACGCAGATTCAATCATGAGAATTTTTATCAAATTCGCTTTTTGTATTTTTCGTCATTTTGCACAATTCATCAATATATCCCTTAAAAAAACATGAATTTAATTTTATACACGAAATTGATTTACGAATTGTACGTGATGGCTCTTTTTGGGCAAAATATTAGAACGGAAATTTTGTTTGTTTTCAAGGCACATTTACGGTTATTAATCAGCAACTAATGGTACTTTCAAAAATGTTTTGTTCGAAAGTAAGTTGCAAGCTAAACTAACACCCAAATTTAAGTGATTGTCTTTTGGGTCTCACAATTCTGTCTGTCTGCCGGTCTATCTGTCTATCTATTCGGCTACAGTCTAAACGGCTGAATCGATTTTCTAAAACTAGGTTCGTTGTGGTTTTTGGTGCTTCTCCCTAAACGTTTTTTTCATTTTTTTTAGAACCAAAAATAACGGATTCTGCCATGCAATTTCTTAGCAATTTTACAAAATCTTATTATTTCCAAAAACGGCTCCACAACTATTTCTTAAGAAAATTCAATAAACTTATTTTATTAAAGGCTACCTTTGAATAGGAAATTATTTAAAAAAAAATGGTTTTTAATGGTACTCCACACAAAAACTTTTTTTTTTTCAATTTTCTTCAAAGCGGATTATCTGATTTCAATAATTTTTTTTTAATACAGAAGCTCCTTAAAACTTAATATTTTGTTTTTACCAAAATTTTCAAACAAAATTTTTTTTTTTTAATTTTTAAAACAATGTTTAATTTTCTTTTCTTGAAAATCAAATATTTAAAAATTACATGGTGGATTTTGAAACTCGGGATTTTAATACTGTCTAGAATATTTTAAAAACAATAAATTTCTTTTATGGAAAAAACTTTTACCAAAAAAAAAAAAAATACCCTGAAGAAAAAGTTCTATGGATAATTCATGAATAAATTATAACCAAACACTTTTTCAGGTTTTTTTTTGAGAAAAGTAACTTTTCTATTTTCTTTAATTTCTCAACAACTAAGAAAGATTAAAGTTTATTAAACAAAAATAGCACTTAACTACGCCAAATTTTAAAAAATATCAATTTAAAAAAAAATCTAATTTTTCTTCAAAAATTTTGACTTCGAAATTTCATTTCTCAAAACTATTGGCCTAAGCAACTTGATTTGAAAAACAAATAAAATAATGGAGTATTAGCTTTGAAAAAAGCTGTAGCAAATTAAGGGACACCCCGTATATATTGGGGCTGTTTGTGAGACCAACCTTTCATTTTGACTAAACGGATTGAGCTTAAGTATACAAATAGTTCATGTTCTTACTTTACTTTTGAGAAGGTCAGAAGGACAAGAGAAGGATTGCCACTTACCAGTTGAAATCCCGAAATATTGCTTATGAATCGAAAACAAGAGACCCGAGAACTGCCGTTGAACTCCACGCCTCTGAAACTATAGAGGACCACATTATTGATTTTTTCCCACCCCTCCCCTTGTACGAAAGGGATGGAAAAATGTCGTTTAGGATATGAACTATATTAGTGTTCTAAACTTCAACCCGTCAGTTCAAAATGACAGGTGTCTCATGTCGTGCACTAATGCCCCTACTAATAAATATCTTGCAGCTTTCTGGATAAATGTAGGTTATTAGAGTAAAGGAGCGGTTCTGATGAACTAGTATAATCAGTTGGAAAACAACACCTAAGGCCTAAGATATAAAATAAAGCCTTTGCACAGTTCACACCTCCTAAATTGATTTAGTGAAAAAAGGTCTGAACACTGAAAATATCCTTGCTTTACTCTAGATTTAGTCTCAGTCTACGAGTACTTCGACAGTTATTCAGTTTACTGTTCCACACTGCTAATTTTGTTACAAGCATTTTAAAATTTTTGTTTTTATTGATTTCTTCAATTTCAATCTACAAATTCTAAGTTCTTGAAATTCTCCAACGCCAGATTCAATCCAAATGAGTCAGGTCTTCATAAAAAAAAAATTAAATTATATTTGCTAAGATTCATGTTTTATTAATATATCTAATCTACATTATCTGAATAATGAACTCTAAGTTTGAACTACTCGTAGTATGTTAATTTATAACTTGCTTATGAGTTCTGGAAGTAGTTTCTCAATATGGGTTCTTCTGGCCCATCCTAAGAATGATATAAGATAGCTCTGGGGTAAAAGTGTCAAGCCATATAGCACTACAATAGCAATGACGATATTATGTATTCTCTAAATTATGCAGGTACCTACATAATAATTATAATAAACTTCATCAACGTGTCATACAAATATACACAGCTTACATGAAATGACATAAATGCTAGAAATACAAATCATTTTATTGCAAATGCACACCCATAATGTATTTGTATGCATTTTCATATACCATGCCATTCATCTTATATGATTGTATTCGTATATCACCCTAAAATAATATGAAGTCAGCTTTCCTTTAATTTCCATCAAATAATGTCAATCATAATAATATAATAATTTCAATGTCCGTCTGTGAGTGTCACGGTTAACGTTCTTCTATTCATAAACTCCTCGTAGATAGGTACATACATACATATATTGTTAGAAAGCAATATTAACTTCATGCTTATATATACATACATATCCATCACTAAAGAACAAACGATAAGTGGCATGAATGCCGCATACCAAAAATTGAAGTTATCCCGCAATATCGAAAATCCATTGATTCTGTCAGTCCGGCATTCTTCGATCATCCCCGAACAATATTTTATAAGTGCCCTTTTGGAACAGACACATAATCATAATCAAATGCTTGTCAAAACGTCAACTCTCACAGTTTAATGATTTTTGAAAGCATCAGTCCCAGTCCCAGCCCCAGCTCAGCAGCAGCAGCAGCAGCCATGAGCAATGGCAATAGAGAAACTTTGGTTTTGTCAAATCATTTCGAATATACAATATTCTACGAGTATTTTCATAGGACCATAATACAATCTTTAAAGGGATCAAATTGTGAAGTAGGTATAGTACATATCTCGATTGGTATATTGGTGTGATGGAAGGAGCCCAAGCTCATCATGAAGAAGTTGAATTGACTGCAGCAATTAAATCTGCACGGTTGCTAATTTTTTCTTTATGAAATTACAATTTTTCAGGAAAAGTATTGGCTTCGTAAAAAAAAAAAAAATAACGAGATAGCTAACCTCAAGCATTTAAGATCAGCTTTCGAAATATTTAGGTTGTAGGGAAGCATTACCCATTTTAATTGGCATTGCTTTATTGAAATGACAATTTTGTGTTCAAAATTCTTTTCGGGTATTTGGATGCTCCGACTGGCTTCAATGTAGCGCAATCTCGAAGCTCTAGCCACGAAGTATTTCATGCCACTCCATTTCTTTTACTTTGATATTGTCTTAATTGCTTGCGAGAATTGGACTTCACCACATACAATTCAGACACACTATGGGCACATGACAACACTTCAAAATCTACGACATTAATATTCTTCATTCATCGCTTATATAGTTCACAGTCAGTCTAACTGAAAATGTGACATGAATACCTGCTTGGATAAACGAAAATTACCCTTTCGGTCAAAACCCTAAGTCAGACGAAAAAAGTAAATTTGATTTTATTGATCATTTTAGGACCGATCGTAGACAAGTCGAGACGATCAGGTCAAATAGCTTTCTAGGAGGTTCTTTGAACGTTAGGTGGGAGAGATTGTCCAGTTATTTCTTATAAAGGCTTCCCCCACTAGTGGTAAGAAGCCTTATTTAGAAGTCAAACGTCGTAATTGCCACCAGGGGCTTTGGTATCTGCTGATCTACTAGCTTCTTAGCCTGCTGTTTTGAGTGCTATTAGGGGTATAGCACATCCTGATGTACCAGAGCGTTTAGCCAGCTGTATTGAGTGCCACCAGGGGAGTAGTACCTGCTGATGTAGCAGAGCGTCTGAGCCAGCTGTTTTGAGGGCCTCCAAGGCGTAGTTCCTGCTGATGTACCAGAGCATTTTATCCTACTATTTTGAAGGGAAGCTAAGAGCGTAGTACCATCGGATCTCGTCGATTTGAGTGCCAACAGGGGCATAGTAACTGCTCAAGTACCAGAGTGGTTTAGTCAGCTGTTTTGAGTGCCACCAGGGGAGTAGTACCTGCTGATGTACCATAGCGTTTGCGTTTAAGCCAGCTGCTTCGAGTGCCATCAGGGGCGTAGTACCTGCTGATGTACCAGAGCGTCTCAGCCAGCTGTTTCGGGTACCAACATGGGAGTTATACCAGACTGTTTCAGCCTGCTGCTTTGAGTACCACCAGGGGCGCAGTAACTGCTAAGTACCCGAGTGTTTTAGTCAGCTGTTTCGGGTGCCACCAGGGGAGTAGTACCTGCTGATGTACCAGAGCGTTTCAGCTGGCTGCTTTGACGACAACCAGAAGCATTGTAACTGCTCAAGTACCAGAGTGTTTAAGTCAGCTGTTTCGAGTGCCACCCGGGGCGTAGTACCTGTTGATGTACCAGAGTGTCTCAGCCAGTTGTTCCGAGTGCCACCAGGACGTAGTTTCCTGCTGATGTAGCAGAGCATTTAGCCAGCTGTTTTGAGTGCCACTAGGGGCGTAGAACTTGTTGATGTACCAGAGCGTTTCAGCCTGCTGCTTTGAGTACCACAGGTGGCGCAGAAACTGCTCAAGTACCAGAATGTTTTCGTCAGCTGTTTCGAGTACCACCAGGGGCGTAGTACCTGCTGATGTACCTGAACGTTTAAGCTAGCTGTTTTGAGTGCTACCAGGGAAGAAGTATCTTCTGATGTACCAGAGCGTTTTAGCCAGCTGTTTTGAGTGTCACTAGGGGCGCAGTACTTGCTGATGTACCAGAGCATTTCAGCCTGCTGCCTTAAGTACCACCAGGGGCGTAGTACCAGAGTGCTTAAGTCAGCTGTTTCGAACGCTACCAGGGGCATAGTAGCTGCTGATGTAACAGAGCGTTTAAGCCAGTTGTTTTGAGGGCCACCAAGGGCGTAGTTCATGCTGATGTACCAGAGCATTTTAGCCTACTATTTTGAAGTGATGCTAAGAGCGTAGTATCATCGCATCTCGTCTCCAATCTGCCATTAGATCAATAAGAACCAGTTTAAAAAGCCAAACAAACATATGTTAGATTACCCCAGGCCAGGCGCGGATCCAGGATTTCGTTCAGGGGGGGGCAATTTTCGTGAGTTTCCAAAATCTTGATAAGGTCTACAGAAAATTTGTGTACACTTCATACCGCTCTATAATTTGCAGAAAGCCATTAACTCTTTCATAGCTGCCACCGTTCTCGAATAGAGGGTACTTTGATCTTTGTGATATGAATTTTTGCGGTTTGTAGCTATAGCATGGTGTCTTTACAGCGTTTTTGAGTTCCCTCTAGATCCGCGTAACTCCATAATTATGTTCGGAAAACATAATGGTACAGTGGTATGTTCCTATTCAGACACATGACGTTCGAGCTCGATCGAAATTTCCATCCTCTTCTGTAGCTGGAAACCTAACCTAACCTTGTTAGTAAGGGGCCGTTTTCGAGAACGTCATCAGCGTCAAAAAGCGTTTTGCAGAATGTTCTCAAACGCAAATTGCAAAAGTCTGCTGTTAGAAAAGGCAAATTCAAGTTTTACTGCATAAGCATTGTGTTCGATAATGCAGTTGGCTTAAGTTACATGTTCGAAAACATCATGTGTGGTGCAATTCTGCAGTCAAAAATCGAGTTGGAAACAAAAATATTGAGAAGCCGGAAAACGTGTTCATAAACGTCAAATGCATTTGCATTTTGCAAGAAAATTGAAGGACGTTGATAAAAAAGATTTTTTGCTAACAAAACAATTGCATTAATTTAACAATATCTGTATTTTAGCTAAACTAAAATTATAGATCGAAACCGAGATGAACCGTATGAGATGCCTTAGTCCATCGATACAAAACCAAACTTTCCGACATTGAAATAAAACCCAATGATTATAGTGGAAAATATAAAGAAAACACCACTTTTTATTAAACCTTTCCGTCTGACCTTCTCGATTGTGACTAACTTTCGTTATACATTTCATTAACAATATACTTATCCTTCGTTAAGTTTTAATATAAATGTTTCATATAAGCTCAAAGCATCGACTACAGAGTTGCCAGACTCCAGTATTCTGATACAATAGCAATATTTTCGTCGAAAAATGGCAATCATTTGACGATCGAATTGACGAAACAACTATCCTTTCCTTAGGTATAAAAGTTCCATGCAACTTCTATTCGGCAGTGACTGCTGTATAGTCGTTTCCTGGTTTCTCTCCAATCTTCTTCGTTGGATTCGCACTCTTCGGTAGTTTTATGATATGGAACACGGAAGTTCCTTGAACACATCCATAAAAGTGACAAAATTCTCACATCAAAAACGTTTGCACAGCGCCGAACTCGAAACACATGTGCGTATCCATTTCAGAGAAAAAAGCGGCTCTGAAGAAATTCTCGAGAGTAAAACTCGAAAGTGATCACAGACACTGTCATGAAATAAGCTCACCAGAGGGGAGGACAGATATCCAAAAGTCGCTCTCGAGAGTTTTCTAGTGAAAGTATTCCTTCAATTGAAACGCACATTTTAATATTTATCTCAAAAAGAACTATATCACCCATTTAGTATGAAATTTTTTGGTATATCTCAATAACTTTTATACAAAAATGTAGTTTATTAACTTTAATTAGATATCTTTATCCTGTAGATCCGAGGAAGCAAAATTAGAAATTTTTGAAGGTAATTACTCGTAAATCGACGTATGTATTTTAAAGATTTAATTTTTGTTTAATTTATTTTCAAATTTTCTTATTATTTTAAAATCAACTTCAAGGTTGAAAATTTAGATAAGTGCCCCTGTCACCTCTTCCGTTATATTTAACTATAAAAACCACTAACAAATTTGTAGAGGAGGGTTGGAGGTGGAGCAATCACTTTTAAATCATTATTTTTCAAATTGTGAAACTTTTTATTCACAGCATTTTGAAAAGTGAAAATCGAATCTATTTTAGGTTCACCCTGCTCCCTAGTATGAAATAAATTGACTTTTCTTATAAAATTTTATAAAGTAATGTAGCCGGACATTTATCTTTTAATTAAAGATCTTAACTTTGAAGATCGGACATCTAAAACCGAAGTTATAAGCTTTGCATTCAGTCGATTTCAAGGCTATTTGTGCATAGCGGAACTTTTCTTAACTAAACCTGGTCGGCCATCGGCCTACGCACAACCACTCATTGCTGCAACGTTGCGCTGCCAAGGAAAATTTTTATAAACGTATAACGAAATAACCTTTTTTTGATTACATTTTATTAAATTCATATTCTATACTTCGTTCATTCTTGCCCAGGGGGGGGGCAATTGCACCCATTGCCCCCCCCCTGTATCCGCGCATGCCCCAGGCCAAGCAACAGTATTTAACCCTAAACTCAAATCATCAGAAACCTATATAGCCGATTCAAGGCTGCAAGACTAGATTCCAGAAGCACATGTCATCCTAATACCCGTGAACCATTAGATTGCTAGAATTAACATAAGTACCTGTGAACTATTATAGCAGAATATTGTGTGCTATAAATTTAAGGGTTATTTTATTAGAAGGTTCTAATGGTTTTTTCGATTGGGAACAGAATGACTGTTCTGATTCTGAAAAGAAGAGAAAATGCTTCTGGATTTGATTTTAGAATCCAATCAGTGTTCCGGATAACCAATCGAAAAGGCCAAAAGTACCTTTCTTCTGAAGTTTCGTGTTTTCGTTAGGACGGCCCTGGGGGGACCGGTGAGCATTATCTTGACTGGAAAGCAAAAAGCACATCACAGGGGGCTGTACAATGGAAATTACTATATTAATGTAATCTTTTCATGGTGAAATGACATAATGATTTGAGCACACAAATACATAGATCTTTTCGTAACTTCCCAAAACTGACAACTTCTACAAATTTTTGTTCAAAGTTCGAATAAAAAGAAAACTTTAATTGATAAGACTTTGGAAAGTAAACGAATAGAGGTAATACCTGAAAGTTGTCAAATTTGCAGTTCACTATATGGAAACAATATAAGCACACCTTTATAAAAACCAGTACGCTTTGAAAACGTTTAGAAAACTTTTTTGAATTTAATCACTCAGAAAGAGCGAGTTCTTGCGACTATGTTTGTATGTTTATTTCATATCTTCTTCAAAAGCTGCTGGAAACAATTAAAAAAATTAATTCTTCAAATCTTATTGGAAAATATAAAACGAAAACATAAACCATTCTGTATCGTTTCTTAAATGGATCTTTAAAGCCTCATATAGCAAATAATAATACTTGTCTCTCTATCCTCAAAGCATTTTATACAAAATCAAAGAAAAGAAGATTTGTAATTATTGTTATTCGGGATAAAGAGCGACTTGTTTCAGTTGTGTGGGAAATACTTTAATCTTCTGATTGTGAGTATAAAGCAAACCGAGTAAGAAAATTGCTGCTACTCCTGCTTCTGATGCTGCCTCAGAAGCATTCTTTAAAGTATTATTGTGAATCTGACTGAGTGAGAGTATGGAGAATGGAGACGAACGACGGAGAGATAGATGTAGTCGATAAGTCAAATGTGACAACTTAAGAAGATTAAAAATTTTACGTTTTATTATACAAGTTTGGTGTGGAGCGAGAGATAGGTATTAATGTTGAGTCAGTTGCATTTGCTATGGTATAGGTATTATTTTTATACCTTTAAAGTTCGTATCAGATATTTTGTTTAACAAAAAAAAAAAAAAACTTATGCTGAGTGTTTATTTTGTTTTTTTTTTTTTGTTTTCTCGATGGCAGTTGTCCTTTTAAACCTTATAAATTGGCTAAGAAATGCATTGCTCTTTTACTTCTTAGGTACCTACCTACTTGTTTTTTTCTTGTTGAATTGTATGTTAACAGCAGGTATATGGATGGGTATTAATTAAAGTTGGAGAAGGTCGCAAAGATATCCTTAATGCATTTAATCCTTTGACGGAGACTTTTAATCAAAGATAATTCTCCGTTTGAAATTCTACAAGACGAATGTTCTTACTTTAATACCAAGTTTAAGAACATTCATCATGGGTAAATAAAACTGGAAAAGTTATTTAACCCTTAGACATAACGGTAAAAAAAGCTTAAGGAAATACTTCAATGTAGTATGAAGCCTTTGCGTTATGATTTCTTAAAGTATACGTAGCTACATACTATCAAAGACCTTGAAGTTAATTTTTCCCCCAATCTTGATTTCACGAACAAGATTTTAATATTATTTGTAGGAAAACTTAGAAAGGAACGAGGGCATATGTAAAGTGAAAATTTTAAGGTTACCCATGTTTAATTTGTTTTCCTCAAGCAAAACAATTAAAGTTGACTTAAAGCATGTTGTAATCTACGATTAAAATTTAAGATGTGAATTTAGGTAACGAAAATGTGAAGTAAACTAACGAAAGTTAAGAGAAAAGGGGAGATTTTTAATGATATCTTTGATACAGTGGAAGTCAAATATTTTATAGTACCTATGTACCTATGTATATAGTATTCAAGTCATATGTTAAATATACTTCCAAAACTTCTATGGTACAAGTAAAGTTGATTATAAAAAATGAATAGCGATTGATCTTGATTTTCGAAAGCGCTATGTTGATTACGCTTACGTGTTCCACCTATAGGCGTTTTTCTTTTTTAGCTTTGAGCTGAACATGGAGTAAAGCTCGAGCTTTTGGAGTTAGCTCTGAGCAGAGTATGATCAGAGAACTCCGATATAATTGTGAAAAACATCTGAGCACTGACCTGTCATACGATTGCGATACGTTCAGCTCACCAAAATTAAATAATGACTATTAATTTTCATCTTACAGCTGGCCAGTCAAAAACTCGAAAAATTCAAAGTTGTAAACTGAAATTGATATGTTGAACGCGCCCATTTGAAATGATTGAAAAAAAGAGTGAAGTTGGCTATTTGCTCCATTTGCTCGGTCTTTTAATTCTGAGCTAATGGAGTGTACTCCAAAAAGAAATACAAGTTGAACGCTCTGAGTGCTCTGAGCTAAAAAAGGAGCACAGATCTGTTTATGACAGCCTAGTGCTATGCTCGGAGCTCAAAAATAAACACGTCTTATAAGAGCTGGTGCCGCAGTACACGATCATATGAAAGATAATATATTTTTCATGTTTTTAAAACCAACTGTCAGATAATAATAAAAAAATGTGTTCCTTTAATTCTTCGCACTATTTCAGAATAAATGTCAAAGTGTGAGGAGTGGGGATAAAATCGTCTAAGAAGGAGAAAAAACTGTCAAAATATAGGTTAACGAAGGCCTGGCATTTGACCACAAGTACAAAATAATCACAAGAAAGTTTTCGGACCAAATCAGGCTAGGAGGGGAAATTTTGTACTCTCTTGTCAGCTCTCTCTTAAAGCCTAGTACGCTGCTGAAGTGAAACGAAAATTTTCTGGGGTCTCCAACTCGAAGACGAAATCATAAAAGAAAAGATTGCGGAAACAAAATATGGAGAGTTTTATGTCAAAATACAAATAAAAAAACTCACTACAAAACAATGGTATCAAAAAAAAAAAAAATTTTATAGCCAGGTTTAAGTTCACGGGAGTACGTATCCAAACCCTTATCATTTTGGGAAAATGTTTTTGAGTCGAAATTTAATCGACTGGGCTCTGATGGAAAGCGTCATGTTTGGCGTCCACCAAAGTAAGATCTTAATCCACGTTACACAGTTAAAACTATGAAACACGGTGGTGTATGTATTATGGTATGGGCTGCGTTTTCATGGTGCGATGTAGGGCCTATTGCGAAAATAGACCAGCAAATGGACCAGCAACAGTACAAGAGCATTTTGGAAAACTATATGGAGCCCTTTGCAGACCATAATTTACCATTATTATGGACATTCATGCATGATAATGATCCTAAATACACTTCCCGGCTGGTGAAGCAGTGGATTAATGATCAGCAAATCAATCTTTTGTCTTGGCCTGCACAGAGTCCTGACCTGAATCCCATAGAAAATCTATGGAACGATGTTGAATATCAGGTTAGACTAAGAAACTCAAGGAATCTAGCAGAACTTTGGGTGGCAATTAGGAATGGCTGGGACAGCATTCCTATTCATCCTAGAGGCGAGTCAACTTTTAATAAAAAGATAATTTATCTCGAAAACGGTTCCAACGATTTTGACAAAAAAAAATTTGTGTGTCATTGTATAATATTATGGTGTACCTACTTTTTGGTATACAAACAAATTTCCAAAAACGGTTACTAACGGTACCTGCCATATTACGGTTCTAAAGTTTAATGTCAATAATAATTTTGAAAAAAGTAAATTTGTATTTTTTAAAAAAATATTAAATTTTTTTTTTGAAAATTCAATATTTTGAAAACAGGTTGATGAATTTTTTGGAAAAAAGGTTTATAAATGTATATTAATAAATACTCAAAACTGGCATCCCAAAATTTTGCTTTCAAAATATAACTTAAATTTTATATTTGAAAAATTAGTTTTTAAGAAAACCGCTCCAACGCTTTTCCATTTTTTTTCATATATTCCTATTTTTTTTAAGTAATAAAATAGCATACTTGATTTTGAGCGCTAAGCATTTTACTAGTTGCTTATACAATCAATCTAAAAAAACGATTTAAAAGCTTTTTATATAATTTTCTATATTTTTTATATTTTTATATATTTGTTCTAACGGGTGATTTTTTAAGAGGTTTAGAACTTTAAAAAAAAAAAAACACAAAAAATTCGAAAAAATGAATGAAATATTTATTTGAATCGATAGTTTGAACCTTGCAATTTAATGTTTAAAGATAATTTCATGCAAATGTTGACCGCGGCTGCGTCTCAGGTAGCCCATCCGCTGAGTCCAATTTTGGCATACTCTTTCACACATATCGGCCGGTATCTCACGAATGAATGCATGGATGTTGGATTCCAGTGCGTCAATCGAAGCGGGCTTGTCCCTATAGACATTAGCCTTGACATACCTCCACAAAAAATAATCTAATGGTGTCAAATCGCACGATCTAGGCGGCCAATTGACCGGCCCGAAACGTGAAATTAACTGTTCACCAAACTCGCCTCGCAATTGCGCCATTGTTTCGCGTGCTGTGTGGCATGTGGCACCGTCTTGTTGAAACCACATATCATGCAAGTCAAGAACTTCCATTTCGGGCAAAAAAAAGTTTGTTATCATCGCTCGGTAGCGTTCACCATTGACAGTAACGCTGCGATTCGCATCATCTTTGAAGAAATATGGCCCAATAATGCCGCCGGCCCATAAACCGCACCAAACAGTGGCTTTTTCGGGATGCATTGGTAGCTGTTGCAATGCTTCTGGCTGATCTTCACTCCAAATGCGGCAATTATGCTTATTTACGTACCCATTCAACCAAAAATGAGCCTCATCGCTGAACACAATTTTTCGATAAAAAAGCGGATCCTCGGCCAGCTTTCCGAGCACGAATTTTGATAGTAAAATTCAATAATTTGCAAGCGTTGTTCATTTGTAAGACGATCCATGGTTAAATTGCAAACCAAACTGAAGCTGTTTGACAGTGACACAAGGTACTAAACACACGTCAGCTGTCAAAACCAGTGTTGCCAAAACCAAACCAGCTAAAAAATCACCCGTTATAATGACTTGCATATTTTAAAAGTTCTTAAGTTCCAAGCAATTTGAACATAAGAGCAAGTACGTGCGATCCAGTCGTGCATTTTTTTTTTTTTTTTTTTTTCGTATTGTCCTTTGTGGTGTTAAGTGATGCAAAAACTATTGCGGCCTGTGTTCTTGGTTTGCTTAACTGAATCTTATCGTTTTCGAGGGAATTTTCTTCCATTTGTATTTTCAAAAAATAAACTCAACCGAAAAATAAAATAAACTGTCAAATTTTCTTCAGAAATAATTGTGTACAAAAAATAAATGGAGACTTGGTTCGAGTATCTGCTAGGATTTTCTGTTTAATGAAATTTCACTGTCGAACTGCGTACTACATAATAAAAATCACTACGAAATTTTTCGTTTACGATTTCGTTGTGTCAATTTCTGTACGAAAATTTTCGTTTCGCTTCAGCTGCGTAGTGTGCTTTAGAGTCCGAAGCAGTACAATTCTTCACTTGTGGACGGGCTTACACTGAAAATGACCAATTCCGACGGTCTGAAATTGTTTGAAACTCTTTGAGCTAGGAACTTTTCGATTTGGAAGTCCAAGTTTCGACAATTTGAATAGTATGGCTCTTTAATCCAAACGCTGTTGTAAACTTCCTCGTTGTCCAGCAAGCACGCTATGGTCAGTACAGCAGAGCAGTTAAATTGTCCAATATTCTTTGTTTGTTTTCTTTGGGAACGGAACAACTTTTGCCGTTTTGTAGAAACTAGCTGTTGTTCAGGCAGTTATTGAAAATTATGGTCAGGAGAACAGTAAGATCTGGTAATTTTTTAAGGATGTAGTTAAAAATGTATTTGTTCCCTGCTACCTTGGATATTCTGGTGATGATGATATTGGTTAAAAAATTGGTTAGTTCTTCAGTTGAAGTGAAAACATTTGGTTGTTTTCGTTTGGTTTGATGTTCTGTTCCACTCCTATGGAATATGGAAAATTTGTGAGTGAAAAAGGAGTACTCCAAACGTCCAAGCGAAAACGACGTTAGAAAAAAGCGGCTCCAGTGAAGGATTTTCCACATTAAATGAAATCACAGTGTTAGAAGCAGCTGATATGTCTGTAAAACGAGCTTTTAGTTCCTTGAAGAAGTCAGGAAGGTGTATGGGATGGTGGTCTTTGAAATTTTCTTCGAAATGGTTGGAAAACACTTCAGCTTTCTCAGCAGCAGCTACTTTTGACTTTCTCTGTTTAAGGTTTATTGGTAGATTATTTGGAGTTTTTTTGTTTTGCCAATGGACATAAATAATATTGCTTTAAAATGCTGGGGCAAGTTCGTGTACCTTTCTCTGCTGGTTTAGCGAGTTTTATGCCTGTCAAATGCATTGTTGACCACAGCTTCAAATTGATGGATAGTGCTATCAATCTCATTGTTGAACAAAAAAATATTAAAGGAAATCTAAAGTGAAAGTGAATTAAATTAACAATTTGCAGCGTTCGACGTTAAAGTTCTGCCACCACCAGCTATATTCGTAAGGTGGTGGGTTCGAATAATTAATTTAATCGGAGCGGTGATTCAAATGGTCAATTTCATGACCAAATAATATTTTGATATAACTTTTATAAAAAAAACTTAAATAACTTTCCACTTCCGAATACTGCCAACTTCCTCCATTGAAAAAAATCTAATTTTCTTAAATCTTCTCACCACTTTATTAGCTTTTCAAATATTTCTGCTCCACAATTTCCTACTTTCACCGACTCTTGTTTCTTCAAAGATCATTATAAGTTCCCTTCTAAGTTCTCCATTAGTCTTATCAGCTCTCCACTTTTAGCTAAGTAGCAGCCGTTGTTTTAGTTAAAGTTGTGACATCATTCAGCTTTTTTCCACCATATTTGCTGGAGAGAACTAACGTCGATGAAATCTGACGTTGCTGTAAACTCGTACTACTTATTTTTAGTAATTGCCATAATGGAATTCATCGACCGCTGGCGCTGGCTCGTTTCAATTTCTAGAGCAGCAAAACCGATGAATGAAAAGTTTCCCCTCCGAATAAAAAAAAAGATCCTGAATAAATGGAAGAAAATGGCAGTAGTTCCTGAAATCATTCTAGGTCGTTGGGCTTCTGCACAATTATGGGGAATTAGGGGACAACGTTAAACGTTCCATCTTTAACAAATGTGATTGAAATATGTAAGACACTCAGTCATTCTGAAAAAAGTAAGTTATAGCAGACGGGGAACAATTATTGTCACCCATGCTTCTTTGTGGGATTGGATCTGTGCAGACCGTCCGTCAATCAGTTATGAGGGCGTTCGGGGACCAACTTTCATCCATGCTTTTGGTTTTGGATTTGTTTTTATACAGACCAGCCGTTTATTTATTATCACTTTTCCTCTTTAAGATCCAGTTGCATAAATTCTTGTTTCTTCAATGCACTGAGAGAGCTTACCAATAGTTGATGGTGATGGCCCTATTCTCTCCTAGTATGTTAACACTTCTGATTCTTAGTTGTAGTGAGCTTAGAGCAAGCTGCAACCTACAATCAGAGGCTCATCATAAGTGCATGTGTTAGTGGTTAGTAAAATAAGGCAATCTAACACATGCATAATAATATACTAATACATTAACAAAATTTAAAAAAAAATTAATATAAATACATAATCAAACAATATACAAAATACTCTAGTCATACACGTGGTATCAAAAATAAGAACAATCACGACCGTGGAGCACTGGTTCGAAATATTTTCTTTAATCCCATCTTACTAATGTTAAAATCAACAGAGGAGCTGTTTAAATTAAAAATCTTGCACATGCACATGTTGGGGAAAACCTGTAGGAAAAGAAGGGATAGAATGATAAGAACAAGGAATTTTACAAATTTAACTTCTAGTTTTATTATTTTGTTGATCAATTTTAAGGTGTGATTATTCTGAACGCCTTAGTCTTAAAACACGTATAAAAACGGTTTTAACTCCATTGGAAAAAACCTCCTTGAGAAAATATTCTATCCATTACATGCATATATCAATTCAGGCCTGGGGGCTACCTCCTTAGTCCTTGACTTTAAAGAACATTTTATTTACAAAACGAAAAATTAAAAATGTTTACTAATAGACTTTCTTGATTTCTGTTTGTACCTTAATGCCTATCCACACCTAAGCCTCAAGAGTATTGATATAATTTATCGAAACTCCCACAAACAGTGCGCCATCCACTTGAGATTGTTTGTGTTTACAAAAAAAAGAAATCTCTTTCTGATAAACAATTTCCCTTAAATTTTCACAACTAACAGTTTAGCGTCAGCATATATAGGTATACCTTCTTTTCTTCCTTATCTAAAACTCCAAAAATTGTACGTCAACATCACTCTATCTTTATATTTAAATTCAAAACTGAAACATGAAACTGTGTTTACGCTATTTCTTTCCCTCAATATTTATTTATACGCACGCACTTAAAAAATAGTTTTTCATTTTCAACTGATAGTAATCCATTTATCAACAGGTACAGATACAAAAAAAAGAGAAAAAAAAATACCCGAAGAAACATAATACCAATATTTTAGATATTGTGTTTTTTTTTCCTGAATACAGAGGGAAACCCTTTTAAGATCTCAAATTTCTATATCAAAACACAATATAACAAGTGACTCGTCTACTGCCGGGGCCGGCCGACCCTAATTGTTCTTGAATTTATCCATACAATCCACATCCAACTGAGCCGCAGCCGCTGGGAGACCTATTTACAGAATTTCACAAAACACCAAGTTGATTGTTTTGCCCGAAACTGTATATCTATAGAAAGTATCGGTAGGGATATGGTATGTACATTAAATGTTTCTTTTGTCAATGGAGGAATGAAGTATCGACACGTTCGTTGGTTGTCGTTCATCGTAGTCCATCCATCGGTCGGGGGTCTTTCTGACTCTGAGACTACGTTTGAGTCTAACTTTCGTGATCGCACTTTATCCATTGAACCGTATGGAGGGTATAAAGATGTCCTTTTTTGAAATTTGATACTGAAAACATTTTTGGTACAGGCAAATAAATAAACAGGTATGAATCCCAACAAAAATAATATTTTTTTGTTGTTGTTTATTGTTTTTACTGGCTGGCGTGTTGACGGACGACTGTTGAAGTGGTGAGGATTAAATTTGCCTGTTGTGATTTGAGCGCAAAGTCTGGTGGACTGGAGGTCTCAGGCTCAGGTTGTTTTTTTTTTGTTGTTTAAAGGTTACCTTACCTTCGTGTGTAGCGCCAATTTTTTTGACTCGTCTGAACAAGACTCATGATAAAGCAGTAAGATGAGCGATAAGTCGATATACCTACCTGAGATGTTCAATGATGCAAAATAATGTGAAAATTTGTCTGGATCTGATTTATATCTTGTTCAATAAGGAATTTGTTGGTGAAATTGATGTACATGCTACGAGCCTTTAAGTTTTCAGTGCTTAAAAAAGATAAACAAAATTATCATTATGTACAAATCAGGAATTTATATTGGAGATCGAAGCATAAAAAGACAAACTCCGGCAGATTAACCATAAAATTATTTTTACGAAATCTTAGTAAAACAATACAGCTCGGTTTGACTCAACTCGGTTTGAGTCAACCTGTGTTGAGTCAACGCAGTTTGTGTCAACCCAGATTGAGTCAACCGGAATACTATGAATAAATAACTTTTTGCTCGATACTACCCAAAACAAAATCTAATAAAAAGAAGTTTTCTAAGTTTACAATTTTCTCAAAAACTAGATGACATAAGACTATCTGGTTTTCAATGTTCGATTATGGAAATTTAAAGAGAAAGTGTATAATAGAAACCCATATAAAACCTTATTTCAAAATTTTAAAAAAACTGTTTCTAATTTTATTTCCAGTTTTTTTTTTTCTAAAATTTTGAGTTTGAAAATATTTTTTTCAAAAACAACTGACTTGAATTACTTATTTTGAATAAAATATTAAATAGCTAATTTCTAAGATCTAGATCTAAAAAATATAGTACTTTATTGTACTTGTTGCCATTGGTTTTTAAATATATATTTTTTTAGTTTAAGTAAATAGTACTTTCAAAAAATTCCCCTTCCCGCTTGAATGGGGAGCTCAGTGTTAAGAAATGTTTATACTACGTTCCTTATTATTATTTCATGTCGCGGTGCGAATCATTTTGGGGCCGAAAAACAAGCATTTTCGAAAATAGATCGTTTTTGAAGTCTCAATATGTATATTTTTTACTCGGGCCCCGTATCGAAAAAGTCCTCATAATTGTTTTTATAGAGAATATTATTTTGAATAAAACGAGAATAACTGTTTTTTCAAGAACTTCACCATTTAAGATAAGAACGCAAAATACCGTTATTTTCGACTTTTGTTTGTTTATTTTTTGTATATCTGTACCTTGGTTCTAAAAGGGCCAATGTGCAATTTATAAATTTTTAGGAAATCGAAAATTTTGCTTTTTAATTTTAAAAAATGTTTATAACTTTTGAAATTAAACTTTCTATAACCATTGGAGTCTTATTAAGAAACAATTGGAGCACATTGGCCCTTATTACAATCGAAGAACATCTTCCGCTGGGTCAAAATGTGTACTTAAGTCAATATATATCTGTACCAATGTACAGATTAACACCCCTATTAGGATTGTCAATTATCAATTTGACAGTTGATAAACCTTTAAAATTGGGTTTTTAAACTCATTTTATTAATAAACTGGTCAACAATGCTTTTAATAGTTTTTAGTTTTCTGTTCTTGTTATTTGCAACTGTCTGGATCATTCTCAATGATCAAAACTTTTATCAGATGGATTTTTAAACAGTGAATTTTTAATTTATCAACTATCAAATTGATAATTGACAATCGTAATAGAGGTGATAAAATCGACTTTTATCCATTTCATATAAAAAATAATATCTTTTAAATGAGCGCTAAAAGAAAAATTATTATAATGATAACTTTGTTATTTAAGAGTAAAAAGCAAAAATCTGGAATGTTGGGTTTTTGACGAATTTTTAAAATAATTATATATTTAAAATTATCAATCTTAGAAAGAATGAATTTATGTTTTTTTATATAGAAGGTCACATAATGCACAATTCTTGCATACAAATATTTTCCATAACATTCATCATTTCTGAGTTATACACAAAAAAGAGTAAAAAGAAAAAAAGTGTGAAAACAATTTTTGTAAAGAATGACATTATCTACAGGTTTTGGATATGTTGCTTTTCAGTACCATGTACCGTTTCAAAGTTATACGCGAAAAACGAGTATTTTTGATATTAAACCATGAATAACTTTTAACGCAAGCCATATTCGTTTGTAGACTTTTGCATTCGTATTACTTAGGCAAAAATAACTATAATTGCATTTAAAAATCTCACTTGGAATTTTTCCCCAGATTAGCATGTTATTTTTTGTAAATTTTTTTTGGGCTAAAGCCTTGATTACAAGTTTTCAAAGACTGACCAACTGTTCTGACCAGTTACTGACCAATTAATGGAACACTTTTTTTGCTTATATCCCATGTATGAGGTGCCAAGATCCCAGAGCCGGAGCCAATAAAGTATTCAATTAGCGAAACCATCCCCTACCATCCAAATTATGCCTAATTTTCTATGTACATAATTCCTTTATAGTCTAAGAGCTACCATAGCCCGATCATCCTAGACAAAATTTGACTATATATCAAAGTTAAATGAAGTACAAAATGTTTTGATGCAGTTTTGTTCCAATAATAGATAAGAATATAAAACCACAGTTTTACACCAAAATTTGTAATGGCGTCTAGGGTAAAATGGGGTAAAACTGAAAAAGGGCCAATTCTAAACGGGAGTTTCTAGAATTTTCTTTTGTTTTTTCGTCGATAGATGTTAAAAATATAAGAAAGTCATGCATATATTTTAAAATTCTAAAAAAAATTTTGAAGGAGTTATGATTGTTTAAAAGCTGAAAGCAAGAAAATAGTTATTTATAAAATAATTCACCAAAAATCAGAAGTTAACCCGATTTTGATTAAATTTCTATTTTTAGAAAGATAATAAGAAAAAAAATTAACCATATTTAAGGATATTTTGATGCTCCTTTTCTACAATTTTTTTTGATTTTTTTAAAAAACATGCTTTTTTTGTGTCAATTTTTGACACATTTTTGCCTATATCTTTCTAAGGGGGCGGTCTAAAAACTTCAAATTTTCACAGCACATACATAATGTTGATTTAAATTTTTGAGCAAAATTTTGATTTTTCAAAATACCGTTAAACAGAGATATTTACATTTTACAGTTAGTTTAAAAAACACATCATATGTCTGGAGTTTATGAATATAACTTTTGTTTTTTTTTTAGTTAAAAAGTTTAATATCTTTTTGTTACTCAAATATATAATACATAACTGTACATGCTATACAAGCTCCACAAATCGAGTCGAAAATCGAAAAAAATATCACCTATTTTACTGTCTTTTAAGGGTAATAACCAAAAATAATAATAATAAAAGATTATAACGGTTGATTTTTCGTGAAAATTTTGTCTTTCCAAAACTTAGGTATTTGCATTTAACAGTTAGTTTGAAGACAAGTCATAACTCTGGAATGCAGTAGCGTATACAGGGGGGGGGGGTATATGGACTAAAGCCCCCCCCCCGGGCTATATGGACAAAAGGCCCCGGGGCTATATGGACCCAAACCCTTCCCCACAGGTGATTTAAAAAACTCAAAGGGAGGGGTGGGGGCTATATGGACTAAAGCCCTACCGCATCGAAGTTGATTCTTTAAAAAATTCAATGTATACGCTACTGCATTCCAGAGTTATGAGTTGTCTTCAAACTAACTGTTAAATGCAAATACCTAAGTTTTGGAAAGACAAAATTTTCACGAAAAATCAACCGTTATAATCTTTTATTATTATTATTTTTGGTTATTACCCTTAAAAGACAGTAAAATAGGTGATATTTTTTTCGATTTTCGACTCGATTTGTGGAGCTTGTATAGCATGTACAGTTATGTATTATATATTTGAGTAACAAAAAGATATTAAACTTTTTAACTAAAAAAAAACAAAAGTTATATTCATAAACTCCAGACATATGATGTGTTTTTTAAACTAACTGTAAAATGTAAATATCTCTGTTTAACGGTATTTTGAAAAATCAAAATTTTGCTCAAAAATTTAAATCAACATTATGTATGTGCTGTGAAAATTTGAAGTTCTTAGACCGCCCCCTTAGAAAGATATAGGCAAAAATGTGTCAAAAATTGACACAAAAAAAGCATGTTTTTTAAAAAAATCCAAAAAAATTGTAGAAAAAGAGCATCAAAATATCCTTAAATATGGTTAATTTTTTTTCTTATTATCTTTCTAAAAATAGAAATTTAATCAAAATCGGTTGAACTCCTGATTTTTGGTGAATTATTTTATAAATAACTATTTTCTTGCTTTCAACTTTTAAACAATCATAACTCCTTCAAAAATTTTTTTAGAATTTAAAAATATATGCATGACTTTCTTATATTTTTAACATCTATCGATAAAAAAACAAAACAAAATTCTAGAAACTCCCGTTTAGAATTGGCCCTTTTTCAGTTTTACCCCATTTTACCCTAGACGCCATTACAAATTTTGGTGTAAAACTGTGGTTTTATATTCTTATCTATTATTGGAACAAAACTGCATCAAAACATTTTGTACTTCATTTAACTTTGATTGAATTCCTAGATTTATCGGGCTAACCAGTCACTTTGACTAACCTACTAGATACAAAGCTAAAACTTTGTATGTGCTTGATGTGGGACTAGTTAAGTACAAAAACCACGATCTGACAGGGTTGCCATCTGATTTTTTCAAAATGCAAACAAATGGTCAAAATGAATTTCCTTGTTAAAGTGAAATTTTAAAAAATTAGTTTATACACTGACGGATTTGGTGGTCAAAAATGCTTGCCAGACGAGTTTAAGGTTTTTAAAGTTAAATACAAAGTATGGGCTAGTTTGAGTATTTTCTTAGATACAAAAATTGACCTTTGTGTATGCTTTACTCGTGAACAGATATAGGTCAACAAATAATGGGAATTTTAATTAAGTGATATTTGATATAAAACAGGAAAGTTTTCCGCAATTCGGGGGCTGCCATCTATTTTTTCTTCAAAATTAAAAACAACTGCAAAAATTAACATACCTGCTTTTGCATTGTTGGTTTTTGCAAATATAATAACTTATATCTCTTTGAACGTGACACAAAAAATTCCATACAAACTTGGTGAACAAAGACAGCTTGTCAGACGAGCCTTAAGTTTTTAAAGTTGGTATTCAAAAAATCTCATTACGATTAGTTAGAGAAATGATTGAAATTAGACACGTAAACTGCTTATAATCCATATTCATGTCACATTAAGTCAACAAGTTATGATACTTTTACTGTATACATCCAAAGTTGCCGCATAATTTTTTTTTTGCAAAATTGACAAAATTTAAACGGCTACCCTTACAAATTTAGTTGTTTGCATTATGTAAGCTTATGCCATCTTGTATATAAGAAAATGCATTGCAGACCGGTTGGATGGTCGAAAGAGCCTGCCAGATGAGCCTAAAGTTTGTAAAATTGGTATTATAAGAAATATCATTTGTACACAAAGTTGTATAGTTAGCTTTGCATCAAATAGTAGGGCAAAGTAACTGGTCATATAAATATGTTAAAGGATTAAATCACCTGGAAATGGTTGTTGGCATTGAGCTATGAAAAAACAAACCATGCTTGCCACCTGCACAATGGGGCTAAATGTTCCTGCCGGCGGCGGCGGCGGCCTAAGGTTGCAAAAAAAAAACGAAAAATTTACTTCCTTGATTAAGAATGAAATTGATTCCAATCGATAGCACAACATTCAAACTACTAGAAATACTATGTCTGCCACCTGGATAGCGGGGCTGAATCGTCAGCAGGATAAAAGTAGTAGCACATCCACATAATTCGTTAAAGCGTAAATAATTTTTGTATGGTCTAGATAGTAGGGGCGTTAGTGCACGATATGAGGGCATACCTTTCATTTCGACCTGACGGGTTGAGATTTAATGCACTAATAGTTCATGTCATAGCTTTACTTTTAAGAAGGATAAGGGCATTTAAAAAATGCCCTTAAAACATTTGTCATATGATTATACTATTCCAAGATAAATATTTAAGTTGGTTAATCTTTCATGTCCCCCCTCCCCAGCACTTTGAAAGTAGCTTTTTAAAAAACCAAAAAATGTTTTCAATCAACTCTGGATATAATGTAGTAGATTGTTAAATTCTGCGTCGACACCATCTTTAAATTTTAAAAATATATTTCTAAGTTTTATTGGCTTTTCAAATTTTGTTTCCAAAACGACTTTTTCCACCCCCTTCATGCAAGGGAAGGGGTGGGAAAAAAACAATAATGTGGTCCTATGTTTTAAAGGGTGCTAAATCCAGCGGGAGTTCTCGGGTCATCGTCCGACCCTTGGTTTTCGATTTATAAGCAATATTTTGGAGCTGTGGCAACCCTTCTCTTGTCCTTCTGACAGTGTTGCCACCTTGGCAACACTTCTTAAAAGTAAAGTTAGGACATGGACTATTTGTGTACTAAAGCTTAACCCGTCACGTCAAAATGAAAGGTTGGTCTCACAAACAGCCCCACTAAGAGTTTAAGACAACGATTTCTTTTTGAAATTTTTAGACAAAGATTTAGAGAAAAATACTTCCCTCCTCAAAGACCGTTGCCAAACCCTAAATAGGGGTTAGAACTTTTTTGTTTTTTGTTCGTACATTTTTGTTTAAAAATATTGTTAATGATGTTGCTGGTATATTTAACATGAAAATGGCATAAAAGGGTTGGAAAACCCTCTTTTCAATTTCTTGCCCTAACATCAAAGATAATAAAATCACTTATGGGGATTTTTTGGCAGAAATTTTTATCAAATGAATGATATAAATATTTAGAATTGAGAGGGGAAACGGGGGGGGGGGGGGGGGGACAAATTACCCTCTCACGATTTCTTGCAATATATATCACCTCACTAAACATAATGTGCAAAACCTTCTCATTTTCGCTATATTTTACTATATCTAATTTCCTTACTAATATTTTGAAAATAATATAAAGGGATAAAATTAGATTTCACTACGGAAACAGCTTTTTTCTCTTTTTCTAACTTATGTTAAAAATTGTAAGGATATATTTGCTATCAATATTTAAACCATTTGAAGTAGAAAAAATTATTGTTTTCATCCTATCCGCATTTAAGGTAGGTACTAAAACTTTTTCCAGAACTGATGCTCTTTTTCTTTTTGGTTCTGCCTGCACAAGTTGTACGTGTGCGATCCCTTTTTGTTTTGTGGAATCTATTTTTCTCGTTTCCTGTCAAAATAGACATACAAGTGTGCAAATCTTACCAAATTTCCGTTAGGTCTGAAAACTGGTAGGTACACATCTTCCTTTTGACATAACAAATCAACTTCAAAAAGTCCCCGATATACCACTCGAGCATTTAAAGTTATTCAAGTTTTTAGATCATACAATTCTCTAGAAAAGAAATTAATAAAAAAAATAGGTTTTGGGGTACAACTCTTTAACGGTAAATGTTATCGAAAAGTATTTCAGCTAATGTTTTTTAATTTTTGGGGCCTTGCATGAAAATATTAAAATGTTTTTCCTTAAACTTACCATTAAGAAGATAAAATTATTTTAAGAAGTTAGTCAATACTCAAAAATAACGTTTTATTTTTATTTTCTCTCTTAAATGGCAAAAGTGTTCAGAATAATGTATGCTCAGTATGTAGAAGTTCAAATGCACTACCTTATAAGAAATGACATTTTGTCCCAGGCTTTTCAAAAGATAGCGATAATATAAAAGATCCACATTTTAGGCTTTTTGAGTATTATACTCTCAAATGGTTTTTGTTTGTAGATTATGTGAAACTCCTCAAGATAAAATTATTTGTTTATCTTAAATTTACAATTTTAAAGATAAATTATAAGAATTTATAAAAGTTATTAACACTGATTTTTTTTTCGTTTAACTCAACGAAAACTCAATTTCGTCATTTAAGATTCAAACCAAAAAATCAGAGTTAATAACTGTTTAAATCAAGGTTTAAACCCATTCGACTAAATATAATTCAAATCTGTCAAAAATTAGTGCCGCCAGCTCCCAGACTATTGGCTCTGGACTATTGGCACCTCATATGTGGAAAAGAAAGAAAGAAAAGAAAGAAAAGAAAATACCATCTAAGTGGTCAGTAATTGGTCAAAAGGTCAACTAGTCCTAGAAATTGGTCAGCCCTATATAGCTTGTAATTAAGGTTTAAGGTTTCTCAAGGTCACCTAAAGTCACGCGTCGGCACCTCATTTTTGGGAAAATAACATCAAATTTATACCATCTGAAAGATTTCATGGGCATGATAAAAGGGCAACTATTTTGGCAAGCTATTTCCAGTAGGTAATTGGCCACCCGTAAATTTTTTTAATGAATTTTTAATGAATACAAAATAAATGAGGACCACAGCGATTTTTGGCATCTCATTTATATTAAACTTGCAAAAAAATTTTACCATCTAAAAGATCTTTAACTCTATATAAAAGGTCAGCCAGTTCAGTGATTGGTCAAATAGATTTTTTTTTTAATGAATTTTTAAAAATTTTCAAGGTCCTAGCGATTTTTGGACCCTGATTCTTAGGAAATTTGCAAAAAACTAATACCACCTGAAAGGCCCTAATATTGTATAAAAGGCCTGATTGTTTCAGTAATTGGTCAGCTAGAGATGCATTTTTACGATTTTTTAAAGTTTTTTTCAAGGTGACGAACGATTTTTGCTCCTCATTTTGGTATTTAAAAAAAAAAAATGTGTCATCTGATAGGTTACTAGATCATCATAAATTATCAGTTAGTTCTTTTCCACGACCGAATTCGTCAAATATCTTGAGCTCATTATGCATAATTTCTGTCACATTTCTTGTGATTTTAATTCAAACCCCATTTTATTTTTCAATTTTCTTTTCGGCAGCTGATAATTTGTCTGTTTGTTGTTTTTTTGTAGTACAAATAGTAAAATCAATATTTACAACTTTTGAATATAGCCAAGACCCAATTTTATACAATAATTTAGGTCATCTAACAATCATAGATTTGTTTATAATATTTGTCACTTCTAAGACCATGCCTCCACTTAAAATAAAACAAAATAACAAAAATAGAAAACTAAGATAACTATCCCAATTAGAAAATAATTATCAAGCTTATCTTAATTTTCTCTTCTGGTTTTCTTTTTTTTTTGTTTGTTTGTTAATACCTTTTGGGTTGAAAGCTTTTGTCATCTTTTTCGTAATTTTTTGTCTAATTTATTATTAACTCTTTCAAAAATATAAAAAAAAATTCTTCCCAGATACATACAAATACAAACATACATACATGGAATGGATACTCTCTAACGTCTAACAGGAATTGTTGGCCAACGGCATCAGATGTAATTTGTCTTTAAGAAGTATAAAGCGGTAGTTTTTCTATCTATGGAATGGACCTTAATTGCTTGTCTTCAGCTTTCGTTTTTTTTTTTTTTCTTTATTCTTTTTATGGGTCTCTTCTTTCGTGAGATTTTCTTTCTAATTCTGTTTCTCTTCCTCGTAATAGGTTTCTTTGCTTCATTGTAATAAAAAGTGTATAAAGCACTTATATACATCACACTTTATGATATTTGTATTAAGTAAACTCATTGTTAAGGGCTTTAAGAAAAAAATAAAAAAGATAAAAGCGCTACTGGGACACTCTGGGCTTTCACATCATACAGTCGCACATTAAGTACAATGAATAATTCTGGTTTTTGGTCTTAATGTGTTCTCTGTGAGTGGGTCAGTTTTAATTGGGAAAATCTAAGGATCATTTCTCTTATACCCTCGACGACGATGAAATTACGTAAGAATAGATAAAGTGCTTCTATAGGACTTGCTTTAGGTTCTTAGAGAAGCAAAACATTTGGAGGATTGTCATAAAGGCACATAAATGAAATCTATTTAAAAAGGGATATACTCTTCTTAAACTAAAGGTAAATATAGACTCTTTATACATCTAAATGATGATTTGATGTTTTGTTTTGTTAAGCCCATACCTACCCACCATACCCATTTTTCAAAAAGTGTTCTAACTTTGTCTTCCGTTGTTTACCCTTAGACCATTAACAAAAATCCAACTAATTAGCTTAGTGGTTTTTCTGGTAATGAAATTAGTTTTATTTTAGTTTAAAACAGGTGAGGGAGGGGGGAGAAAGTTCCCTTAAGTGTGCATGAATTTTAATTTGAAAGCTTTACTTTGAACACAAATGTTTTTCTATCAACAAAATGCACCCAAAGCTGGTTTGTCTCTCTGTGTCTAAGCCAGAACAAAGGGTATTTAAAAAAAAGGACTTTGTTTTTCTTTTTTAAATGACGAACTTTGTTCAATAGCCAAAGCACAGTCAAAGTTTCCCCTTTTTAAAAATATCTAAAGTTTGACTTTCTACTCTGAACTCGTGCTTATCAATCTCGGTGTTGAGCTATCTTTACCCGTCCTCGTCATCCTCTTCGTATTATAGTCGTAGTCGTTGTGTATAGTGTTGTCGTCGTCGTCGTCGTTCTCGACCAAAAGAAAAACTTTTAATTATTTTGTGTAAAATTCTCTTAAAAAGCTTCTTACTAACCAAACAACCGGGTATGAAGTAGGTGGTTTATGCTCGAAGAAACAAAAGGCCAAATATACGGAACCCATTAAATGAGCAAAACAAAAAAGCCACGTAGTCGTGTTGTCCTCGTCCTATAGTCCCATATACATAAATACATACATAGCATCGGATCGGATATGTATAAGAAGAAGAAAAGGACCAAAACCAGCACTTTTTAAAAATTTTGCGTTCGGTGGCGAAAAATGGAAGAGTAAACAAAACCAACAATTTTTTTTGTTGGTTGTTGTCTTGTGTTTTCCAAAGTTTGTGGCAAAAAGTAATATTTTTGGGGGGCTATATTCTTGTTCGTCTTTCTTCATTTCTAATTCCTACCACAGAAGAAGGTGGAAATTAATGGCATCTTTGTAAAGTATTTTTGTCGATTTGTTTTCTTCCACCCCCAAGAGAGTAGATAAACAAAATTTTTCATATTGATCATAAACTGTGGTATTTTTTTTTGTTTGTTTGTTTGTTTGTATTTTCTAACACCTACATAATATATACATATGTACAAGTAGATACCTATACACATACTTTGTTGTTGCAGACTTGTTTTTTTTTTGTTTTTCAAAAATTTTCTGTTGATTTTTAGGGGTTTTTGTTTTTCATGCAAGGCAAAAACACTTAGGGATGCAAACAGGAGGCAATTTATAAGTCGAATACCAAGTAAGTACAATCTATGCCTTCAGTTTTGTTGTTAAATTTATGAAGTGAAGGCAAAAAAGAAACATGTTGATGGTATGTCCCCATGGTACAAGGTATATGTTGGACTAATAAATTCAAAAAACAGTTCATATAAAATTCAAAATAAAAATAATAAAAAAAAAAAAAATAAAATCACAACTAGGTCGCAATTAGTTGATCTTCTACTTCTAGGAAATATAGAAATTTGAAGTATTCATCAGTACAATTCCTGAACAATCTTGGGGATGAATACCTTAATAGTAGCAGCCGAAACAAGCATGGAATGAGAAATATGAGAGTAGCTGCTCAGATCCAACAGAAAAAAACTAATAGTATTTTCTGTGGAAGACTACACCTGCAACAGTAGGTCCAAGGGGCACTATAAAATGCTTCTTTTTCGTTAGAGAAAAGTCTTATACGGCCCCGTATAATTGCATGGGTGATTCCAAAGGCATTTAAATCACTAAATAATGGGAATAAGACGTACTTGAACAGGGTGTTTTGAGTGTGATGTGACAAAACACTGAAGCGTGTAGGATTAGGCCCAGAGAAGAAAATATTTTTGAGAACGGGGAGTCCATTTCTCTCCGTTTAGGTGGAAGGGACAATTTTCTAAGCCAATGACAGAGTAAACAAAATATTGAAAATACAATGATTTTTATAGAGCCAATAATGCATTCTTGATTTTCCTTTTTAAATAAAGTTATTTCATTAAATTAATACAAAAATAATTTTCAAACTTAAAACTAAAAAAAAATAAAAATTTTGTCTTTTTTTTTTCAAAAATTACATCTTACAAACTAAGTACATTTTTGTTTTAAGTATTCAATACTTTTATTAATTTTTAATCAAACATTAAAAAGTTATACCTATGTTATGCCTTAAAGTTTTTGAGAAAGTCAAAAGTAACAATTTCGTAAGCTTACTACAGACAAAGTAATTCTTCACTCAGAAAAAAATGTCAATTTAATAATTAAAACGGCCCGTGTTAAGTTGACAAGGTGCACTATTCCATGTAAAGTTACAAAAATTTAAGAAATTGATGTGTTTTGAATAACCTTATATTCAGTGTTAAATCAACCTGGTAGTCTTTTTTACAATATCCAAGTTGATTTAATGAGATGTCCTGTTATTTAAACCATAAATAATGTTTATAAGTGTCAATTTTAACCGAGATCGTTAACACTGTTTGTTATTAGTTTATATTTTACCACAAATCGGGTTGAATTAACGTTTTATATGGTTATTTTTACAATTTTTATTTTTTGAACTTAACCTGGTCTACTGCTAATGAAGCACTCTGCCAGTTCATTTCAACGTGACATCAGGATTAAAACACACACGCAGGCCATCAAGATTTTCATGTTAAATTTACCAGATTTCCATTTTGAATTTACAGGACATTAAACATTGAGTCATGTAAAATTTACAAGATTACATTTTTAAGGCAGTATTAAATTTACAAGGTGTCTTGCAGATTTTACCAGCAAACACGACATTAAAATCAGGAATCTGGTATCAGGTATAACTAACCAGAAATTGGTTAGTTAAATCTGTATTTTTTTTGAGTGTGGTTATTTTCTACGATAGTTACTACAAGGCAATTACGCATAAGGTTTTTGATATTTCCTGCCTGAATAGGCTGAATAGGGGGAAAAGATCCCCTCCTGTTGTTTTTTTTTTGTCTCTGCCCAACCTACTCTAACATTTTGTCACACCTAATGCAAAACACCCTCTTATAATGACACAAATAACATTCTGTACTACGGTGGTGACTGGTCAGTGGACACCTCCATAATATGTACAGTACATGTACAAGTACATACATTTGAGCAGAGAGGAACCAAATAAGTTTTTGTAGTAAGAATGAACGAGAATATTATAGCTGATAGAAATGTGTGTTTGCTTACAAAACAAAGATTAAATAAATTAAGTGCCTGGACATCTTGTGAAATACGTGGCCCTAGTGACTTAAACAAATCTCAATAATTCCTTCGTGTGTGTTGTTGTTGGCATAGGAGTGGAAGGGACCTACAATTTGCTACTGAATCCAATCGGCTGTCCTTGAAAAAGGGACACATATATATTTTAGCAGATTTGAGAAAAATGAATTTTAATGTATGTATTTGATTTTAGCACCTTCAAATTAAACAATATTGGAAATCTTAAAAAGACATTTCTTGCGCATGATTTGTTTGAACACAAACAAAATATGGTTCATGCTGAAGCACCTAAATAAATTGCTGGAAACTTTCCAACCCTTTTGCCTTTGTGACTTTGAGCCATTTGCAGTAAGAAATATAAACATTTTAAGATTCACACAAAAAAAATGCAATTTTGGAAATTTGGCATTTTCAACATTTATTCTTAGAGGGGAAGTGTTATTCCTAGACAGTGGTTTCTAACTCTGATTGACTTGTGGACCCGTGAGGGGAGTTCGAAATGGCTGCGGACCCCCAAATATTTCAATATGGGAAACATAACGAGATGAAGGTATGCCTTTGCCTGCTTGCACCAACATATCATTCACATTTCACATTTTTTGTAGCCACGATTATTTTGAACTACGATAAGCCGTTTTTGAATTTTATCGGATATTTGAATTACCTTCATAACGAAAGGGTTACCAAACATTTGGCGAATACTCTAGGAATCTGTTTGGCTATACATTTTGGAAAATAGTGTTCCAAATTGGCTTTGAAGATTACACCAACAATGTGCTGTTAACCGCTAGCGGTGCAAGCTTGATGCAATATTTTTTTGTACTGTGCAAAATGTTTTCTAATGTTGAAAAATATTTATGTAGTTTTGCCTTTTAACCTTCTCGACTAAGAGATGGGTTTGGATTAATTTTTATTTCTTAAATGAATCCAAATTATGTCAAACATTTTAGTTTAATCTTTCAAGTTGAAATTTGAAAACAATATTATATTTTTGAGGTAAATTTTGTCTGTCCTACAAGGTCAATCACTTCACAAAATATTTTAGTTTTTCGGTGTGGCAGTTCACGCTAAGGTTACTCTGATGTTATCTTAATTTTTAAATTGTTTTAGTTTTATTTTCGGACCCTCCTCTTGTAAAGTATAAAGATTTGTTTTAACAAATATCTTGGCTCTGGTACATCGTAAACTATCTAAGCGCAATTTCTTTCCATTTCTTGTACCATTTGTGTCTTAACATTTCTTAAGACATTTTTACTTACGACTAAATACTATATGGCAAGTTTTGCATTCTAAAATAGATCGATTTTACTTTCAGTAAACAAGGTGTATGAACAGGTGAGAAACCTTTGTCCGAAAAATGGTGCCTGGAAAAGAACCATTTTTTACTTGCGATATACAGCTATGGCCAAAATAATAGCAACACTCTCTAATTTTTGCTAATATTGTGTGTAGTACTTACAGTAGGCAAATATTAAAAAATATTAGTGTTATATATTAGTGGTAAGTATGTTCTTTATCTATTTTATATAAAATTTTTTAAAAACTAAAAGAGGTGTGCAAAATTTCGTAGTCCATTTACTTTAGGCTTCCCAACAAGTTGGTCATAATAATAGCAACACTTGATTAATTTAACAAAAAACAACACACTTTGATAACCAATGCATTTTTTTTTTATTTATTAGCAATGAATATTTAATATTTCGTTGAAAACCCTTTATTTTTCAACACTGCAACCATTCGATTTGGCATAGAGTCTACCAACTTCATGCACTTTTCTTGTGGAATCGAATACCACACTTCTTGGACAATTCTCCATAGATCCGCTTTGTTGGTAGGTTTATGCTTACTAACCTCAATCTTCAGTTCATTCCAGAGGTTCTCAATAGGATTTAGATCCGGTGATTGAGAAGGCCACTCCATTACGTCCAATTTGTTTTGCTGAAACCAGAGCTTTGTTGATTTTGCCGTATGCTTAGGGTCGTTGTCTTGCTGGAAACGCCATTTAAGTGGCATATTTTCGTCAGCCCACGGAAGCATAACATTTTGCAGTATGTCCACATACGACTCCTTTGTCATTATGCCATCTATAACAAATATTGGACCAACGCCCCACCAAGAAAAACAACCCCATAACATTATGCTGCCACCTCCATGCTTCATGGTTGGTTTTGTGTACCGCGGATTGTAGGCCTCGCACTTTGGGCGACGAACAAACTGTTTTCCATCCATTCCGAATAAATTTATTTTCGTTTCGTCGCTCCAAAGCACATTCCTCCACTGCTTCTTGGCCTGAAGTGGGTCGTCTTTCATCTGATGCCTTTTTGCAAAACAGATCCTCTTCTGGGTGTGTATTTTTCTTAGTAAGGGCACCTTCCTTGGAGATCGTGCATGAAGGGCAGCATCCTGCAAGATACGACGAACAGTTCTAGAACTAACTGACGTTCGTATTTCTCGCTGCAGATCTTTTGAGGACATAAACGGATTCGTTTTAGCTTTCCTCACCAACGTAGCTTTGTCTCTTGCAGTCATTTTAGACGGACGCCCTCTGGTTTCTTCAACATTTTTGGAGTTTATAGCATTCCACACCATTCTGGCAGAGCGCCCAATGACTTTTGCTATCTCTCTCATGGATCCACCGCTGTTATGCAGAGCTAAAATGGCTTCTCGTTGGTCTTCAGTGCAGTGCTTCGCTCTTCCCATTTCTATGTGCCATATTTAAAAAAAAATGAGCCTAAAATTTCAAAATTATTCTCAGATTAACAAATCTCACCAAAATTTTGACTTTTTCAAGCTAATAACAATTTTTGTTTGACTTTTATTCAAATGTTGCTATTTTTTTGGCCAGCAAATTTTGTAGTTGCTATCTACTGAGTGCATAATATTACAAATAACTTTTGTTTACTCACAAGATCAAACGTTGAATAGATTGGCAATATAATAACCGTTACAATAACACAGCTATTTGTTCACATGTTCGCCTAACTAAAGTGCAAGATACAGTATTACCTAAAAGTAAGGAGCGTTGCTATTATTTTGGCCATGGCTGTAGGTACTATAAGGCAAGTCTTGGATTCGTGCCATAAAAATTTCGAGATAACAATCAAACATGACATTACGATGATAGAGAAGACCAAAAAAGTGGGTGACACAATTCTGTCCATCTGTCTGTTCGTCTACAGCCTAAACGGCTCGATCGATTTTCTTCAAACTTGGTACATAGTGGTTTTTGGTGAATCTGCACACACGTCATTTTTTTTTAACAAAAAATAACGGTACTATTTTTTTTATCAATTTTATATAATCGCTTTTTTCTCAAAAACAGCTCCACAACTTTTCTTTAAAAAAAAAATCAATAAATTTCCTTTAGTAAAAGCTACCTCTGAGTGGGAAACCAATTTTGAAAAATTGTTATTAATGGTACCTCCCAAAACACCATATTTTTAATTTTCGATTTTTTCAAAATGTTAAAACTGATCTCAATATTTTTTATACAGAAGCTTTCAAAAAATATAAGTAGTACTGTATACGAAAAATTTTGAAAACATGTTTTTTGGGGTTTTAAAAAATGTTTCAAATTTTTTTTTTAATCAAATATTTTGAAAACGACATGGTAGATCTTCTTAAAACTCGATACTTAAGAGTTTTTTAGTACTTTATAAAATATTTTTGGAAAAAAAACTTAAATTTATGAAAAAATGACGGTACCTTCCATACAAAAGTTAAAAAACCGCAAAGAAAAATATTTTTTTTTCTCAAAAATGACTCCTACGATTTTAGTTTAACTTATTCCATATATGTATTAAAATTAGTACGATATACTACCAAAAATTATAAAATTTTACACTTAGCAACTATTAATAGTACCTGTCGCAGAACGTGTTCCTTTATTTTGAATTTTCTCGTTATCGGCTTAACGGATTTAGATGAATTTTTTATATACAAATTTCAGATGAGATTAAGTAATACTCCGTATCAAAATTTTCTAAAAAAAGTTTTTTGAATTTTAAAAAAAGTTTCAATTTTTTTTTTTTGAAAATTTGATATCTCAAAAACGGGTTGAAAGTTTTTTTTTTTTTAAATTTTTTAATCTGTACATGTATGTAAATACTTTAGGTTTGCATACCAAAATTTGTTCTTAAAAATGTTTTAAGAATTTTATATATAATAAATTAATTTTTTAAAAAACCGCTCCAACGATAATTTTTTTTTTTTTTTTTGAGAACTCAATATCTCGAAAACATCAAAGGGAGGTTTTAATTGGAACTTGTTTCTTAACGGGTTTTACTTACAATTCTTAGAATATAAAAAATATAAATTTCTTTTACTCAAAAATTACTAAAAATATAAATGATAATAACCGTTAAGTATTCTCAAAAATAGCTCTTGAGATTTTGATAACAAATTTTGTAAAATTTTTATCAGGCATTTTTTTTAGTAACCTCCCATAGAACGTTTTTTTTTTATTACATATTAAAAAAAAATTATTTGTTTTAGGTACTATTTTTTTTTTGAAAATTTGATTCTCAAAACCAGGTCGATAATTTTTTGAAATTCAATTTTGATCTATTTGTTAATAAAAACCTGAAACTTGCAAACCAATATTTTTCCTTAAAATAATGTAAAACATTTAATAAATAAAAATTTAGTTTTTTAAGAAACTGCTGCGCTCCAATGGGTTTGATTTTTTTTTTACATAAATTCATATTGGTGTCTTCAAGTACTCAGATGATTTTTTTTTACATAAAATAGTTTAAAACTATAAGCCGGCTCTGGACTTTTGGCACCTCATATGAGGGAAATTTGATAAAAAGATATCCCATGTAATTGGTCAGTAATTGGTCAGAAAAGGTCAACTGATTCCAGAAATTAACTTTTAATTAAGACTTAAACCTTCTCAAGGTCGCTCAAGGTCCCGCACGATTTTTGGCATCTCATTTATGGGAAATTTTCAAAAATTTAATACCACCTGAAAGGCCCTAAGAACTATGTAAAAGGTCAGCTAGTGTCAGTAATTGGTCAGTTGTAGATACTTTTATACGATTTTTTAAAGTATTTTTTTTTCAAGGTCACGAACCGTTCATGACCTATTAGAAAAAAAAGCTTAGAAAAAATCGTAAAAAAGATCTTAGGGCCTTTCAGGTGGTATTAAATTTTTGTAAATTTCCCATAAATGAGGTGCCAAAAATCAGAATGTCATGCAGAATATTCAATATAGGGACTTTAGACGTATTGATTATGCCTTATTAGAAGAAGATGTCCGAAATTTTAGTTGGAACGTAATTCATTACCTACCCACTTCTCATCAACAAATACATTTTTTTAATGAAGGCACTTTGACGCTTTTTAATAGACATGTTCCTCTTATTACAAGAAATATCACACCACTTACAAAACCATGGTCTTCATCGTGTTCGTCATCTTATTCTCCAACGTGAACAAGCATTCAGACGCTGGAAATGGTTTCGGTTACAGGAGCATTATAACATATATCGCCTCCTTCGTAACAAAGTTGTCATGGCTGTACGCACCGAAAAACGACAAATGTACTTTAACAAATTAAATCCATCCCTTAGTGGGCGAGACCTCTGGAATAATCTTCGCCAAATAGGAGTTGCAAAAAGCAAACATAATTGTATTGATGAAATGGACAGCAACAAGCTCAACAAAAAATTCATTTCTCTGCCGTCAGCCCATTCAGCTACAATTAACGCAACTTTAAGTCTTAGCATGAGAAATGATTTTTCGAATCTCGGTTTTTGCTTTAGGTCAGTTGATAGCTCCGAAGTAGTCGAAAGTATTCTTTCCATTAAATCGAATGCTGTTGGCCTTGATGAAATGAACCCTAGATTTCTCAAGATAATTCTACCTTTTGTTCTACCGTATATTTCTTATATTTTTAACACGATTTTAACTACAGGAGAATATCCCAAGCAGTGGAAATTAGCAAAAATAATACCGGTTCCCAAAAATTCAAAAAATGATGAGTATAGACCCATTGCTATTTTGCCTTTTTTATCCAAAGTCTTTGAAAGAATCTTGCAAAATCAAATGATCTCATTCCTTAATGCCTCAAATTTTTTAACACCGAAGCAATCTGGACTTCGAAAAGGATGTAGCTGTATAACAGCTTTGCTTAAAGTTACGGAAGATATTCGTATAGCCTTGGACCAGGAAAACGTTAGTTTACTAATACTCTTAGATTTCTCCAAGGCCTTTAATTTGGTTGATCATTCCGTTTTATGTGAAAAACTTCTTCGGTTTTTCAATTTTTCGACTTGCGCTGTTAAGCTTTTGTTCTCCTACTTAACTGACCGAAAGCAGTCTGTTCATTTAAATAACGAATCGTCTGATCTTCTTCCAACACCACGTGGTGTGCCGCAAGGTTCTATTCTGGGTCCTCTTCCATTGTGATTTCTAAAAAACAGGTCGATGTTTCCTACTTTCCCCCTGTGATCTTGCAAAACACCCTAGTCCCGTATGTTGAAACTGCTAGAAATCTTGGAGTGATTTTTAATCGGACTTTAACATGGAGTCTATTAACTATTTAAAGTATCGCGCCCTAACTATGGTCGCTAACATTTTCTTGAACAACCAACCAAAGTATCTCAGCGAAATGATAAGTATGGCATCTTCGCAAAGAACAAGAATGATGGTTCATCCACGCTATGCTTCCCTTTCATCCGAGCGTCAATTTTTTATATATTCTACTCGCTTATGGAATTCCCTACCGCGCAGTTTTAGAGAAATGAATGACTCTGCTAAATTAAAGGACAAACTAAGAATTCATTTTTCTCAATTATAAATTACAAAACGACTTATAAACAACTTTACTTGCAACATTTTCTGATCTTCCCCTAACTTACGCTTTTTTTCTTGTTTTAGGTATTTTTTTTTATTTTTCTTTCAAATATTGGCAATAGTTTATAAATTCTTCTTTTTTTGCATTATATAATTTTTCCTTTTTATTCTCTGCTAAGAAAAATGTAAATTTCTAGCTTTCATACAAATTGTTGTAATTAATAATAGCTTATATCTAAGTTATAAGACACTTTGTCTTAATGTATATAAGCACTTCATAAATAAATAAATTGTAATTGTAATTGTATTGTAAAATCGCACGTGACCTTTGACAATAATTTAAAAATTCATTGAAAAAAAAAAAACTATTGCGCCCAAATACTAAAATTAGTTCTCAGGACCTTTCTGATGGTATTAAATTTTTGCAAATTTCCCATAAATGAGGTACCAAAAATCGCTATGACCTTGAAATTTTTAAAAATTCATTAAAAAAATCTATACCTGACCAATTACTGAAACAAGCTGACCTTTTATATAGATCTAGAGATCTTTCAGATGGTACACTTTTTTGGCAAATTTCCCTAAAATGAGGTGCCAAAAATCGTTTTGACCTTGAATTTTTTTTTTAAATTCATAAAATTTAATTAAATTAAATTCATAAAAAAAATCTATGGCTGACCAATTACTGAAAATAGTTGACCTTTTATCACGATCCAGGAATCCTTCGGATGGTATACAATTATGGCAAATTTCCCTTAAATGAGGTGCCAACAATCGCGCGTGACCTTGAGTGACATTGAGAAAGTTTAAGCCTTAATTAAAAGTTATCTAGGGCTGACCAATTTCTGAGACCAGTTGACCTTTTCTGACCAATTAGATGGGATACTTTTTTATCAAATTTCTCTCATATGCCAAAGGTCCAGAGCCCTATAAGCCTCCTTCTTTCGTTCCTCTATCCCACTCACGTTGCTCAATATCAATATCAATTGATTTCTTAGTCAATAGTACCTGTTAGAAAAAAAAACATGAAAATGAAATAAAGCCAATATGGTATTATTTCGTTTTCTTAAGCGAATTAAAGTCAAATCGAAAATTTTGCTGCATTTCTGCATTGAAAACGAACTAAGGGCAAATTTAGGATTTTTGGCTTTATTTTGTTGGGCTAAATTCTACACTTCTTTCTAAGTGTCGTGTTATTTCACTACCGCATGGTAAATTAAAACTTTCGTCTATAGGTAAATCTTCAAAAAATCCATATCTAAGTAGTTAATTTAAAAAAAATGCTAATTTTTTGCCAACATTAAAAATATGTAACTTTACCCCTTAATGATGAAACTTGGAAATTCTTAGTATGTACGAGTAATTATATATAAAGTAGTTGAAGGCTCTTTTAAAAATTATAATACTATAGTCAAAGAGTTATCTTGAATTCTTTCACATAACTGTAACCAATAGCTGGTAGCTAACAATCTTATTAAAAAAGTAAAATATATTCTGTTTGAAGAATTCATAAGACAGTCTCGTCTGAATACAAAAAAAAAAAACTCACTATAATTCCATTAATTTCTATGGTTCTTAATAAAATCAAGAAATGTATACCTTTTTGACCTAAAAAACAAAATGTTAAGAAACATCTCAGACCATCTCTAGATCTGTGTGTATATTTCTCATAATTACAAACCCTTTTTTGTATAATCTCATTTTTTTCATAACACCATAAGTGGAGAAGCCTACAAATAATATAGCTTGAAAATATGAGTAAAAAGGGATCTTTTTTTTTTCTTATTTTTTAATGACAAATTTCTGAATACATTCGGTTAATAAAAGACTAAGCATAGACTTGCTTCCAAAAGGAAGAAAATGAGCCCCAGGGCTACTGTGTTGTATAAGCATAATGGTAATGATGATGGTATCTTGTGAAAATTTTTCAAGTAAATATAAGGGGAAGTCCGGTGTGATAAGTTAGCAAAAAGGAGTGATTGTATATTTTTGATGTTACTTTTATGAAATTTTTCTTTATGCTGGTGTCACAATCACCTGCTTTAAAAGGGGGAGCTGTTTGTTGTAGCTAAGTAAGTCAAACAGTTAAATGCCATAGGTACATAAAAGAAGGGTTCAAGGCAAGCATTCGTAAAAAATCACCGTTGGAGTTATAGCAATTAATTTTTCTCCAATCGCAAACTATGTAAAAACAAGAAAAAAGTTTGTAAATAAATTCGTAATTTTATGCTTGACAAACTTAACAATTTTTAACTTACTATCACAAGGACTAAGCTATGTACTTGAGCGATGAACATAACAAAAAAATATGAGTGGTGTAGACTGTGGTATTTATTCGTGTTTGTGTATAGAATTCCTTTAATCACACAAACGCTTGATGTCAAATACATGTAAGACAAAGAAATGCTAGAACCTGGTACATAAATGGTCAATAAAACTATAATGCTAATATGAAAATGAATGAAAATTCTGTACAATAAAAACAGGAAGGTTTATTACCTGCTAGATAAATACATACAAAAGCCAATGAAACAAATTTTACTCCAATATTTTTTTCTTTAAAAAGTGTTGTATGGCGTATGAGTGATTTTTTCATACGAAGATTAAGAACTAATTATGAGTATTTACTCTACGAAAATATTTATATGGTTTTTAAATTTCAAGCAAAATTCTATCTCCTTTAATTAATTGAGAAATGTTCTATCCACAAAAATAAATGAAAATTTAATAAATTTGAAAAGACTTTGTGTCCACACCTTCTTGATTTTATTTGCTTTCAGCACTTTTGCTCACCCTTGTTATAAATAAATAATTAAGGTATAAGGTACCTGATGTATAATTTATATGAAAATTCATCTGGAATCCTTTAAAATTAGAGTGACAAAAAAAAAAAACGAAAACAACTTCAGCAGCTACTTCTAACCTAGTTTTTGAATTTAAAATGCACAGAGCTATGTCCAGCTATCAGAGGAGTAAAATTGCGTTTAAATTTAATGGCACAGCTGGCAGGCTGACAGAAATATAATTTTCAATAATGCAAAGATATACGAATTATTTTTTTTATTTGATTAAGTTTTTTAGAAAATGGTTTGCGTCATTTAAAAAACGGCGTGGCTGAAGGATTTGTTTTAATAATTATGCTCCCACATTCAATAATGTTTTTTGATCTCGAGAATGCCTCATTATCCGTCATAAAAAGGAAGTGCACCACTGGGTTGCCAGAAAAAATTTTCTCAAAATTTAGACATTCAGGAATTAAAAATAGGGACAAATCGGGACTAGAGACCGTTTGAAAAGCTTAGTCATTTAGACCATGCCGATAATAGATTGGAAAGGTTAGTCATTTAGACTATGCTTATCTCTCCTAGGTTAGGTTAGGTTGATGGGCTGACGATGGATCTTGTTCCCGTCACACTTAGATCAATGTTGATCCATTGTGGTACCCTGATGGACTATCTCTTTAAAAATATAAACTATGAAATACTATGGAGCATCGAGCCATTTATAGGCGTTGACCAGTTGACTTTGAGATTTCTGCTAGATCGTTGAAGAAGTTTAACATTTTTTCCTTATAGTGCAGAGTGCAGGACAGTGACCTAGGTAGTGAAAGATGTACTCCCCTACTTCTTTGTCCCCACAGCTTCTGCATAGGTCTTCACTACTTAGTCTCATCTTCTTTTTGTGATACACTAAGAGATTATGTCCTGTGATAATCCCTGGTAAAAGATTGAAGGATCTCTTTTTCAGGTTCATGGTAAGTTCAGTTTTTTTTTTTTTTATTGTAGCTAGGCCACAGATTCTTTGTACACGTTACTAGTGCCATTGAGTTTCATCTATCATTGGTAAGTTCCACTATCTTCTTTCCAATTGTCTGTTTAATGGCACAGGGTGGAATTTTAACACTGGAGTCTATTAGGCTTTGATCTAACGATGAACCAGTCCTTGCCAGTTCATCTGCTTTTTCATTTTCTAGGATTCCACAGTGTCCAGGAACCCAGCAGAGTCTGATGTTGTGCTGCGTGGCATGAACCTTTAGATCTTCAGGACAGCATGAAACCAGCTTGGATTTTATTTTTGTTGCAGAGATAGCTATGATCGCATGTCTGGCTGTCAATGTAAAAGGTGATATCAGCCCGTGATCTCTCCTAGCAAATAACATCAGTAGACTAGAGGGGATGTGCCAAACACTGCATAATGAAAGAAGATTCGAGCGGTCTTAGAATTAATAGTAAAGAGACAAAATAATAATGAAATTACATACTTACTTTTCCGGCTTCCGATCCATGAAGGGTCCCTGCCTGAGAAATATGAGTAATGAAATCACACATCCTAAGGATTCGCTTACCACAAATTACAAACGTATATCTAACGTGGAATTATGGCGCAAAACTAGTCAAGAGCACCTGGATATCAACATCAGAAGGCGGAATTGACGACCGGTCACACCTCACACACACTGAAGAAACCATACGTTGATATTGCGAAGCAGTCTTTAAACGGTGTCCTCAAGATGCACGCCGGCGGCGGGTTGGAAGACCAAAAACAACATGGAAACCAACTGTTCTAGCAGAAGCAACATCCTAGAGAAAGACACGGCCACAGTTAAAATACCTTGCTGCAGACCGTGAAGGATGTAGACGTTTTGTTGCCGCTCCATGCCCCAACCGGGGATTTAGGACACGACGAAGAAAAGGATTTTGACTATCCTTACAAAATTAAACACAATGCGATATCAGCACAAATATGGGAACTGTTCTCAAGGCTTAGACGAGTAAAGGTTTCATAGATTACATGCATATCATCAGAAGGGGGGAAAATTTCTTGCATCTTCGAAAAAAATCTAAACATTTTGCAGCATTTTTGGCGCCATCGAATATTTGATCATTCTATAAAAGGTGGTCGATGCAAGTCCCACTCATGGATAGCAGAATAAGGGGAGGATTTGGCTTTAATCACAAACGACAGCATTGAGTTTTTGAAGCATTAAATTTCTTCGTGCCTTTCTTTTTGGGGACAAGCTGGACAAATGCTGTTTTCCATCCACTAGGATAGAAATATTCAGAAAACGACAGATGGAAAACCTTACGATGTGGCTTTACAAGCTTTGAAGAAAACCTCTTCAGAACAATGCTAGGAGTACTATCCAGCCCAGTGGATTTGTGAATATAAAAATGGCACCAAAGATGTGGTGGTGTTTTTAATGTTTTTACTACTTTGTACTACTGTAGTATTTTTTGCCTTAATTTCAGGTCATTTTGTAAATTTGGTTCGTCGTATAAGGCCGTTAAAGATCTTTATAGTTTTTTGATCCAGTTTTCCTCAGTAGCGTTGGACTTATAACATCGGAAACTTACTTCGGATCTCGTGTGATTTTTTGGCAGTGATCTCTTTACAATTAATGGAATTCATTCCTTACACTCAAAGGATGAAATGAAGCCTGGAAGTAATTTTTTGTAATCCTTGAAAAATGGCGCCCAATCTGAGGTCCAGTTAGAAACCCGAAATCCTTGCGCTTTTCGTGGTGGAAACCTTATTTTTATACCTGCAATTTAGTTCTAACATGCTAAGGATGTAATTTAGATTGTCATTGTTTTAATCCTGTCGCTTGAACACCATTTTTAAAAATGGCGCCCGATCTTTGTTAAATAGTTAAAAAAAGTAAGTTACTGAAAATTTCCTTGATCAAAATTACGATTGATGTGTTATAAGAAAGGTGTTGAGCAGAGACATCTTCATTTTAAATGTCAATGTTGCCAAATTTCAGGAACATACTTTTTCCTTCCTCTATTTCTGGGTTATTTTTAATAAAACTATCGTCAATCTGTAGGAAGTATAGTGACCAGTTTAAATGGCTCTGCACCTTTGGCACCTCATATTTGGGATATTCGCAAGAAAAAGTGTGCCATCTAATTGCTAAAAAATGGTCAACTTTAGTCCTAGAAATTGGTCAGCTCAAGAAAACTCGTAGCCAAAGCTTAAAGTTTCTCAAGGTCACACAAGGTCAGCCGCGATTTTTGGCACCTGATTTGTGGAATATTTGCTAAAAATTTTAACTATCCGAAAGATCTTTGGATCGTGATAAAAGGTCAACTATATTTTCGGTAATTGGTCAGCTATAGATTTTTTTTTTCAGAATTTTTAAAATTCGTTTCAAAGTAAAAAAAAAAAAAAACTTTTGGCACCACATTTGGGTCATTAAAGAAAAAAAAGTATGTCATTTGAATGGCTCCTTAACGGCCCTAAAATGTTAGCTAGTTTCAGTAATTGGTCAGCCCCATTGATTTTTTTTTAATGAATTTGGGAATATTTTTTCAAGGTCATAGCGATTTTTGGCACCTCATTTTGTAAAAAAATTTACGATGCACAAAATATTTATTAAAAAGGCGTTTTCCAAGATGGCGACTGACACTCACACCCCACCTTCCCGCCAACTTGGATTCACATTTGGAGGACACTCCTGAGGTAATAAATTGCATTATGAATCTCCGTTTTTCGCTTAAGAAAGTAGGTAGCTAAATTCTTCATTGTTTGACATAGGTATCCTATTAAAAAAAAATCTTGAATAAAAAAGAAAAGTTGGGACAAAATTGGAATATTTTGTAGGTAGGTATATCGAGACAGATACTGGGACAGGGTTTTAATATCAGGATTTTCCCGCCAAAATCGGGATGTCTAGCAGGCCTATACATAACCTACATACATTTTGATATTGAAACATAATCTTTTCACTTTCCTTCCCATAAATACATTCTTGTACAAATGCACATTTCCATCAGCACACCCTGTATTCCTTCAATATTCCAAACAATTCACTTAATAAAATGCATTTCATGTTTTATTAAAAGGTAAAAGGAATAATCAATAAAATTATCCCTTAACTAACATATTATGCCACTGTACAGATAACATTTTCTGTAACAGTAACTTCTCTAAAATCTATTTTTTATTTTCAATTTGCAAGAGAGACCCACAATAATGCAATTTCTCAGTTTGGTTGTGCTATGCTGCCTGCATTTTGTTGTTGCTATTGTAACAGTTACAAGAGAGGAACACAACGGTTGAATTAACGGAAAATTGGGAAATGGAACTAAAAGGGGAAAATAAAATAGAAAAAAGGAGCAAGAAATAAAAAAAAATAACAAAGAAAGAAAATTTAAAATACAAATTGAGTGAGTGTAAAAAAAATGAATGACAGTTCAATTTGACAGTTTACCATTACCATTCATTCATTTATACAGTTATATAGATTTTATATTCTCTTGAATTTTGTAATTTAAGAGATTAAATGTTAAGAGTAATTTTACATTCTTTTCGTTCTCAAAGGAATGAAACTGAAATAAAACATAATTGCGGTCGAATTGAATTTGAAGAAAGAAAGAAAAAAAAAAATAAACAACAAAGATGGCCATCTTTGATTAGGCATTTATTGTGTATGTATTTAAATGTTATATAGTAAAGGTAATCTGGTAATGTTGTTGAGTTCAGTTCCTCTGTGACCTTTTAACTTAATAGCGATAAGGTCGAATTGTCAGTAATTATGTGTTATTGTATCATTATACTTAATGAAAGTATTCAAATGGTTTTCAGTCTGGTAGAGAGAAGAGATAATACCTATATAAATCATAGGTACCTACACCAAATGATAGGAAGAAGACTAGACAAAGATAACCGATTCCCATCTTGTGTTTGCTAAACATCAATATTTATAGGAATTTCATTTAATTTAATTGTTTACTTTTAAATTCAGCGGTTTTATTTTTATATTTTTTTTTTAAATTTTTGGATTGAATTGATATTTATAAAAATGTATCTATAGGCTCTAGGTAATGGGATGTAAATAATAATAAAAAAGCCTTTTTAATTACTAAACTATACCTATACCACTTGTAGATATCAATAGCTTTTAAGAAAGCCATTAAATAACAATCCATTGATAACATATTAATGGATCAGAAATAGAAAATTATATGGGTAGGTAAGTACCAATTGGAACGCGGACGTTCCCAGAGTTCATCATCATCATTATCATCATCAGATGCGATGCTTGGTTTCCATTAGTAGCATCAACATGGCCTGGTCTCGACTTGGCTCTCGAGTCCCGTTCTCTGATCATGGTGTGCCAAATAAAATAAACACAAGAGTCAGCAATAAAGTCAGCGCGCGTCCATCTCCATGTGTGTTGTGTGTAAGTTAAAATTACCCAGAAAGTATCTTTATTATTATTCTCGTATATGGAGGAGGTATCTATCCTATAGTATAGGAAAAATTACCATAATTGAATATGTAGTTTGTTTGAAAATCATTCAAGCAACATATACAATCCTCTTCTTCATAATATTTTTGAATGTTTTGTTGTTCTCATCATTATTTTTATTATTAAATAATATGGAATGCTATGCAGAGTGGGGAAATTAATTTCTTTAATTCTCAAGTTAGTAAAATTGTCGTGAGTTTAGCTGACAAATTATTATAGTCGTTCTCACATCTGTGTCAAATTGAGTTTGCAAAATAAAAAAACAAAAATAAGATTAATTAATATGAGCAATTAAGAGACTTGCGTGATGGTAGAATTCTTCGAATATCGAATGAATTTAACCTTATGACTTGATTTGTCACTTTTTTCAACATGTGTTTCTTATCTACAAGCTATAGAGTCATGATTTATTTAATTAAGGCACGAAATATTAAGATAAAAAAGTATCAAATAATGAAACTAATTCAAGTTTGAATTGCAAAAATTATTTTTATTTCTAAAGAAATTTTGTTTTCGTCTTTTGTGTTTAAAGGTGGATATAACGGTTATTTTAGTATTTAAGCTATTCTTGAGTTTCACAGGTAGGTAGATATTTGTTGATGTAAATATAGAATGAAATTCACATATCAAAATCTAAACTAAAATTACTCAAAGTAGGTTTAGTAAAATGGGTTCTTAGTTACCCACAGTTTCTTCCTATACCTACTGTTTATAAAAGTTAATTATAGCCAATATTAAGTAAAATTGCATGTCTATGCCTGCATACTATATAGTAAAAATAATGTGACTAATGAACAGAAAAGACATGAAAATCAATTAATGGATAATATGAATCAATTCATATTTAAGTGGCGCCCGGGTGGTAATACAATTTTTTTTTTTACATTTTGAAAGAAGAAATTGGTATGTTGTTTTTAGTGATGGATTATTTTACAAAAAGTTGAAATATGCTATATTCCACACCTTTGGGATTTACATATATGAGCAAGAATTTGTTTTGGGTTATTCATTTCATTCACTACAATGAAAAGTCTAAAACTAAGTACAGACGATTGTCAGATCTTACAATATTGTCAGATCTGTCAGTGAAAAAACTGTCCCAAATGTATTACAATCGTCTGAACACACAATTTTGTCTGACAATATTGTCAGAAACATCATTGTCAGGTAATTGTCAGACGACAATCTGACAAAAAATTGTCAGGTATCTTACAATCGTCTGAACACATAATTTGTATCATTGTCAGACGATTAGGAAACTGTCAGACTCATTGGTCATTGTCAGATGTTTTGATTGAAAACATCTTACAATTGCTGACAATTTCTTCATTGTCTGAAATGTCAATGAAACCCATCGGTTGGATTCGAATTGGTTAAAGAGATATAAATTGGAAATTTGTAGTTTTTGCACAACTGATTAAAATAAATTCAAAAAGAAAATAATTTATAATAATAATAAAATTTAAATCTATCTGCATAAAGGCAAAATCGAAGTTGTTTTAAGTTTTTATGTATTATTCGTGTTATTTGTTATTTTTGTCTTAATTACCTACTTCATAAAAATGGAAAAATGTTCTGAAGTGGTTAACCTTCACAGTCACCAAAGCCACCATCTCCCAAAAAAAAGAAGTGTTATTGCAAGAAAGTGGAACGTGAATGGTCGCATGAAAATATTTTAAAAATGATTTAAGAAATCGAGACGTGATGCAGTTTGTGGGATGCTGGCTGCGCAGAATACAAACTGCCAATGGAAGCCCTGAGGCAAGAGGTTGCAAACGCCACTCAAATGCCACTAAGCGAGTGGAAGGGCAAATGGTCCAACCTGCGCACCACTTTCAATTCCAACCTGGAAAAATTCAGAAAAAAGAAGTCAGGCCAACCTGCCAATGAAAGTGTCTCGATTTCCTGGAAGTATTTCCATCAAATGTTGTTCTTGGAATCAAACAAAGTTAAACAATCTACGCAATTGACTTCATCATTACAATTGGTATGCATTTATCTGCCTTTTTTTATTTCAAATTTCATATCTAGTTCCTGTCATCTGTTTTGTTTCAGAACTCGGCAGTTGACGACACTACGTTTCTTGAACATTTTGGTGAAAAAAATACGCCGTCAACGTCTACCTCAAATGTTGGGAAACGCTTGAGGCGCAAGTTTGGCACACCATTGAATGTAAAGGCAGATACTAGCGAAAATTCAAAACTCAAGCTAATGGCAGTGGAGGCACTTCAGTCAATGAAAGCAAAAAAAAAAAAAAAATGAAAATACAGCTCTCTGTGATTATATGGCAGAAGAACTGGAAAATTTAGGGCCAGATGCAGCAGCGTATGCCAGGTCAAGAATGAGACGAGCTTTCAATGATATCATTGACCAAGTTTCACTGATGGTATATGCATTTTTATTTTCATTGTTTCATTCATTTCAATTAACCTATTTCGTATTATAGTCTTTTTCTCACGAGGAGCTGCCGCAACAAGTGCGAATAGAGCAATATGAAGATGGCGACGGCAATGAATTGTTGTTCATTCCAAGAATGAATGTTCCGAAGAAGACTTCAGTGTGTAAGTAAAAGGTAAATCATCTTTATATAAACGTTACTTCGTTCGAATATTTGCATTTTTTTTATTATGTAGAATAATCCACTTAATTCGACTGACTCATGATGTGATATATCATTTAAAAAAATTGTAAAAGAAAATCTAGTAACACCAACAAATTTAAATACAATTACCCAGAACTTTATAAAAGAAAAACAATAAATTAAAACTAAAATATTTATTCTGTTGTTTTATCTTATTTTATTTTTCTTCTCTGGACATTTTTGAAAGCACTCTGCTATGCTCGATTCAGAAAATTCCTACACAACTCCGGTTCCTCACTTCGCAATTCGACGAGCAATTTCGAATATAATCCTTCCTGCTGTCGGCGAGCCACCCAATCCTTCGTCCAAACACTTCGTCTTTTTTGTGGCAATTCCTATTCTTCGCTGTCTTCAAACACGTAGGCCGTTAAAATAGTTGCAATGGCAATATTTTCCATTTTTATTAAAAATTATTTTCACAAAAATTTCTGCACTGAAAACTACAAACAAAACTATTAATTTGTCTAACAATTTGTCTGCCAACGGATCGACCAATTATTCGTAAACAAATATCTGCCAACGGTCTGAACTGACAATTTTCACCCTGACAATATTTTTAGAAACGTCATTGTTAGAGAATTGTCTGATAATGAAATTGTAAGACTTTGAGACAAAATCTGCCAACCGTGTGAACAGACAATTTTTCATTAGAAGGTATTTGGCTATTGTCAGCTCATTGGCAGCTATTGTCAGAGCACAGACGGATCTGACAATATTGTAAGATCTGACAATCGTCTGTACTTAGCTTAACAAATTAGTGGGTGGCACAATTCTGTCTGTCTGTCTGTCTGTCTGTCTGTCTGTCTGTCTGTCTGTCTGTATGGACCTCAACCTACAGCCTAAACTACTGAAGCGATTTTCTTCAAATTTTAAACTTAAGGTTTTTTTGTAACTCTCCAGAGGGGAAATTGAAATTTTTTTTTAGCTCAAAAAATAACGGTACTTGCCATACAACCGTTAAGGAAAAGCTTAATTATCTCAAAAACGGCTCCAACGATTTTGATAAAAAAAAATCAGTCTATTATTGTAGTTATGGTGTATCTTTTAGTAAGAAAAAAAATCACCAAAAACATTTATTAACGGTACCTGCCATATAACGGTTTTTTTGATTTTTGGTTTTCTCATTAACCACTCATCCGATTTCAATAAAATTTTTTTCACAAAAGCTTTGTTAGAATATTAATAATACTGCGTACCAAAATTTTTGAAAAAATAAATTTTGGATTTTTAAAAAAAGATTCAAACTTTTTTTTTGAAAATTCAATATTTCAAAAACGGGTTGATGAATTATTTTGAAATTTCAGTTTTAAATGTATATTAATATATACTCAAAATTGGCATACCAAATTTTTTTTTGAAAAATGTAACAAAAATTTTATATATAAAAAATTAATTTTTAAGAAAACGGCTCCAACGATTTAAAATTTTTTTTTTTGCATATATTCATATTTTTTCAAGTAATCAAATGGCATACTTTTTTTTGAGCTCTAAGTTATTTATCAGACTATTTATACAATTAAAAGAACGATTTAAATATGCTTTTTATACTTTTTCTATAATTACTTAAATATTTTTTAAAGTTCTTAAGCCCCACACAACTTGAACATAAGAGCAAGTACGTGCGATCCAGTAGTGCATTTTATTTTCTTAGAATATACCCAATAATCATGCCCTAAAATATTATTATGGAACTAGGGGACTGTATTTAAAATTCTTATAACATTTTTAAGGTAAAATTTTGGTATGCAAAGATTTAAGTATTTTACTAACGTGCATATAGAAATAGAATTTCAAAATTAACTGTCAACCCATTTTTAAGATATCGAGTTTTCAAAAAAAAATTCAAATTAAAAAAAAAGATTTTAAATTTTTATATATGTAGGGTAGAGTGGGGCTAGTTGGACCACTTTTTACTTGAAGTCTTATAACTTTTTACCTGTTCATAACATAACAATGAAACTGGAATCTATAGAAAATTTTAAAAAGTTAAAAATATGTTATAGCAGAAGAATAAGATTAACCTTAAATGAACCAAGTTCAAGTCGTCCAACTTGCTCCACTAGCGGGGCAAGTTGGACCAGTAGATGGGGTAAGTTGGACCAGAGTTTAAAAAATGGAAAAAGAAGCTCTATTAAAGACATAAACGCCGTTAGTTTGAACTAAATTTTATCACAAACTAAAACTTAATCCGAATACAACTTAAGATAACGTAAATGATCCCACGGTGCCATGGCCAGTAATAGGGAATTTTGTATCGGCCTGGATTTCAGCAAGAATGGCATTGCACCCATGCCTCGCCGGGTAAAGTCTCAGAATTCGCTTCCATTAACATCGATAACACCATACATCAATAATATTCTTCTTCCTCTTTGAAACTTTATGTGTCCAAAATTTTCCATACTATTTTCCAATATAAAATAAAAAGCGGGGCAAGTTTGTCCAACTTACCCCACAACTACCTTGATGAATATATTCCGTCACTTTGAAATTAAACACTTTGAATTTTACAATTTCAAAAATGGAATATAAAAATTCAATAACAGAACTCCCAAAATGACTGTACTTTGTTGAAAAATTCGCACGTTTTCATCACGATAACATAAAAAGAAACAACTTCGTTTTTTTACTTTTTTACCCAAAAAGCACAAATAAGAGCGTGGTTTTCCTTTGACAGAAGAAATCCACCTTAAACCAGTTTAGCACGTGTGATTAAGGAACTATGATTCATTCGTGTATGATGGTGTTCATTTAGCACTTGCGGTTTCTGAGTTATTGGCGTGGTCCAACTTGCCCTGTGGTCCAACTAGCCCCGCTCTACCCTACTTAGGTACAATATTTTTCAACTTATTTTATTTGTAATTTATATCATTACAATATATAATTTTTTAATTTATACATTAGATATTTTATTCAAATCCATATGCAGCCAATAATGGGAAAGCTTAAAATTTAAAAAAAAAAAAAACGTTCTATTTAAGTTCTTACTTTCAAAAGTTGCTTGGCGTGATTTTTGTTCAAATTTTGTGGAAGATCAAACTAATTTCAGCACACGAAACAAATTGATAAAAGTTGATGCGGAACCGTTCTTGGAAAAAAAATTTCTTAGGGGATTTTTAACATTTGTACAGAAGTACCGTTATTTTCTCATAAAAATATTTTCTAAATGAATTTTCTAAAAAGTTTTGAAAAACCGTTAGGCATCAAGTTTAAAAAAAAATTTAAAAAAAAAGGAATACATTTTACGAATCCAAAAAATATTTTAATGAAAATTTTGGTACACAATAATGTTTATGTCTTAAAAATTATTTTCAAAACAATCGAAATAAATAAAAATGATTGCATGGATCGCATGTTCTTGCTCTTTTGTTCAAGTTGTTTGAAACTATCTTCCCCTTCAAATTCTGAAAAATTGTATTTCAATGCAAAACAAAATATACATAAGTACATACATATATTCGAAATCAACAAATGCAAATACTATTTTTTTGAAAGCTAATACTGTATTCTTTTATTTGCTCTTTTAATTCAAGCTGCGTAAGTGAACACCTTTTTGAAATTAAATTTCAAAATCAAATTCTATAATTTTGAGTTTTTTTTTTTTTGCAGTTAAGCAATTTTTCAGAATTTGTATTAAAAGAGCAAAAAAAAATTGGCAACCCTTTTTCTGCTTAGTAATATAAAATAAACAATTTAAATATTCATTATTTTGAAGGCGCGTTGAAATATTTCGAGGTAAAACATACAAATTAGTAAATAAAATTTCAATCGAACTAAGATTTTAGTTCACATATAACGGGTGATTTTTTAAGAGGTTAAGAACTTTTTTAAAAAAAAAAACACAACAAATTCGAAAAAATGAATGAAATATTTATTTGAATCGATAGTTTGAACCTTGCAATTTAATGTTTAAAGATAATTTCATGCAAATGTTGACCGCGGCTGCGTCTCAGGTAGCCCATCCGCTGAGTCCAATTTTGGCATACTCTTTCACACATATCGGCCGGTATCTCACGAATGAATGCATGGATGTTGGCTTCCAGTGCGTCAATCGAAGCGGGCTTGTCCCTATAGACATTAGCCTTGACATACCCCCACAAAAAATAATCTAATGGTGTCAAATCGCACGATCTAGGCGGCCAATTGACCGGCCCGAAACGTGAAATTAACTGTTCACCAAACTCGCCTCGCAATTGCGCCATTGTTTCGCGTGCTGTGTGGCATGTGGCACCGTCTTGTCGAAACCACATATCATGCAAGTCAAGAACTTCCATTTCGGGCAAAAAAAAGTTTGTTATCATCGCTCGGTAGCGTTCACCATTGACAGTAACGCTGCGATTCGCATCATCTTTGAAGAAATATGGCCCAATAATGCCGCCGGCCCATAAACCGCACCAAACAGTGGCTTTTTCGGGATGCATTGGTAGCTGTTGCAATGCTTCTGGCTGATCTTCACTCCAAATGCGGCAATTATGCTTATTTACGTACCCATTCAACCAAAAATGAGCCTCATCGCTGAACACAATTTTTCGATAAAAAAGCGGATCCTCGGTCAGTTTTTTTTGATAGTAAAAATCAATAATTTGCAAGCGTTGTTCATTTGTAAGACGATCCATGGTTAAATTGCAAACCAAACTGAAGCTGTTTGACAGTGACACAAGGTACTAAACACACGTCAGCTGTCAAAACCAGTGTTGCCAAAACCAAACCAGCTAAAAAATCACCCGTTATATGTGAAAAACAATGCCACCATTAATTGACTTAGAAGATAAATATTCTTACAAAAAAAGTCTTTCATTATCTACTACTATTTTTGTAATAAATTTTGTATTAATTTTCATGAAAAGGATCTACAAATAAAATTTCAAGAAATAAAATATTATATTTTATAATTCCTTTGTATTATTAAAATATAATACAGATTTCGTACTCCTTTGTAATATCTGATATTATTAAGTTTTAATATATTTTGAATTAATTTCCAAATTTAAATATTTGCCAAGTATTAAATCTCAATAAATTTTTGTTGTTGTTATATATGTAACCCTGAAAATATTAAAAAGTACCCCAACATTTTTAACCGTGCATTCATATTTGATCAAGTCAAACTCAAACTATTCAAAAAAATTTCATACCTATGCTTTTATAAATTTGTCTCTCATAATTTCAAGACTCTTGATTATTTCTTTTAGTTAACGTATTGTCTAGTTTACCTTTGAGCCTCCAACCCACCTGGGTCACACAGACTTCATGAAGAAACCTAATTTGTTAAGCTAAGTACAGACGATTGTCAGATCTTATTTGCACAAATATAATAAAATTGTAAATCCTTATAGTCTGAAACATCAATAATTACATTTTCTGACATTCAAAGCAGAGCTAGGTTTTGAATAATATATGTATTTATATTAATATATTTTTTCACATATAAACACGAATTTTTCTCTTTTATGTTAAAAGTTTAGTGCCACTTATTGAAAACTTCTCAAATTATTCTTTAAACCTTGCCAGTAATTTTTGAATATAACCCATAAATATGAGCTCAATCCGTCGTGTAGTACTGGAGTCTATAGGTCATACACAGACAAACATTCATTTTTATATATATAGATAGATAGATAGATAGATAGATGAATGTATGGAAAAAAAAATTGTGTGTCACGATGTGTGTATCGTTTTCTTAAAAAAAAATAAAAACAGGGTGTCCCTAAATTCGTCAATAATATTTTAAGGCATTATTGGGTTCAATTTCTGAAAAATTGATTTGAAATGCAAAATAAGTTAATTAAAAACTATGACTTTTTTGACAGCAAATACTCCATTCTTTTATATGCTTTTTTTTCTTAAATCAAGTTGAGGCGGAGGGAGTGGGTCAGATTCTGAAACATTGACTTTAAATGAAAAAAAAAAAAAAAAAAAAAAAAAATACTCAAATTATCGAATTTCCTTTTGAAATTTATTTTAAAAAAGCTATTCATTTAGGCAGCTTGAATTAAAAGAGCAAATAAAAGAATATCTACAGTATTAGCTTTCAAAAACACCAGTATGTGCTTTTGTTGATTTGATTATATTTTTTTGTATTTAAAGTCAATTTTCAGAATTTGAGGGGGCAGATAGTTTCAAACAACTTGAACAAAAGAGCGAAAACATGCGATCCATGCAATCATTTTATTTATTTAAGACATAAACAATACTGTGTACCAAAATTTTCATTAAAATATTTTTTGGATTCGTAAAATGTGTTCCTTTTTTTAAAATTTTTATAAAACTTGATGCCTAACGGTTTTTCAAAACTTTTTAGATAATACATTAAGAAAATATTTTTATGAGAAAATAACGGTACTTCTGTACAAATGTTAAAAATCCCCTAAGAAATTTTTTTTCCAAGAACGGTTCCGCATCAACTTTTATCAATTTGTTTCGTGTGCTGAAATTAGTTTGATCTTCCACAAAATTTGAACAAAAATCACGCCAAGCAACTTTTGAAAGTAAGAACTTAAATAGAACGTTTTTTTTTTTTTTAAATTTTAAGCTTTCCCATTATTGGCTGCATATGGATTTGAATAAAATATCTAATGTATAAATTAAAAAATTATATATTGTAATGATATAAATTACAAATAAAATAAGTTGAAAAATATTGTACCTAAGTAGGGTAGAGCGGGGCTAGTTGGACCACAGGGCAAGTTGGACCACGCCAATAACTCAGAAACCGCAAGTGCTAAATGAACACCATCATACACGAATGAATCATAGTTCCTTAATCACACGTGCTAAACTGGTTTAAGGTGGATTTCTTCTGTCAAAGGAAAACCACGCTCTTATTTGTGCTTTTTGGGTAAAAAAGTAAAAAAACGAAGTTGTTTCTTTTTATGTTATCGTGATGAAAACGTGCGAATTTTTCAACAAAGTACAGTCATTTTGGGAGTTCTGTTATTGAATTTTTATATTCCATTTTTGAAATTGTAAAATTCAAAGTGTTTAATTTCAAAGTGACGGAATATATTCATCAAGGTAGTTGTGGGGTAAGTTGGACAAACTTGCCCCGCTTTTTATTTTATATTGGAAAATAGTATGGAAAATTTTGGACACATAAAGTTTCAAAGAGGAAGAAGAATATTATTGATGTATGGTGTTATCGATGTTAATGGAAGCGAATTCTGAGACTTTACCCGGCGAGGCATGGGTGCAATGCCATTCTTGCTGAAATCCAGGCCGATACAAAATTCCCTATTACTGGCCATGGCACCGTGGGATCATTTACGTTATCTTAAGTTGTATTCGGATTAAGTTTTAGTTTGTGATAAAATTTAGTTCAAACTAACGGCGTTTATGTCTTTAATAGAGCTTCTTTTTCCATTTTTTAAACTCTGGTCCAACTTACCCCATCTACTGGTCCAACTTGCCCCGCTAGTGGAGCAAGTTGGACGACTTGAACTTGGTTCATTTAAGGTTAATCTTATTCTTCTGCTATAACATATTTTTAACTTTTTAAAATTTTCTATAGATTCCAGTTTCATTGTTATGTTATGAACAGGTAAAAAGTTATAAGACTTCAAGTAAAAAGTGGTCCAACTAGCCCCACTCTACCCTACATATATAAAAATTTAAAATCTTTTTTTTTAATTTGAATTTTTTTTTGAAAACTCGATATCTTAAAAATGGGTTGACAGTTAATTTTGAAATTCTATTTCTATATGCACGTTAGTAAAATACTTAAATCTTTGCATACCAAAATTTTACCTTAAAAATGTTATAAGAATTTTAAATACAGTCCCCTAGTTCCATAATAATATTTTAGGGCATGATTATTGGGTATATTCTAAGAAAATAAAATGCACTACTGGATCGCACGTACTTGCTCTTATGTTCAAGTTGTGTGGGGCTTAAGAACTTTAAAAAATATTTAAGTAATTATAGAAAAAGTATAAAAAGCATATTTAAATCGTTCTTTTAATTGTATAAATAGTCTGATAAATAACTTAGAGCTCAAAAAAAAGTATGCCATTTGATTACTTGAAAAAATATGAATATATGCAAAAAAAAAAATTTTAAATCGTTGGAGCCGTTTTCTTAAAAATTAATTTTTTATATATAAAATTTTTGTTACATTTTTCAAAAAAAAATTTGGTATGCCAATTTTGAGTATATATTAATATACATTTAAAACTGAAATTTCAAAATAATTCATCAACCCGTTTTTGAAATATTGAATTTTCAAAAAAAAAGTTTGAATCTTTTTTTAAAAATCCAAAATTTATTTTTTCAAAAATTTTGGTACGCAGTATTATTAATATTCTAACAAAGCTTTTGTGAAAAAAATTTTATTGAAATCGGATGAGTGGTTAATGAGAAAACCAAAAATCAAAAAAACCGTTATATGGCAGGTACCGTTAATAAATGTTTTTGGTGATTTTTTTTCTTACTAAAAGATACACCATAACTACAATAATAGACTGATTTTTTTTTATCAAAATCGTTGGAGCCGTTTTTGAGATAATTAAGCTTTTCCTTAACGGTTGTATGGCAAGTACCGTTATTTTTTGAGCTAAAAAAAAATTTCAATTTCCCCTCTGGAGAGTTACAAAAAAACCTTAAGTTTAAAATTTGAAGAAAATCGCTTCAGTAGTTTAGGCTGTAGGTTGAGGTCCATACAGACAGACAGACAGACAGACAGACAGACAGACAGACAGACAGACAGACAGACAGAATTGTGCCACCCACTTTTTGTCGTGTTCTCTATCATCGTAATGTCATGTTTGATTGTTATCTCGAAATTTTTTTTTTGCACGAATCCAAAACTTGCCCTATCGCAAGTAAAAATAGTAGAGGGGGAAAAATGCATGACTTGCCATTGTCATATAGTACCTAAACATATATATCACATGTGAGAAATATAACAGACGCACGATTATTTAGTTGCAAAAAATTGAACAAATGAGCCACAACGTGAAACGCATATGAGACCAAGAAATGGTATTGAGTTACGACCGCTTTTTTAGCCGCGGCGACAGAAAATCGGAAGTGCGTTTCTAGCCTTAGTTTTCAATTTCAATATTATCATTTATTTTTTTAATGGAATAAATGAACCGAAAAAAATATATTTTTTTCTTAAAGCTAGTTCAAATATTTTTATTTTATTTTATTTTATTTTATTTTATTTTATTTTATTTTATTTTATTTAATTTAATTTAATTTAATTTAATTTAATTTAATTTAATTTTATTTTATTTTATCTTAATTTGTTATATTTTATTTTATTCTATTTTATTTTATTTTATTTTATTTTATTTTATTTTATTTTATTTTATTTTATTTTATTTTATTTTATTTTATTTTATTTTATTTTATTTTATTTTATTTTATTTTATTTTATTTTATTTTATTTTATTTTATTTTATTTTGTTTTCTTTTGTTTTATTTTTTTTATTTTATTTTATTTTATTTTATTTTATTTTATTTTATTTTATTTTATTTTATTTTATTTTATTTTATTTTATTTTATTATTCCTCAGCAGAGTTTCAGTTTTTCTGTCAAATAACTGAGGACAAAAATATCACATCTGCTTGCTCATTTTTTGACAGAGCAGAATTAGGTGAGGTCCCTGAGATCTCAATTTCCTGAACATGCTTAGTAAAAATAAATATACAATCATAATATGTACATTTGTACATGCCTATACGATGCGGTGGCAAAGCGCTAGCGCCGGGTGGTTCAAATATTTTTGTTCTTTATTAATGCATTTTTTGAGATTTTGGTGCTTATTTTTTAAATTTTAAAAACCGAATTTTGACGCCATTGATGCAGAAATCAGACGGTGTTCTTTTAATTTTTAACTGAAACTATTTAAAAAAAATCTTCAGCTATTTAAAGAATGAACTTCATGTTTTTTAATTTTCTTATTTAACAATGAAGAGATGTTTTACTGCATACAATTTTTTAAATTACAAGTTACTTGATGATAAATATATAAGAGGAACTCGTGCACTTTAATTACTTTGTGTTTAGCATACAGGGGGTCAACGGTCAATTTTCGATCTGTGAAACTGTGAAATGAAAACAAAGTTATCATTTCCGTTTTTACAGAGTTCTATCAATTAATCACTGTTCACAAACACGCGGAAGGCGATTGCCAAACTTGCTGTTAGAAAAAAGCTGTCAAAATGAGTAAAATATAAATAAATTGGGTGGCGCAACAGCTCATGGAGAACCAGGCCTAGTTACTTACAACTCTCAACCATTCCTGTGTGCGTGTTTGTTGGCAGGAATGGAGGGGACCTACAGTTTTTTGCCGACTCCGAACGGCTAAATGAGAAGCACTTTTTCATGACAAGTATACTCTTGTATCGGAGGTTTTGTCAGTTCCTCGCAAGAGGCAGTACCTCGAATAAAACATTTTTTTGTTTTTAGGTGGCACGGCTGGGAATCGAACCCACACCTTCGGCATGACAGTCCTACGCACTAACCATCAAGCCACGAGGTACTACAAACTGTCAAAATGAGTACTAAAATAAAAAAAAAAACACCACTTTCTCATAGAAAGAAATCAAGATGGCAACTTGCGTGTATCGAATAAGCACAATTTGTTTCTGTCATAAATCATTTTTCTTTTCACAGAATGAATTGATTGTGATAAAAGAATCATCATTTGAAAACATTTGAAGGGGTTATCATATTTATCACTTCACAATATCACAGATTGGGAATTGAGCCCCTGATGGATCCTGCCTTAAAATTAGTTTTAAGAAACAGTTTAAATAAATAAGAAAATGGTGGAGCTAAAAACCAATCAGAAGATTAGATTTATTAAAAACTAAGAGTTTTGACTTTTATTAAATAACTTACACTAAAAAATGGTAGCCATAAGTTACTCAAGAATAAAAGGTAGAGAAAACCAAATCCTTTATCCAATATTTTTCTTATTTATTCTTTCATCCGAAGCACTGATGCATAATAAACCCTTTGAAGGGAATGTTCTTTATTTTATTGTATATCTACAAATTTAAATCGATACATTGACTAATGATACAAAATGAATTCAATTTATTGTTGAAAGCCTGCCAAAATCTAACACCGATAGCGATATAGAACGATAAAAAAATATCATCATAAGTTTTTTACTGATGCACTCACGAAGTCACGCAATCAAGCTGAAGTAATTGGGGTCAACCCAGTGAAATAATTGATATGAAGAGAAGAACCATATATTTCTCTAGAGACGGTGGAATTTATATGACGATGTCTTTAATTTTCGTAAATGCTCTAGAGTCGCCCCTATTGTCGTATGCATTGCTAAAGTAGCTAGAGGTATATCTGAGTACGGTACACATCGTATACCTACCTCTATTTCAATAAATGGCCAGGGAACCGGAAATATTAGTAGTTTCTTTTTTCCATTCAATTTGTTCAAATTACTCACTTAGAAAGACTTCTTATAACCACGATATATAAAAGGACAACCGAACTGACATAAAAAAATAAAATAAAAATAGAAATACAAAAACGAACATGGAATAAAAAGCGGGACATTTCTTCTTGTCGGTACATATGTTAGTACATACATACATATACAATGTTGCTTTGCTTTGATTATTATTGACAAAAGACACTAATGCAGTGCATTGTTAACTCACAACAATCCCTTAAGTGATCAAACTACATACATATAGATATTCTACATAGATACATTAGCCAGCAGATCAGAGAAAGGTTTAATGTTTAATGCAATTAATTTTTAGCGAGCAAAGCATTCAAACAGCCAGCGCATAGAGATATTATGTTACTTCTGCAATTGCAAATCCAATCAACTGCGAGCATCCGAACGAACAGAAGGGTCGGTTGTCGCAAACGAACCATGTTGATCGCAATAAATTCATGAACATAAAATTACACACCGTTAAATGTAATTAGTTTCGTAGAAAACCCTTTTCTTTATTTCGGGGGGAAATATAACATCAAAGTAATAATTATATTATAACAAAAAGAAGAAAAAAACACATTACCACGGTTCAATCTATTAGATGATGGCGTTCGGCAAAGAAAATTAATTTTCACATGGTAACAATTTTATAATTTTCTACATTTACCTACATATACGACAAATTTGAATTTGACAGACAAAGGTAATACTTTTTTTGTATACCTATACAACACCTCAATAATTACAATTAACTCTTTTTTTCATGTTTACAGCAATGATCTGTCTTTTTTTTTTTTTTTTTTGAATTAAAACTCAAAACAATTTTCTCTAAATAAGACGAGTCATGAGAAAATTGGTAAAAATTACTAAATATACTGGCCTCAACTCACCATATGGCAGTACATACATGCTGTGAGCGTCAAAAAAAAGTGTACAGCTGTGAACTGCGTTTTTCTAACTCTGTTGAAGAAAATAGATTCGATCTTTTAGGAAAATATTTATCTTACTTTTTAAAACGTATAAAACTTAACAAAAAATATTAAAGTAAAAATTCAATAAAAAAATAAAAGAAAGTGAACACTATTCAATTAAAGCGAAAAACTTAAAACCACTACTTCGTCTGCTTCCCTTTCGCCTTTAGGACGGCTTCTATGCGTCTGGGGATTGACTCTACTAGCTTCCCTGTCAATTCAGGTGATGGGACTTTTTGCCACTCTTCAAACAAAATTGAATTTTGTGCGATTTTGCTAAATAATTTCCTCTTTTGGATCTGTTTGAACAGATAATCTCACAAATGCTCAATGAGGTGAAGGCCTGGGGATCGCGGAAGCTCTTCTTTTTGCTTAGAAGTACCATGGAGTACCCATTCCTTGACCAATTTCGATGTATGCTTAAGGTTGTTGTCTTGTTGGAAGACCCATAAATCAGTTAACTCCAGTTTTGCAATACTAAACGGCAATTTGTCTCTTAAAATATTATGTTAAAATATTAAGTTAAGAAATTGGTGGCTTTTTTAGAAATTGGGCAGACATAGAAAATTTTGAATGAATTGTTAAGGTTTTTCAATGTCACGCAAGGTCATGTGCAATTTTTAGCACCTCATATGTGAGGTATTCGCAAAAAATTCTTAGAATCACAAGAAACGTGTATCTACCATTGAAAAGCCACGAGATATTGATAAAAGGTGAGCTTGTTTCAGTTATTGGTCAGCGATAGATTATTTTTTCTCATTTGGGTGACTTAAGGAAAAGTATGCAATTGGAAATGTCATTAAAATTTTATAAAAGGTCAGCTAGTTTCAATACCTTATTGATAAGGCATACATATTTTGTATGTATTTAAAAAATTTTGTCAAGGTGATTTTTGGTACTAAATTTATTTTATGTTTCAGTCATTGGTCAACCACAGATTTTTTTTAAATATTTCTTTTTTTAATTTTTCATTCTTTTGAGATCACGAACAAATTTAATCTAAATCCGTTAAGCTGATAATGAAAAAATTCAAAATAAAAAGAACATTCTGAGAGGTATTTACTGCTAATAGTTGCTAAGTGTCAAATTTTATATTTGTTTGTATTAGATCGCAATAATTTTTCCCTATGAAAAAAATTTAATCAAAATGGCTGGAGCCGTTTTTGGGAACAAAACTATTTTTCTTAACGATTTTTTAACTTTTGTATGGAAGGTACCCTTCATTCAAAAAATTTTTTTTCTGAAAATTTTGGTAACAAAAACTGTTTATATTTTTTAGAAGCTTCTGAATAAAAAATTTATTAAAATCGTAAGAACTGTTTTATCGAAAATAACAAAAAAAAATATGGTTCTATGGGAGGTAATAGTAATAACCAATTTTTACTTGCGATATAGGTACTATAGGGCAAGTTTTGGATTCGTGCAAAAAAAAAAATTTGAGATAACAATCAAACATGACATTACGATGATAGAGAACACGAAAAAAGTGGGAGGCAAAATTCTTTCTGTCTGTCTGTCTGTCTGTCTGTCCGTACCTCAACCTACAGCCTACAGCCTAAGCCACTGAAGCGATTTTCTTCAAATTTTGAACTTAAGGTTTTTTTGTAACTCTCCAGAGAGGAAATTGAAATTTTTTTTTAGCTCTTGAGGTACCTACTTGAGAAACAACCGTTAAGGAAAAGCTTATTTATATCAAGAACGGCTACAACGATTTTGATAAAAAAAATCAGTGTATATTTGTAGATATGATTTACCTTTTAGTAAGAAAAAGAATCACCAAAAACATTTATTAACGGTACCTGCCATATAACGGTTTTTTTGATTTTTGATTTTCTCATTAACCGCTCATCTGATTTCAATGAAATTTTTTGCACAAAAGCTTTGTTAGAATATAAATAATACTGCATACCAAAATTTTTGAAAAAATAAGTTTTGGATTTTTAAAAAAAGATTCAAAATTTTTTTTTGAAAATTCAATATTTCAAAAACAGGTTGATGAATTATTTTGAAATTTCAGTTTTAAATATATGTTAATATATACTCAAAATTGGCATACCAATTTTTTTTTTGAAAAATGTTACAAAAATTTTATATATAAAAATTTAATTTTTAAGAAAACGGCCCCAACGATTTTAAATTTTTTTTGCATATATTTATATTTTTTCAAGTAATCAGATGGCATACTTTTTTTTGAGCTCTTAGTTATTTATCAGGCTGTTTATACAATTAAAAGAACGATTTAAATGCTTTTTATACTTTTTCCATAATTACTTGAATATTTTTTAAAGTTCTTAAGCCCCACACAACTTGAACATAAGAGCAAGTACGTGCGATCCAATTATGCATTTTATTTAAAAATGATTCCCTATCCAAAGGTAGCCTTTACTTAAAGAAAATTATTGATTTTTTTTAAAGAAAAGTTGGGGAGCTGTGGAGCCGCTTTTGAGAAAAACGAGATTTTGTAAATTTCCTTGGAAAAAATGGTATGGCAAGTACCGTTATTTTTGGTTCTAAAAAAATTAAAAAAATTTGTGGGCATAGTCACCATCAAATACCACTATGAACAAAATTTTGAGAAAACCGATCCAGCCGTTTAGGCTGTTGCCGAACAGACAGACAGACAGAATTGTAAGACCCACTTTATTAACTTAAATTATTAAAAAGAAATATGTAAACGCATTTTTTAGATATCGTATTTAAAACAAAAACTGAATCTTTTGCTTATTCAAAAAAGTTTTTAATTTTTAGATTTGATATTTGACATTTTTACATTAAAAAATGTATTTAAATCCGTTCAGTCGATAATAACAAAATTCAAAATTAAAAAAATTTCTAAATGAGAAGTCCAACTATAGGTGCGTTTTATTGGTATTTATAACTAGCGCAGCAATGCAAGCACCAATAAAACGCTATACTCACTTTTATATTCACTTTGTATTTTTTCTGAAGGTTGGCAGACATGCCACTTAATGTCAAAACTATTCGCCATTCAAAATTCGAACAAATCTTTACATAAAAGCAAAGGCTACCAACCTTCAAGTAATGAATATTTGTTTATAACTTAGTTCAGCGCCGCCTTAGTTTCAACTTTACGAAACTTTATCTCAACTTTTATATTCACTTTTATACTGCCTTATCTATCGATACTTTTGGGGTTGTTGTTGTTGTTTACCGAGGGAAATTTTACTGTGCTAGCTATAGTTTTTACATGCCTTATATTAACCTATTTATTGTTAAGTGATTTTTTTTCAGTAGTAGCCCAGGAAAATTAGACAAAAAATGGCAAAACTTCCAAAAAATTCCGACAAAGCTGAATTTCGGTGGAGAGCTTTATTTTAACGTCTTAAGCATTTTATAAAAAATTCCGTAAATATGGACCGGAACTAATTTTTTCAGGGAGGGAGGGGGGAGTGTTTAAGAGGGTAAAATTTAACCAACTGTCTTGAAGTTATAGCGTGTCAAAATAACACTTGTGATTTTGAACTGTAAAAGGGATAACTTACAGTTATTTGTAAATATCTCAACAAGCAAAAATTTTTTTTTTTTTAAATCAATAAATCTATATTGTTGTACATAAAATTCTACACAGAAAAGATTTTAACACTTTTTTTCGTAGGAGAAAAAACATGCAGAAACATTTTAATAAGAGCTTTTTACTGTAATGAATTTTTTTTCATCATCTTTCTAGGGTTAAATAGGTAATGAGTAGGTTAGTTAATAAACTGCCATTAATTAATGAATATTTTACTCGTGGAAAGGACAAGTCTAAAGTTTATTCTCTAAATTAAATTATTATTACAATTCTCTTATTTATAAAAATGAAAAATTTGAGTTAAAATGATTCACATATTTTTTATCAAAAATTTATGACTTAGTTCGGTACAGCTGCGAACCCTCTATTTATTAGAAGCTTCTGCATACAAAAATAAACTATTAAAATCAGTCATACCATTATTAAGAAAATCAGGAAATGCCGGTTCCTTCGAAGGTACCTACTATTAATAACCATTTCCAAGTATAGGTAGGAATATTCAAAACCTATGTATATGCCCATAGGCAAAGACTAAGGAAACGTCTGCAAAGGATCCGACAGTGAGAATTACATACAACAAAAAGAAACTTCCAGACCGTGTGGAGTGAGCTTCAGTGCATAAACATTATGATCTGGGATTCCATCCAACACCACAATGACAACAAATTCTAGACGAGACTGCAGTAAATCAAGCCTGGATCTAACGTCCTCAAGAACATCACCAGTCTGATTGGTATACAATCACCAATGCCTGAGATGATCATCCCCAACTGTAGAAAAGCAACAACGATACAGGATACAGCTTACACAAACAGTGATGGTGTTTTAGCCATCAACTTCAACAACTGCATGCGAACATTATAAACTTTCCCTAGAAATGAGAAATTGCAAAAGTGCAAAGAGCATGTTCACGAACTTGAGACCGATATCCCTACTCAATAATCTAAATAAGCTCATGGGAGAACTGATACTCAGGAAGCTCAAGTGGCGTAAACAACTTCATCCCAGACATTCTGTTGGTTTTCGGGAAAACCATTTCACCCTGCATCTGCTCATGAAGTTTCATTATGACATCACCACAGCTTTAAATAACAATCAAGATGATTCTTCCTGTGCGTGTCAAAAAAGCATTCGAAAGTGTATGTATTGAAGCCCTAATTCATAAACTCTATCACATACTAGGCACTAATACAAATAATATTCTCTTTTCATTCTTGCAGGAAACTTTTTCATGCATCTGAAGAACTGCAAATCAACAGTATAGAGCATCAGGGCTGAAGTTGGTCAAGGGTCGAAGCTTGGACCACTTCCATACAACATCATGACGTGTGACCAACCAATTTTAATGCGGGAACCTTCTCTTTGCTAATGACTACTTACATATTGCTCATCATTCTCTCCATTGATAGCTGTCCTGTCCGAGAAGTCGAGGTCCACATGCACATCCGCAAACTATTCCAATCTTACACCAAATGGGGTATCAGGATTAAGTCATAAAAATTGGAGCTTATCCGCTTTAAAAGACCAGGGGACAGACACGGTCCCTCAGCTGGAAGCATCAGAAGCATCTCCTTAGCAATCCCAGGCGTAACCAGATTACGAGCCAAACACAGCGCCATGCACCTAGGCAGCAACTTCAATGAGCTGCTGAGATTAAACACATATTCATGGACTGTCCTAAAAGAAGCCAATTTTTCTTTCTACCCGCTGATGAACGAGATAACTGGGCTAAGCCAAAGTTCTAATCTCTAAGCAACTCCTGAGACCAGTCAAAAGTTAAAGTTTCCACGATTGATTCACCATCTCCAAAATGAATTTGAAGGAACAGCAAATATTCAAGTGGCAAATCCTGAGGGTCTGCATTGGGCTTTATCGTCAGAGGCTGACGTGGTGAAAGAATTTCAAGAACGAGCAACTTTATATCCAGACTAAGGTAGCCCTCCTGGTATTAAGGGTTATCTGAAGATAAGCTTGGGTACGAAGGCTCGCAAATTTAAATTTCGCATACGAAATCTCGCATAACGAAATCTCACAATAACAAAATCCTGCTTTTCATAATCTCGCAATAACAAAGTTCCGCTTTTCTTAATCTTGCAATAAGCCTAATTTACAGCGCCCGTGCACAACAAAAAAATATAAGCAAATATTCTCGCATGTCAACAATAATTGAGGTAAATTGCAAAATTAACTGTTGGCATAATTGGTTTACAGTTTTATGCAAAAATAAAACTATTGCTGTCACAGAATGTCATGCATAACAATTGTTTTGTATGCGAAAAAAGTGTGGTGATTAAAATACTTTTTTTGATGGTCGGTTTACACTTCCAAAAAAAAATTATATTCACTTCAAGGCATTATTTGCATGCAAATGGTTTTTGCATCCAAAAATATTCATTTTCCTTTTTTAGGCCTATAGTTTATTAATCAAAGGAAAATTAATGACTCAATAGATGGCCTAGGTTAAGGCAAACGTTTTTCGCCTTGAATGTTATTCAAGTTGGTGCACAAAATAGGTGGATAATTAAAATTTTTTTTCGCATGTGAACTGTAAACTACCTATGCTTTAACGAAATCTCGCAAACTAAAATCTCGCGAACAAAATATTATTTATGGAAAAGCCAAGCAACTTCCTGCTGATTTTAAGACTGTGAAACACAGGATCTACGAACAGCGAAGGAAACCCGAGTCACTAAAGCATAGGAAATAGTTGACGTATTGAGGCATCAGTTCTTCCATTTACTAATTAATTTGCATTATTTATGAAGAACAATTGATAGGGCAAGAGGAGACCACACTTCCAGTACCAACAACTTCTGCTTGTCTCTAGTGGTGCTCTTCAAATACGTGCAAGTTGTGTTTGTAGGTTGCTTACCTCAAATCACCAACCACAGGTGTGGGTGGAAGGCAGCATGCCGAATAACTGCACCATCAGCTCCATATGCCCATCTTCAAAATAGGTGATCCTATATTATGTCCTGCAAGAACTATTGAAGCCTTTCCCTAAAAATAAAAGAAGACATTTTATTTGATTTCTTTAACTTTTCTTCAAAAATTACTTAAAATGGCACAAAATATATGCAAAATTTTAAAGCTGGGGTGATATATGTTCATCTAAAATCTAATAGAGGTTTGGTTTCAGATTTATATAGGTGGCAGCTTTTTGACCCCAAAAATTAATTTATTCAAAAATAATGTCTAAAAACCCCATCGTGTTATATAATATCTAGAAGAACTTTATGCTACCATATTCTACACAAATAACACCTAAAACGGTTCACTAATGTAATAAGGACCTCTATTTAGCTTAAAGTTAAATGTAATTTAAAATTACTCATCATTTCCGAAACAACGAGTCTTTTCATTGGCAATAAAGGAAAATCATTATTATTTGTTTCGTTCCTATAAAAGCTCAACTCTTAGCTAAAACACTACTTGATTGGTTTTATTGTTTTCGATGATATTCCAAATGGGACACAAAATACTTCCTTTTGCCTATATTTGAACTCCCCTCCACCTGCGCCTGCCATCGCAAGCCTATATTTTCGTTAATATAATCAAAATGTGGACACTTCTTGGGCGCCAGCTATTACTATTTGTGTGCAAAGTTTCAGCTCTTTAGCTATACGAAAATTGATTCTAATTTCTAACAAAGCAAATGGCTGGTTTTATTGTCAAGGGGGATTTTCCAAAGATAAAATAAAAACTGCAACCAGTAGTTAAGTGGTGGCGTGAAGCCCAAACAAGACAAACAGGGTATTCAATTTGTTTGGCCCTAAATGTGCGATGTTAACGTTTTATCCAATCTTGTTTTATGACTGCTCCGCTATATTATAGTATCTAAGTATCTTCCCTCTGCTGTTCCCTTCTTCCAGATATTTATGACTAATTTATTGTTTCATGATTGAACTAATTTCTATTTATCGTGAGAAAAATATAATTTTATCAGCGGCCATGTTTTGGTGTGGTCACGAAGGCTTCAGCTAACCACGCAATTTCCAGCTACACTATATGTATCACGAAAGGTTCACAAAAGTGGTGATAATAAGTTGTGCTTCCCCAAACTACCCTTTTTGAAAGAAGCGTTCTTTTTTTCTTGTTTTGTGTTCATAGATATTTTTATTTCATTTTTTGGGGGAATCAGCTGATTAATAATTTCCGTGTTCAATACAAAACACGATAGCGTGCACTGAGTTGTATAGAGCCGAGCGTAATGTAAGAAAGCGTTTTAGAAACTTCGCTAGTAATGGAAGTGTTTACATGCACCCAAAATAAAATATCAGAACAATTTATCAAAGTACAGTTGTTGGTATGTAGTTGATGTACGTCGTATACATAAATACAAATAGGAAGGTAGAGGGTATTTGCTACCCTTATATTGCATTTTGTGCGATATAAAGTGTGCAGTGTGTGATGGTGTTATGTTGGAAAACCGACACACTCAACTGCGTGAATTTAATTTATTTCTTTAGCTGTGAAGGACTAATCCTGCTCAATTGCCCCCTCAACATAAAGTGCAACCGAACCAATGTCTCTTCCTTTGCCTTGCCACTTCATGTCTCCAACTCCACGACTTACTCGTATTTTCTTATACGAGTAGTAGTACATATACATGAGAAGGGATAATGCTATGCCTTGCGGTGTAGTTGCGGGCAATCCAACCCCGGTGCTTTAGCTTTAGTCACGAAATGCGCAGAGGGAGCTATAGCCAAGCCAGCTCTCGAAGCTGAAGGTCTCATATGGTTTTCGTATAAAATCGTTCAACAGGGATTTATGTGAATCGCATTAAATGGAAACAACTGCTTGTGATTTGGAGTAGATAGTGTGGGAGTGAAATTGTTTATTTCTGCCGAGGACGATGACGACGGTGCATTTGAAGTGAATATTAAATGTATTCCATCGAGTTTTGTTCTTTGTGGCAATTGTTGGAATTACTTAGAGAAAAGTCAAAGAAAGGGGTCGAATATATAGTAAAAATGTGTAGTTTCGTATAAGTACCCACTCGGAGGTATAGACACAAAATGCCTATCTGTTGTGTTAAAATAGAACAATCGAACCGTGCAAATTGCATTCGTACTTGGATAAAACTGCCTTTATTTTTTAAAATTAGAAAACAAACTATTTGACAGAAAAAGGTCAGCCTTTGATGGTAAGACTTATTATAATATCAGTCTATAACTTTTAATTCAGGATGTCTCATTTGTAGACCACAAACGTTATCGATAAATATTAAATATTCATATCAATGAAACTTTATCTCTCAATCTCAGGAAGTATAGGTCTTAAATAACAATTTAAAACACCATTCAGAAATAGACACTTAATTAATTGAGACGGTACCCCCATCCATTGTTTGGTACCCGTTTCAATACTCATGGAAACATCAATACAATTCCAACAATCATTATTGAACTGATTCAAAAAGACACACGAGTTCATTGATCAGAAGATTGATTTGATCTAAGACTCTTAGAAATTTTAAACTCTTAGGAGTAGATGCCATAAATCCTAGACTCGGAGCTAAGATGACTTCAAACACTTCTTTTTAGTATACCGCTTGAAGGAACTATCATCAAGCATCAACTACTAGAGTATCCGAAAAAATTCATAGATCGATATGGATGCAAAGGTTTTCAAACACCTAACACACAATTCTGTAGGCCTTTGCATTCACATTTTGGCAAAAAAAAAAACTGAAACAAATGTCTTCCGTCTAATAAATTTAAGATGTTTCCTCCGTCTCAAAGTATCTTCGGTTTTTGCAGAACGAACTTAAGTATGGTTTATCCAGACTTTGGGCCTTCATATAGGGTGGCTAAAATGGCTGAAGCATGATTGGAGGACCAGGATGTCATTATTCGTAAAAAAAGAAAGAAAATTCAATAGGCCAACTGTAGCCCTTGATAATATTTTGGGGAAGATGCATGAGAAGATTCACCAAAAATATTTGTGAAGTAGACAATATGCTCTACAAGTCCATGTTGTACAAGTAGAACATGTTGCTAACACCACAATAATATTCATACAATAGGCGGATCTTCCACTTTTCTACGTTGAGTAGTTTGAGAGAAAAGGAAGATAGTTCATCTTTTTAAAAGAAAATACCCTGTTCTGAGCAACACAAGGTTTCATAACAGTTATTTATCAATCGCTTTCAATCGTGAGAGACGTTTTTATTTATCTGATGTTAAACTTATCTATCTGGGTCTCACTCGGCTCCTTTGAATCAGGTTGAAATGCAAAAATTCGTAAAAATGAAAAGAAAATTCAAATATACTCACCATAGACTTGATGATCTTCCGTTAAAAGTATTACGAAAATAATTCACCACATGTCTCTTTCTGTTGCATACGATCAGGCGTTCAAGCATTTAATACGATTCTCCTCGAATAAATTTAGGAGTAACATGAACTGTAATCGCAACTGTCAAATGACATCTCAGAGAGTTGAATTTTTAATTGAATAACGAAGCCGACACCGTGCATTATGAAGTCATTAAGCATATTGCATATACATACATTATGCATCTTACAGTAAGTACGCCCGCGGTTAAAGCAACCAACAAAGTTTGGGCCAGTTGCATCTTGCATTCCAATCCTTGACATTTGAATTTGAAATGTCACTGCTTTTAAGTAGGTATTAAAATTCAGTATGGACTAGGACGGATCGGATATTACGACATAAGCTACGACCTATCTATTATGTATATGTGTAGGCATGTACTACTACATAAGTACATCATCATCATCGTGTCCTGTAACCCCGGCTGGGGCATAGGGCGTCAACAAAACGTCTCCATCCTTCACGGTCTGCTGCAAGGTACTTAAGCTGTGGCCACGTCTTTCTCTGGGATTCTGCTTCCGCTAAGACAGTTGATTTCCATGTTGTTCTTGGTCTTCCAACCCGCCGTGCACCCTGAGGATTCCATTCAAAGGACTGCTTTGCAATTTCATCGTTTGGTTTCCTCTGTGTGTGACCAATCCAACGCCATTTACGCTTTCTTATGTCGACGTCCAGCCGCTCTTGACTTGTCCTGCGCCACAATTCCTCATTTGATATTATTTGTGGCCAGCGAATCTTTAGGATGTGGCGAAGACAGCGATTCACAAAAGCCTGCAATTTCTTCGAAATGGTAGACGTGACTTTCCAGATTTCACAAGCATATAACAGCACGGATTTGACATTGGATTCGAAGAATCTCAACTTAGTGCGTAAGGAGATTTGACTGGATTTCCAAATTGGGGACAGAGTACCGAAGGCAGCACGAGCTTTATTTATTCTACTTTTAACGTCCAGATCCGTACCACCGTTAGCAGAAACAATACTGCCAAGGTAGTTAAATTTTTCCACTACTTCAACTGGCGTCTCCTGTAAAATAATACGCTGCTGTGTGGAGCGGCCTGTGAGCATTATTTTTGTCTTTTTGCTGTTAATTCTTAGACCACTCGACTCTCCCTTCACTTGCAGTGTTTGGCACATCCCGTTCAGCCCACTGATGTTATTTGCCAGTAGACATATGTCATCGGCATAGTCTAAATGACTGAGCCTTTCGAACGGTCTCCACTGAATGCCCTGTCGCTCAGCTGTACCAACACTGGCCGTCAATACGTCGTCCATCGCCAGCAGGAAGAGAATTGGCGATAGAACATCCCCTTGTCTCACACCCTGTTGCACTACGAAGGAGTCGGATAGCTGCCCATTGTGCAAAACAAAACACCTCGCGTTGTTGTAGGACTCTTTAATAATGGCAACAATTTTTGGTGGAATTCCTCTACCAAGCAACGATCTCCATATACATTCTCGGTTAACTCGATCAAAGGCCTTTTCAAAATCCACGAACATGAGGTAAAGCGGTGATTGATATTCCATCGACTGCTCGAGGACGATACGCAGGGTGTTGATATGGTCGACACACGATCGACCACTGCGGAAGCCGGCTTGATGCCTCTTGAGTGTAGACTCGATTCTATCCTTTATTCGCTCGAGTATGATTGTTGCCATTAGTTTTGGGAAAACGGACAAAACGGTGATACCACGCCAATTGTTGCAATTCTTTAAGTCACCTTTCTTTGGCAACTTAACAAACACACCATCCTTCCAGTCCCTGGGATAGCTTTCGTTTTCCCAAATGTTTTGTATCAGCGGATGTAAAATACTAGCCGCTGCTACGGGATCGGCTTTCAGGAATTCAGCTGGTATTCCGTCCAGTCCAGCTGCCTTGTTGTTTTTGAGGAGATTTATTGATGTACGAATTTCCGATTCTGACGGGGGTTCGATGTCAATACCCCTATAGGACCTGCGCATCTCGTTTAGTTGGGGCACTTCAGCACTCTGCTCAACTTAATCCTCATTTAGCAGGGCACAAAAATGGTCCTTCCATCTACGAAGCTGATCCTCAATTGATACCAAAAGTGTGCCATCCACATCCATTACAGGATGATTGGTGTTGCTTTTTTTCCCGATAACATCTTTGGCTATTTGGTACAATTCCCGGATATCTCCTCTTCTGGCAGCGCTTTCCGCATTATCTGCGAGTCCATCCAACTTCACCCTCTTGTCACGTCTAACACAGCGGTAGACCATCTTATGTGCAATGCGGTACTCTCTTCGCAAGTCAGCCTTTCGTTGAACATCAGCTTCGGCATTTATATGGATTTTCAACGATTTGCGAAGTTCGATCTTATCCCAGGTGTCTTGGGATATCCAAGAGTCTCTACGTCTCGTTCGCTTGGGTACAGTTTCGGATCCAGCCTCCATAAAAACACTTTTAATTTCACCCCACATCTCATCAATTGTTGAATTCTGGATTCCATTTAATGACGAGGCTCTGTCGTTAAGGGTGGTGACATAGTTTCGACATATGTTGGGGTCATTTAAAGCATTAGTAATGAATTTTGTGCTCCTTGCTGCATCCTGCGCTGGTTTTTGTACGGCAGCGGTTCGTAGTTTGAGACTCATCAGAACCATATGTACATAAGTACATATTATATACAATTTGGGCGGCGCTTATTTTTTAATTGATTTAACTTTTACAAGTGATCGAGTAGGTAATTCAAAAATTTTTTTGTAAAATTTGATTCAAATCTGGTAACGTTTACACGTGCCGGCAAGTACTTGAAATTTTCCATTCAAAAATATACGAAAATTCCTCAGTATCTTACTCAAAATTTCGGTAAAAGTGCGAAAATAGTTTTAAAATCGGTTCTGGGAAATTACCCAGCAAGAAATTACCCCAGAATTTCTTTTGGAAAAAAGCCCAGAAAATTTTCTGGAATAAATTTTGGAAATTGCCCTGGAATTTGAGAAGGAAATTGAGCCACAAAGTTGGAAATTTCCGCAGATCACCTTGGAAAAAAAGGCAGAAAGTGAAATGCAATAGGCCCAGACGTTTTTCCGGATTTTTTTCCTTTTTTACTTTTGAAAATATTCTGGGATTTTTTTCTTCTGGAATTTGTTCCTTTTTGAAGTGGACAATAATTTCAAAAAGTATAGGAAAAAATCCCGTTTATTCAACAATAAAAGTAAGATTAAGTATTTTTCCCTAGAAAAAACAGTAGAATTTTTGTGGCGAATTTTCAAATTTTCTGGTATCTTTTCCAAAACCAAATCCGGGTAATTTCTGAGAGCCGAAAAATCTTCAAACTTGGTTTATATTTAATCCAATATGAGGGGTATACAAACAAATTACAGCAGACGCTCTATATAGTAAAATAATAAGTCCAGGTCTGTTCGTGTTCACGCTTTCGAGATTGTTCTTTTTTTCGAGCGGGAGTTTAAGGCTTTCTAGTGGTGAATTTGATCCAAAATGCACATTTTGTTCGATGTAAATGTTTTTACACTTATTTAAGTGTTAAGCAAAGCTTTCCTCAGGTTTAAAAAAAAGCAGAAACATTTCTTCTATGTTCTCAAACAATCTCAAATGCTTGCGAGACATTTTCATTTCACATTTTTTGGTGTGTTCACTATTACTATTGTGGGTAGTTCCTTCACTATTTTAAGATTCACTAAATCGAGTGTCTACTGTATTTTTAATTTTTGTTAAACAATTATTTACCCCGTTCAAAATAAAAGTAAATATGTATCGTTTTTTTGTTGTCATTTTTATTGAGGGGGGCGGGGGGATGAAAGAAATTCAAAAATTTCAAAAACAAGTGCTTAATACATATGTATATGTTCTATATACATACATACATATGACAAGTAATACATTCGTAACAAAAATCAAAAATCAAAACTTGAGATTTTGATCAAACTTGATGTTATTGCGATGATAGGAAAAATGAAAACAGTGTTTCTCACAATTCGCTAAAACCTCATTGGCTAAATATATTTTCTTGCCACACATTTTTTTCATTGTTTACAACCAATAGTAACGGTTGGTACCTGCCTTAAATTTTATAAGAATTTAACATAATCATATTATTCTCAAAAATAGTTTCACAACTTTTCTTAAATAAAATCAAGAAATTACTTTTAGTAGCGGCTACCTGTTGGTGGAAACCCATTACAAAAAAAATTGGTTACTAATGGTATATAGGTAGTTACCTCCCAAAGAACCATTTTGTATTCTTGATATCCTTGAAAACGAAATGACTGATTTGAATAGTTTTTGAATTTTTAGAAAATATTAACAGCCCTATTATTGACACGATTCAAAACTAGTTTTAACGTAAAACTAGTTCTATATAGTCTGGGAGCCCACCGTAAGATTACCTATCTCATCGCGGCCACGCAAAAATTGGATGCCAACCGATAGCCTTAGTCCAAACATTTACAAAACTGCTGGTCGGACAAGCTTTATCTGGTCGTAATGGTTAGAAAATGCACTTTTCAGGTTGCATTTTCCGCTAAATGTACCTATAATATAAGCAACTTATATAAATGTGGTATAAAATGAAAGCTAGGACTATCCTCTACACGATGGCAATGGTCGGACAGAGTTTTTTTTTTGGCTGTTGCCACGAGTCCGACCACTTTTCTAAAATTAGAGATTATGTGCATCCTTAGATGAAAATGAAAAAAAAGTGGTTAAGGCCACTTTCCTAACCATTTGAAATGATTTTACTCAGTTTTTCCTGGTGTAAGACGCAGTGTTAAAAAAAGACCTTTTTTTTTTTTAAATAGTCGGACTCATCGTAACAGCCAAAAAAAGTCAGTCCGACCAATGGTATCGTGTAGAGGACAGTCATAGCTTTCATTTGATACCCCATTTATATTAGTTGCTTATATTATAGGTACATTTAGCGGAAAATGCAACCTGAAAAGTGCATTTTCTAACCATTGCGACCAGATAAAGCTTGTCCGACCAGCAGTTTTGTTAATGTTTGGACTAAAGCTATCGGTTGGCATCCAATTTTTGCGTGGCAGCGATGAGATAGGTAGTCTTACGGTGGGCTCCCGGACTATATAGAACTAGTTTTACGTTAAAACTAGTTTTGAATCGTGTCAATAATAGGGCTGTAAGAGAATATTGATCTGACCAATTACCGAAACTAGCTGACCTTTTATAAAGATCTTAGGGCCTTTCAAGTGGTATTAAAGTTTTGTAAATTTCCCATAAATGAGGTGCCAAAAATCGCGTGTGACCTTGAGCAGCCTTGAGAAAGTTTTAGCCTTGATCAAAAGTTATCTAGGGCTGACCAATTTCTGGGACCACTTGACCTTTTCTGACCAATTACTGACCAATAAGAAGGCATATTTTTTTTATCAAATTTCCCTCATATGAGGTGCAAAAGGTCCAGAGCCTCTTTTGATTCCTCATTCTCATAGTGTCTACATGAAACGTTTTCACCAAGTTTCATGGTGGACCAATTTTTTTTTTATTTGAAGGCCTTTCTGCACTATTTTACCTGTATTATATATTACACTAGTCAACAATATTAAAGGAACAAATTTTTTTTCAATTTTTGTTAGCGTTTTTTGAAAAGCTGTATCTTTGTGAGGAGTGGTCGTATTGAGTTGAAATAAAAAGCATTTTACAGCTTTATGTTTTTTGTTTCGAGATTTATTTGCAAACAAATTTTTTTGAAGTACCGTTATTGCGTTATTGCAAAAAATGAGACGAGACAACAAAATTATTTTGTTTTTATTTTTTTTGAAGGTCCTCATTTCTATGGATAAATTTTTTTGAGTCAATTAAATGTCATGATCAGATACCTTGTTTATTCAGCTTCAATTCAGTTTTTTTGTTGTTTTGTACGATTTTTTTTGGCATGGTTTATTTGACTTTGAAAGAAAAAAGATACTTTTAGTCTTGATAACCAATATCTCAGCAAATAATGATATTATAAAAAATTCAAAGACAGTTTTGGAAATTCTAAAAAAACGTTTTACAAGATTTTTTTATGATTTTGTAGAAATTATTTTTTTTTTACCGTTCACCGTTAGTTTAAAAATAGTACTAAAAACCGACGTTTTGTGGTCTTTTCGTAAATTTTTTTTTTTCACTGCAAATATTGATTGCATGGCTTGCGTTGGTATGCAAATTTATAGACTTTTAAATCATCAATATTCTTGTAAATTTTCAAATTGATTCATCGAACCATTTTTCCTCACCAAAACTTCAAAGTCTTACAAACCAGGTAAAGGAACAAATTGTGGTGTTCCTAAACAATGCGTAGTCGTCATCAAAATGACAAGAAAACCGCAATTCCAGTGGATTTTTTCACAGTTTTGCATTAGTTAGATACTTTTTTGAATGGAAATGAAATAAAAATTACATTTTTCAAAAAACAAAAATTAAAAAAATCAAGTTTTTTTATTTGAGAAATTTTTTTAATTAATTTTTTTTATTTTTTTGTTTAATGTACTTTTTATTTCATTTAAATTCAAATAACTGTCTTTGAATTTTTTATAACATCATTATTTGCTGAGATATTGGTTATCAAGGCTAAAAGTATCTTTTTTCTTTCAAAGTCAGATAAACCATGCCAAAAAAAATCGTACAAAACAACAAAAAAACTGAATTGAAGCTGAATAAACAAGGTATCTGATCATGACATTTCATTGAATCAAAAAAATGTATCCATAGAAATGAGGACCTTCAAAAAAAATAAAAACAAAATAATTTTGTTGTCTCGTCTCATTTTTTGCAATAACGCAATAACGGTACTTCAAAAAAATTTGTTTGCAAATAAATCTCGAAACAAAAAACATAAAGCTGTAAAATGCTTTTTATTTCAACTCAATACGACCACTCGTCACAAAGATACAGCTCTTCAAAAAACACTAACAAAAATTGAAAAAAAATGTGTTCCTTTAATATTGTTGACTAGTGTATTATTATGTGGGTTACGTACGAATGACCGACAAAAAAAATGTCGACTGCTTAAAATGTCGACTTTGACTTTTCTGTAGGTTCAAATATCGACTTTTGTTTTTACAGACTTATTAAAATTTCAACAGTTTGAAATGTCGTTTTGATAAAATGTCGACTGCCTTGATAGAAGTCGAGAAAAATATTGACTTTCAAAATGTCGACATTTCATGTCGACTGTTGAAATCTCGATTCATAAAATCTCGATCACTGTCGACATTTTGAAAGATCAACATTTTTTGTGTATATTTTGATCTGTCGGTCTTTTAACCACTCGAGATTTTTTCTGTCGAGATTTCAAAAGTCGATCTTATGGAGTCGATATTTTAAAAGTCGACATATTGTACCCAATCCTTAGTATGTATGTAAATTAAATATTATTATTTGTTGACCGAGTTGAAAAATTATATATTTTTTTTTTTTTTCAAACAAAATATTTGTTATGTATTAGAGAAAAAAGGGTATAAGGTTGAATTTATTGTTTAAAATTTTAAATGACAGAATTTTGACAGAATTAAAAAAAAAAAGAATTTCAGCAGACAGAATTGTAGAAAGCAGAATTTTTAACAACAGAATTTGACGGAAAATATGAATCTTAGAAAGCTGAATTTTTAAACCATAATTTTGACTTGGTGCGCTGCATCAAATTAATTTATTTATTTTGTATCCTAACTAAAAAAAAACGTTCCCTGATTGCAAGAACTCTATTTTGTATTTTTAAAATATCCAGGTAAGAATGATAATATTTTGTACAGCTTTCGAGACTTTGCGGCCAATCTTTTTCAACCATAGACACATATGGTGTAGGGATTTAAGTCATCGGCAACGAGGGACATAGTTCTCATTAAATGAGAACTAAATCCACTTAAACGAAGTGGACTTAGTTTTCATTGAAGATGGAAATTAAATTCCTCAAAAATTGAGTGGTTTTACTTCTCTTTAAATGTGGATTTAATTCCAACCTCCAAGTAAAAAATCAATGTTATTAGTTAAATAGAAATACTTTTTTACAATTGTTGAATATTTAGGAAAAGTTCAAAGCTTTTTTACCTAAATCCAGATTCTTTAAATGCAAAAGATACTTTGCATTCGCCCAGCCTCACACCCACCCCAAATCCTATAGTGTGCCCAAGCAGGAGGGTTGCAGGGGGGCACTATGCCCCCCATATATACCTCACTGTTTATTCGCCGTAATGCATTGTCTTACATCATACAGTGTTAGCACCCAGCATTACGGCGAATTAACAGTGAGGCATGTATGCAACCCCCTTGCTTAGGGGTAGGTTTTCGTGCAATTTCGCATTTTTGTAATTTTAATCGTAGAAAGTTAGTTCCCTCTTTATTTTTCGAAATGTGTACTTAGTTCTCAAGACGTGGATTACTTTCTCACCTTTCCTGGGAACGAACTCTACTTCGTTAAAAATGATTTAGTTCCCCTTAATGAGAACTAAGTCCAACGGTGGACTAAGTTCCCGGGGACTTAGATCCTTGCACCAACCACATAAAGGATATTTGTGAAATCATTTCTTATTATTAATGTATCTATTTTAAGGCCCACAGCAAGTGGTTATGACACAAAGCTATACCATAATTTTCCCAAAAAATCTTAGTTCTCAGAAATTTTATCACAAACAAAAAAATGCATTTTTCATTCCTAATAAATGATTTTCCTTAAACGTTTGAATGACATATTGATAGCTTACATTCACCAACAACAAAAAAAACATTGCAATACTCATGACTTTCAAAGAACTATCTCTTAAAGAGGACTAGAGAAAGGTATTGGTCGACATTTTATACTAAGGAAAAGGACTATCGATAAATATATGTATGTGCGCATCTGTATATAAATGTATATAAGTATGTAGATACAAACTAAATGTACGAGTATATGTATTTTGAATAGTCATATTGTAGTTATGTAAATTTCTATATAAATTCTTGAATTTTCTATCTGGAATGATGCGGTGCATTCTTTTGTGCGGCTATAAAGATAAGGTAATACTCCTTAGAGAATAAAAATCTGCATAATAGATGATGCATTCTAAAGTATTTCTGGTCGATGATGAAGCTGCCACGTTCTACCACAGAAATAACTAAAGTGTTATTGGGTTTCTTCCGACTATAGTAGGTACTGGTACTGTACATTCAGACTTTACCCGCAAGGATTTCCGCCATTACTTTTCCATATTACAGCCATTATGCAGATATCGAAGTAGAGAGTACTCAATGTATAGTTTAAGGTAGTTCCTGATGGGGTTCTATATAACTATACACATTCATCGATTGCAAAATACTCCTTTTTTCTGCTTCAACGTATAAGTAGATGAATATAGTGTATGTAGACATAAATGTATCTACACAGAGAAAAAAGTACCACATAAAATAGAAGAAAAGTAATAAGATTTCTCTATGGTTTTCATCCAAGAAGAAAGTCTTATTAAAACCATAGAGATTATCTTATCAGAATGTTGATGACCATTTTATAGGATATCCACATATTTTTAAGAAGATATCTTATTAGCTTTCAATACGAATGCTTCTTAAAACAATAAGAAAACTTATTGAAAAGTATGAGGAAAACTCTTAGGAACAATAAGAAAATCTCTTTGATAGTATGTGAAAATCTTTTAGAAACAATAAGAGGATCTTATTGATAATATGTGACAACCTCTTAGAAACAATAAGATGGTCTTATTGAAAGTTTGTAGGATTCTTTCTGAAGTAATGTGAAATAGAAGAAATTAAAAATTAAAATTAATTTATAAAAGAAATCTAAGATTAAAATTAAAATTTCTTTTATTTCACATTATTTCAAACAGAATCCTACAAACTTTCAATAAGCTCACTTTATTGTTTTTCCAAGAGATTTTCATCCCTTTTCAATAAGACCATCTTATTGTTTATAAAAGATTGTCAAATATTATCTTAAAGATTGTCACATATTATCAATAAGATCTTCTTATTGTTTCTAAAAGATTGAGAGAGATTGCCAGCCAATAAGGTTTCCATAAGATAAGGTTATTTTTTAAATTCTTTTTCACATGACGAAAAGACGCAATAGTTATATTTTTTTCAATTTTTTTATTTTTTTGTTGCTTACAAAAAGTGTAACATAAAACATCAATTCTCAATAACAAAAAATAAAGGAACACATACACCTTCAGCAACGTCGACGCCGAACTACTCAGGCCCCAGGAGTCAAAAATTTGCCGTGTCTCCGCAATATCCTCATCTTTCCATACTACCACTGGAATGCTCACTAATTCACCGGGTAGTTCAATTTCACTTTCACTCGCGTTAAAATATGGAATATTTTCCATTTCAAAACTCTTTTTACTTACTTTATAATTTATATTTTATAATTTTTTTTTCCCAAATACGATAAGCCGATACGGGTCAAATCACACGCACGTCTAATTGCGATCACAATTCCCTTAACAATGCAAATGCAAAGCACCGTTGCAGGTATCACACACAAAAACAATGTTTATGAGAAAACTCATGCTAATAAGAAGGAATTCTTTTTGTTTCAAGAAGATTTCCTTAGACGAGTGAAAAGTAATAAGTTTACCTTTTTAAACCAGAAAGCTAATAAGAACACAATCTCATAGACGGTGTCCACATTGGGTATGAAAAAGTGGATTTTTAATGACTTTTCAGTATTCACATCTCACTTCAATGAAGGAGTGGGAGCGAGATATGAATATTGAAAAGTCATTAAAAATTCACTTTTTCATACCCAATGTGGACACCGTCATATGCATGACATTCATTTGAACAGTAACATAACCTACCCCGCATTATAAGTTTATCTTTTTAAAATTGAAAAGTAATAAGGTTTTCTTATTGTTCATCAAACGCTTGATCTACTGCCTAAATTTTTAAAAGAAAAACTTTTCGATTTAAGAAGATGTCTTCTAAAAAATGATTAGTAATAAGGTTTTCACATTGTTTACATCATTTAATGTGACTTTCCATTTAGAAACTGTAGTACAAAATTTTCAAAACTTCAATAAGATTTTCTTTATAAAATCAATTAGATTTCTCTATGAAAATATCATATTATTCAATACTTTCAATAAGATTTCTTAGCAAAGTAGCTCAATAAGGCAATCTTATTGATTTTATGTAGTACTTTTTCTCTCTGTGTATATCTATAAAGAAAGAAAAAAATAAATTTGTATGTATGTAGGAGGTACTGAAATCTTTAAGATATTATATTCTTGGAATAAAACCAAACCATTTACAAAAATAAAGAAAATAAAACTTTACAGTAGTTGTAATTCAACATTTTTGAAAAAACTGGTGGTGGATATGTTGATGGTGCACACAGTTTCGTACAGATAAAATAAAAATTGATTTGAGTTTTATTTTTGAAAGAACAAAGTTCATACTTTCATTCCTTAACTTTGCTATACTCTATACTCCCTCATAGCATTATCTAAAGCTGCTGCCTTAGTGGTATCCTTTCTAAGACACTTTTCTGGCAACAACAAAGGCTGTATGAACATAAAGACAGTTTTATTTTCTTAATTGGACGATGAGCAGATCGTGTAAAGGTATATGAAAAGCAAAAAGACCGGAAAGAACTCTTGGAAAGTTGGCTTGTTTTTGACAGTTGGAACTAAATAATAATGTGTTTGGTACATATCGTCAGTCCGGAAGCAAACCGTCAGCAAAATATGATTTCTTTTGAGTTAGGGATGTAATTTTGGGCGGAAATAAAAACTATCATCTGAGAAAATATAAGAATCTTGTGGTTCAATTTTTCGCACGCAAAGATCATTTAAGAGATTTAAAGCAATAATGAACTGGGGGCTTGGTGGTGTATCTTTTCCTACATATCCATAGTGCTTACAATACTTTACACGTTGGTAGCCGCCCTATACTGGCCTTGGCTTTATGTCATGACTTTTTAAACTTTTAAGTGCGAATGTTGACCAAGAAGAGAATTGCAACACCAAACCCATGACCTTACAGATTAGAGGTTACTGCGTTGGGCTAACGACTCGACCACAGTTAAAAAAGCCTGTTGTTATGAGAGAGACGCGAGAAGCCTCGTATAATGACCCCCCTCAAGTGGCAATCTAACCCGGAACAAAAATAGACTACGATCTACGAACATGATGTACCTGGAATGTAAGGGCACTATTTACGCCAAGTGCTCCTCAAAAACTTGAATCTGTCCTCTCGCGGTACAAGGCAGACATTACCGCTACCCATGTTATCCGATGGATAGAATCAGGATTAATGAAAAGAAATGATTGTTACATTTATTACAGCTGTCATCAAAGAC